>CM035105.1:13352696-13970982 GCA_020205505.1 Panax japonicus
ATATATTCTATTATACATAAAAAAACAAAACTTATATAATATATATATATAATGTCGCCTCTAAGCATTCATTCGCTAGATGACAAGCAATTCTAAGTATTTTTGATTTTGATACTGAATATATTAAAGGAAGTAACAACTCAGTTCCAGATTTTCTCACTCGTGAGTTCATTAACACAGGTACCATAGCAGCAACATGAGTGTTCGAGGAGGTTCATCTTCTCGTGGTCATGGCCGCTCTGCTGGTCCAGTTAATCAGTCAAAAGGAACTTTTGTCCCTCATCCAGTTACCCAAACCCATAATAAATTTCAGGTGCTTGGTACAGTTCCCAAGCCCTACTCCTCAGTTCTTGCTAGTCAGATATAAATATATATATATAACAAAACTTAAATAACTTTCTACTGACAGTTTTGAAAAATGGGTAACTGGGTGTCCATGTAATAAACAAAATTTACAATAAATACTTCATAAAATATCACTCTATTTATCTCAATTCACTTGGCTTCTCAAAACACATTTTTAATAACATTTTTTATTAATATTATAACTCATAATATTAACAACCAGATCATTTCCAGGAAAGATGGGGTTTTTCGATAAGGACTTCTCTTTATTGGCGCGCAATTTGGTGACCAAACCCCTTTTCTCGACTTAACATTCTAAACATCGTCAATAATGCAAATAATAATATGAATAACTTTTGTTGTCTCAATTATTGATTTAATAATATAAAATATTATGCAGATGATACTGTGACAATAATTGCATCAATTATGTAAATAATATGCAACAACTACGGTTGCAATAATTGAATAAAATTGAGTGACTTCTCACGTAAGCATCAATACAAATAATATATAATACCGTGTGCTACTATGCAACCACGCGTATTACTGTACTCTTACTACCGGGTATTTCAACAGTTAATGGTAAATCTTTTGCCGTTATTTTTATAAAAAGTTATTTCTGTCGTTTTCTAACTTCGATAGTAAATCTGTTGTGGGATCTACCAATGACAGTTTTTAGTTTTAAAAATTCCTCTTTCATTTGACTTAAAACACTTCCTTTTCATTCTAAACACACACACACCAGTGCCCTAACCCCCAATAACCGACCCCCATCTCAATGTTGAACCAAATTCAATTAAATTATTGTCCCAAATCATTGCGCAGGGATTCAAGGGATCTCTAGTTCTCAAATTTCATCAAGGACTTGACCCAAACTAGGGCTCCAACTGCTTCCAGCCTTCCTCTCGGCATGAATTATTCTACATGAAATTAGGTAAATTCATTAGGGTTGTGGTCAATCATTAGACTTCTCATTAAGTAAACCCACATACTTTGCCTATTTGGACACTTGTTCATCTGATTTGGGTAAGTTGGAAGCGTGAGTAGGGATTTTCATTGCTAGACTAATTACTTCAACTGTAAAATGTTTGTTATTTGTAATTATTGCATTTGATCAGGTATAATGCTATACACTGCTTTGAGACTTGCAAGTTAGGTTGAACACTAAGGTTGGGGAAATTTTGAACATATAATTTTGTGCACACAAGGTATCCATAGAGTGATTGGAACGGTTCCTACTCATATTGGTTTCAACAGTCGACTACCTGGATACATTCTAGACACTATAATGGGGGGATTCATTGAGACAACTGAGATTTGGGGGTAAACCGTCCTATGAACGTTTTGATAAGTTTGGAACTACAGTTCAACGACATACACAATGGCGCCAAAAGCATCAAAAAGAAAATGGGGTGAGGGATCGTCCGCCCCCATCCGGCAGTTTGATAAAAGGAAAATTATAACTTCTGAGGTGGCGAACAGATTTGAATACTTAGCCTCCAAATCCCTTATTAAGGAGCATGGACTAAGCCTCGATGCGTTTAATGGTGAGATGGGCCAGTAGATAATAGAATGGGGATGGGGGACCTTTACCGAACTACCTGAAGCAATAGTGGTGGCTTTAGTGAAAGAGTTTTATGCCAATGCACCAGATAAATCACCATTTTTTGCATTTGTCCGGGGTAAAATGGTGTCGTTTACTGTTCAAGAAATCAATGATTATTACAATCTCCAATCTCCAGCTGTTTGTGAGTATATGGCATATAAGGACCGTGACATAAATTATGAGCAAATACTGAGTGAGTTATGCAAGCCAATCAATTTTTGCATGATAAGTAGTTAACCAATCAATCCCTAGGATTACGTCAAATGCAAGTATTTTTAATGAAATAAGATCGACAGGTAATGTGAGGGTACCTGTTTGAACCAAACAAGACTTATAAACAGTGGATGTAATGAAGATTTCTCCCAACGGAGTTTCTACTGATAAGTCAAAGTCTAATTTCTCTGGAGTCAAATTTAATCGCTAAGCGCAAATAGGAGAAATAAAAGAATGGATAGAACTGGTATCAAATAAGGTATAGACTTCGCTAGAGTTTATGATAAGCTTACCCGTGATGACCTCATTCGGGTTCCTTGCTTTCTGGGAGGTCACAACAAATGCTCTCCTTTACACTACCGGCTTTGAATTTTCTGGGACGGCCTTTGGTGCCTCCATCCAGGATGAACTTGTCTTTGGTGAACGACAAAATTAGGCTAAGTGACCTTCTCTTCCAAAATTATAACAAGCTTTGGACGACATCACGCAGTTTGGACTGATGTGTCCCTCCGCTCCGCATTTGAAGCATATGATAGGTGGTCGTTCTCCTTTCTTAACAACGGGTGTTGGTGCTGATGTCCTTCCATGATTGTTGAATCTCCTTTTCTTGAAATGTCAATTTTTACTGTCTTGGCCTAGATTACCACCAAAGTGGTTACCATTTCTGGCATGTTGATTCCCTCCACGTTTGTTGTCACCATTTCGATGACTGATACCACTGGTATTTTCATGATGTCGACTGCTTTCTCTTGGTTGCGTTGACTCGTTACCGCGCTCCAATAATTGAGCCCTATTAACAACATCTGAGTACAAACACAGTTTATGAGAAATAAGATATTGACGTATCTCCGGTTTCAAACCTCTTAAAAACATTCGCGTCATTCTCTCCTCATTATTAACCAAATAGGATGCAAACCGGGATAACTCCGCAAATTTAGCCTCGTATTGCGACACGGTCATATTGTTTTGTTCCAATTTGATAAACTCCACTTCTTTCATGTGACGAATACTCTCGGGAAAGTACTTTTCGTTGAATAGCTCTTGGAACTTCTCCTAAGACATCTTGAATTCGTCAGGCTGGGTACGTTTTACAGATTTCCACCAGTAATTTGCCTCTTCACACAACAAGAAGGTGGCGAAGGGAACCTTTTGCTCCTCGGAGCATCCCAAGACATCAAATATCTTGGTGATCTGCTTTATCCATGCTTCCGCCTTAAGTGGTTTTGGCTCTCCAATAAACTCTGGTGGTCCCAGCTCCTTGAACTGTTTAGCGGTGACCGTCCGAGAGTTTCCAGTGTTTCCACCTACATTTCGGACAGGAACCGCTCTTGCCTGATGTTGCATGAATTGTATAAATCCTCTGAACAATCCATCATTCATCATTTGGTCCGTATTGTTGTTTGCATGAGGATTGTCACCTTCCTGATGCACATTATCCTGATTATTGATATGTCGAGACTCAACGGTCTCTTGTGCTCCATTGATATTCTCAACATTCTCGGATGTCATTTTCAGATAATGCAACAAAACAAGGGTTAATTGACATGTAACATATTATCTCTAAACTCTGACCAACCAATTTAAATACAAAATAAATTTAAGTAGGTCATACTAGCGAAGGAATTCCCCGTCTCTCCCCTCCTAGTTCTAGTTTCACATCTTAGTCAGGGATCATATCCCTAAGCTTTTATACCAACTGCGACGCCCCCAAAATTAGGTATACATCACCCATCTTGAATCGCCAGATACATGGTACAGAATTCAAATACAACTGTCGTGTACAATACGACAAAACATAAACTGTGAGTTTGAATACAAATATTATCTACTAGAAAGTATACAAACTCAAAAAGAGTCCTCATTACAATTATTATCACACTATTTCACAGAATAGTGAGGACTACTAATGCATCATCTAAGACCATCACTTCGTTCCCCGACTCGTCCCAGCTATATTCTCATTTCCTGAAGAGAACAGTGAAAGAAAGGGTGAGCTCAACTAGCCTAGTAAGAAATATTATGACTAAGATAATGTGGAATAAATTATCATTAGCCTTAAACAGTATTAAACTGATACAATATAACAAACATCAAGTTTAACTGCAGCGGAAAAAGCAATCCATTAAAAGAGTCAAGTAGAGAATAAAATCTACTATCTTTTATGATTTAAAAGGTTTTTCATCACTTTTATTGATGGGACTAAGCTTAATAAATAATCCACATCATCTAATCACCCCTGCACTACGGCCAAGGATATTCTTTAGTATCACGACCACAATTATCCATACACTACGGGCCAAGAATATTTGTGTATTCATTAATGGTCATGATCATGCTAACAACTGTCCATCAATGCACTACGGGCCAATGAGGACTTTTACCACATCATTTGTAACATTACGGTCATGATTACACCGAATAATCCCTTGTCATAATCATACCAAGTCCATCTATGCACTACAGGCCACATATGACTTTCAAAAAAAATATAAATATGAGGATGATGACAATGATATAAGAATTCAATAGAACAAGTTCAAGAAATAATTTGTCCAAGAACCAATAACGTCCAAATTGTCAACATGATACTGCTTTGTAGAGTAAAATTCAAGAATGCTCAGAAGAATATTTCCATGAAAAGATACTGGATGAAGCGCAAATATCAAGGATATTCCTCTAATTTCATGGAGTATAGAAGTCAAAACTTTAACCAACTGAGTATAATAAAGAATGAAATAACAAAAGAAATCACCATGCATGCGGTACTTTGCATAGACAGGTTATTCCAACAGAATACTAAATAACAGAACCAGGTTAGGCGAAATTGGCACCCACAGGTTCTTCCAACAGAATAATAAAGAATGGAATAACAACAGAAATCACCATACATGCGGTACTTCGCATAGACAGGTTATTCCAACAGAATACTAATAAGGACGGAATCAGGTCCGGTGTAAAATGCACAGACAGGATATTCCAACAGTATAATAATAAAGACGGAACCAGGTCCGACGTAAAACGTACAGACATGGTATTCCAACAGAATAATAAAGACGGAATCAGGTCCGGCGTAAAACGCACAGACAGGATATTCCAACAGAATAGTAAGGATGGGATAATAGAAGAATGTCACCAAGTATAGGGTAGCCCGCGTATATAGGTTATTCCAACAGAATAATAAAGAATGGAATAAAAGAAGTTCTCTTCATGAATACAAAAGAAATAATACTCCCTACGAGTATAACAAATAATATTCCTTACCTTAAGAAGAAGAGTTCTGGATATATAAGTAGTGAAGTAGCAGAATACTTTTTTCTTTCTCTCTATAGTTTATCTCTCTAGAGTTTCAGTGAATTCGTAAGAAAATAATGAAGGAATGAGCTTCTATTTATAGAAAAATGGACTGCATAGTAACTAACTCATGAACGGTCCAAATTAATTTACTTTTAAACGGACGATTCAGATTGGTTTACTATAAAATATTCTAATAAAACAAAATTTTTAAATAATATATATATATATATATATATATAGAAAACCTGTGAATAACTCCCTCCCTTCCGTGAATCAACAGGATTCACGTGACTCCTTATAAATAGATATTATATATATAATACTAATTATTATACTCCTTCCTGCAATCAAGCACCCCCCTCCCCACTTTCGTGTAACTAATATATATATATATATATATATATATATATATATATATATATATAAATCACAAGCAACCACACGTGATAACAAAAAATTCAGCCATCAACTATGGGCCCCATAGTGGGCCCCCACCTATTATTATATTAAATAATTTTCTACCGACTATTTTGAAAAATGGGTAAATGGAGGGGTCCATATAATAACCAAAATTGACAACAATTACTATAGCAATAATTGAATAAAACTGAGTGACTTCTCACGTAAGCATCAATAATCAATATCGTGTGTTACTATGCAACCACGCGTATTACTGTACTTTTAACACCGGGTGTTTCAACAGTTAACGGTAAAACTTCCGCCGTTATTTTCATAAAGTTTTTTTTGTCGTTTTCTCAATCCGACAGTAATTCCATTGTGGGGTCCACCAATGATTGTGCCGTTGTACAAATATTACCTGTTAAAACGAATATTCCCCGACCAATCGAATATTATATAACAACTTGCGTACTTTGTAAAATTTATAAATTTTACCAACAACTATAACATTATATCAAATTCATTCCATAATATTCAAAATTGATATTTATAGAAAATTCATATTTATTTATAAAAGTTGGGGTCTTTCAATAATAATAATAATAATAATAATACAAGTTTAAGTAAAATTATATTACCACTTAGATAATACGATTTGATAAGAAATGAAAATTATCATAAAACTCATCTACCTAACTTAAATTTGGTTATATTATTAAAATATAAGTATAATTAATGCTTCGAGTGTAAGTAAGACTTTATCATTATTCAGGTAATATAATTGTTATTATTCTAAAAATTAAAATATAATATTCTAATAGACTATATGATTCAATTATTAAAATAAAAATAAAAATTACTTACTTTATCCAATATAAAAAATCCCTAATTAAAATTTACTCATCTACCAAACTTCAATTTGGTACTATTATTAAAATATAAGTATAATTAATGTTTCGAGTGTAAGTAAGACTTTATCATTGTTCGAGTAATATAAATGTTATTATTCTAAAAATAAAAATATAATATTCTAATCGATAATATGATTCAATTATTAAATTAAAAATAAAAATTAATTACTCTATCCAATATAAAAATTCCTAAATTAAAATTTACTCATCTACAAAGTATTCTTATTCTGGTTTGATTTCCATTTCTAACTAAGCATTCTATTAATAGGAGAATGGCAAGATACTATTTGAATTTAGAAAATCACGGGTGCACAGGAGAAATTTCTCATGCGAATCCCGTGACGAACGAGATTTTTGTAATTTAATTTTAATATTTATTGAATTAAATAAATATTTTTCGATGATTTAATTATTGGATTAAATAATTATTTGATGCAATTGTGGTAGATTAATTTAATTATATGTATTACATTTATTAAATTAATGTGGAGAATAATTATTATTCAAGTATGTAATTAATTGAGTTTATTGAATTAAATGAAATATTTAATTAAGCATGATGTTATTTTAATTAAATTAATTATTAATTAGAGAGTTAATAATTTGACATTATTAATTAATGAGAAAATTAAATATATGACTATGTGAATTTATGAGAAATTATTATATTTTATTTATATTAAATAAGATATTTGATTATTGTGCAAGTGGGTGTGACATGAATTAACTATGTGATAAAGTTTTATTAAATTAAATGGTTTTTTAAACCTATTCTAGCTAGGCAAACATGGCACTAAAGGGAGTTGGGGCTAGTTAACCCATGACTGGGTAACTGACCACCAACGCGTCAGTTGTTCATTATTTAGTTTACGTATTCTTTTATTTCTTCTTCATTATTTGCCTATGTCTAGAAAGCATAACAGAGAGAAATACAGAGAAATAGTTGAGAAGTCAGAGTTGTTAAGAGGATTGTGAGAGTCATCTGAGAAGGAATTCATCTTCCATTTATTATACTCTGGATAATTTTCCTTCTCAAATTCTATTTTACGTCATTAAATTTTTATAAGAAAATGGCTTTCAAAGTTTCTGTAAAGCCTCTGTGATTGAGAAATGAGTAATATTTATGAGTTATTTATGGGTTAAGATGTATCAAATTGTATTTTATATATATATTGCATGATTCCATATCATCAGTTTCATAATGTTACATCGTATATGATTTCTACAAAATTATAGAGTATGGGTTTTGGCCTTATGGCCTTATACGTGATATTTTATGTATTGATCGTATATTATCCCTAAATTTTACACTCGTATATCATTATGCATGTTGATACAAAGAGATCAAAGTTTAAATAAACGGATTCGGTGTTATAACGAATCTGTAGTGACAATTTTTATGTTTTATTTTCAAAACATTCAAGAACGTCAAGAACAGTGGAAGTAAATGCGTTGATTTTGCAAATTATGTGTTGTAACTTGTTAAAAATCATGCTAGATGGGTTATGTAATGATTATATATGTATTACAATGATTGGGATAAGTTTAAATTCGTGTAAAAATAACTAATTGGAAGTTATGGCCATATTCATGTATAATTTTACCTGTGATTGATTTTTGGCCTAATTTGGCCTTGTTATGTTAGCGAACTGCAGAACTACAGAAACTGCAGAAAATGAGCCTGGGTAACCCCGCCCCCGGCGGGCGTTACCAAACTAAATTACCCCGCCCCGACGGTTAAAAAAATAATAATAAAAAAATATAAAAAAATATAAAAAAATAAAAATAAATATATGATGAGAATTATTATTAAAATATTTATAAAATAAATTAAATATTTTAATTGAGATATTTATGGAATAAAATAAATATTCGATGAAAATTATTATTAAAATATGTATAAAATAAATTAAATATTTTAATTGAGATATTATGGAATAAAATAAATATTCGATTAAAATTATTATTAAAATATTTATAAATAAATTAAATATTTTAATTAAGATATTTATGGAATAAAATAAATATTCGATGAAAATTATTATTAAAATATTTATAAAATAAAGTAAATATTTTAATTGAGATATTTATTGAATAAAATAAATATTCGACGGAAATTATTATGAAATAATTTATTCGAGTGTAATAGTAGTAAAAGAATGAAAATATTCTAATTTAATTAAGTAATTAAATTAGAAGGGAAATAATTTGTTAAATAAAGTGGAGTTTATATTAAATAATTAAGTAAAAATGTAACTAATGAATGTCGTGAATACATATAGTATGTGTGTAGGATTTGTGGTGAACGGAAGTAGTAATCGTTTAGCCTACACACGAGGCAAGTTTCCTAACCCTACTTGTCATTATTGTTCAAGTTATTAGTTACCTCGAGTAAATTATCGTTACTATTATTCAAGTTCAATTGTTATATTAAAGATTTATTATCTTTTCAAAGCATGATTCAATTATACAATAATTGTTCTATTGTATACTTCTTGAGATTATTATTCGAATTGAATATCATTATTGTTGAACCTTATTAGACTAGTGAATTTTATTGATTCAACTAGTCCTTAGTTGATGAACGTTCTAAATTTCAGAACCCTTATTGAATTATCCAAACCAAACTTCCTTTGGTGCGGACTCGAATGTCAAACTGAGATGAACAACCCTGCAAAGGGATTTACTTATGCATTAGCGTTAAGATATTGTGCACAGTATGGTACTAAGGGCTGATCCCCCTAAGTACGAGAAGAAAGGTCCATAGTCTTATGACTGGTAAAGGTTTCAAGTATAACCCTTGATAACCTAGGACATAGTTCAAGGTCTTATGACCCTCAGAATTCTTTTTATTCTTGTTATTCATTCTTGATTCAAAAGTTGAGCTTTCATTCAGATGTTTTTGATTTACTTGCATGTAATTATACTGTTATTTTATTATTATACTTGTGGGCAATAGTGCTCACTCTTGCTTAATAATAACATTGCAGTTAAGAACGAAAGAACTGATGAACCTTCAACTAGTAAAGGCAAGGGAAAAGTTAGCAAGTGATGAAGACTTGTTATTTTTATTAGATGATGTATTTATGTTTAAGACTTGAGTTACTGATGTTATTTAAGACTTATTTGTTTATGATTCCGCACAGATGTTTAAGGTTAGTTTAACCTAGGATTTTATTATTATTAGTTGGATGTTGTAACCCTTAAGGAGATTTATTATTATTTCTATCTATTGTATGGTTTGCATTTATTATGGGTAGATAGATAGATGATATTTGTACAGTGAACACCAAATCCCGTGGAATTGAAGTACCCAGATTTGGGGGTGTCACAAGTTGGTATCAAAGTTGTAGGTTATGAACCTTAGGTGGGGGAACAACCTTAGGTAGTAGCCTTATAGAAAGAAGATAGTGATGGAAAACTCTTATCGAGTTATAAGAAATTAATTTATGTAATTCATTGAAGATAATAAAAGACATTATGTGTTTATGTGTTAAAGTATGCGTTAGATGATACGACTTAGTAACTAAAACTAAAAAATTTTGTTGTCAGGATGTCGAATGTTGGAGAAGCTAGTCAAGCTGAGGAGGAACCTCGTGTACCTCTAGTACCGACAGAGGAGGAGCCCCGAGACATTCATGTCGTTAGGGAGCAGCTGGTACAGAGGGAGTCATCTCCATTGATCACCATTGTTGGTCAAGAGAATGAGCCCGAGACTGATCCTGAGGAGGAATTTGTTGAGGAAGAGGAAGAAGAGGAGTTACCACGGTACACCGTTGATGGTGAGATGTATGACACGTTATACGACTGTAACGTGGAGTTACGAGACGAGGTCCAGGATTTGACTGAGCGAGCGGTTATTCAGTATATTACTCTAGAGTAGAAGGAGAAGGAGATTTCGACTCTTCACTCTCGACAGGCAAATGTAGAATGGGATTTGGTCCATGAGAAGGGTCAAACTGAAGATAAGACCGAGGAGATAGAGAAACTGAAGAAGGAACTGAAGGAAACCTCCAAAAGGTTGAACATAGCAGAGGAAGGCTGGGTAAGAGAATCGCGTCGAGCTGATCGTGCAGAGGATGATAGTCGTGCAAAGAAAGCAAAGATTGGGGAAACGTACTCTACACCTAACAAGGCAATGAATGAGACCCAAGGTCGAGTTTTGAGGTACCCAATCCAGTTTGAAGGACTACCATTATACATGATGGATCGCAGGACGATGCATCGCATCTTAGAAGAGGAGCGTAGCAAGGCTAATCAGTACCTTGATAGACAGTGATAGAATTTGTTTAGTTATGTGAAAGACTTAATTAGTTTGTAGATGTAAATTCTGACGTGTTTATGAACGAAAGAATATTTGAATGTTTTAATCCTGTGGATTCTTTATTCCTGGATAGTTGATGTAAATAGCAGTTATGCTATCATTTAATGTTAAAACTTTTGATTTGAATGAAAATATATCAAGTTGTTTGAGATGATGTGTTAAATGAATATGTTAAATTGTTAAGTAATGCCATAACTATTTAGAGAAATAAATAAAGTTCTAATAAACGTTTATTTAATAGAAAAATGCCGCCAAGGAGAAGACAACAACGTCACCCGGCTCAGGAAGAGTCAACTAATAATAACAATAATGCCAACGCTAATCCCGTTCAGCAGTTGGTGAACTTACTGACTAGAGCCATGAATAACCAACCTCAAGCTCCACCAAACACAATGTTTAAGGACTTCAAAGTGGTGGGACCGCCAGAGTTCAAAGGTTCCATGGACCCAATCGAGGCTCAAACATGGGTTATGGAGATGGAGAAGGTGTTTGACGTCGCCAGAGATAGGGAAGACCAGAAGACCGCATATTCAACATTCATGCTGAAGTCTGAAGCCAGTTATTGGTGGCAGACAAACAAAGTACGGGGAGGAGAAGGTATAATAGTCTGGGAGAGATTTAAGGAGATGTTTTTTGAGATGTATTTTCTGACTAGTTCACAAAACCAAATGGAAGTTCAGTTTTTGGAGTTGAAACAAGGGAATATGTCCGTAGCAGATTATGCGGCAAGGTTCAACGAATTGGCTAGGTTCGCCACGTATCAAGTGCATACTGACGAGAGAAAGGCAAGACGTTTTAAGAAGGGACTGAAGCCCTGGTTGTATAGCAAGGTGTCAATGTTCCAATTGAACACCTTTGTTGGAGTGTTAGAGAAGGCCATACTCACTGAAGGTGGAAGCGATGTGGTATCTAAATATAATCAAGATCAGAAGAAGAAAAAGAGTGAAAATGAAGGAATTAACAAGACTGGTGGAAGTAGCACGGGAGGTAATAATAATCAGAAGAGAAAGTGGTCTGATAACTCGTCAGCTGGAAGTCAACAAGGAGGGCAAAAGAAGAAGATTGAAGCGTGCTCAACCTGCGGAAAAGCTCATTTGGGAGTTTGCATGAAGGGAAAACGAGTATGCTATAATTGTGGTCAGGAAGGCCACATTGCACTTAACTGTTCTAAACCAAAGAAGGGTGCCTGCTTCACTTGTGGCTCAAAGGATCATCTTGCAAGGGATTGTCCTAATAAGGGATCTGGAGGAACAAGATCAGGAGGGAATAAAGGAAACAACGGTGGAAGCACTCTGATTATCACAGGACCAACTGCAACCAACCGCCCGCCCGCCAGAACATTCAACATGACAGTTCAGGATGCAGTGCAGTCTCGCGATGTGGTGTCAGGTATCATTCCGATGAATAAAGTTAATGCTTATGTATTATTTGATACGGGTGCTACTTGTTCATTTATATCTGATGACTTTGCTAAGAACTTAGAATTGCCTAAGGATGAGTTAGAATACCCCATGAACATAGAAATTACGAATAGAGAAGTGATCCCTATTAAATACGTACACAAGAACTGTAGGGTGGATATTAAGGGTAACATTATGAACGTAGATCTTATCCCTATTCAACTTGGAGAATTCGATGTTATCTTGGGTATGGACTGGTTATCCAATTATGGGGCTGTAATTGATTGCCAAAAGAAGTGTATTAACCTTATGACTCCATCAAAGGTTGTGTTTTATTGTAGCAAGTCGCCTAGACAAGCGAGTTGTCTGACGATGATGCAGGCTAGGAAGTTGTTAAAACAAGGATGTGTAGGATACTTAGCTTACATAGTCGATGGTCGAAAAGAGAATCTGAAGGTAGAAGAAATACCGATTATGAGGGACTTCGTCGACGTATTTCCAGACGATGTACCAGGACTTCCACCAGATAGAGAGGTAGATTTCGTAATCGATTTGGCGTCCGGAACTGCTCCAATATCAAAGGCACTATACCGAATGGCACCAGTAGAGATGAAGGAATTAATGCTACAACTACAAGAATTGTTGGACAAGAAGTACATTCAACCGAGCTTATCACCATGGGGAGCGCCGGTGTTGTTTGTGAAAAAGAAGGATGGATCGATGCGACTCTGCATTGACTACAGAGAACTGAATAAGGTCACGATTAAGAATAGATATCCATTATCGAGGATCAACGACCTGTTTGATCAATTGAAGGGAGCGAGATAATTTTCCAAGATAGACTTGAGAAGCGGTTATCATCAATTGAAGGTGAGGCCGGAGGATGTACCAAAGACTGCGTTCAGAACACGATACGGTTACTACGAATTTTTAGTAATGTCGTTTGGTCTTACGAATGCTCCTGCAGCATTTATGGGACTAATGAATGGTGTGTTCAAGCCGTTTTTGGACAAGTTCGTAGTGGTATTTATAGATGACATTTTGGTCTATTCGAAAACCAAAGAAGAACACGAAGAGCATTTGAGATTAACATTGGAAGTATTGAGAAGGGAAAAGTTGTATGCCAAGTTTTTAACTTGCGAATTTTTGATTGAACGATTGCAATTTCTTGGGCACGTGATCGATAAAATGGAATTTCGGTAGATCCATCCAAAGTCGAAGCCGTGATTAACTGGGATAAGCCGAGGACACCGTCGGAAGTACGAAGTTTTCTTGGATTGACAGGATATTATAGAAGGTTCATACAAGACTTTTCCAAGATCGCAACTCCGTTAACGAATTTAACTCGAAAAGCAGTGAAATTTGTGTGGACGGATAAGTGTGAGGAAAGTTTTCAAGAATTAAAGAAGAGGTTGAGTACGACCCCTGTGTTATCTCTTCCGGATGATACAGGAAATTTTGTTATTTATAGTGATGCATCGCATAAAGGACTTGGCTGTGTACTGATGCAAAACGGCAAAGTCATTGCGTATGTATCACGACAATTGAAGGATTACGAGAAGGGATATCCGACCCATGACTTGGAGTTAGCTGCAGTTGTTTTTTCTTTGAAAATATGGAGGCACTATCTCTACGGGGAGAAGTGTGAAATATATACGAACCATAAGAGTCTGAAATATATTTTCACGTAGAAGGACTTGAATATGCATCAAAGAAGGTGGTTGGAGTTAATTAAGGACTACGACTGTGAGATTTTATACCATCAGGGTAAGGCGAATGTCGTTGCCGATGCCTTAAGTAGAAAGGGTCGGGAGAAGTTGACTGCTCAGGATGAGCTAATTGCAGAAATGGAGAAACTGGAATTGGAAGTGAAGTATCCTATGGAGATTGATGAGAAAATATTTCAGATGCAATCTGGTATAACCCTACTGGATAAAGTTAAGGAGGCTCAGCTTCAGGACGAAGAATGTAAAAATGTGACAAAGAAGATATCTGATGGAACCGAACCAAGATTTAAGATGGATAAGGAAAGAATACTGAGATTTGATAATAGAATTTGGGTACCGCCAATTCAAGAGATTAAGGAAGATATTTTAAGCGAGGCTCATAGTTCACGATATTCGATTCACCCTGACAGTACCAAGATGTACCAAGATCTTATACAACATTTCTGGTGGCCGAATTTGAAGCGTGATGTTGCAGAATGTGTTGCCAAGTGTCTGACCTGTCAGAAAGTGAAAGCAGAACATCAGAGACCGAGTGGATTGTTATAACCGTTAGAGATCCTAGAGTGGAAATGGGAACATATTACAATGGATTTCGTGGTTGGCCTTCCTTCGACTCGGAAAGGCTACGACGCAGTATGGGTTATCGTTGACCGACTGACGAAATATGCACACTTCCTTCAGATCAAAATAAGATTCAACTTAGATCAGTTGGTGAGGCTATACGTAAAAGAGATTATTTCGAGGCACGGAGTTCCAGCATCAATTATTTCAAATAGGGATCCGCGCTTCACATCAAATTTCTGGAAACGTCTTCAGGAATGCATGGGTACGCAATTGCGAATGAGTACTAGCTTACCACCCTCAAACAGACGGATAGAGTGAGAGAACGATTCAGACATTAGAAGATATGCTAAGAGCCTATGTGATGGACTTTAAAGGAAATTGGGATGATCACCTACCATTAGTAGAGTTCGGCTACAACAACAGTTACCACGCTAGTATAGGCATACCGCCTTACGAAGCGTTATACGGCAGAAAGTGCAGAACTCCGCTTTATTGGGATGAAGTTGGTGAAAGACAATTGCTAGGGCCCGAATTGGTACAACAGACGGCAGAAATAGTCAAAGTGATCCGAGCACGACTAGTAGCGGCTCAAGATCGACAGAAGAAATACGCTGATCGACATCGTAAAAATATTGAGTTTGAATCAGTTAGTTATGTTTTCTTGAAGGTCTCTCCCTGGAAGGGGAAGATCAGGTTCGGAAATAAAGGGAAATTGAGCCCAAGATTCATTGGACCCTTTGAAGTACTGAGAAGAATCAGAGAAGTTACGTACGAGGTAGCCTTACTTCCAGCACTCGAGAATGTCCACAACGTCTTCCATGTTTCTGTATTACGACCCTACAAGGCTGATTACAAGCATGTAATTGAATATGAACCCTTACATTTTGAGAAAGACTTATCTTACGAAGAAATTCCTATCCAAATTGTCGATCGAAAAGAACAAGTTCTCAGAAATAAAGTTATACCTTCTGTTAAGGTAATTTGGAGGAACCACAACGCTGACGAAGCTACGTGGGAACTCAAACAAAATATGATGAAGAATTACCCTCATTTATTTACTTAATTATGTGTAACCGATTCTGGGGACAGAATCTTTATAAGGGGGGAATAATGTAACGAGTTTAATTTATTGAGTCGTGATTCTGGGGACAGAATCCTTTTAAGGGGGGAAAGATGTGACGAACAAGATTTTTGTAATTTAATTTTAATATTTATTGAATTAAATAAATATTTTTCGATGATTTAATTATTAGATTAAATAATTATTTGATGTAATTATGGTAGATTAACTTAATTATATGTATTACATTTATTAACTTAATGTGGATACTAATTATTATTCAAGTATGTAATTAATTGAGTTTATTGAATTAAATAAAATATTTAATTAAGCATGATGTTATTTTAATTAAATTAATTATTAATTAGAGAGTTAATAATTTGATATTATTAATTAATGAGAAAATTAAATATATGACTATGTGAATTTATGAGAAGTTATTATATTTTATTTATATTAAATAAGATATTTGATTATTGTGCAAGTGGGTGTGACATGAATTAACTATGTGATAAAGTTTTATTAAATTAAATGGTTTTTGAAACCTATTCTAGCTAGGCAAACATGGCACTAAAGGGAGTTGGGGCCAGTTAACCCATGACTGGGTAACTGATCACCAACGCGTCAGTTGTTCATTATTTAGTTTACGTATTCTTTTATTTCTTCTTCATTATTTGCCTAAGTCTAGAAAGCATAATAGAGAGAAATACAGAGAAATAGTTGAGAAGTCAGAGTTGTTAAGAGGATTGTGAGAGTCATCTGAGAAGGAATTTATCTTCCATTACATATACTCTGGGTAATTTTCCTTCCCAAATTCTATTTTACGTCATTAAGTTTTTATAAGAAAATGGCTTTCAAAGTTTCTGTAAAACCTCTGTGATTGAGAAATGAGTAATATTTATGAGTTATTTATGGGTTAAGATGTATCAAATTGTATTTTATATATATATTGCATGATTCCATATCATCAGTTTCATAATGTTACATCGTATATGATTTCTACAAAATTATAGAGTATGGGTTTTGGCCTTATGGCCTTATACGTGATATTTTATGTATTGATCGTATATTATCCCTAAATTTTACACTCGTATATCATTATGCATGTTGATACAAAGAGATCAAAGTTTAAATAAACGGATTCGGTGTTATAACGAATCTGTAGTGACAATTTTTATGTTTTATTTTCAAAACATTCAAGAACGTCAAGAACAGTGGAACATTAGTGACGAATACTCATTTTTGCAAAAAATACTTCTCAACATTGCTTGCAAAGTATGGAGTCACTCGCAAAATAGCCACGGCTTACCATCCTCAAACTAGTGGTCAAGCCGAAGTATTTTGGAAAAAATGGTGAACCCGAATCGGAAGAATTGGTCAATTAAATTAGACGACGTACTGTGGGCATACCGGAAAACATATAAAATACCGATTGGGATGTCATCATATCGATTGGTGTATGGAAAAGCTTGCCATCTTCCCATGGAGTTAGAACATAATGCATATTGGGCTATTCAAAAATTAAATTTTGACTTGAATGCAGCAGGCGTGAAAAGATTGTTACAACTCAATGAGATGGAAGAGTTTTACCTTCAATCGTATGAAAATACAAAGCTGTACAAAGGGAAAATCAAACGGTAGCATGATAAGAAAATTATGAAAAGATATGGTATGCATTCCTTTACGCTAAATTGATGCCTTCAAAGCACACTAGTGATGTTACCAAAGAGAAGGTTCTATTATTGTACTCTATCATCAAGGATTGTCCAATAGATGTAGGCCTCATAATACATCATTCCATTTGTCGTTATCTGTTGGGCCCTCTTCAAGGAGGATTACCCCATCCTTCTCTCATTTGTGGGCTGTGTGCACGAGCTGGGGTGAAATGGAGTGCAAATGAGCCAATTTAACAACTATTGCAACTCTTTGACCACATGATGATTAAACACATTCTGATGATGAGGATGAAGAAGAAGATGCATACTTTGATGATGAGGACCAAGAGCAAGATTCAGTTGGACCATCCAATACATCTCGTTCAAAAGCCACTTTCAGTATCCAATTTCGGAGTCTCCAACAATATCTTGACGCACAGAATAAGCTAGTGGATAAAAGGATGGAACGATTAGCAGCGAGACAAGAGCATATGTTTTCTACACAAAGTAGCTTCAACGTTGCTTTGGTTGAGAGACTGGCCCGCTTGGATCCACATGTTGAGCCTTTTCAATTCCTTGTTCACCAATAAATATCAGTCTACCCCCCGTTAGATCCCGAGGTTGAGTTTTATGAACTTTGTTTAAATAGACAATTGTTTTCCAAGGGACAAACTTATTTTCATTTTAGATGGCCTTTTATGAGGATTGTACTTATAATTTAATTTAAATGTTTATCTTTGTATTCGCTTAATAAGTTTAGAAAATTTTCAGATTAATTTAAATGTAAAGGTCTTTTATCATTTTAGGCTGCAGGACGCCGTTCCACAAGTGGAGCTAGCAAGGGAAGAGCACATCCTATTCCTTTATCATGTCATTAATGGCTAAACTCATATGCTTTGGTTTCATGTTCTTCTTTCTTCACTATTATTTGTCAACAAAGCGAGTCGGCACTCACAGTGACAATTTTCACAATAACGAAGTGCTTCATGATTCAACTCTCCAATAAGTTCTCTATTACCAAAAATTTTCAAACTCGAGACCTCGGGTACATTTCTTTTACATTTATTTGGTTGTAAGTACAAATAGAAGTATCGACACTTGATGTTTATCAAGTCAGTAACTACAAGAAAAATATTATCGACTCTTGATGCTTATCAAGTTAATGCTTCACAATTCATATAGAAGTATTAGTATATAGATAGTTGTAATTCTTTGAATCCAAAGTTTAATATAACATACTTTTGCCTCAATTTCATTCATATTTTTTTTAAATTTAATACACCAAGTAAAATGTAATGTACAAGACATGTTTGATAAAATGCTTGATCGTCGTCTGGGGTGATGTGTGTTTGTTCGCATGTTTATTACAAACAATTGTACAACTAATGAAAGTTTGAAATAAGATCTCATTCTCTACTAGGTACTACTTATCATCTATGTGACTAGAGTATTTCACAAATATAATAATAGGTCAGTTGTTATGGATTAAATTCTTATGTTAATTCATTATTCAAACTAGCTCTATATATATATATATATATATATATATATATATATATATCAACTAGCTAGTTGTATATAGATAGTAGATTGTATATTGTAATTTCACATCACTAATTAATAAAAAAATTAGTGACAATGATTTGTACAATAACTCAAGCTTACTTTATTTACTCAGTGTATAGATGTGCTAAAAATTAAAAAATATCTACAAAGTTGAATAACCTTTCACTAATGATTGATTTTCAAAATATATTTGGAATTTATTCAAATTTACATATTTTGATATTAAATGAATATATTGAACAAGTACACTTTTTTTGTGGTTTAAATTAGAGAAAAATAAATAAATAATGCTACTATAACATAAAAAATGGTCTCATAATACTCACATACACACACATGTATACTGCGGGCCTCAAATGTTAGACGGGGGCCCACAATATGCATATGTGTGTATGTGAGTATTATGTGACCATTTTTTATGTAATAGTAGCATTATTAAAAAAATTGGCAATATAACTAGTTGATAGGGGTGACACCACCACCTATCATCATTGCCTATATATTTTTGACTACTTTACTTTTATGTATGTACAATGTACTAATTCAAAATTTGATTCATGTGACTAAATTTTCATAATCTCGGGGTCTTCGCTCATTATTTGTTTTTGTGCTTTTTAAGTATATAATAATGTGTTTCTCAAAAATAGTATATAATAATACAAAATTTAATTCATATATAATAAATATATCCTAATAATTTTAGGTGTATAATAAATGCAATATTTGATTCATATAATCACATTCTAAAAAATTTATAAATCTCAAGGATGTTAGATATCTACGTATCTTATATTGATAATTATGTGTACTCTAATAGTACACATTGAATGCTTGTATTACTAATACTGCAATATCTTAAATACAATATTACTATGCATATGGTGTGCATCCATTAATATATAATGTGCATATATCATTATCCAATTTTTAAAAGAGATCCTAAATAAATGCATTAATTGCACATTTATATTTATAGAAGAAAATAAAAAGAAAATTTTTAAAATTTTTTTATCCTCTCGCGCTATAAACTGTAGGAACTGAATGGTTTTGTTCACAAATCACATATCTTATTTTTTGGAGACACTTGAAAAAAAAATTAAGTATGAGTATTCCATTACATTTGCTAGCGTTCTTCTCTTGCTAGTCCTTTTTACAAGTAAACACTAATTTAGTATATAATATATGGGTGTTTGTGTTTAACTAAAGTTACATATAGACACTGTGACACCCCCAAAATAGCTATACATCACTCATCTTGGGTCGCCAAATACATGATACATAATACAACTACAAACTTCTTTTATATAACTGTCATGTAAAATACGACAAAACATAGCTTAGAGTTTTAAAACGAATATTGTCTTCTAGACAATATCCACTCTCAATGAAGTCCTCATTATAATTATTATCACACTATTTCACAAAAATAGTGAGTATTTCACAGAAATAGTGAGGACTACTAAATCCACTTATCTTAGACCATCACTCCATTCCCCGACTCGTCCCAGCTATATTCTCATTTCCTGAAGAGAACAATGAAAGAAAAGGGTTAGCTCAACTAGCCCAGTAAGAAATATTATGACTAAGATAATGCAGAATAAATTATCCTTAGCCTTCAACAGTATAATAACTGATATAATACAATAGACAACAAGTTTTAGATCAACAACTGCAGCGGAACAAGCAATCCATTAGAAGAGTCAAGCAGAGTATGATATCTACTATCTTCTATGATTTAAAAAGTTTATCATCAATTTTATCGATGTAATACCCAAGACAAAGAGAACTTTCATCACCTGTCTTCACCTGAACCACCAAAGATTTTAGTTAAATTCACAATTCATGTTTATAATAATTTGAATCAATAGTTTCTCCTTGTCACAAAGGCTTAATAGAACGTTCACTCAATATCCTTACCCCAAAGGCTAAAGATATTCAAATGTAATAACAATGATCATACCAATCAGTTGTCTATCCTTGCACTACTGGCCAAAGATATTCAACTATAAAACCAATGGTCATGATCATATCAATCAATTGCATGTCTGTGCACTATGACCAAAGACATTTAACTGTTAACTAATGGTCATGATCCTGCAAATCACATCATCGAATTATCCCTGCACTACGACCAAGGATATTCGTTAGTATCACCAGTGGTCATGATCATGTCATACACCTGTCTATCTTTGCACTACAGGTCAAAGCTATCAAACAACAGATCATCTTTGCACTACAAGCCAAAGATATACAACTATAATACCAATAACCAACTAGTCCATCTATGCACTACGGGCAAAAGATGACTTTTAACGCAATATAAGCATGAGGATCATGACAATGATATAAGTAATCAATTAAATGAGATAAAGTATAAATATTAAATATTTCTAATTCAATTTATCTAGAGTTCAAAAATATCCAAATTGTCAACATGATACTGCTTTGTGTAGTAAAATTCAAGAATAATTTTCATGTATCAAAAATAATTTGGACAGAAAAGAAATATATTTTTCGGGTGAATAGTACCCCATGAATAGTACCCTATGAATAGTACTTCAGGAATATTATCTCGTGAATAGTACCTCGGCATGAAAAGTGCCCCAAAAACCCGAGTGAATAATATTAGAGTGAATAGTAACCGGGTGAATAGCAACCCATAAATAGTAACTCATGAATAGTAACTCGTGAATAGTATTTTAGCATAAAAAGATCAATAATTATCAAGAAAGCTCAGAATAATATTTTCATGAAAAGATACTAGATGAAGCGCAAATATCAAGGATATTCTACTAATTTCACGGAGTATATAAGCAATACTTCAACAAAATGAGTGTAAAATTAGGGATACGAAATGAAATAATATTACTTACATACTATACAGTGTGGAAGAAAATCTTATTTTTTACGAATATTGAACAAAAATAATATCCCTTACGAATACGAAAGAAATAATACCCTTACCTCAGAAGAAGACTGAATATTAGAATAGTGAAGTAACAGACTACTCTTCTTCTTTCTCTTTATAGCTTATCTATCTATAATTGTTCTTGTGAGTCTTAGTAAATAGGTGAGAATGAAGGAAGAATGAGCTTCTATTTATAGGAAAATATAGTTTCGATAATTGCATATTTTGGGACTCGAAATATTACAGTATAATACCTTCATCTTTTCCTTCATTTTTAATTTAGTTATGCACGTATTATCAAACTTGCACCGCCTCCCCTAATAGTATATCATGTGAATCAATAGTACAATCATATGAAAAAAATAATTACAGTATAGTACATTCATCTATACCTCCATTTTTAATTTAGTCATGCAAGTATTATCAATCTTGCACCACCTCCCCTAATAGTACATGAACGTGAATCAATAGTACACACATGTGAAAAAATAGTTATAAGCATGTGAATTAATAGCAATTAATTACTTATTTATCCGATTAATTACCCGATTGGTCAATATAACCTCCAGACATCCATTATTATCGAAATAGATGTCGATTTCCACTAACTCTAATAATCCCAATACAATGGAAATATCAATTTCATCTTTAATAAAAACGAACTTATTCATTATTAATATTATAACTCACAATATTTAACAACCAGATCATCTTCAGGAAAGAGGGGGCTTTCCGATAAGGATATCTCCCTATTGGCGCACAATTAAATAACCAAACCCCTTTCCTCGACAGAACTTTCTAGACATTGTCAATAATGCAAATAATAATATGAATAACTTGTCATCTCAATTATTGATTTAATAATATAAAATATTATGCAGATGATACTATGTCAATAATTGAATCAATAATATGAGAGATTTTATGCAGCAATTACTGTAGCAATAATTGAGTAAAACTGAGTGGCTTCTCATATAAGAATCAATAATCAATACCGTGTGCTACTATGCAACCACGCGTATTACTATACTTTTATTACCGGGTAGTTCAACAGTTTAACGGTAAAACTTTCACTGTTATTTTTATAAAAAGATATTTCTATTGTTTTCTAACTACGACAAAACTTCTGTTGTGGGGTTCACCAATGATTATGCCGTCATACGAATATTCCCTTTTAAAATGAATATTCATCGACCAATCGAATATTACCCGACACAACGAATATTTTATATCAACTTGCTTACTTTCCAAAATTTTCAAATATCACCCTTAACTTTAATCTTTTATTAATTTAACTATTTACCAAAATAGAAAAAATGAATATTTTTATTTCATAAAATTCGGGGTCTTACAGACACACTATGTTTTTTAATCATGTATTTCATTTTAAAAAAAAATCTATTTCTTACTATATAAATGTTTCAATAGATTTCATATATTGAGTAACATGAATAGATCAAAATTATTTAAGATTATTAGCATTTTGTATTTTTTATTCTAAAGGTAATTATGCCTCGTGCTCATGCCTTTGTTTATTTTGTTATATATAATTATTTTTTAATTTACTTCTCAAAATTATCATATAAAACTCATTTTTCTGGTGTTAGGATGCTATGATGGAAGTTTAACTCCACTAACTGTCATATTAGCTCTAGTAATAATGACCATAATAATACATGTCTTTGTAAAATAAAAAAATAAAAAAAAATCATGAATTCAATTGTAGTGATCTTTTTTTACAGTAGTTACATATAATTGATTTGTTAAATATATAATTACTTTATTTCAAAATAGAGATACGTTTTGATTTTTAAGTCAAATTATAAATTCTTAAAATTCAAAATTGATTTAACTTTTGAAAGACTAAATATTTTAATTAGTACTATCTTTTTATTAATATACAGTAATTATATATATTTTTTATTTAAAGTAAATAAATATGTATTAGTATTATATTTCAAAAATTATGAATTAACTTACAAATGTTAAAAATGCAACTCTAATTCTAAAACACAAGGATTATATAGATGACAATTTTTTTTACATAAAATCACCAATTTATATTATTTTGTCTGTTGATTTCGTTTACGTATTTCGATAATTGTAGATAATGAGCTGACGATTTTTGATGCATGTGAGGTACAATTTTCAGATCCTACTAAAAATTGTGTTGAAGATGCCTGTGCCAAAAAGTGCAAGCAAGAAAAGGGTCACTTTGCTTCAGGAAGATGTATACTTGTTGATACTTGCTTCTGTAAATACCGTTATTAATCCTATGTATTACAGGATGGGTTGTCACATTTAGACATGACAATATAAATAAAAAACTATTGGGTCAATCATATTTAGTTACATTTAATTAATTTGGATATTTGTTTATTTCTTTTTTTGAAATAACTTCCTCATACAGGACACAAACTTTTATTCATGTGCAAATTATTTTACAATTAAAGAAAGCAAGCTATGATGGCAATCATCCATCCAATAAATAGGAAAAAAACATATTATCTAACTGAGCTAAATCTGCTAGTTCATGAGCTACTTGATAGCTTTCTCTTGGCGAAACTCACCTTCTGAAATTCTAATTTGAATCCTCAACAATCTCTTTTGATAGACGTTTAATCATCGTCTTACAATCTAGCTCCTTCAATAACAATGTTACTAAGACATATCTCTATAGAAAATTTAATAGCTTGACGAATAACAATTGCTTCGGCACATGCTATAAGAGTCCAACTTTTATGAATAAAGAATAATTTTCTTGAATTATATTTTTTCATATTATGGTATTGATTTGATATAATGTTATTGTTGTGGGTAATATTTACAAATTTTGCAAAGTAAGCAAGTGGTTATATAATATTCGATTGGTCGGGGTATATTCATTTTTACAGGAAATATTCGTACGACAGCACAATCATTGGTGGACCCCACAACAGAAGTATTGTCGTAGTTAGAAAACGACAAAATTATCTTTCTATAAAAATAACGGCGGAGGTGTTACCGTTAAAACTGTTGAACTACCCGGTAGTAAAAGTACAGTAATACACGTGGTTGCATAGTAGCACACGGTATTGATTATTGATGCTTATGTGAGAAGTCACTCAGTTATACTCAATTATTGCTACAGTAGTTGTTGCATCATATCTCTCGTACTATTGATTAAATTATTGCTACAGTATCATCTGCATAATAGGATATATTATTAAATCACTAATTGAGACGACAAAGTTATTCATATTATTATTTGCAATATTGACAATGTCTAGAAGTTCTGTCAAGGAGAGGTTTGGTCACCTAATTGCGCGCCAATAAGGAGAAATCCTTATCGGAAAGCCCCCTCTTTCCTGGGAACGACCTGGTTGTTAAATATTGTGAATTATAATATTAATGATGAATAATTTCGTGTTGATTAAAGATGAATTTTATAGTTCCATTGTGTTGGACTTATTTGTGTTAGTATAATTGATGTCTAGAGGATATATTGTTCAATCGGGTATTCGGGATACTTTTCGTGTCGGAGTACTATTCACGAGTTACTATTCATGAGTTACTATTCACGAGTTACTATTAAGGAATTATTATTCACGAGTTACTATTCAGGAGTTACTATTCACGGGGTACTATTCACCCGTAAGATATATTTCTTTTCGGTCCAAATCATTTTTGGGTACAATATTATTCCATGAGGAGATGTGCTAATTTTTCAGACCGTTGGTTGAAGATATAATAGTAAACCAATATGGATCGCTGGTTTAAAGTTTTAATAGTAAATCAGTATGGACCGTTGCTTTAAGTTTTAATAGTAAACCAATATGGATCGTCCGTTTAAAAGTAAATCAATCTGGACCGTTCATGAATTAGTTACTATTCAGTCCATTTTCCTATAAATAGAAGCTCATTCCTTCATTATTTCTTACGAATTCACTGAAACTCTAGAGAGAAAAACTATAGAGAGAAAGAAAAAAGTATTTTGTTACTTCACTTTTCCAATATCCAGTTTCTTCTAAGGCAGGGAATATTATTTGTTGTACCCTTAAGGGGTATTATTTCTTTTGTATTCATGAAGAGAACTTCTGTTATTCCATTATTTATTATTCTGTTGGAATAACCTGTATACGCGGGCTACCCTATACTTGGTGAAATTCTTCTGTTATTCCATTCTTTATTATTCTGTTAGAATATCCTGTCTGTGCATTTTACGCCGGACCTGATTCTAGTCTTTTATTATTCTGTTGGAATATCATGTCTTTGCATTTTACGCAGGACCTGGTTTCATTCTTTATTATTCTGTTGGAATATCCTGTCTGTGCGTTTTACGCCGGACCTTGTTTCATTCTTTATTATTCTGTTGGAATATCTTGTCTGTTCGTTTTATACCGGACCTAGTTCCGTTATTTATTATTCTGTTGGAATAACCTGCCTGTGAGGTCTATCGCATGCATGATGATTTGTTTTGTTATTCATTCTTTATTGTATTCAATTGCTTTAAACTTTGACTTCTATACTCCATGAAATTAGTGGAATATCCTTGATATTTTTGCTTCATCCAGTACCTTTCATGGAAATATTCTTTTGAGCATTATTGAATTTTACTCTATAAAGAATTATCATGTTTACAATTTGGACGTTATCAGTTCCTAGATAAATTAATTCTTAAACTTATTTTATTGAATTCTTATATCATTGTCATAATCCTCATGTTTATATTTTGTTGAAAGTCATATGTGGCCTTTAGTGCATAGATGAACTTGGTATGATTATGACCATGGATTATTCAGTTTAATCAAGACCGTAATGTTACAAATGATGTGGTAAAAGTCCTCATTGGCCCGTAGTGCATTGATGGACAGTTGTTGGCATGATCATGACCATTAATGAATACACGAATGTCCTTGGCCCGTAGTGCATGGATAATTTGTGGTCGTGATACTAAAGAATATCCTTGGCCGTAGTGCAGGGGTGATTCGATGATGTGGATTATTTATTAAGCTGAGTCCCAGCAATAAAAGTGATGAAAAACCATTTCAAATCATAGAAGATAATATATTTTATTCTCTACTTGACTCTTCTAATGGATTGCTTGTTCTGCTGCAGTTAAACTTGATATTTATTATATTTTATCAGTTTAACATTTTTGAAGGCTAACGATAAATTATTCTGCAATATCTTAATCATAATATTTCTTACTGGATTAGTTGAGCTCACCCTTTTGCTTTCATTGTTCTCTTGAGGAAATGAGAACGTAGCAGGGACTAGTTGGGGAACAGAGTGATGGTCCTAGATGGTGCATTAGTAGTCTTCACTATTCTGTGAAATAGTGTGATAATAATTGTAATGAAGACTCCTTTTGAGTTTTTATACTCTCTAGTAGACAATATTTGTATTCAAACTCACAGGTTATGTTTTATCGTGTTGTACACGATGGTTGTATAATTAAGTTATACTTGAATTTAGTACCTTATATCTGGCGAACCAAGATGTGTGATGTATACCGGTTTTGGGATCGTCACACATGCAACCTGTAAATTACCGACCAAACTGTCTACTCCAGCTCCTAAAACATGCCCATGTTCATCTCGAAAAACAAAATTAATTCTGCAAAAACCATTACCTTTCACTGAGGCATAACAATTTATTTTAACAACATGGCTGATAAGTTTACACCATTTAGTAACTTGCCTTAATTCAGGTTGAACAAGAAAGTACCTAATAAATCTCATAGTTTCATAAAATTAATGAAAGGAATAGAGACACCTCCCAACCAACACATTAAAATTCCCCTCAAGTTTGTCATGTACAACACAATTGCAGTGATCCTAAATCTGCCATGCCAATAGACAACCGGCACAAGTCCTCTTTGCTTAGCACCTTAACCATGGATAGCTAGGAATATGAACCAATTAGCAAAGTTCCTAATAGAATCAAAATAGACCGTCTACCTAATATTAGTTAGTTACTTTTGTTCAAAAATATAAATTAGTATCGTAGTTTTGTAAAAAAAACATGAATTCATTATATAGTTTTATAAGAAAATAATAAAAATAAGATTACCAAATACTAATTAGTTTCTTCTATTTAAATATATAATAATAAAAATAATAATAATAATACAAGTTTAAGTAAAATTATATTACCACTTAGATAATACAATTTGATAAGAAACGAAAATTATCATAAAACTCATCTACCTAACCTAAATTTGGTAATATTATTAAAATATAAGTATAATTAATGCTTCGAGTGTAAGTAAGACTTTATCATTATTCATGTAATATAATTGTTATTATTCTAAAAATAAAAATATAATATTCTAATAGACTATATGAATCAATTATTAAATTAAAAATAAAAATTAATTACTCTATCTAATATACAAAATCCCAAATTAAAATATACTCATCTACCAAACTTCAATTTGATACTATTATTAAAATATAAGTATAATTAATGCTTCGAGTGTAAGTAAGACTTTATCATTGTTCAGGTAATATAACTGTTATTATTCTAAAAATAAAAATATAATATTCTAATCGATAATATGATTCAATTATTAAATTAAAAATAAAAATTAATTACTCTATCCAATATAAAAATTCCTAAATTAAAATTTACTCATCTACCAAGAATTCTTTTATTCTGTTGTGATTTTCATTTTTAACTTAGCATCCTATTAATAGGAGAATCGCAAGATACTATTTGAATTTAGAAAATCACGGGTGCACAGGAGAAATTTATCGTGCGAATCCATGGACGAATTCAACGAATTTTTTTGATTTTACTATGATGCACAATGCACACTAAATAGTACTATGCATAATAAAATATAATATATAATATATTCTATTATACATAAAAAACAAAACTTATATTATATATATATATATATATATATATATATATATATATATATATATATATATATATATAACAAAACATAGATAACTTTCTACCGGCAGTTTTAAAAAATGGGTAACTGGGGATCCATGTAATTAATTTTTTTACAACAAATACTTCATAAAATATCCCTCCATTTATCTCAATTCACTTGGCTTCACAAAACACGGTTTTAATAACATTTATTATTAATATTATAACTCACAATATTAATAAACAGATCATTTCTAGGAAAGTTGAGGCTTTTCGATAAGGACTTCTCTTTATTGGCGCGCAATTAGGTGACCAAACCCCTTTCCTCGACAAAACTTTCTAAACATCATCAATAATGCAAATAATAATATGATTAACTTTTGTCGTCTCAATTATTGATTTAATAATATAAAATATTGTGCAGATAATACTGTGACAATAATTGCATCAATAATATGAGATACTATGCAACAACTATTGTTGCAATAATTGAATAAAACTGAGTGACTTCTCATATAAGCATCAATAAAGATAGTATACAATACCGTGTTCTACTATACAACCACGCGTATTACTGTACTTTTACCGCTGGGTATTTTAACAGTTAATGGTAAAACTTTTGCCGTTATTTTTATAAAAAGTTATTTCTGTCGTTTTCTAACTCCGACAGTAATTCTGTTGTTGGGTCCACCAATGATTGTGTCGTCGTACGAATATTATCTGACCAAACGAATATTTTATAACAACTTACTTACTTTGCAAAATTCTTAAATATTACTCACAACCATAACATTATATCAAATCCACACCTTATTACTCAAAATGATATTTAGAGAAAATTAAATCTTTATTCATAAAAGTTGGGGTCTTACAATTTCCCCATGTCATTTAACAATGAGTACATTCTGGTTGCGGTAGACTATGTTTCAAAATGGGTCGAAGAATCCTCATTACCCACCAACGATGCTAAGGTAGTCCTCAAGTTTCTTTAGAAAAACATATTCACTAGATTTGGTACACCACGGGCGATCATTAGTGACGAAGGTACTCATTTTTGCAACAAATACTTCTCAACATTGCCTGCAAAGTATGGAGTCATTCTCAAAATAGCCACGGCTTACCATCCCCATACTAGTGGTCAAGCCAAAGTATCGAAGAGAGAGGTGAAGCGTATTTTGTAAAAAATGGTGAACCGAAATCGGAAGGATTGGCTAATTAAATTGGACGACGCAATCTGGGCATACCAAAAAATATATAAAATACCAACTAGGATATCACCATATCGATTGGTGTATGGAAAATCTTGCCATCTTCCCATGGAGTTAGAACAAAATGCATATTGGGCTATTTAGAAATTAAATTTTGACTTGCATGCAGCTGGCGAGAAAAGATTGTTACAACTCAATGAGATGGAAGAATATTACATTTAATCATATGAAAATACAAAGCTGTACAAAGGGAAAATAAAACGATGGCACGATAAGAAAATTATGGATCCAAAGCTTGAACCTGGTCAAACCGAGCTACTCTACAATTCTAGGTTGAAACTATTTTTGGAAAAACTCAAATAACGTTAGTCATGCCCATTCATAATCAAAGAAGTATTTCCCCATGCCGCCGTTGAATTAGTTGGTCGAAATCAAGAAAAAACATTTAAAGTCAATGCACATCAATTAAAACATTACTAGGGTGGAATTGTGGATCGACACAAGACCTCTATCACTCTCGCGGATTCACCATAAAAATAGGGAGTAGTCAAGGTGAAAGACTTAAAATCAAGCGCTTGATGGGAGACAGCCCAATCAGTATTTAGTTTTTCTTTTAATTTCACACTTAGAAAATTTGTAGCAAGTTTAGAATAGTATTGTTGTAGTACAACTTTTCTTATATATTCTCCACGCGAACCCTAATTCGATTTAATCATCATCATTTCAAGGTTGAGATTGACATTCACAAGAGTAAATCACGAGACAACCATTAGGTAAGGTTCTAAAAGGATTATGGCAGTGCACATATGAGTAGATTAGTATGCGGAGAGTAATTTCCATCAAAAAACATGAGGAATCAAGTAAATGGAAGTATGATTAATGTTCTAAGCAATTAAGTGGATTCGAAAGCAAAAGAAAATTTTTCAGGAAAACAGTATATGCGCCCTAGTAGAGAAATTAAGAAAATAAAATTGCGCCTAGGCGCAGAGCTCTCTGTCAGACTTCACCCCAGCAGGCTTTTCATCGCTCATAAGTGCAGACTCCTCTGTCAAACCTCGCCCTGACGCAAATCACAATTTTTGGCTTTTAAAATTCCTCTTTCATTCGACTTAAAACATTTCCTTTTCATTCCAAACACACACACACATACACACCAGTGCCCTAACCCCTAATAACTGACCCCCATCTCGATGTTGAACAAAATTCGACTAATTTCTTGTCCCAAATCACTGCGCACGGATTCAAGGGATCTCTAGTTCTCAAATTTCATCAAGGACTTGACCCAAACTAGGGCTCCAAGTGCTTTCAGCCTTCCTCTCGACATGAATAATTTTACATGAAATTGGGTAAACTCATTAGGGTTGTGGTCGATCATCAGACATCTCATTAAGTAAACCCACATACTTTGCCTATTTGGACACTTGTTCATCTGATTTGGGTACGATGGAAGCGTGAGTAGGGATTTTCATTACTAGACTAATTACTTCAACTGTAAAATGTTTGTTATTGGTAATTATTGCATTTGATCAGGTATAATGCTATACACTACTTTGTGACTTGCAAGTTCGGTTGAAAACTAAGGCTGGGGAAATTTTGAACATATAATTTAGTGCACACAAGGTATACATAGAGTGATTGGCACGGTTCCTAGTTATATTTGTTTCAACAGTCGACTACCTGGATAGATTCTAGACACTATAATGGGGGGTTTCATTGAGATAACTGAGATTTGGGGGTAAACCATCTTGTGAACATTTTGATAAGTTTGGAACTACAGTTCAATGACATGCACAATGACGCCAAAAGCATCAAAAAGAAAATGGGGTGAGGGATCGTCCACCCCACTCCGGCAGTTTGATATAAGGAAATTTATAACTTCTGAGGTGGAGACCAGATTTGAATACTTAGCCTCCAAATCCCTTATTCAGGAGCATGGACTAAGCCTCAATGAGTTTAATGGTGAGATGGGCCACTAGATAATAAAATGGGGATGGGGGACCTTTATCGATCTACCAGAAGCAGCAATAGTGGCTTTAGTGAAAGAGTTTTATGCCAATGCACCAGATAAATCACCATTTTTTGCATTCGTCCGGAGTAAAATGGTGTCCTTTACTGTTCAAGAAATCAATGATTATTACAATCTCCAATCTCCAGCTGTTTGTAAGTATATGGCATATATGGACTATGGCTTAAATTATGAGCAAATATTGAGTGAGTTATGTAAGACAAAGTCCTCACGGTCCTTGAAGGGTACGTACTTTCCAAGAAATTATCTTAGTCATTATGGAAAGATATGACATGCATTCCTTTACGCTAAATTGATGCCTTCAAAGCACACTAGTGATGTTACCAAAGAGATGGTTGTATTATTGTACTCTATCATCAAGGATTGTCCAATAGACGTAGGTCTCATAATACATCATTCCATTCTTCGTTGTCTGTGGGGCCCGCTTCAATGAAGATTACCCCATCATTCTCTTATTTCTGGGCTGTGTGCACGAGCTGGGGTGAAATAGAGTGTGGATGAGCCAATTTAACAACTGTTGTAACTCTTGGACCACATGATGATTAAACGCTATTCGATTTAGAAAGGTGTGAAATCTCACCCATGAGGCCTTGATTTTACCTTTTTGACTGATTCTGATGATGAGGAGGATGAAGAAGAAGCTGTAGACTTTGATGAGGAGGACCAAGAGCAAGATTCAATCGGACCATCCAATTCATCTCGTTCAAAAGCTAATTTTAGTATCCAATTTTATAGTCTCCAACAATATTTTGATGCACGGAATAAGTTAGTGGATAAAAGGATGGAACGATTAGCAGCGAGACAAGAGCATATGTTTTCTACAAAAAACAGCTTCAACACTGCTTTGGTTGAGAGACTGGCCCGCCTAGATCCACATGTCGAGCCTTTTCAATTCCTTATTCCCCAACCAATGTCAGTCTACCACCCGTCAGATCCTGAGGTTGAGGTTTAGGAACTTTGTTTAAATAGACAATTGTTTTCCAAGAGACAAACTTATTTTCATTTTAGATGGCCTTTTACGAGGATTGGACTTTTAATTTAATTTAAATGTGTATCTTTATATTCGCTTGATAAGTTTAGAAAATTTTCAGATTAATTTAAATGGAAAGGTCTTCTATCATTTTAGGCTACAGGACGTCGTTCCACAAGTGGAGCTAGCAAGGGAAGAGCCCATCCTCTTCCTTTATCATGTCATTAATGGCTAAACTCATATGATTTGGTTTCATGTTCTTTCTTCACTATTACTTTGTCAACAAAGTGAGTCGTCAACCACAGTGACAATTTTCACTTTAACGAAGTGCTTCATGATTCAACTCTCAAATAAGTTCTCTACTACCGAAATTTTTCAAACTCGAGACCCTAGGTACATTTCCTTTACATTTATTTGGTTGTAAGTACATATAGAAGTATCGACTCTTGATGTTTATCAAGCCAATAACTATAAGAAAAATATTATCGACTCTTGATGCTTATCAAGTTAATGCTTCACAATTCATATAGAAGTATTAGTATAAAGATAGATGCAATTCTCTGAATCCAAAGTTTAATATAACATACTTTTGCCTCAATTTCATTCCTATTTTTTCTGAATTTAATACAATAAGTAAAATGTAATGTACAAGATATGTTTGATTAAATGCTTGATCGTCGTATGGGGTGATGTGTGTTTGTTCGCATGTTTATTACAAATAATTGTACAACTAATGAAAGTTTGAAATAAGATCTCATTCTCTAATAGATACTACTTATCATCTATGTGACTAGAGTATTTCACAAATATAATAATAGGTCAGTTGTTATGGATTAAATTCCTATGTTAATTCATTATTTAAACTAGCTCGTGCATTGCACGCGTTATATATATATATATATATATATATATATATATCAACTAGCTAGTTGTATATAGATAGTAGATTGTATATTGTAATTTCACATCACTAATTAATTATAAATTAGTGACAATGATTTGTACCATAACTCAAGCTTACTTTATATACTTAGTGTATAGATGTGCTAAATTTTAAAAAATATCTACAAAGTTGAATAACCTTTCACTAATGATTGATTTTCAAAATATATTTAGAATTGATTCAAATTTACATATTTTGATATTAAATGAATATATTGAACAAGTACACTTTTTTGTGAATTAAATTAGTGAAAAATAAATAAATAATGCTATTATAACATAAAAAAGGGTCATATAATACTCACATACACACACATGTATACTGCGGGTCCCAAATGTCAAACGGGGGCCCACAATATGCATGTGTGTGTATGTGAGTATTATGCCTTTTTTATGTGATAGTAGCATTATTAAAAAAATTGACAATCTAACTAGTCGATAGGAATGACACCACCACCTATCATCATTGCCTATATATTTTTACTACTTTACTTTTATGTATATACAATGTACTAATTCAAAATTTGATTCATGTGACCAAATTTTCATAATCTCGGGGTCTTCGCTCATTATTTGTTTTTGTGCTTTTTAAGTATATAATAATGCGTTTCTCAAAAATAGTATATAATAATGCAAGATTTAATTCATATATAATAAATATATACTATTATTTTTAGGTGTATAATAAGTGCAAAATTTGATTCATATAATCACATTCTAAAAATTTTATAAATCTCAAGGACGTTAGATATCTACGCATCTTATATTGATAATTATGTGTACTCTAATAATACGCATTGAATGCTTGTATTACTAATACTGCAATATCTTAAATACAATATTACTATGCATATGGTGTGCATCCATTAACATATAATGTGCATATATCATTATCCAATTTTTAAAAGAGATCCTAAATAAATGCATTAATTGCACATTTATATTTATAGAAGAAAATTAAAAGAAAAGTTTTAAGAAGTTTTTTATCCTCTCGCGCTATAAATTGTAGGAACTGAATTGTTTTGTTCACAAATCACATATCTTATTTTTTGGAGACACTTGAAAAAAAAATTAAGTATGAAGTATTCCATTACATTTGCTAGCGTTCTTCTCTTGCTAGTCCTTTTTACAGGTAAACACTAATTTAGTATATAATATATGGGTGTTTATGTTTAACTAAAGTTACATATAAACACACTATGCTTTTTTAATCATGTATTTCATTTTAAAAAAAAATTCTATTTCTTACTATATAAATGTTTCAATAGATTTCATATATTGAGTAACATGAATAGATCAAAATTATTTAAGATTATTAGCATTTTGTATTTTTTATTACAAAGGTAATTTAGATAATAACCATGAGAGCTTAAGAAAACCATGACCCTTTTTTTGTTGTTTGAAAGTCTTCTAATTTTATTAAATAATTATTATGCCTCATGCTCATGCCTTTGTTTATTCTGTTATATATAATTTTTTTATTTTACTTCTCAAAATATCATATAAAACTCATTTTTTTGGTGTTAGGATGGTATGATGTAAGTTTAACTCTACTAACATTGTCATATTAGTTCAAGTAATAATGACCCTAATAATACATATCTTAGTAAAATAAAAAAATCATGAGTTCAATTGTAGTAATCTTTTTCACGGTAGTTACATATAATTGATTTGTTAAATATATAATTACTTTGTTTCAAAATAGAGATACGTTTTGATTTTTAAGTCAAATTTTAAATTCTTAAAATTCAAAATTGATTTAACTTTTGAAAGACTAAATATTTTGATTAGTACTATCTTTTAATTAGTATACAGTAATTATATATATTTTTTAGTTAAAGTAAATAAATTAATATGTATTAGTATTATATTTCAAAAAAATATGAATTAACTTACAAATGTTAAAAATGCAACTCTAATTCTAAAACACGAGGATTATATAGATAACAAAAAATTTACATAAAATCACCAAATTATGTTATTTTGTCTATTGATTTTGTTTATGTATTTCGATAATTGTAGGTAATGAGCTGACGATTGTTGATGCATGTGAGGTACAATTTTCAGATCCTACTAAAAATTGTGTTGAAGATGCCTGTGCCAAAAAGTGCAAGCAAGAAAAGGGTCACTTTGCTTCAGGAAGATGTATACTTGTTGATACTTGCTTCTGTAAATATCCTTGTTAATCCTATGTATTACATGATGGGTTGCCACATTTAGACATGGCAATATAAATAAAAAACTATTGGGTCAATCATATTTAATTACATTTAATTAATTTGGATATTTTTTTATTTATTTTTTTGAAATAACTTCCTCATACAGGACAAACTTTTATTCATGTGCAAATTCTTTTACAATTAAAGAAAGCAAGCTATGATGGCAATCATCCATCCAATAAGTAGGAAAAAACATATTATCTAACTGAGCTAAATCTGCTAGTTCATGAGCTACTTGATAGCTTTCTCTTGGCGAAACTCACCTTCTGAAATTCTAATCTGAATCCTCAACAATCTCTTTTGATAGACGTGTAATCATCGTCTTACAATCTAGCTTCTTCAATAAAAATGTTACTAAGACCTATCTCAATAGAAAATTTAATAGCTTGACGAATACCAATTGCTTCAGCACATGAAACTAGTAAATTACCGACCAAACTGTCTACTCCAGCTCCTAAAACAGGCCCATGCTTATCTCGAAAACAAAACCAATTCTGCAAAAATAATTACCTTTCACCAAGGCATAACAATTTATTTTAACGACATGGCTGATAAGTTTACACCATTTAGTAACTTGCCTAAATTCATGTTGAACAAGAAAGTACCTAATAAATCTCATAGTTTCAGAAAATTGATGAAAGAAATCGAGACACCTCCCAACCAACACATTAAAATTCCCCTCAAGTTTTCCATGTACAACACAATTGTAGTGATCCCAAATCTGCCATGCCAATAGACAACCTGCACAAGTCCCCTTTGCTTAACACCTTCACCATGGATGGCTAGGAATAGTACCAATCAACAAAGTTCCTAATAGAATCAAAATAGATCGTCTACCTAATATTATTTAGTTATTTTTGTTCAAAAATAAAATTAGTATCGTAGTTTTGTAAAAAAACAGGAATTCATTATATAGTTTTATAAGAAAATAATCAAAATAAGATTACCAAATACTAATTTGTTTCTTTTATTTAAATATATAATAAAATAATAATAATAATAATAATAATAATAATAATAATAACACAAGTTTAAGTAAAATTATATTACAACTTAGATAATACGATTTGATAAGAAACGAAAATTCTCATAAAACTCATCTACCTAACTTAAATTTGTTAATATTATTAAAATATAAGTATAATTAATGATTGGAATATAAGTAAAGACTTTATCATTATTCAGGTGATATAATTCTTATTATTCTAAAAATAAAAATATAATATTCTAATCGACTTTATGATTCAATTATTAAATTAAAAATAAAAATTTATTACTCTATCCAATATAAAAATTACCAAATTAAAATTTACTCATCTACCAAACTTAAATTTGGTACTATTATTAAAATATAAGTATAATTAATGCTTCGAGTGTAAGTAAGACTTTATCATTATTCAGGTAATATAACTATTATTATTCTAAAAATAAAAATATAATATTCTAATCGACAATATGATTTAATTATTAAATTAAAATTAAAAATTAATTACTCTATCCAATATAAAAATTCCTAAATTAAAATTTACTCATCTACCAAGAATTCTCTTATTCTGGTGTGATTTTTATTTCTAACTAAGCATCCTATTAATAGGAGAATGGCAATAGACTATTTGAATTTAGAAAATCAAGGATGCAAAGGAGAAATTTCTCGGGCGAATTCACAGACGAATTCAACGAATTTTTTTTTACTATGTTTCACTGTGCACACTATGCACGCTATGCAGTACTATGCATAATAAAATATAAAATATAATATATTCTATTATACATAAAAACCAAAACTTATATAATATATATAATAATAGTTCCCTCGCCCCCCACCTCTCTGACCGTTATATATATATATATATATATATATATATATATATATATATATATATATATATATATATATATATATATATAACAAAACTTAGATAACTTTCTACCCGCAGTTTTGAAAAATGGGTAACTGGGGGTCCATGTAATAAACAAAATTTACAACAAATAGTTCATAAAATATACCACTATTTATCTCAATTCAATTGGCTTCACAAAAAATGTTTTTAATAATATTTTTTATTAATATTATAACTCACAATATTAATAACCAGATCATTCCCAAGAAAGATGGGACTTTCCGATAAGGAATTTTCCTTATTGGCGCGCAATTAGGTGACCAAACCCCTTTTCTCGACATAACTTTCTAAACATAGTTAATAATGCAAATAATAATATGAATAACTTTTTTTGTCTCAATTACTGATTTAATAATATAAAATATTGTACAGATGATACTATGACAATAATTGCATCAATAATATGAGATAATATGCAACAACTACTGTTGCAATAATTGAATAAAACTGAGTGACTTCTCACGTAAGCATCAATAAAGATAATATACAATATCGTGTGCTATTATGCAACCACGCGTATTACTGTACTTTTACCACCGGGTATTTCAACAGTTAACGGTAAAACTTTTGCCGTTATTTTTATAAAAAGTTATTTCTGTCGTTTTCTAATTCTGACAGTAATTCCATTGTGAGGTCTGTAACGCACGAGAATTTTGGATTTTGAATAAATTGAATTTTTATTTGATTATGTGAATTAAATGAATTTAATTGATTTATTATGTGAATAAGATGTTCGAAGGTCGCTCTATGACCTAAAATATACGGATGTGGTTAGTATTCTGGCTTTGTACTAGGATTAATTGTTGTGAATTATCAAGATGAAAAGGAATGTTTTTCGAGAAGTTTTCCTTAAAAACACTATTCATCTAATTTCGTTCAGAGCTTAGGTTTGAAATTCCGAGAAACGCGTAATGATAGAATATGAAGATATTATGGAATATCCAATAATATTTTCATTATGGTAAACGAAGTTTTCGCCTGCGGACTTAAAACCTAAGGGTTTGTGAAAGAGGTTTTCGAAAGGGAAATGAAATACGTATAGTCATTTCGATGATTATACATATGAGATATGAGTATTATACTAGTATGAATACGAGTATTGTATGAAGAATAGTATGACATATAATACGAATATCATATGAGTATTTGACGAAGAGAATACGGGAGTTATACGCGTAGAATACGAGAAGTATTAATGGTGTAAGACCCCAAATTTTATGAATAAAGATTTAAATTTCTCGAAATATTTTTTTTAATATTATGGTGTGAATTTGATATAATGTTATAGTTGTGGGTGATATTTATAAATTTTGGAAAGTATGCAAGTTGTTATAAAATATTCGTTTGGTCGGGGAATTTTCTTTTTGTAGGGAATATTCGTACGACGGCACAATCATAGGTGGACCCCACAACGGAAGTATCGTCGTAGTAAAAAAATGACAGAATTATCTTTTTATAAAAATAACTGCGGAAGTGTTACCATTAAAACTGTTGAACTACCCGATAGTAAAAGTACAGTAATACTCGTGGTTGCATAGTAGCACACTGTATTGGTTATTGATGCTTACATGAGAAGTCACTCAGTAATACTCAATTATTGCTACAGTAATTGCTGCATCATATCTCTCATATTATTTATTCAATATTGTCACAGTATCATCTGCATAATATGTTATATTATTAAATCAATAATTGAGACGACAAAGTTATTCATATTATTAAATTACAATATTTACAATGTCTAGAAGTGATGTTAAGGAGAGGTTTGGCCACGTAATTATGCGCCAATAGGGAGAAATCCATATTGGAAAGCCCCCTCTTTCCTGAGAACGAGCTGGTTGTTAAATATTGTGAATTATAATATTAATGATGAATAAGTTCGTGTTGATTAGAGATAAATTTTATAGTTCTAGTGTGTTGAAATGGAAATCGACATTTGTTTCGATAATAATTGATGTCTGGAGGTTATATTGTTCAATCGGGTATTCGGGGCACTTTTCATGTCGGAGTACTATTCACGAGTTACTATTCATGAGTTACTATTCACGAGTTACTATTTACAAATTACTATTCACGAGCTACTATTCACGAGTTACTATTCATGAGTTACTATTCACGGGGTACTATTCACCCGAAAAATATAATTCTTTTCGGTCCAAATCATTTTTGGGTACAATATTATTCCACGAGGAGATGTAATAATTTTTTAGACCGTTGGTTGAAGATACAATAGTAAATCAATATGGACCGCTCGTGGAAAGTTATAATAGTAAATCAATATAGATCGTTGGTTTAAAGTTTTAATAGTAAATCAGTATGGACAGTTGCTTTAAGTTTTAAAAGTAAATCAATCTGGACCGTTCATGAATTAGTTACTATTCAGTCCATTCTCCTATAAATAGAATCTCATTCCTTCATTATTTCTTACGAATTCACTGAAACTCTAGAGAGAAAAAAGAAAAATATTTCGCTACTTCACTACTCTATTATCCAGTTTCTTCTAAGGTAAAGGTTATTATTTATTGTACTCATAAGGGGTATTATTTCTTTCGTATTCATGAAGAGAACTTCTTTTATTCCATTCTTTAATATTATGTTGGAATAACCTGTATATTCGAAGTACTGCATACATGGTGAAATTCTTGTGTTATTCCATTCTTTATTATTTCGTTGGAATAACTTGTTTATGCGAAGTACCGCATACATGGTGAAATTCTTCTAATATTCCGTTCTTTATTATTTTGTTAGAATATCCTGTCTGTGCGTTTACGCCGGACCTGGTTCCATTATTTATTATTTTGTCGGAATATCATGTCTGTGCGTTTACGCCGAACCTGGTTCCATTATTTATTATTTTGTCGGAATATCATGTCTGTGCATTTATACAAGACCTGGTTCCATTATTTATTATTCTGTTGGGAATAACATGTTTGTGCAGTCTATCGCAGGCATGGTTAATCCTTCTGTTATTCCATTCTTTATTATTATGTTGGAATAACATGTCTATGTGGATTACCACATGTATGGTGAATGATCCTTTGTATTCATTCCTTATTAAATTGTGGAAATGATCTGTATACGTGGATTATCGCATGGCAGGTTAAAATCCATTTACAGTTTCATACATTCTATTATACTCTGTTGGTTAAAGTTTTGGCTTCTATATTCCTTAAAATTAGTGGAATATCCTGGATATTTGCGCTTCATCCAATATCTTTTCGTGGAAATATTCTTCTGAGCATTCTTGAATTTTTCTCCACAAGCAGTATCATGTTGACAATTTGTACATTATTAAGTTCAGGATAAATTAACTTTTAAATCTTTAAAACCTATTCTTGAACTTGTTTTATTGAATTACTATGTCATTGTCATGATGAGTTATGTTGGTTATTATGTGAAAACATGAAAGTTTCTTAGAAATCACAAAGGGTTGGAAATCAAATTTTGGTAAAAATGGAGTATAAAATTTAATTGACTATATCTCCTATTATATTTTGAATTTTTGAGTGTGGTCAAGTTCTAGAGTTAGATCTATGAGTTTTCTAACTTATCCAAGTGGAATCACTGAAAAGGTGTTGTATATTTTCGTGTGGACTGATTTTAGCAAAGGAGTCAAAAACTGTAAATTACCGAAAAGGCTACTGCCCAGAAGTTTAAAAGGGAATTTTCGGATACTTAGCTTATAAAATAAATTTCGGCCTTTTGGGACATGAAAATATATGGTATAAAGTACCTCCTGTCCAAATATGAGCTCATTCCGAATTAAAATGAACAAGTTATGACTATTTCAATATTTAGGTTTTTCCGATGAAAACGCTATAACCGGAGTTCTATAACTCCGATGACCATGAAATTTAAACTGGAAGCTCAAGTTAACTTGTGTAAGATACTGTCAAGATTTGAGAATTTCTGGAGTTAAACTTGAGGTAGCTAACTTTTTAAGGAATTAATGAGAAATTGATTTTTGAAAAAATACTTAAGGGAGTTGAAAAATTATAAAAAATTACTTGTTGTGTATGAAATATATGTATATATGTTTGGGCAAAAGATAGAAAAATAACAAGTTGATTTGGTAATTTTTTATGAAAATGGTTTAGTTACGAACATATGAGTTAAATATGTTATGTGAAGTAACAAAATTGGAAAATAGGATTTTATGGCTTGGAAATCCTATATAGGGTATATACAGATTTTTGATAAGGGATTTGATTATTGGTGATGAAATCTTATGAGTATGTCATTTTTAATGATTAAATGCATTATTGGTTAAAGTATAAACAATTGAAATAAATTATTTATAAGTTTAAGAAGTGATAAAATATTTTTATAATATTAATAATATTAGATTATGAGTTTATTAAGTGTGTGATAATATTTGGATAAATTTAAATTCTTTAATATTTATCCTTGTTTTCATTTGATTAATGCTTATATCATTGTCATCATTCTCATACTTATATTGTGATGAAAGTTATCTTTGGCTTACATGCATAGATGGACTTGGTATGATTATGACCAGGAATTATTCGGTATAATCATGACCGTAATGTGACGAATGATGCGGTGAAAGTCCTCAGTGGCCTGTAGTGCATTGATGAACAGTTTTTGGTATGATTATGACCAGAGATTATTCGGTATAGTCATGACCATTGATGATTTAATGAATATCCTTGGCCCGTAGTGCAGGGTTGATTCGATAATGTGGTTTAATTATTAAGCTGAGTCTCAGCGATAAAAGTGATGAAAAACCTTTTTAAATCATAAAAGATAGTAGATTTTATTTTCTACTTGACTCTTTTAATGGATTGCTTGTTCTGCTGCAGTTAAACTTGATTTCTATTGTATTTTATCAGTTTAACATTGTTGAAGGCTAATGATAATTTATTCTACATTACCTTAGTCATAATATTTCTTAGTGGGCTAGTTGAGCTCACCCTTTTGCTTTCATTGTTCTCTTCAGGAAATGAAAACGTAGTTGGGACTAGTCGGGGAATGGAGCGACGGTCCGAGATGATAGCATTAGTAGTTCTCACTATTTTATGAAATATTGTGATAATAAATGTAATAAGGACTTCATTGAGTTTGTATACTGTCTAGAGGACAATATACGTATTAAAACTCTGAGATTATGTTATTTTGTATTTTACATGACTGTTGTATAATTAAGTTGTATTTGAATTTTGTACCATGTATTGGCAACTCAGAATGGGTGATGTATACCTATTTTGGGGGCGTCACAGTTGGTATCAAAGTTTAGGGATATGATCCCTGGCTGAGATGTGAGACAAGTACTAGGAGGGGATAGACGGGGAATTCCTTCGCTAGTATGACCTACCTAAGTTTATTTGTTATTTAATTGGTCGGTCAGAGTATAGGGATAACATGTGATATGTTAATTTGTTTAATTAACCCTTGTTTTGTGACAGTATTTGAGAATGACCTCTAAAAATTTTGAGATGTTCCATGGAGCAAAACAATATGAACGAGTCGTATTACGAAGCTAAGTTTGCCGAGTTATCCCGGTTTGCATCCCATTTGGTCGATAATGAGGAGCAAATGACGGGATTATTTCTAAGAGGTTTGAAACCCAATATACGTCAATACCTCATTTCTCACAAACTTTGCTTATATTCAGATGTTGTGAATAGGGCTCAGTTATTGGAGCGCGATAATGAGTCAGCACAACCAAAAAGGTAGCGAGCAACAACTTGATGATAATTATACCGGTCGCAACGGCCATCAGAACAATGATAACCATCGTGGGGGAAATTATCATGCCAAGAATGGTAACCACTTCGGTGGTAATCATTGCCAAGATAATAGAAGTGGAAATTTCAAGAATAGAAGGTCATTTAGCTCGATTTTGTCGTATAGTGAAGTCAAGTCCATCTGGAAATGTGGCACCAAAGGCTGATAAGGACAAAACAAAGTCGGTGGTTTTAGGATGAGCATTTTTTGTGACTTCTCAAAAAGCAAGTAACCCGAACGAAGTTAGCACGGATTAGTTAATTATAAATTCTTACGAAGTTTATACCTTATTAGATACCGATTCTACCCATTCTTTTATCTCTCTTACTTGCGCTCAAAGTTTAAATTTGACTTCGGAGAAATTAAACTTTGACTTATTAGTTAAAACTTCGATAGTAGAAACCTTCATTACCTCCACTGTTTATAAATCTTGTTGATTCAAATCGACACTTTCACGTTACCTGTCGATCTTATCTCTTTGAAAATACTTGTATTTGATGTGATTTTAGGAATCGATTGGTTAACTACTCATCAAGCTTTTTGTAAGGTTGTTAGCTTTCATATTCCTAACCAACCTGTTATGCAAATTCAAGCAACCAAATCACGAAAATCAATAATTGTCATATCAAGCCATAAGTAAACAGCCTTGAGCCTTTATCGGGTGACTTCCTTGTGTGGAATGCACCGAAGCTCGACTTTCTGTAGGCGGTATCATGAATGACGATGACAAGTTGATAGGTATCAATATGACGTACTATCCAAGTCTTGGGATGAGGGTCACAGTTTTGAATGATATTTCTATCGTTAATAAATTTCCTGACGTATTTTCGAAGAACTTCCTGGCCTACCCCCAAAGCGTGAAAATGAATTTTGTATTGACCCCAGTACAAAAACCCATTTCGTATAACTTACAAATGATGAAGATAGAGTTAAAGACTCTAGGGACCCACGTGGTGATATTAAATATACGAGTAGAATCGACTCTAATCGATAAAGTTAAAGGACGCTCAAGATACACACCCGAAGCTGATGAATGTGAAGAAAAAGGTTCAAGAGGCTGTTATTCTAGAAGCAAGAGTTGATGAAGAGAGGAAATCTCAACCCTCGATTTTATTGGCCCATTAAAAATCCTGGATCGAGTAAGAAATGTGGTCTATAAACTAATTTTACCGCCAAGTATGTCACGTGTTCATAACGTTTTTCACGTATCGATGTTACGTAAATATGTGGATGACCCGAACCACATTATTAAATTAGAACCAGACGAGATAGCAGAAGATTTAACGTATGAGGAGATACGTGTTAAAATCTTGGATAAGAAGGATCGTATTCAACACTCAAAGGTTATACCTCAAGAGTTAGAATCTGAAATGAAGTCAACGTATCCTCATCTCTTCGGCATAACAGGTACGTACGTAAATTTTGAGGGCGAAATTTCATAAGGGGGGAGATTGTGAGACCCCAAATTTTATGAATAAAGATTTAAATTTCTCGATTTTTTTTTAATATTATGATGTGGATTTGATATAATGTTATAGTTGTGGGTGATATTTACAAATTTTGCAAAGTATGCAAGTTGTTATAAAATATTCGTTTGGTTGGGGAATATTCTTTTTGTAGGGAATATTCGTACGACGGCACAATCATTGGTGGACCCCACAATGGAAGTTTGTCGTAGTAAGAAAATGACAGAATTATCTTTTTATAAAAATAACGGCAGAAGTGTTACCATTAAAACTTGTTGAACTACCCGGTAATAAAAGTACAGTAATACGTTGGTTGCATAGTAGCACACGGTATTAGTTATTGATGTGACGCCCCCAAAATTAAGTATACATCACCCATCTTGGGTCGTCAGATACATGGTACAAAATTCAAATACAACTTACTAATGCAACTGTCGTGTACAATACGATAAAATATAACTGCGAGTTTGAATACAATTATTGTCTACTAGAGATTATACAAACTCAAAAGGAGTCCTCATTACAATTATTAACACACTATTTCACAGAATAGTGAGGACTACTAATGCTATCCTCTGGACCGTCCCTCCGTTCTTTGACTAGTCCCTGCTATGTTCTAATTTCCTGAAGAGAACAGTGAAAGAAAGGGTGAGCTCAATTAGCCCAGTAAGAAATATTATGACTAAGATAATGCAGAATAAATTATCGTTAGCCTTCAACAGTGTTAAACTGATAAAATATAACAACATCAAGTTTAACTACACCGGAACAAGCAATCCATTAAAAGAGTCAAGTAGAGAATAAAATCTACTATCTTTTATGATTTAAAAGGTTTTTCATGACTTTTACTGCTGGGACTCAGCTTAATAAATAATCCACATCATCGAATCATCCCTGCACTACGGCCAAGGATATTCTTTAGTATCACGACCACAAATTATCCATGCACTATAGCCAAGGACATTCGTGTATTCATTAATGGTCATGATCATGCCAACAACTGTCCATCAATGAACTACGGGTTAATGACAACTTTTACCACATCATTTGTAACATTACGGTCATGATTACACTGAATAATCCCTGGTCATAATCATACCAAGTCCATCTATGCACTACAGGCCACAGATGACTTTAAACATAATATAAACATGAGGATGATTACAATGACATAAGAATTCAATAAAACAAGTTCAAGAATTAATTTATCTAGGAACTAATAACGTCCAAATTGTCAACATGATACTGCTTTGTAGAGTAAAATTCAAGAATGCTCAGAAGAATATTTCCATGAAAAGATACTAGATGAAGCGCAAATATCAAAGATATTCCACCAATTTCATGGAGTATAGAAGTCAAAGTTTTAACCAGCTTAGTATAATAAAGAATGGAATAACAAAAGAAATCACCATGCATGCGATAGACCGCACAGGCAGGTTATTCAAACAGAATAATAAATAACTGAACCAGGTCCGGCGTAAAACGCACAGACAGGATATTCCAACAGAATAATAAAGAATGGAACCTGGTCCGGCGTAAAACACACAGACAGGATGTTCTAACAGAATAATAATAAAGACGGAACTAGGTCCGTTGTAAAATACACAGACATGATGTTCCAACAGAATAATAGAAGAATGTCACCAAGTATAGGGTAAACCATGTATACAGGTTATTCCAACAGAATAATAAGCAATGGAATAACAACAGTTCTCTTCATGAATAAGAAAGAATAACACCCCTTACATTGACTAATAAATGTGATAAATTAACTAAGTATAGACATAATCAAAGTTAGACAAAGAGAATGAACTTATGATGACTAATTACATTATAATTAACTAGAGTTGTGAATGGAAATGATATGTAGGATTAAATTCAAGGAACTTGTATATTAAAGTGTAATCTATGCACGAGGCAAGTTTCTTAACCCTACTTGTTATCGTTATATAAGTGATGAGTTCACCTTTCTACATTGAGAAAGTTCTCATTATTATTGATCAAGTCTGTTTTGTTATATTATAGCTTATTAATCTTTCAAGCATGATGCTGTTCTACAATACTTATTTTATTATATACCTTTTAAGATTTTATTCAAGTTAAATATTCAATTACTGTTAAATCTTGTTAGACTAGCGAACCCTTTATGATTCGACTAGTCCATAGTTGATGAGCGTTCTAAATTTCAGAATCCTTGATGAATTATCCAAACCAAACTTCCTTTGGTGCGGACTCAAACGTCAAACTGAGATGAACAACCCTGTATAGGGGATTACTTATGCGTTAGCGTTAAGATATTGTGCACAATATGGTACTAAGGGTTGATCCCCTAAGTATGAGTAGAAGAGTCCATAGTCTTATAAATGTTAGAGGTTTTAAGTATAAGACTTGATAACCTAGGACATAGTTCAAGGTCTTATGACCCCTCATAAATCTTTTGAGTTCTTGTTATTCATTCTTGATTCAAAAGTTGAGCTTTTATTTCAGAAGTCTTTGATTCACTCGCATGTTATTATATATTATTATTTCATTTTTATACTTGTGAGCAGTCATGCTCACTCTTGCGTAATAATAACATTGCAGTTAAGAATGAAAGGTACGATGAGCCTTCTACTAGCAAAGGAAAAGGCAAAGGCAAAGCTAATAAGTGATGAAGACTTGTTATTTGATTTTATGAATGTTATTGTAAAGAATTGATGGTGTTAAGACTTATTTGTTTATGTTTCCGCATAGATGTTTAAGGTTAGTTTGACCTGGGATTGTATTTATTATTCAGATGTTGTAACCCCATAAGGGGAGGATTTTATTTCCATCTATTGCATGGTTTGCATTTATTATGGGTAGATAGATAGATGATATTTGTACAGTGAACACCAAATCTTGTGGAATTGAAGTACCCGGATTTGGGGGTATCACACCAGGCCACTTGGCCACCAAGTAAAATGATTACTTGGTGGCTAAGTTACAAAGGAGGTGCACTAGTAAGGAGGTGGGGGAATTGGACAATTTTGCCCATTCGTTGGTTGCCTAATATAAGACCCCAACTTTTTGAATAAAAATGAATTTTCTATAATTATCATTTTTGAATATTATGGAATAAATTTATAATGTTATAGTTGTGGGTAATATTTATAAATTTTGCAAAGTATGCAAGTTGTCATATATTATTCGATTGGTCGGGGAATATTCATTTTAAACAGAAAATATTCGTACGACGGCACAATCATTGGTGGACCCCACAACAGAATTATTGTCGTATTGAGAAAATGAAAAAAATATTTTATTGAAATAACGGCGGAAGTTTTACCGTTGATACTGTTGAACTACTCTCTAGTAAAAGTACAGTAATACGCGTGGTTGCATAGTAGCACACGGTATTGATTATTAAGCCTTACGTGATAAGTCACTCAGTTTTGCTTATTTTATGTACCCCCATTTACCTATTTTTCAAAATAATCGGTAGAAAGTTATTCGGTATAATAAAGGTGGGGGCCCAGATGTAGGGCCCATGATTGAAAATGATTTTATGGGTGGGGGAGTATGTTAGTCACGGGAGGGAGTTAATATCATTGTATATATATATATATGTTATTATGTATATGTTATATGATATATAATATATATATATATATATATAATTATAATGGTGGGGCCCACAGTTAGAGGCTATTATTGTGCTGGGAAAGTTGGATGACATGATTCACGGGAGAGTGAATTATTTTTCAATCAAACATATGCCTTATAATATATATATATATATATATATATATTATATTTTATTTAAAAGATTTTGCTTTAATTATGGACCGTCAGATTAAAGTAAATCAATCTGGACCATTCATGGATTAGTTACTATGCATTCCGTTTTCCTATAAATAGAAGCTCATTCCTTCATTATTCTCTTACGAATTCACTGAACTCTAGAGAGAGAAACTATAGAGAGAGACTATAGAGAGATAGAAGAAAAGTATTCTGCTACTTAACTACTTTTATATTCTGTTTCTTTTACGGTAAGGGATATTATTCTTTTGTATTTAAGAAGAGAACTTCTGTTATTCCATTTCTTTAATATTCCATTGGAATAACCAGTATACGGGGAATACCCTATACGTGGTGACATTCTTCTATTAGTTTCTCTTTATTATTCCGTTGGAACATCATGTCTGTACTATACGCCGGACGTGGTTCCGTTTTTATTATTCTGTCTTTATTTTCTGTTGGAACATCCTGTCTGTGCTTTATGTCTGACCTGGTTCCATCTTTATTATTACATTCTTTATTATTCTGTTGGAACATCCTGTCGATGTGATTTTCACCTGACCTGGTTCCATTATTATTATTCTGTTGGAATAACCTGCCTATGCGAAGTACCGCATGCATATTGATTTTTGTTGTTATTCCATTCCTTATTATTCTCAGTTGGTTAAAATTTTGACTTCTATACTCCATGAAATTAGTGGAATATCCTTGATATTTGCGCTTCATCCAGTATTTTTCATGGAAATATTCTTCTGAGAAATCTTGAATTTTACTCTATAAAGCAGTATCATGTTGACAATTTGGACGTTATTAGTTCCTGAATAACTTAATTCTTGAACTTGTTTTATTGAATTTTTATATCATTGTCATCATCCTCGTGTTTATATTTTTTTGAAAGTCATCTGTGGCCTGTAAAGCGTGGATGGACTTGATATGATTATGACCAGGGCTTATTCGGTGTAATCATGACCATAATGTTATAAATGATGTGGTAAAAGTCCACATTGGCTCGTAGTGCATTGATGGACAGTTGTTGGCATGATCATGACCATTGATGAATACACAAATATCTTTGGCCCGTAGTACATGGAATTTGTGGTCGTGACCCTAATGAATATCCTTGGCCGTAGTGCTGGGATGATGTGGATTATTTATTAAGCCGAGTCTCAGCGATAAAAGTGATGAAAAACTTTTTAAATCATAAAAGATAGTAGATTCTATTCTCTACTTGACTCTTTTAATGGATTGCTTGATCCGCTGCAGTTAAACTTGATGTTGTTATATTTTATCAATTTAACATTGTTGAAGGCTAACGATAATTTATTCTGCATTATCTTAGTCATAATATTTCTTACTGGGCTAGTTGAGCTCACCCTTTCTTTCACTATTCTATTCAAGAAATGAGAACATAGCAGGGACTAGTAGGGGAACGGAGTGATGGTCCATAGGATAGCATTAGTAGTCCTCACTATTCTGTGAAATAGTGTGTTAATAATTGTAATGAGGACTCCTTTTGAGTTTGTATAATCTCTAGTAGACAATAATTGTATACAAACTCACAGTTATGTTTTATCGTATTGTACACGACGGTTGTATTAGTAAGTTGTATTTGAATTTTGTACCATGTATCTGACGACCCAAGATGGGTGATGTATACCTAATTTTGGGGGCGTCACAGTTGGTATCAAAGCTTAGGGATATGATCTTTGGCTAAGATGTGAGACTAGAACTAGGAGGGGAGAGACGGGGAATTCCTTCGCTAGTATGACCTACTTAAATTTATTTTGTATTTAAATTGGTTGGTCAGAGTTTAGAGATATTATGTTACATGTCAATTAACCTTTTTTTTGTGGCAGTATCTAAAAATGGCATCCGAAAATGTTGAGAATAGCAATGGAGCACAAGAGACCGTTGAGTCTCTATATATAAATAATCAGCAGAATGTGCATCAGGAAGACGACAATCCTCATGCAAACAACAACGCTGACCAAATGATGAATGATGGATTGTTCAGAGGCATTATGCAATTCATGCAACAGCAGGCGAGAGCGGCTCCTGTCCAAAATATAGGTGGAAACACTGGAAACTCTCGGGCGGTCACCGCTAAACAGTTCAAGGAGCTGGGACCACCGAAGTTTAAGGGAGAGCCAAAACCACTTATGGCGGAAGCATGGATAAAGAAGATCACCAAAATATTTGATGTCTTGGGATGCTCCGAAGAGCAAAAGGTTCCCTTTGTCGCCTTTATATTGCGTAGAGAGGCAGATTACTGGTGGGAATCGATAAAATGTACTCAACCTGTTGTACTAAAGATGTCTTGGGAGAAGTTCCAAGAGCTGTTCAACGATAAATACTTTTCCAAGAGTATTCGTCACATGAAGGAGGTGGAGTTTATCAAATTGGAGCAAAACAATATGACCGTGTCGCAATACGAGTCAAAATTTACGGAGTTATCCTGGTTTGCGTCCCACTTGGTGGATAATGAAGAGAGAATGACGCGAATGTTTTTAAGAAGTTTGAAGCTGGAGATACGTCAACATCTTATTTCTCATAAACTGTGTTTGTATTAAGATGTTGTAAATAGGGCTCAGTTGGTGGAGCGCGATAACGAGTCAACGCAACTAAAAGAGAGGACCTGGCAAAATGATAATACTAGTGAGAGCAGTCATCGAAGAGGTGACAACAAGCATGGAGGGAATCAACAGGCCAGAAATGGTAACCACTTCGGTGCTAATCAGGGCCAAAACAATAAGAATGGACATTTCAAGAAGAGGAGATTCAACAATGATGGAAAGACGTCAGCACCAGCACCCGTTGTTAGGGAAGGAGAAAGACCACCTATCATATGCTTCAAATGCGAAGGGGAGGGACACATCAGTACAAATTGCGCGATGCCGTCCAAAGCATGTTATAATTGTAGAAGAGAAGGTCACTTAGCCCGATTTTGTCGTTCACCGAAGAAAAATTCAGCTAGGACGAAGGCACCAAAGGATGTCCCAAAAAAGTCAAAGTCGGTAGTGTAAGGCCATCCCAGAAGAGCCCTGAGCCTTTATCGGGTGTCTTCCTTGTGTGGAATGCACAGAAGCTAGACTTTCTGTAGGCGATGTCATGAATGACGATGACAAGTTGATAGGTATCAATGTGACGTACTATCCAAGTCTTGGGATGAGGGTCACAGTTTTGAATGATATTTCTATCGTTAATAAATTTCCTGACGTATTTTCGAAAAACTTCCTGGCCTACCCCCAAAGCGTGAAAATGAATTTGTATTGACCCCAGTACAAAAACCCATTTCGTATAACTTACAAATGATGAAGATAGAGTTAAAGACTCTAGGGACCCACGTGGTGATATTAAATATACGAGTAGAATCGACTTTAATCGATAAAGTTAAAGGCCGCTCAAGCTAAACACCCGGAGCTGATGAATGTGAAGAAAAAGGTTCAAGAGGCTGTTATTCTAGAAGCAAGAGTTGATGAAGAGAGGAAATCTCAACCCTCAATTTTATCGGCCCATTAAAAATCCTGGATCGAGTAGGAAATGTGGCCTATAAACTAATTTTACCGCCAAGTATGTCGCATGTTCATAACGTTTTTCACGTATCGATGTTACGTAAATATGTGGATGACACGAACCACATTATTAAATTAGAACCAGACGAGATAACAGAAGATTTAACGTATGAGGAGATACGTGTTAAAATCTTGGATAAGAAGGATCGTATTCAACACTCAAAGGTTATACCTCAAGAGTTAGAATCTGAAATGAAGTCAAGGTATCCTCATCTCTTCGGCATACCAAGTACGTACGTAAATTTCGAAGGTAAAATTTCATGAGAGGAGATTGTGAGACCCCAAATTTTATGAATAAAGATTTAAATTTCTCGATTTTTTTTAATATTATGGTGTGGATTTGATATAATGTTATAGTTGTGGGTGATATTTACAAATTTTGCAAAGTACGCAAGTTGTTATAAAATATTCGTTTGGTTGGGAAATATTCTTTTTGTAGGGAATATTCGTACGACGGCACAATCATTGGTGGACCCCACAACGAAAGTATTGTCGTAGTAAGAAAATGACAGAATTATCTTTTTATAAAAATAACGATAGAAGTGTTACCATAAAAACTGTTGAACTACCCGGTAGTAAAAGAATAGTAATACGCATGGTTGCATAGTAGCACACGGTATTAGTTATTGATGTGACACCCCCAAAATTAGGTATACATCACCTATCTTGGGTCGTCAGATACATGGTACAAAATTCGAATACAACTTACTAATACAACTATCGTGTACAATACGACAAAACATAACTGCGAGTTTGAATACAATTATTATCTACTAGAGATTATACAAACTCAAAATGAGTCCTCATTACAATTATTAACACACTATTTCAAAGAATAGTGAGGACTACTAATGCTATCCTCTGGACCGTCACTCCGTTCCCCGACTAGTCCCTGCTATGTTCTCATTTCCTGAAGAGACCAGTGAAAGAAAGGGTGAGCTCAACTAGCCCAATAAGAAATATTATGACTAAGATAATGCAGAATAAATTATCGTTAGCCTTCAACAGTGTTAAACTGATAAAATATAATAATATCAAGTTTAACTGCAGCGGAACAAGCAATCCATTAAAAGAGTCAAGTAGAGAATAAAATCTACTATCTTTTATAATTTAAAAGGTTTTTCATGACTTTTATCATTGGGACTCAGCTTAATAAATAATCCACATCATCGAATCATCCCTGCACTACGGCCAAGGATATTTTTAGTATCACGACCACAAATTATCCATGCACTACAGCCAAGGACAATCGTGTATTCATTAATGGTCATGATCATGCCAACAACTGTCCATCAATGCACTACGGGCCAATGAAAACTTTTCCCAACTCATTTGTAATATTACGATCATGATTACACCGAATAATCCCTAGTCATAATCATACCAAGTCCATCTATGCACTACAGGCCACATATGACTTTCAACATAATATAAATATGAGGATGATGACAATGATATAAGAATTCAATAAAATAAGTTCAAGAATTAATTTATCTAGGAACTAATAATGTCCAAATTGTCAACATGATACTGCTTTGTAGAGTAAAATTCAAGAATGCTCAGAAGAATATTTCCATGAAAAGATACTAGATGAAGCGCAAATATCAAAGATATTCCACTAATTTCATGGAGTATAGAAGTCAAAGTTTTAACCAACTGAGTATAATAAAGAATGGAATAATAAAAGAAATCACCATACATGCGATAGACCGCACATACAGGTTATTCTAACAGAATAATAAATAACAGAACCAGGTCCGGCGTAAAATGTACAGATAGGATATTCCAACAGAATAATAAAGAATTGAACCAGGTCCGTCTTAAAACAAAGACAGGATGTTCCAACAGAATCATAATAAAGACGGAACTAGGTCCGGTGTAAAACACACAGACAGGATGTTCCAACAGAATAATAGAAGAATGTCACCAAGTATAGGGTAAACCGCGTATACATGTTATTCCAACAGAATAATAAGCAATGGAATAACAACAGTTCTCTTCATGAATAAGAAAGAATAACACCCCTTACATTAGTAGTAGATTGAATACTACAGTAGTGTAGTAACAGAATACTCTTCTTCTTTCTCTCTTATTCTCTCTATACTTTCTCTCTCTATAGCTTGAATGAATTCATGAAAAATAATGAAGCACTAGGCCTCTATTTATAGAAGATTTCTAGATTAGCACTTAAAATGTGAAAAGGCAAGTGGCTTGACGACTGGTGATGTGAAAAGAAAAGTGGCTTGACGACTGGTGATGTGAAAAGAAAAGTGGTTTGATGCCTATAATGTGAAACGACAATTAGTTCGACGCCTGTAATGTGAAACGGTAAGTGGTTCGACGCCTGTAATATGAAACGGCAAGTGGTTTGACGTTTGGTAAAGGTAATTACTATTGAGGAAGGTAATTACTATTGACAAAGGTAATTACTATTGACGAAGAGACTCTTAGATGATGACATATGGGCCCCCCATAATATAACCAAACTTACCACAAACGTCTCATAATAGACTCTTTATATACATCAAGGATTTAATAAAAATTACCACAAATCATTTTATTTTTAATCAACATATATTTAATCTTTCAATAATTATCAATCATTTATAACTTGTCATCTCAATTATTGATTTAATAATATAACATATTATACAGATGATACTGTGACAATAATTGAATCAATAATATAAGAGATATGATGCAACAATTACTGTAGCAATAATTGAGTATAGCTGAGTGACTTCTCACGTAAGCATCAATAATCAATACCGTGTGCTACTATGCAACCACGCGTATTACTGTACTTTTACTACCTGGTAGTTCAATAGTTTTAACGGTAACACCTCCGCCAGTTTTTTTCATAAAGTATTTTTGTTGTTTTCTCAATCCGATAATAATTTCCTTGTGGGGTCCACCAATGATTGTGCCATCGTATGAATATTCCCAAACAAAAAGAATATTCCCCGACCAAACAAATATTTTATAATAACTTGCTTACTTTGCAAAATTTATAAATATTACCCACAACTATAACATTATATCAAATTTACTCTATAATATTCAAAAATAATATTTATAGAAAATTCATCTTTATTTATAAAAGTTGAGGTCTTACAACCTCTCCTTCTTATGAAATTTCACCCTCGAAATTAGGGTACGTACCTGGTATGTCGAAGAGGTAAGGATACCTTGATTTCATTTCAGATTCTAACTCCCTAGTCATTTTCTCAACATCGTGGTTTCTCCACAAAACTTTGACTTGAGGTATAACCTTGGAGCTTAGAATATGTTCCTTCTTATCCAAGATTTGAAGAGGAACCTCTTCATACGTCAAATCTTTCGCTATTTTGTCTGGTTCTAACTCAATAATGTGGTTCGGGTCTTTCACATATTTACGTAACATGGATATGTGAAAAACGTTATGAACACGAGACATACTTGGTGGTAAAGCGAGTCTATAGGCCACAGTTCCTACTCGATCGAGGATTAAAAATGGGCCGATAAATCAAGGATTGAGTTTTCCTCTCTTTCGAAATCTCGTAACTCCTTTCTATGGACCAACACGCAACAACACATGATCTCCTATATCGAATTCCACGTCCTTCCGATGAAGATCAGCATAACTCTTTTGTTGATCTTGTGAGGTTTTTATACATTATCGAATCGTTTAAATCTTTTCCGTAGTCATACGTACCAACTCCGGTCCCAACAACATTGCTTCACCCACCTCATCCTAGTATACTGGAGAACGACACTTTCTTCCATACAACGCTTCAAATTGAGCCATGCCAATACTTGATTGATAACTGTTGTTGTAGGAAAACTCCACCAATGGTAAGAACTTGTCCCAACTTCCCTTGAAATCAAGGACATAGAGTCTTAATAGATCTTCAAGAGTTTGAATAGTCCTCTCTGACTATCCATCCGTCTGAGGATGATATGCTGAGTTAAATCGTAAGTTTGTGCCCATAGCTTTTTGCAAACTAACCCAAAATCGTAAAGTGAATCTTGGGTCTCGATCAGAAACTATGGATACTGGTATACCATGCAGGAAAACTGATCAGGTCCGGACTCCTGGACCTGATCAAATCCGGACCCAATTTTTTTTTTTGTAGAACCATTAAAAAAAAAAATTATGGAACTGAAATTTTTCCATAATACAGTATTTTGGGTGTGTTTTTAATACCTACACCAACCAATGTATGTACAGTCTGCCCAGACTGTACAGACATGTTTTGTTATAGGCATCCAAATCATGCCCAAAACAGTGTTTTATGTAAAAATTCCAATTCCATAATTTTTTTTTTTTTAGTTGTTTCAAAAAAAAAAGCAAAAAAAAACAGGTCCGTATTTTAGTACAGTCTGGGATCCCGGACTGGATCCGGACTGTACCATGCAGTCTTACAATCTCGTTTATGTACATACGAGCAAGACGTTCAAGTGTATAAGTTTCTCGTATTGGTAAGAAATGAGCAGACTTGGTTAATCTATCAACAATAACCCAAATTGCATCTATGCTTGAGAAACCTTAGGAAGACCGATAACGAAATCCATGGTAATGTGCTCCCACTTCCATTCTGGAATTTAAAGTGGTTGCAATGGACCTTTTGGTACTTGATGCTCCGCTTTAACTCGTTGTCAAGTTAGACACCTTAAGATAAACAACGTTATCTCTCTTTTCATATTGCTCCACCAAAATGTATGACGAATATTATGATACATTTTGGTACTCCCATGATGGATTGCAAATGGTGTGTTGTGCGTCTCCATCATGATTTTATACTTTAAATCAGGGTCGTTAGGAACACAAAGTCTGGAGTTGACTCGAAGTATTCCTTCTTCATCGATTCTTCCTTCAGACTTAGCACCTTCTTGCACTTTCTTCCTCATACGCATCAGCTTTGGTCTGTAACTTGAGCAGCTTTAACTTTATTAATTAAAGTCGGTTCTACTCGTATATTCGCCATCATCACATGGGTCCCTAGAGTCTTTAACTCTATCTCCATCCTTTGCAAGTCACACAAAATGGGCCTTTGCATTGATTATATCGTACCCGTACTTGCATATGATCTTCTATCAATGTGTCAGCTACAACGTTAGTTTTTCCATGATGGTATTGGATGGTATGATCATAATCTTTCAATAGTTCAAGCCAACATCGTTGTCGCATATTGAGTTCCTTTTGATTAAAAAAATATTTGAGGCTTTTATGATCCGTAAAGATCTACACCTTCTCCCCATACAAGTAATGCCTCCAAATCTTTAGTACGAAGACAACAGCTGCCAACTCTAGATCGTGAGTAGGATAATTCCTCTCATATTCTTTAAGTTATCTTAAGGCATAAGCTATGACTTTTCTATGTTGCATGAGAACACATCCCAACCCTTTGCCCGAAGCATCACTGTAGATGACAAATCCCTCCGAGCCAGATGGTATTGTCAGAACAGGTGCCGAAAATGAGTCTCCTCTTGAGTTCTTGAAAACTCTTCTCACATTCTTCGCTCCAACCAAACTTTGTATCTTTCCGAGTCAGCTGAGTCAATGGAGTAGCGATTCGAAAAAATCCTTCCACGAATCTCCGATAATAACCAGCTAAATCGAGAAAGCTATGTACTTCGGTCACTAATTTAGGTTACTCCCAGCTTTGAATTGCTTCAATCTTTGCTAGGTCAACAGATATTCCATAACTTGATACTACGTGCCCAAAGAATGCTACTTCCTCAAGCCAGAATTCGCATTTCTTCAACTTGGCATAAATCTTATATTCATGAAGCTTTTGGAGTGTCAGCCTCAAGTGTTGCTCATGATCTTCATGGCTTTTGGAATAAATAAGGATGTCATCAATAAAGACGACCACAAAGTTATCCAAATATTCCTTGAATACTCGGTTCATCATATCCATGAAGGCAGCAGGAGCATTAGTCAATCCAAAGGACATGACTAGGAATTCATAATGCCCGTACTGAGTTCTGAAAGCCTTCTTTGGAATGTAATCAGTTCTAATCTTCAATTGGTGATATCCAAAACGAAGATCAATCTTTAAAAAGAATTTGGCTCCTTGCAACTGGTCAAACAGGTCATCAATACGCGGCAATGGATACCTATTTTGATGGTGACATGATTCAACTCCCGATAATCAATACAAAGTTGCATACTCCCATCTTTCTTCTTCATGAATAGAACAGGAGCACCCCAAGGAGAAGTACTAGGACGAATAAAGCCAATGTCTAACAATTCCTGCAGTTGGGTCTTTAACTCCTGAAGTTCAATAGGAGCCATTCGATATGGGGCTTTGGAAATGGGTTTTGTATCGGGTTCAAGGTCGATACAAAATTCAATTTTACGCTCTGGGGGTAGGCCAAGAAGTTCTTCGGGGAATACATCAGGAAATTTATTAACAATAGAAATATCATTCAAAATTGACGTATTTTTGTTTAAATCTGTGACATGAGCTAAGAAAGCTTGACATCCGTTTTTCAATAAACGAATACCTTTATGGCTTGAGATGACCGTGATTGATTTTAATGGTTTGGTCGCTTGAATTCGCATAATAGGTTGATTAGGAATATGAAAGTTAACAACCTTACAGAAATAATCAATTTTTGCATGATGAGTAGTTAACCAATCAATCCCTAGAATCATGTCAAATGTAAGTATTTTTAATGAAATAAGATGTACAGGTAATGTGAGGGTACCGATTTGAACCAAACAAGACTTATAAACAATGGATGTAATGAAGGTTTCTCCCAACGAAGTTTCCACAGATAAGTCAAAGTCTAATTTCTCTGGAGTCAAATTTAATCGATGAGCGCAAGTAGGAGAAATTAAAGAATGGTTAGAACCAGTATCAAATAAAGTATAGATTTTGTTAGAGTTTATGATAAGCTTACCCGTGATGACCTCATTCGGGTTCCCTTCTTTTTAGGAGGTCACAACAAACGCTCTCCCTTTCACTACTGATTTTGACTTTTCTGGGACGACCTTTGGTGCCTCCATCCTAGCTAAATTTGTCTTCGGTGAACGAAAAAATCGCACTAAGTGACCTTCTCTTCACAATTATAACATGCTTTGGACGGCATCGCGCAATTTGGACTGATTTGTCCTCCCCTCCGCATTTGAAACATATGATAGGTGGTCGTTCTCCTTCCTTAACAACAGGTGCTGGTGCTGACGTTTTTCCGTCATTGTTGAATCTCCTCTTCTTGAAATGTCCATTCTTATTATTTTGGCCCTGATTACCACTGAAGTGGTTACCATTTCTGGCCTGTTAATTCCCCCCACGCTTGTTTTCACCGCTTCGATGACTGCTCTCGCTGGTGTTATCATTTTGCCAGCTACTCTCTTTTAGTTGCGTTGACTCGTTATCGCGCTCCACTAACTGAGCCCTATTTACAAAAACTGAATATAAACACAGTTTATGAGAAATAAGATGTTGACGTATCTCTGGCTTCAAACCTCTTAAAAACATCCGTGTCATTCTCTCTTCATTATCCACCCAGTGGGACGCAAACCGGGATAACTCTGTAAATTTAGCCTCGTATTACGACACGGTCATATTGTTTTGTTCCAACTTGATAAATTCCACCTCCTTCATGTGACAAATACTTTCGGGAAAGTATTTGTCATCGAACATCTCCTTGGAACTTCTCCCAAGACATCTTCAGTATGGCAGGTTGAGTACATTTTACCGATTCCCACCAGTAATCTGCCTCTCCGCGCAACATAAAAGCGGTAAAGGGAACTTTTTGCTCCTCGGAGAATCCCAAGACATCAAATATCTTGGTGATCTGCTTTATCCATGCTTCCGCCATAAGTGGTTTTGGCTCTCCCTTAAACTCCGGTGGTCCCAGCTCCTTGAACTGTTTAGCGGTGACCGCCCGAGAGTTTCCAGTGTTTCCACCTGCATTTTGGATAAGAGCCTCTCTCGCCTGCTGTTGCATGAATTGCATAAAGCCCCTGAACATTTGATCACTCATCCTTTGGTCAGTGTTGTTGTTTGCATGAGGATTGTCGCCTTCCTGATGCACATTATCCTGATTATTGATATGTGATGAATCAACGGTCGCATGTGCTCCATTGCTATTCTCAACATTCTTGGATGTCATTTTCAAATACTACCACAAAACAAAGGTTAATTGACATGTAACATATTATCTCTAAATTCTAACCGACCAATTAAATACCACATAAACTTAGGTAGTTCATACTAGCGAAGGAATTCCCCGTCTCTCCCCTCCTAGTACTATTCTCACATCTTAGGGATCATATCCCTAAGCTTTGATACCAACTGTGACACCCCAAAAATTAGTTATACATCACCCATCTTGGGTTGTCAGATAAATGGTACAAAATTCAAATACAACTTACTAATACAACTATCGTGTACAATACGACAAAACATAACTGCGAGTTTGAATACAATTATTGTCTACTAGATATTATACAAACTCAAAAGGAGTCCTCATTACAATTATTAACACACTATTTCACAGAATAGTGAGGACTACTAATGATATCCTCTAGACCGTCACTCTGTTCCCCGACTAGACCCAGCTATGTTCTCATTTCCTGAAGAGAACAGTGAAAGAAAGGGTGAGCTCAAATAGCCCAGTAAGAAATATTATGACTAAGATAATGCAGAATAAATTATCGTTAGCCTTCAACAGTGTTAAACTGATAAAATATAACAACATCAAGTTTAACTGCAGCGGAACAAGCAATCCATTAAAAGAGTCAAGTAGAGAATAAAATCTACTATCTTTTATGATTTAAAAGGTTTTTCATGACTTTTACCACTTGGACTCAGCTTAATAAAAAAATCCACATCATCGAATCACCCCTGCATTACGGCCAAGGATATTCTTTAGTATCACGACCACAAATTATCCATGCACTACAGCTAAGGACATTCGTGTATTCATTAATGGTCATGATCATGTCAACAACTATCCATCAATGCACTACGGGCCAATGACAACGTTTACCACATCATTTGTAACATTATGGTCATGATTACACCGAATAATCCCTGGTCAAAATCATACCAAATCCATCTATGCACTACAGGCCACGGATAACTTTCAATATAATATAAACATGAGGATGATGACAATGATATAAGAATTCAATAAAACTAGTTCAAGAATTAATTTATCTAGGAACTAATAACGTCCAAATTGTCTACATGATACTGCTTTGTAGAGTAAAATTCAAGAATGCTCTGAAGAATATTTTCATGAAAAGATACTAGATGAAGCGCAAATATCAAAGATATTCTACTAATTTCATGGAGTATAGAAGTCAAAGTTTTAACCAACTGAGTATAATAAAGAATGGAATAACAAAAGAAATCACCATGCATGCGATAGACCGCACAGGCAGGTTATTCCAACAGAATAATAAATAACGGAACCAGGTCCGGCGTAAAACGCACCGACAGGATATTCCAATAGAATAATAAAGAATGGAACCATGTCCGGCGTAAAACACATAGATAAGATGTTCCAACAGAATAATAATAAAGACGGAACCAAGTCCGGTGTGAAACACACAGACAGGATGTTCTAACAGAATAATAATAAAGACGGAACCAGGTCTGGTGTAAAATACACAGACAGGATGTTCTAACAGAATAATAGAAGAATGTCACCAAGTATAGGGTAAACCGCGTATACAGGTTATTTCAACAGAATAATAAGCAATGGAATAACAACAGTTCTCTTCATGAATAAGAAAGAATAATACCCCTTACATTGACTAATGAATGTGATAAATTGACTAAGTATAGTCATAATCAAAGTTAGACAAAGAGAATGAACTTATGATGACTAATTACATTATAATTAACTAGAGTTGTGAATGGACATGATATGTAGGATTAAATTCAAGGAACGTGTTTATTAAAGTGTAATCTACGCACGAGGCAAGTTTCCTAACCCTACTTGTTATCGTTATATAAGTGATGAGTTCACCTTTCTACATTGAGTAAGTTCTCATTATTATTGATCAAGTCCGTTTTGTTATATTATAGCCTATTAATCTTTCAAGCATGATGCTGTTATACAATACTTATTGTATTGTATACCTTTTGAGATTTTATTCAAGTTAAATATTCAATTACTGTTAAACCTTGTTAGACTAGCAAACCCTTTATGATTCGACCAGTTCATAGTTGATAAGCGTTCTAAATTTCAGAACCCTTGATGAATTATCCAAACCAAACTTCCTTTGGTGCGGACTCAAATGTCAAACTGAGATGAACAACCATATATAGGGGATTACTTATGCGTTAGCGTTAAGATATTGTGCACAGTATGGTACTAAGGGTTGATCTCCCTAAGTACAAGTAGAAGAGTCCATAGTCTTATAACTGTTAAAGGTTTTAAGTATAACCCTTGATAACCTAGGACATAGTTCAAGGTCTTATGACCCTCAGAAATCTTTTGAGTTCTTGTTATTCATTCTTGATTCAAAAGTTGAGCTTTTATTTCAGAAGTCTTTGATTCACTCGCATGTTATTATATATTGTTATTTCATTTTTATACTTGTGAGCAATCATGCTCACTCTAGCGTAATAATAATATTGTTGTTAAGAATGAAAGGTACGATGAGCCTTCTACTAGCAAAAGCAAAGGCAAAGGCAAAGGCAAAGGCAAAGGCAAAGGCAAAGGCAAAGGCAAAGGCAAAGGCAAAGGCAAAGCTAATAAGTGATGAAGGCTTGTTATTTGATTTTAAGAATGTTATTGTAAAGAATTGATGTTGTTATGATTTATTTATTTATGTTTCTGCACAGATGTTTAAGGTTAGTTTGACTTGGGATTGTAATTATTATTCAGATGTTGTAACCCCATAAGGGGAGGATTTTATTTCTATCTATTTCATGGTTTGCATTTATTATGGGTAGATAGATAGATGATATTTGTACAGTGAAGACCAAATCCTATGTAATTGAAGTACCCGGATTTGGGGGTATCACACCGGCCACTTGGCCACCAAGTAAAGTGATTACTTGGTGGCTAAGTTATAAAGGAGGTGCACTAGTAAGTAGGTAGGGGAATTGGACAATTTTGCCCCTTCGTTGGTTGCCTAATGTAAGACCCAAACTTTTTGAATAAAAATGAATTTTCTATAATTATCATTTTTGAATATTATGGAATTAATTTAATATAATGTTATAGTTGTGAGTAATATTTATAAATTTTGCAAAGTATGCAAGTTGTCATATATTATTCGATTGGTCGGAGAATATTCGTTTTGAACAGAAAATATTCGTACGACAGCACAATCATTGGTGGACCCCACAACAGAATTATTGTCGGATTGAGAAAACGACAAAAATATTTTATTAAAATAACAGTGAAAGTTTTACCGTTGATACTGTTGAACTACTCGGTAGTAAAAGTACAGTAATACGCGTGGTTGCATAGTAGCACACGTTATTGATTATTAAGGCTTACGTGATAAGTCACTCAGTTTTTCTTATTTTATGGACCCCAATTTACCTATTTTTCAAAATAATCAGTAGAAAGTTATTCGGTATAATAAAGGTGGGGGCCCACATGTGGGGCCCATGATTGAAAATGATTTTGGGGGTGGGGGAGTATGTTAGTCACGGGAGGGAGTTAATATCATTGTATATATATATGTTATTATATATATGTTATATGATATATAATATATGTATATTATATATATATATATATATATTATAATGGTGGGGCCCACAGTTGGAGGCTATTATTGTGCTGGGAAAGTTGGATGACATGATTCACGGGAGAGTGAATTATTTTTCAATCAAACATGTGCCATATAATATATATATATATATATTATATTTTATTTAAAAGATTTTACTTTAATTATGGACCGTCAGATTAAAGTAAATCAATCTGGACCGTTCATGGATTAGTTACTATGCATTCCATTTTCCTATAAATAGAAGCTCATTCCTTCATTATTTTCTTACGAATTCACTGAACTCTAGAGAGAGAAACTATAGAGAGAGACTATAGAGAGATAGAAGAAAAGTATTCTGCTACTTAACTACTTTTATATTCAGTTTGTTTTACGGTAAGGGATATTATTCTTTTGTATTTCAGAAGAGAACTTCTGTTATTCCATTTCTTTATTATTCTGTTGGAATAACCTATATACGCGGAATACCCTATACGTGGTGACATTCTTCTATTATTCTATCTTTATTATTCCGTTGGAATATCATGTCTGTGCTATATGCCGGACCTATTTCCGATTTTATTATTCTGTCTTTATTTTCCCTTGGAACATCCTGTCTGTACTTTATGCCGGACCTGGTTCCGTATTTATTATTTCATTCTTTATTATTTTGTTGGAACATCATGTCGGTGTGATTTTCACCTAACCTGGTTCCATTATTATTATTCTGTTGGAATAACCTGCCTATGCGAAGTATCGCATACATAGTGATTTCTGTTGTTATTCCATTCCTTATTATTCTCAGTTGGTTAAAATTTTGACTTCTATACTCCATTAAATTAGTGGAATATCCTTGATATTTGCGCTTCATCCAGTTTTTTTCATGGAAATATTCTTCTGAGAAATCTTGAATTTTACCCTACAAAGCAGTATCATGTTGACAATTGGACGTTATTAGTTCCTGAATAACTTAATTCTTGAACTTGTTTTATTGAATTTTTATATCATTGTCATCATCCTCATGTTTATATTTTTTTGAAAGTCATTTGTGGCATGTAAAGCATGGATGGACTTGGTATGATTATGACCAGGGCTTATTCGGTGTAATCATGACCGTAATGTTATAAATGATGTGGTAAAAGTCCTCATTGGCCTGTAGTGCATTGATGGACAGTTGTTGGCATGATCATGACCATTGATGAATACACAAATATCTTTGGCCCGTAGTGTATGGAATTTGTGGTCGTGACCCTAATGAATATCCTTGGCCGTAGTGCAGGGATGATGTGGATTAGTTATTAAGCTGAGTATCAGCGATAAAATTGATGAAAAACTTTTTAAATCATAAAAGATTGTAGATTCTATTCTCTACTTGACTCTTTTAATGGATTGCTTGATCCGCTGCAGTTAAACTTGATGTTGTTATATTTTATCAATTTAACACTGTTGAAGGCTAACGATAATTTATTCTGCATTATCTTAGACATAATATTTCTTATTGGGCTAGTTGAGCTCACCCTTTCTTTCACTGTTCTCTTCAGGAAATGAGAACATAGTAGAGACTAGTCAGGGAACAGAGTGACGGTCCATAGGATAGTATTAATAGTCCTCACTATTCTGTGAAATAGTGTGTTAATAATTGTAATGAGGTCTCCTTTTGAGTTTGTATAATCTCTAGTAGACAATAATTGTATTCAAACTCACAGTTATGTTTTGTCGTATTGTACACGACAGTTGTATTATTAAGTTTTATTTGAATTTTGTACCATGTATCTGACGACCCATGATGGGTGATGTATACCTAATTTTGGGGGCGTCACAGTTGGTATCAAAGCTTAGGGATATGATCCCTGGCTAAGATGTGAGACTAGAACTAGGAGTGGAGAGACGGGGAATTCCTTCGCTAGTATGACCTACTTAAATTTATTTTGTATTTAAATTGGTTGGTCAGAGTTTAGAGATATTATGTTACATGTCAATTAACCTTTGTTTTGTGGCAGTATCTAAAAATGACATCCGAAAATGATGAGAATAGCAATTGAGCACAAGAGACCGTTGAGTCTCTACATATCAACAATCAGGAGAATGTGCATCAGGAAGGCGACAATCCTCATGCAAACAACAACACTGACCAAATGATAAATGATGGATTGTTCAGAGGCTTTATGCAATTCATACAACAGCAGGCGAGAGCGGCTCCTGTCCAAAATGTAGGTGGAAACACTGGAAACTCTCAGGTGGTCACCGCTAAACAGTTCAAGGAGCTGGGACCACCGAAGTTTAAGGGAGAGCCAAAACCACTTATGGCAGTAGCATGGATAAAGAAAATCACCAAAATATTTGATGTCTTGGGATACTCCGAGGAGCAAAAGGTTCCCTTTGCCGCCTTTATGTTGCGATGAGAGGCAGATTACTGGTGGGAATAGATAAAACGTACTTAACCTGCCGTACTGAAGATGTCTTGGGAGAAGTTCCAAGAGCTGTTCAACGACAAATACTTTTTCGAAAGTATTCGTCACATGAAGGAGGTGGAGTTTATCAAATTGGAGCAAAATAATATAACCGTGTCGCAATACGAGGCAAAATTTGCAGAGTTATCCTGGTTTGCGTCCCACTTGGTGGATAATGAAGAGAGAATGGCGCGAATGTTTTTAATAGATTTGAAGCTGGAGATACGTCAACATCTTATTTCTCATAAACTGTGTTTGTATTCAGATGTTGTAAATAGGGCTCAGTTGGTGGAGCGCGATAACGAGTCAACGCAACCAAAAGATAGCAGCCGGCAAAATGATAATACCAGTGAGAGCAGTCATCGAAGCGGTGACAAAAATCATGGAGGGAATCAACAGGCCAGAAATGGTAACCACTTCGGTGGTAATCAGGGCCAATATAATAAGAATGGACATTTCAAGAAGAGGAGATTCAACAATGATGGAAAGACATCAGCACCAGCACCCGTTGTTAAGGAAGGAGAAAGACCACCTATCATATGCTTCAAATGCGAAGGGGAGGGACACATCAGTACAAATTGAGCGATGCCGTCCAAAGCATGTTATAATTGTGGAAGAGAAGGTCACTTAGCCCGATTTTGTCATTCACCGAAGATAAATTCAGCTAGGATGGAGGCACCAAAGGCTGTCCCAGAAACGTCAAAGCTGGTAGTGCAAGGGAGAGCGTTTGTTGTGAACTCCCAGAAAGCAAGGAACCCGAATGAGGTCATCACGGGTAAGCTTATCATAAACTCTAGCGAAGTCTATACTTTATTTGATACCTGATCTATCCATTCATTTATTTCTCCTACTTGCGCTGAACGATTAAATTTGAGTCCGAAGAAATTAGACTTTGACTTATTTGTGGAAACTCCATTGGGAGAAACCTTCATTACATCCACTATTTATAAGTCTTGTTTGGTTCAAATCGGTACCCTCATATTACCTGTCGATCTTATTTCATTGAAAATACTTGTATTTTACGTGATTCTAGGGATTGATTGGTTAACTACTCATCATGCAAAAATTGATTATTTTCGTAAGGTTGTTAGCTTTCATATTCCTAACCAATCTGTTATGTGAATTCAAGCTACCAAACCATTAAAATCAATCACTGTCATCTCAAGCCATAAAGCTATTCGTTTATTGAAAAATAAATGTCAAGCTTTCTTAGCTCATGTCACAGATCTAAACAAAAATACGTTGGTTTTGAATGATATTTCTATTGTTAATGAATTTCCTGACGTATTCCCTGAAGAACTTCCTGGCCTACCCCCAGAGCGTGAAATTGAATTTTGTATCGACCTTGAACCTGGTACAAAACCTATTTCCAAAGCCTCATATCGAATGGCTCCTATTGAACTTCATGAGTTAAAGACTCAACTGCAGGATTTGTTAGACATTGGCTTTATTCGTCCTAGTACTTCTCCTTGGGGTGTTCTTGTTCTATTCGTGAAGAAGAAAGATGGGAGTATGCGACTTTGTATTGATTATCGGGAGTTGAATCATGTCACCATCAAAAATAGGTACCCATTGCCACATATTGATGACCTGTTTGACCAGTTGCAAGGAGCCAAATTCTTTTCAAAGATTGATCTTCATTCCAAATATCACCAATTGAAGATTAGAACTGATGACATTCCAAAGACGGATTTCAGAACTCGATATGAGCATTATGAATTCCTAGTCATGTCCTTTGGATTGACTAATGCTCCTGCTGCCTTCATGGATATGATGAACCGAGTATTCAAGGAATATTTGGATCACTTTGTGGTCGTCTTTATTGATGACATCCTTATTTATTCCAAAAGTCGTGAAGATCATGAGCAACACTTGAGGCTGATACTTCAAAAGCTTCGTGAATATAAGCTTTATGCCAAGTTGAAGAAATGCGAGTTCTGGCTTGAGGAAGTAGCATTCCTTGGGCACGTGGTATCAAGTCATGGAATATCTGTTGACCCAGCAAAGATTGTAGCTACTCAAAGCTGGGAGCAACCTAAATCAGTGACCGAAGTACGTAGCTTGCTCGGCTTAGCTGGTTATTATCGGAGATTCGTAGAAGGGTTTTCTCGAATCGCTACTCCACTAACTCAGCTGACTCGGAAAGATACAAAGTTCGGTTGGAGCGAGGAATGTGAGAAGAGTTTTTAAGAACTCATGAGGAGACTCATTTCAGCACCTGTTTTGACAATACCAGTCTGGTTCGGAGGGATTTGTCATCTACAGTGATTCTTCGGGCAAAGGATTAGGATGTGTTCTTATGCAACATGGGAAAGTCATAGCCTATGCCTCACGACACCTCAAAGAATATGAGAGGAATTATCCTACTCATAATCTAGAGTTGGCAGCTGTTGTCTTCGCACTAAAGATTTGAAGGCATTACTTGTATGGGGAGAAAGTGGAGATCTTTATGGATCATAAAAGCCTCAAATATTTCTTCACTCAAAAGGAACTCAACATGCGACAATGACGTTGGCTTGAACTGTTGAAAGATTAGGATCATACCATCCAATACCATCCTGGAAAAGTGAACGTGGTAGCTAACGCATTGAGTAGAAGATCATATGCGGGTACGAGTGCAATATTGACAACACAAAAGCCCATTTTGTGTGACTTGCAAAGGATGGAGATAAAGTTAAAGACTCCAGGGACCCATGTGATGATGGCGAATGTACGAGTAGAACCGACTTTAATTAATAAAGTTAAAGCTGCTCAAGCTATAGACCTGGAGCTGATGCGTATGAGGAAGAAAGTGCAAGAAGGTGCTATGCCGGAAACAAGAATCGATGAAGAAGGAATACTTCGAGTCAACTTCAGACTTTGTGTTCCTAACGACATTGATTTAAAGCATAAACTCATGATGGAGGCGCACAACACACCATTTGCAATCCATCCTGGGAGTACTAAAATGTATCATGATCTTTGACATACATTTTGGTGGGGGCAATATGAAGAGAGAGATAGTGCTGTTTATCTCAAGGTGTCTAACGTGTCAACGAGTCAAGGCAGAGCATCAAGTACCAAAAGGTCCATTGCAACCACTTGAATTTCAAGAATGAAAGTGGGAGCACATTACCATGGATTTCGTTACCGATCTTCCCAAAGTTTCTCAAGGCATAGATGTGATTTGGGTCATTGTTGATAGATTGACCAAGTCTGCTCACTTCTTACCAATACGAGAAACTTATACACTTGAACGTCTTGCTCGTATGTACATAAACGAGGTTGTATGATTGCATGGTATGCCAGTATCCATAGTTTCTGATCGAGACCCAAGATTCACATCAAGATTTTGGGTTAGTTTGTAAAAAGCTATGGGCACGGATTTACGATTTAGCTCGATATATCATCCTCAGGCGGACAGACAGTCGAAGAGGACTATTCAAACTCTTGAAGATCTATTAAGACTCTGGGTTCTTGATTTTAAAGGAAGTTGGGACAAGTTCTTACCATTAGTGGAGTTTTCCTATAACAACAGTTATCAAGCAAGTATTGGCATGGCTCCATTTGAAGCGTTGTATGGAAGAAAGTGTTGTTCTCTAGTATGTTGGGATGAGGTGGGTGAAGCAACGTTGTTGGGACTGGAGTTGGTACATATGACTACAGAAAAGATTCAAACGATCTGACAACGTATAAAAACCTCACAAGATCGACAAAAGAGTTATGTTGATCTTCATCGAAAGGACGTGGAATTCGATATAGGAGATCATGTGTTGTTACGTGTTGCTCCATGGAAAGGGGTTATGAGATTTAGAAAGAGAGGAAAGCTCAATCCTCAATTCATTGGCCCATTTTTAATCCTCGATCGAGTAGGAACTGTGGCCTATAGACTCGCTTTACCGCCAAGTATGTCTCGTGTTCATAACATTTTTCATATATCCATGTTACGTAAATATATGGAAGACCCGAACCACATTATTGAGTTGGAACCGGATGAAATAACGGAAGATTTAACGTATGAAGAGGTTCCTGTTCATATCCTGGATAAGAAGGAACATATTCTACGCTCCAAGGTTATACCTCAAGTTAAAGTTTTGTGGAGAAACCACGGTGTTGAAGAAATGACCTGGGAGTTAGAATCTAAAATGAAGTCAAGGTATCCTTACCTCTTCGATATACTAGGTACGTACCCTAATTTCGAGGGAAAAATTTCTTAAGAAGAGGAGGTTGTAAGACCCCAACTTTTTGAATAAAAATGAATTTTCTATAATTATCATTTTTGAATATTTTGGAATGAATTTAATATAATGTTATAGTTGTGGGTAATATTTATAAATTTTGCAAAGTATGCAAGTTGCCATATAATATTCGATTGGTCGGGGAATATTCATTTTAAACAGGAAATATTCGTACGACGACACAATCATTGGTGGACCCCACAAAAGAATTATTGTCGGATTGAGAAAACGACAAAAATATTTTATTAAAATAACAGTGAAAGTTTTACCGTTGATACTGTTGAACTACTCGGTAGTAAAAGTACAGTAATACGCGTGGTTGCATAGTAGCACACGGTATTGATTATTAAGGCTTACGTGATAAGTCACTCAGTTTTGCTTATTTTATGGACCCCCATTTACCTATTTTTTAAAATAATCGGTAGAAATTTATTCGGTGTAATAAAGGTGGGGGCCCACATATGGGACCCATAATTGAAAATGATTTTGGGGGTGGGGAGTATGTTAGTCACGGGAGGGAGTTAATATCATTATATATATATATATATGTTATTATGTATATGTTATATGATATATAATATATGTATATTATATATATATATTTATAATTATAATGGTGGGGCCCACAGTTGGAGGCTATTATTACGCTGGGAAAGTTGGATGACATGATTCACGGGAGCGTGAATTATTTTTCAATCAAACATGTCCCTTATAATATATATATATATATATATATATATATATATATATATATATTATTTTATTTAAAAGATTTTGCTTTAATTATGGACCGTCAGATTAAAGTAAATTAATATGGACCGTTCATGGATTAGTTACTATGTATTCCATTTTCCTATAACTAGAAGCTCATTCCTTTATTATTTTCTTACGAATTCACTGAACTCTAGAGAGAGAAACTATAGAGAGAGACTATAAAGAGATAGAAGAAAAGTATTCTGCTACTTAACTACTTTTTTATTCAGTTTTTTTTACGGTAAGGGATATTATTCTTTTGTATTTAAGAAGAGAACTTATGTTATTTCATTTCTTTATTATTCTATTGGAATAACCTGTATACCCGGAATACCCTATACGTGGTGACATTCTTCTATTATTCTGTCTTTATTATTCCGTTGGAACATCCTTTCTGTGCTATACGCCGGACCTGGTTCAGTTTTTATTATTCTGTCTTTATTTTCCGTTGGAACATCCTGTCTGTGCTTTATGTCGGACCTGGTTCCGTCTCTATTATTTCATTCTTTATTATTCTGTTGGAACATCATGTCGGTGTGATTTTCACCTGACCTGGTTCCATTATTATTATTCTGTTGGAATAACCTGCCTATACGAAGTACCGCATGCATGGTGATTTCTGTTGTTATTCCATTCCTTATTATTCTCAGTTGGTTAAAATTTGGACTTCTATACTCCATAAAATTAGTGGAATATCCTTGATATTTGCGCTTCATCCAATATTTTTCATGGAAATATTCTTCTGAGAAATCTTGAATTTTACTCTACAAAGCAGTATCATGTTGACAATTTGGACATTATTAGTTCCTGAATAACTTAATTCTTGAACTTGTTTTATTTAATTTTTATATCATTATCATCATCCTCATGTTTATATTTTTTTGAAAGTCATCTGTGGCCTGTAAAGCATGGATGGACTTGGTATGATTATGACCAGGGATTATTCGATGTAATCATGACCGTAATGTTACAAATGATGTGGTAAAAGTCCTTATTGGCCTGTAGTTCATTGATGGACAGTTGTTCACATGATCATGACCATTGCTGAATACACAAATATCCTTGGCCCGTAGTGCATGGAATTTGTGGTCGTGACCCTAATGAATATCATTTGTCGTAGTGCAGGGATAATGTGGATTATTTATTAAGCTGATAAAAGTGTTGAAAAACTTTTTAAATCATAAAAGATAGTAGATTCTATTCTCTACTTGACTCTTTTAATGGATTACTTGATCCGCTGCAGTTAAACTTGATGTTGTTATATTTTATCAATTTAACACTGTTGAAGGCTAACAATAATTTATTCTGCAGTATCTTAGTCATAATATTTCTTACTGGGCTAGTTGAGCTCACCCTTTCTTTCACTGTTCTCTTCAGGAAATGAGATCATAGCAGGGACTAGTCGGGGAACTGAGTGACAATCCAGAGGATAGCATTAGTAGTCCTCACTATTATGTGAAATAGTGTGTTAATAATTGTAATGAGGACTCCTTTTATAGTTTGTATAATCTCTAGTAGACAATAATTGTATTCAAACTCACAGTTATGTTTTGTCGTATTGCACACGACAGTTGTTTTTGAATTTTGTACCATGTATCTGACGACCCAAGATGGGTGATGTATACCTAATTTTGGGGGCGTCACACCTATAAGTACAAAGCTAAAGTTGGTTAATGGTTGTATTGAAAATCTTGTTCAACCTATATTGAGAGAGAGGAAAGCTAGAAACACTTAATCATTCTACTTCCAAGCAAATCTTTAGACGTTTATCAAGAACGTGAATTACTTCAAAGGTAAATTCTCATAAACCGTAATCTTCATCTTTTTTGATTTCTTTCTCGTAGAAGAATCATAGATTGGTGGAGCATGTTTATTGAGGAGATATAGGGATGTCTATTAATGATCAAATCACTGATAGGTCATGACCAAACAGAAATCGTAAGTGTTTACTTAAGTTAAAAACCGTAGAAAGTCTTGAACGTGAACTTAGTTATGAATGAATGATTTGAAAACTGTTATAGCTAAGGAATGTGCCTATTTTTTGGTTAGAATGACTATGATGAATCAATGGAGTTTTCCATTTGATTTGGCTTATAGAACACGAGTAACGAAGTTATGGCGAATTTTGCGAAAATAGACGTTAAACGTCAAAAACGTAGAAATCTAGGATTAAAGGTCAAAAGTTACCAGTGTAACTTGAAAACGTTGGTTTCTAATGTCAACACGTGAGATACGGTAATTAAGAGTCGTTGCCACAAGAAGTCGTCGCATTCCGACTTATAACGAAGAAAACGAGTATTGAACAGTCAAAAAACGTTAAACGAACGCTCAAAAATGAACTCAAAGGTGAATTTCGAGTTAACAGATTTGAAAATGTGAAATTCTTATATGAACACGTAAAGGATGTGATTTGTGAGTTGTAGGCTTTCGAATGGGTCAATTCGGATGTAAAAAAAATCAATTAGGAAGCCGGGAGTTTCGTTAGAAAAGTGGACTGTTTTGGCAAGATGGTGCACAGAGGCGGTACCGCAGCGCCAAAACCAGTACAAAGTCGTCACGCCGCAGCGCCAGACTCGGCTGAGTCCCCTGTTAACTCGCGCCGCACCGCCACTAAAATACTAGGGATGTCGCGCCGCAGCGCCGACAGTAGAAAAATGTTGACCAAGTTAGGTTTTGTTTTATTTAAATGTAGACCTAAGATAAGACATTGAAGGTACTTAATGTACATAATAAGACTGAACTTAAATCACTTATAAGGTGATAATGTAAGAAGATTTAGTAAGGTTTAATAGAAATTAAATGAAGAACGCGAGAACGTAATAAGTAAACCGTAAATGACGTTCAACGTTGGTACTTAACCAATAATGATCGAATGTCGGTTAATAACGTAAAAACATTAATGAGCTGTAACAAAGTATAGAAAGTCGAATCGACTTTAATAATGAAGTTAATTCAAGTAAGACATAGAAGAGAAAGAAGCTAGTTAGGGAGAATAACGTTAGTTATTTGATACTAATTACAGTGCGCTATATGAATATATCATGTAGATCTTGTAAAGACTGAGAATTATTGAATTATTTATTCGAAGACGCTCGAAGGTAAGTCTTTCTTAACGCTTGTCTAACCTTCGTGTTAGCCAATTTTTTCTGTGATGCATGTTTGTCTAACCTTCGAGTTGATTGGTTTGTTTACAAGTCTTACGATATAGAACTATTAAATCTATCCTATGCCAAGCATTTGGTACAGATGAGAAGGTAAGTTTGTCTATGTACAAACAAAAGTATTTTTGATTGATTATTCGATGGGCACGTGTGGTTACCAAATGTTAAACGTAAATACGTTTGACGAAAGAGTATTGATCAACATAGAGTACAATAGGCTGATCACCTAGAAGTTCTCATAAGTAAAGACGGGTGGATGGCCTTAGTGCCGGATATCCTTTTCAAGTATGAAAATGAAAGAGTATGTTCATGGTCTATTGATCGGTTCATCATTCCTAAGTTATTATATATACTTTGGAATTGTTGTTATGACATGAGAAGTACTCGTCAAAGGTTTCATAGTGCTTCGTAGTTAATTTTTCTGATATGGAAATAAAGCATGTAATTGTCAAGGTGATAATTCATATGATTCTTTGTTAAGACTTGTTGATCTAGTTATGCTCTTTCTTGCTTGAGCCATATGTTTGCAGCTAAAGCCGAACAAACTGAGAGTTCTAAGAGTGATAAAGGCAAGGCTAGGATGGACAATTAATCGTCCTGTAATAGATTAGTGTATTTGGTTGTAATATACTAATGAAGAACAACGAATTTATTCAGTTTATGAACCTGGGAAAGGATTTATTACAAATGTAATACAAAGATAGTAATTATACTCGTTTTATTGTTATTTCAATGGAATGATTGTATGGATTGTAGTATCATGGAGCACCATTTGTCGGGTTGGAAGATTCCCAGATTTGGGGGAGTCATAGGTTGGTATCAGAGAATTAGGTTATAAAACTTAAGGGGGGGGAAGAATCTTAGGCTAATAACCTCGTTAGGAAAGGAAGTGTCCAGAGAAAGTTAACTCGAGTCAAATGAGTTAATAAGGTATTGAAGAAACTCAGTACCAAAAGATTTAAAAGATAAAAAGTAACCCTAAATGGATTAAATGTGATTTGTGCTTATATTATTGTGTATTATGTACTAATCAATTTGTTATGTGTTATTGTAGATGTCGGTCGATAACTTGATGTATAGGGATATACATGTGGTCAGCGAGGAGTCTGTGAACACAGTTGAGACAGTACATGTGCCTATAGCAGACATACCTGTAGTGATTCTAGAAGAGTCAGATCCCGAGGAATATTACTCGGAGGAGGACTATTCTGAGGAGACCATGGGAATATCATCATATTTGAATATGATGATAGATGTGGAGGCTGATATGGAGGTGACATCGATTAATATGGTGATGCCTACCCTAGAGTCAACACCTACAGAGACTATGAGGGCAATGTACCTCTCAGTGCTTGACCGTAATGTGCAACTGCACAATAAGGTGCAGCACCAGAAAGAAGAGATCAGTGATCTCTATGGAGCCAAAAAGTCTGCAGAGTCAGACTATGAGATAGAACATGATGAGAAAGTACTCATGACTAACAAGGCTAGAGACTATAAGAACGAGGTCGTAGAACTTTGTAAGAAACTGGTTGAAAAAGACCAGAATATAGCACGAATGTCATATATAAATGACAGTGCGCACGAGGATTTCAAGCTTAAGATAGCTTGTTATTCTATTGAGTCGGGATAGACTCGACATACTATAAGTCGAGATATTGTGTCGATTCTAGCGAACGAGAAGCATGAAAATGCTGTTAGGCAGTATTAGGAGTTAGTATGGTACATACTTTTGTATAGTGACGTAAAACACTCTTTTATATAATTAGTGAAAGTCAATTGCGGGATATATATGTAATAGGTTTTGGGCTATAGAAAGCAACTTGTAAATAGTTTTGAGCTATAAAGAAGCATTTTAATATAAGGAAGTTTTTATTTTAAATTGCTTTGTTGTGTATGAGTTATTGTTCAGTTGTTTGACGACTTATAAAGAAATAAGCAAATAAGTAATAACGGAACTTTACTTATTTAATCAGAAATGCCGCCAAGAAGAAGACAATGTAACCAAGAGGCGGAATCGCATAATGATAACGAGGGGGGTCCTAATAATGCAATGCAAGAGTTTGTTAATTTATTAACAACTGCATTTAACCAAGCTGGGGGTAGAGCACCCACAGGACCTAGGGTAGCCCGAATGACTACTTTTAAAGAATTTAAAAGTGTAGGTCCACCCAAATTTAAAGGAACAAAGGACCCAATGGAGGCCCAGACATGGGTCAAGGAAATAGAAAAGGTGTTTATTATTACAAATATAGCTGAGGCGCAAAAGACTTCTTTTGCGACCTATATGATGAAGGGGGAAGCCAACTACTAGTGGGAGGCTCACCAGGGTGGGGCTGGAGTAGGTGTTGTTACATTGGAACAGTTAAAGAAGGTATTCTTTGAGAACTACTTCCCTACTAGCATGCAAGGGAGAATGGAGATTAAGTTCCTAGAACTTAAATAGGGGGACATGACTATTCCCCAATATGCGACCAAATTTAATGAATTGGCAAGGTTTGCTCCACACCAAGTGGATACATGGGAGAGGAAGGCTCGTAGGTTTGAGCAGGGCCTAAAACCCCAGCTCTATAGTAGGATATCAGTTTTTTAGAGTGCTTCTTATGGGACCATTATGGAGAAGGAAATAATAGCGGAGGGTGGTAGTGAGGCGTTGACCCAATACCACAAGGATAGAAAGAATAAGAGTAAGGGAGAGGGAGGAAATAAGGCAGAGGTTGCCAGCGGTAGTGGTAATGTGCCTACGAGGAAAAATTTTAACCTTGGGAATACTGGGGAGAAACAAGGGGATCCTAAACATAGGATGGAGGCATGCAAGACATGCGACAAGACTCATCTGGGTGTCTGTCTGAATGGAAAAATGGGTTGTTAAAACTGTGGACATGAGTGTGACGCCCCCAAAATAGGTCCATTCCACCCAACCCATTATGAGTCGCCAAATACATGGGACAGAAACAACTACAACTTTATTAATACAAATGTCAGTGCAAAATACGATAACACTTAAACTGTGAGTTTAAATACAAATATTGTCTTCTAGACAATATCTACACGCAAATAAATCCTCATTATTGATACACTATTTTACAGAATAGTGAAGACTACTAAAACAGCTATCTAGAACCATCACTCCACACCCCGACTAGTTCCTGCTATAATCTCGCTTCCTGAGACGAAAAATGGAACAAAAGGAAAGGGTGAGCTCAACTAGCCTTGTAAAGAATGTTATGACTAAGATAATGTACAACAAATTATCGTTAGTCTTCAACAGGGAAAAATCTGATAGAATACAATAGACAACAAGTTTCAGATCAATATTCGCAGCGAAAATAATAATTCATAGAAGAGTTACGTAGAGAATAAAATCTACTATAATCTATGAATTTAACAGTCCATCGTCAATATTTTATCCCTGTAACATCAATCAATATTCATCTCAAATCAAATATTCATCTTCGCACTACAGGCCAAAGATATTCATCAGTCGGTCATATTCATCTCAACACCTATTCATCTTTGCACTACAAGCCAAAGATATTCATCAGTCGATCATATTCATCTCAACACATGTTCATCTTTGCACTACAGACCAAAGAAATTCATCAGTCGGTCATGTTCATCTCAACACCTGTTCATCTTTGCACTACGGGCCAAAGACATTCATAAGAAAATCAACCATCTTTGCACTACAGGCCAAAGATACTCAGTTATATCATCATTTAGGACAGAGGATGATGAAAAATATTTTAAAGAAAACGAATCCAGTGAAACAAAAGAACAAATATTAAGGATTCGTACTTTAAATAACCCAAGTTCGAAAATACTTCATAAATAACCAGAGTGGAGTAAAATTCAAGAATGATCAAAACATATATCCAATCAAAGATAGGAATCATAACAGACGATCTTGGACACAGAAAAAAAATTTAATTTTTCTGTGAATAGTGTCATATTCGTGAATAGTGTCATATACGTGAATAGTGTCGTATACGTGAATAGTAACTCCGACACTAAAAGATAGAAATTTCACAAAAAATATCATCATGCTTCGTGAATAGTACTCGTGAATAGTCACTCATGAATAGTAACTCATGAATAGTAACTCGTGAATAGTAACTCATGAATAGTAACCCCGACATAAAAAAGTTCCAAATTTGATAAAAATTTCCAACCAATATTTCGGCATAATGATATTGAAGAAATAATATCATTTTCGAATAAAATAACATCTCTTACCTCAGAAAAAATAGTATTTCTGACTGGAATACTAGATATAGTGCTGAAAGAACTTGCACCGTATAGAAATACTCAAAGTACTAAAATACTCACAAAATACGCTCGATATTATAGAGAGAAGAGAGAAATCTTTAGTTTTTGGTGTGATTTTAAATTCTAACCTAAGCACCCTATTAATAGAAAATTGCTTAGAACACCAAAGCAGAAAATTTAATATAATATTAATATAATTATACAAAATTTTCCTTAGCCCACCTTTTGGTCAAAAACACCAGTCACACATGTTAATGATGTCCAAAAAAATACAAAAAACGTTTTTCTAAAAAAATTAATTGAAACTTCAAAAACCAATTCACACCCGATATACCGAAACTTCAATATTTCACAATAAATAGCCCTTTTATCAGAAAATTTGAATCTCGCATTTTCTTATAGGAAATTCAATTCTCTACAACTTTACAGAATAAAGTTTTTCTAAATTCCAAATAGAAATTGACCGAAATCCATAAACGGACGATTTTACAAGCTATAATCAAATTTCGGTCAAGAAATGGGGTCCACCGACACACAAAACATGTGTTAAATAACTTTTATAATAAAAATACTCTTCCTCCTCATATACTCATATATCCCACATTCATTGTCAAAATATCACCATTATTATATTATAATAATATAATAAAATATTATTTTATCAAAAAAGATAAAATATCAATTTTTAACAATTGTCTCTTTAAAAATTTTCTCCATCTATATCCACATAAAATCAATATTTTCCTCATCATATAAATCAATAATTAATTATTTACAAATAATATTACAGAATCACAGTACTGACAACCAGGCCGTTCCCAGGAAAGAGGGGCTTTCCAATAAGAATTTCTCCTTATTGGTGCGCAATTAGGTGACCAAACCTCTCCTTAGACAGAACTTTCTAGATATTGCCAATAATGTTTTCTAATAATATTATTCAGATAATATGAACTATTGCTTCGATAATGGAAAATACTGTGTAGTGACAATTATTGAAACAACAGTAATATAAAAAAATCAACACAGCAATTATTGAATCAATAAAATAAAATACTGAACAGTAATTACTGTAACAATTATTGAGTAGTGCCTTCTTACGTAAGAATCAATAATTGGTGCAATACCGTGTGCTACTGTGCAACAACGCGTATTACTGTGTTTTAACCACCGGGTATTCCAACAGTATTAACGGTAACAACTACGCCGTTATTTATAAACAACTCGTACTTGTTGTTTTCTTCATCCAATCGCTTTCCATTATGGGGCCCACACAAGGCTGCGTCGTCGTATGAATATTCCCCGACTGCAAGAATATTCCACGATCAAACGAATATTTCCCAACAACAATGAGTATTTTATAACCACTTGCTTATTTAAAATATTTACGCATTTTACCCATAACTAACCACATTAATCAAATCAACCCTTACTATTTCAAAATAGTAAATAGAGAAAATTAAAAATCATTTAATAATTTGGGGTCTTACAACCTCCCCTCCTTATGAAATTTCGTCCTCGAAATTGACATGTGTAGGACATGCTCCTTCCTATTCAAGATCTTAACTCGTACCTCCTCGTACGTTAAGCCTTCGGCTATCTCGTCTGATTCTAACTCAATAACATGGTTCGGGTCGTCCACATATTTACGTAACATCGATGCATGAAAAACGTTATGAACACGCGTCATACTTGGCTGTAAAGCGAGTCTATAGGCCATAGTTCATATTCAATCGAGGATTTCAAATGGACTAATAAATCAAAGGTTGAGATTTCTTCTCTTCATCAACTCTTACTTCTAGAATAACGCCTTCTTGGACCTTCTTCTTTATATTCACCAGCTCCGGTGTGTAGCTTGAGCCGTTTTATCTTTATCGATTAAAGTCAATTCTAATCGTATATTCGTTATCTTCACGCGGGTTCTTAGAATCTATAACTCTATCTCCATCTTTTTTAAGTCATACGAAATGGGTCTTTGTGTTAACAAGATCGCACTCGTAAACGCATACGATCTTTTACTCAACGCGTCAGCTACCATGTCCATTTTTTTCCCAGGATGGTATTGAATGGTATGGTCATAATATTTCAACAGCTTGAGCCAACGTCGTTGCCACATGTTGAGTTCTTAGAAGTTCTTCTCACATTCCTCGTTCCATTCGAATTTTGTATCTTTTCGAGTCAGCTGAGTTAATAGAGTAGCGATTCGAGAAAATCTTTCCACAAAATCTTCGATAATAACCAACTAAGCATAGAAAGCTACGTATTTTGATTACTGACTTAGGTTGCTCTCAACTATGACTCTTATCCCAATCTTGGATAGCACGCCACAATCGTACCTATCAGTTTACTATCACACAAATATGGCGTCCCCTACGTAGAGTCTGGCTTCGCTGCATTCCACAAAGGAAGTCACCAGATAAAGGCTCGGGTACAAACTTCTACAGTTGAATTTTTAACTCCTGAAGTTCAATAGGAGCCATGAGATTTTAGAAATGGGTTTTGTACCGGGTTCAAAGTCGATACAAAATTTAATATCACACTTTGGGAGTAGGCCGAAATTTTTTTCAGGAAATACATCAGGAAATTTACTAACAACAGAAATATCATTCAAATCTGACGTATTTTTGTTCAAGTCCATAACATGGCTAAGAAATCTTGACATCCGTTTTTCAATAAACGAATAACTTTACAGCTTGATATATAAAAGAGTTTGACTTCAATGGTTTGGGTGCTTAAATTCGAATAACAGGTTGCTTAGGAATATGAAAACTAACAACCTTACAAAAGCAATCAATTTTAGTATGATGAGTGGTTGACCAATCAATCCCTAAGGTCACATCAAATGTAAGAATTTTTAAAGAAATAAGGTCAGCAGGTAATGTGATGGTGCCAACTTGGATCAAACAAAATTTAGAAACAGCGGATGTAACGAAAGTTTCTCCTAACGGAGTTTCAATAAATAAGTCAAAGTCTAATTTTCTCCTGGGTCAAGTTTAAACGTTGAGTATAAGCAGGTGAGATAAATGAATGGGTAGAATCGGTATCTAATAAGGTATAACTTCACAAAAATTTATAATTAACTAACCCGTGCTAACTCCATTCGGGTTACTCGCTTTTTGAGAAGTCACGAAAAACGCTCTTCCAAGAACCGATGACTTTGACTTATCCAGGACAGCCTTTTGAGTAACCATCCCCGCTGGACTGGGTTTCGCTACCGTACAATCTAGATCGATATGACCTTCTTTTCCACAATTATAACATACCTTGGAAGGTTGTGAACTAGTTTGGACTTATGTGTCCCTCTTCTCCGCATCTGTAGCATCTAACTGGCGACCTTTCTCCTCCTCTAAAATTAGTTGCTAGTGTTGGTGCCGACGTCTTCCCGTCATTGTTAAATCTTCTCTTATTGAAATTTCCACTTGAGTTATTTCTTCTATTACCTTGGCCATGATTACCACTGAAGTGGTTACCATTTCTGGCATGATAATTTCCTCCACGATGGTTATCATTGTTCCGATGACCGTCGCCACCGGTACGATTATCATCGAGTTGTTGGTCATAATTCTTCAGTTGAGCCGACTCATTATCGCGCTCCAATAACTGAGCCCTATTTACAACATCAGAATATAAACAAAGTTTGTGAGAAATGAGGTATTGACGTATTTTGGGTTTCAAACCTCGCAGAAACATTCGCGTCATTCTCTCCTGATTATTAACCAAATGGGATGCAAATCGGGACAACTCGGCAAACTTAGCTTCATATTACGACACGTTCATATTGTTTTGCTCCAGCTTGATGAACTCTACCTCCTTCATGTGACGAATACTTTCGGGAAAGTACTTGTCGTTGAACAATTCTTGGAATTTCTCCCAAGACATCTTCAGTGCGGTAGGTTGAGTACGCTTTACGGATTCCCACCAATAATCAACATCTCCTCGTAACATGAAAGTGGCGAAAGGAACCTTTTGCTCCTCTGAGCATCCCAAGACATCAAATATCTTAGTGATCTGCTTTATCCATGTCTCTACCGTAAGTGGTTCTGGCTTTCCCAAAAACTCTGGCGGTCCTAACTCCTTGAACTGCTTAACGGTGACCATCCGTGAGTTGCCAGTGTTTTTACCTGCATTTTGAATAGTAGTCTTTCTCGTTTGGTTTTGCATGAATTCTAGAAAGTTCCTAAACATACCATCGTTCGCCATCTGCTCAATGGTGTTGTTCAAAAGAGGAACATTGTCAGCCTGTTGCACGTTCTCCTCGTTGGTGAGAAAAGGTGTCTCCACGGTCTCATTTACTCCACTATTAACATTCTCAGTCGACATTCTTAAATACTACCATAAAATAAGGGTTAATTAAACAAAATAACAAATCACATAATACCCCTATATAATGACCGACCAACAAATAAGCTTAGGTAGGACACACTAGCGAAGGATTTACTCGTCTCTCCCCTCCTAGTTTTATTCCCTAATCTCTGCCAGAGATCATATCCCTAAGCTCTGATACTAACTGTGACGCCCCCAAAATAGGCCCCGTAACAACCCCAAAATAGGTCCATTCCATCCAACCCATTTTGAGTCGCCAAATACATGGTACAGAAAACAACTACAACTTTATTACAACAATTGTCGTGCAAAATACAACAACACATATACTGTGAGTTTGGATACAAATATATATCAACTGTGACTCATGTCCCAACCGTGGACATCACATCATAATGACACCTTACATAAAGGTATAGTCGAAAACTGTTTTAGAAATTAGAATTTTTGGGAAGTGCTCAAGGAAACCTTCGTACATGGGTGGCCATGCGTCTAGATTATTATAGATATCATATGGCCACAGAATTATCCTTGGTTGACCCAATAGACCCCAAAGAAAAACAAGAAGATTACTATCATATTCTTCCCAATGGTAAGTCTTCTCCTGACATATCATTATCTCCACTGTCTCTAATTGAGAGTTATATTTCAAATAGACTCCAAGATCATATAGATAGTGCTGGTAGATATACTCAACAAGTGGATGAGCACATCCATGTCTTATGATGACACGAGGTGGTATGTCATTAGACATCTTGTATGACTGTGGCAAAACGTCCTTCCAATGTTGGGATCGCTTCACCCTAGTTGATTCGCCAAATATAAATACTAAATGATGACCACCGTTCTATTCCCCTGTTATCCCCCGCTCGACCCAGCTACACTCGTATTACCTGAAAGGAATTGTGAAGCAAAAAGGTGAGCACAACTAGCTCAGTAAAGAATGTCATGACTAAAGATAAATAAATTATCAATAGCCTTCAACAGTAATAAATCAGAGATTTAGAACATATGGTATATGATAAAAAATTCAACCATAGTTGCAGCGGAACGAGCAATCCATTAGAAGAGTCAAATAGACTATAAAGTCTATTATCTTCTCCATGTTAAAAGTTCACCAACAATGTTTTATCCCTATAACATCAATCAACAATTCCTGTCCACAATCACATGTATAACTCATAATCGTAATTAGTTGTTCTAAATTCCTTTTCTCATTCAGGACAAAGATAATTTTTATCACCTGAAACATCAAAGAACATGGTTATACCAAATCAAAGTTCATGTTCATAATCATACTAATAAATTCATCTTTGCACTACAGGCCAAAGATATTCATCAACAAGTCATCTTTGCACTACAGGCCAAAGATATTCATCAACAAGTCATCTTTGCACTACAGGCCAAAGATATTCATCAACAAGTCATCTTTGCACTACAGGCCAAAGATATTCATCAGCAAGTTAACTTTGCACTACGGGCCAAAGATATTCATCAGTTGGTCATGTTCATCTAAACACCTGTTCATCTTTGCACTACGGGCCAAATATATTCATCAGAAATCATTCATCTTTGCACTACAGGCCAAAGATATTCAATAGTAACATCATTTAAGACTGAAGATGTTAAAAAAAATATTTTTAAAGAAGCGAATCCAGTGAAAAAAAATGACAAGGATTAAGGATTAAGGATTCGTACTTTGTTTTATCCATGTCCAAAAATACCTCAAAAATAATCATAGTGGTGTAAAATTCAAGAATGATCAAAACATGGATACAATCAAAGCTAGTATCCTTAATAGATACTTTAGACAAAAAGAAAAAATTTCATTTTTCGGTGAATAGTACCGTATTCGTGAATAGTGACGTATATGTGAATAGTGCCGTATACGTAAATAGTAACTCCGACACCAAAAGATAGAAATTTCACAAAAACATCTTCACGCTTCGTGAATAGTACTCGTGAATAGTAACTCGTGAATAGTAACTCATGAATAGTAAACCCATGAATAGTAAACCCGACTCAAAAAGGTAGAAATCCCACAATAAAATTCATACCAATATTTCGGTATAATGATATTGAAAGAATAATAATTTTTTAAGCTTATAAACAATTTATTTTAATTGTTTACACTTTACTAAATAATGCATTTAATCATTCTAAAATGCCAAACTCATAAGATTTCATCACCAATAACCAAAACCCTCATCAAAAATCTGCATATACCTCATATATGATTCTCAAGCCTTAAAATTATATTTTCCAATTTTCTTACTTCACATAACATATTTAATTCATTTACTCATAACTAGAATATTTTCATGAAAAATACTAAATCAGTTCCAAAAATATTTCTTTTCTGGGATTTAGCAGAATATAGTCCTATATTGAACATATATTTTTCTCGGAATTTTTAAATGTCATTTACTATTTTTCACATGGCCAAAACCACCGAATATTTAAACATTTATCATAAATTGTACTTTTATCCAAAAATTCCGAAATTCACAGGGTATACTGATATCATATAGATGTACTCCCAATAAAAATTTCATCAATTTTGGAGTTAACCACAAGGAGTTATAAGCGATTACTTTTAAAATAGTATTTCCTCATAAAATTCATAACTCTTAATCTATACATCCAAAAATCGCCATTTTTGGACACAATCTACAAAACTCATCAAAATATCATTTCAAATTTTTCCAGAATTTTTGAAGGTTCAGAAGAGTTTCGAAATAATAACCCTTAAAATCCCTTATTATCCCTTACCTCAAAAGAGCAGTACCTCTGACTGGAATAACGCTGAACGAACTTGCACCGTATAGCAATACTCAAAGTATACTCAAAATACTCACAAGAATACGCTCGATAATATAGAGAGAGAAAGAGAGAAAACTTTGTTTCTGGTGTGATTTTCAATTCTAACTTAGCCCTCTATTTATAGGAAAATGTTAGAACGCCAAAGGAGACTAAATTAATAAAATATATTATTATTTATTCAAAATTCTTACCCATATGTTTTGAAAACTCTAGCATGCCTTCTTTGGTCAAAAATATCAGCCACCCATGTGCCAACAACCACAAAAACGTTTTTCTTATATAAAATAATTAAAACTTCCAAAAATTAATTATTTCGGAACTCCGAAACTTCAATAATTCATGATAAATAGCCCTTTTGTCAGAAAATTCGAATCTCGCGTATTTTGATAGGAAATTCAATTCTCTACAACTTTGCAGAAGGAAGTTTTTCCAAATTCCAAACAGAAATTATTCGAAATTCACAAACGAGTGATTTTACAGTCTATAATCAATTTTCGGTCAAGAATTATGTCCACCAACACACAAAACATATGTTAAACATTTAATGCTAAAAAAATACTCTTCCTTCTCATATTCTCATATATTCCACATTCATTGTAAAATATCACCGTTAATATATTATTAAAATAATATATTTAAATGAATTATTTTATCAGAAAAAGATAAAATATTAATTTTCAACGATTGTTACATTAAAAATTTTCTCCATCTATATCCACATAAAATAAATATTTTCTTTATCATAATAATCAATAATTAATTATTAAAAATAATATTACAGAATCACAGTACTGATAACCAGGCCGTTCCCAGGATAGAGGGGGCTTTCCAATAAGGATTTCTCCTTACTGGCGCGCAATTAGATGACCAAACCTCTCCTTGACAGAACTTTCTAGACATTGCCAATAATGTTATCTGATAATATTATTCAAATAATATGAATTATTGATCTGATAATGGAAAATACTGTGCAATGACAATTATTAAAACAATAATAATATAAATATCAACGCAGCAATTATTGAATCAGTAAAGTAATGAACAATAACTCCTGTAGCAATTATTGCGTAGTGCCTTCTTACGTAAGGATAAATAATTCAAAATATTGTGCAATACCGTGTGCTACTGTGCAACAACGCGTATTACTGTATTTTAACCACCGGGTATTCCAACAGTGTAAACGGTAACAACTACGCCGTTATTTTTAAACAGCTCATATTTGTCGTTTTCTTCCTCCAATCGCATTCCGTTATGGGGCCCACACATGGCTACGCCGTCGTACGAATATTCCCCGACAGAAAGAATATTCCACGACCAAATGAATATTCCCCGACAACAATGAGTATTTTAAAACCACTTACTTATTTTGAAAAAATAAAAATTCATGTATCACCCTTAACTTTAACCTTCTATCAATTTAACCATTTACTGAATTATAATTATAAGAAAAATTGAATACTTTTATTTCATAAAATTTGGGGTCTTACAATCTCCCCTCCTTATGAAATTTCGTCCCCGAAATTTACGTACCTGATATTTCGAAAAGTTGAGAATACCTTGCTTTCATTTCAGATTCTATTTCCCGGGTCATTATGATTTCTCCATTGCGCATCTCCCGTGATAACTTCATTTACGTTCCTCATTTGTTGGGAAGTCATGACAACCGCTATCCCTTGAACTACTCGGCTTTGACTTGTCTGGGGCAGCATTTGGCGTCATCACTACCGTTGGAATATACTTTTCTATAGGGCATATTCCTCCCTCAACTGCCTCTTCGTACTCCTGATTCATGATCTGAATCATCAATCTTCGATCCATATCAAATTCAGGTTGACCGCTCTGTACAGGGTAATTTAAAACTCGATGTTGAGTTCTCCCAATTGCTTTCCAAAAAGAGAAATTCATATCATCTATTTTAGCCTTCTTAGATTGGACATCTCATTCCACAATATCCACGTGTCGTGTGGCTTTTACCCATGCATCACTCATTCTTACTCGTTCAATTTTTTCTTCTTTCAGCTCAGATTCCATCTTTATCATCTTACACTCTGCCAAAGAATACTTCTGTTCAAGTATTACATACCGGGTAACACAAGCTTGAATTATAGCATCCTTTTGCTCCACGACCACCTGTCGTTCTTCAGCCTGCTCTTCTAACTCATGAATACGATTTTGAAATTCTAAATTTTGATCATATAATACCTCTAATAAACTCTCCTCAGGTACCTCTTCTTCCTCTTCTGCCTCACTCTCAGCTGTTACCTCCGCGACTATCTCGGGTGCAACTATCAATTCTTCACTCACCACATGGATATCTCTAATTCTTTCTTCTGCTGACATCACATTATCATGGTTAGTGATTAGAGGTATCACCACAGTCTCATTCACTCCATTGTTAGCATTCTCAGCTGCCATTCTCAAATACTTCCATAAAACAAGGGTTAATTAAGCAAATTAACATATCACATAATATTCGTATATTATGACCGACCAATAATTAAGCTTAGGTAGGACATACTAGCGAAGGATTTACTCATCTCTCCCCTCCTAGTTCTAATCCCGATCTCCTCCAGAGATCATATCCCTAAGCTCTGATACCAAATGTAACAACCCCAAAATAGGTCCATTCCATCCAACCCATTTTGAGTCGCCAAATACATGGTACAGAAAACAACTACAACTTTATTACAACAATTGTCGTGCAAAATACAACAACACATATACTGTGAGTTTGGATACAAATATATATCAACTGTGACTCATGTCCCAACCGTGGACAGCACATCATAATGACACCTTACATAAAGGTATAGTCGAAAACTGTTTTAGAAATTAGAATTTTTGGGAAGTGCTCAAGGAAACCTTCGTACATGGGTGGCCATGCGTCTAGATTATTATAGATATCATATGGCCACAGAATTATCCTTGGTCGACCCAATAGACCCCAAAGAAAAACAAGAAGATTACTATCATATTCTTCCCAATGGTAAGTCTTCTCCTGACATATCATTATCTCCACTGTCTCTAATTGAGAGTTATATTTCAAATAGACTCCAAGATCATATAGATAGTGCGGGTAGATATACTCAGCAAGTGGATGAGCACATCCAGGTCTTATGATGACACGAGGTGGTATGTCATTAGACATCTTGTATGATAGTGGCAAAACACCCTTCCAACGTTGGGTTCGCTTCACCCTAGTTGATTCGCCAAATATAAATACTAAATGATGACCCCCGTTCTATTCCCCTGTTATCCCCCGCTCGACCCAGCTATACTCGTATTTCCTGAAAGGAATTGTGAAGCAAAAGGGTGAGCACAACTAGCTCAGTAAAGAATGTCATGACTAAAGATAATTAAATTATCAATAGCCTTCAACAGTAATAAATCAAAGATTTAGAACATATGGTATATGATAAAAAATTCAACCATAGTTGCAGCGGAACGAGCAATCCATTAGAAGAGTCAAATAGACTATAAAGTCTATTATCTTCTCCATGTTAAAAGTTCACCAACAATGTTTTATCCTTATAACATGAATCAACAATTCCTGTCCACAATCACATGTATAACTCACAATCGTAATTGTTGTTCTAAATTCTTTTCTCATCCAGGACAAAGATAATTTTTATCACCTGAAACATCAAAGAACATGGTTATACCAAATCAAAGTTCATGTTCATAATCATACTAATAAATTCATCTTTGCACTACAGGCCAAAGATATTCATCAACAAGTCATATTTGCACTACAGGCCAAAGATATTCATCAGCAAGTTATCTTTGCACTACGGGCCAAAGATATTCATCAGTTGGTCATGTTCATCTAAACACCTGTTCATCTTTGCACTATGGGCCAAAGATATTCATCAGAAATCATTCATCTTTGCACTACAGGCCAAAGATATTCAATAGTAACATCATTTAAGACTGAAGATGTTAAAAAAAATATTTTTAAAGAAGCGAATCCAGTGAAACAAAATGACAAGGATTATGGATTAAGGATTAAGGATTCGTACTTTGTTTTATCCATGTCCAAAAATACCTCAAAAATAATCATAGTGGTGTAAAATTCAAGAATGATCAAAACATGGATACAATCAAAGCTAGTATCCTTAATAGATATTTTAGACAAACAGAAGAAATTTCATTTTTCGGTGAATAGTACCGTATTCGTGAATAGTGACGTACATGTGAATAGTGCCGTATACGTAAATAGTAACTCCGACACCAAAAGATAGAAATTTCACAAAAACATCTTCACGCTTCGTGAATAGTACTCGTGAATAGTAACTCATGAATAGTAAACCCATGAATAGTAAACCCAACTCAAAAAGGTAGAAATCCCACAATAAAATTCATACCAATATTTCGGTATAATTATATTGAAAGAATAATAATTTTTTAAGCTTATAAACAATTTATTTTAATTGTTTACACTTTACTAAATAATGCATTTAATCATTCTAAAATGCCAAACTCATAAGATTTCATCACTAATAACCAAAACCCTCATCAAAAATCTTCATATACCTCATATATGATTCTCAAGCCTTAAAATTATATTTTCCAATTTTCTTACTTCACATAACATATTTAATTCATTTACTCATAACTAGAATATTTTCATGAAAAATACTAAATCAGTTCCAAAAATATTTCTTTTCTGGGATTTAGCAGAATATAGTCCTATATTGAACATATATTTTTCTCAGAATTTTTAAAAGTCATTTACTATTTTTCACATGGCCAAAACCACCGAATATTTAAACATTTATCATAAATTGTACTTTTATCCAAAAATTCTGAAATTCACAGGGTATACTGATATCATATAGATGTACTCCCAATAAATATTTCATCAATTTTGGAGTTAACCATAAGGAGTTATAAGCGATTACTTTTAAAATAGTCTTTCCTCATCAAATTCATAACTCTTAATCTATACATCCAAAAATCGCCATTTTTGGACACAATCTACAAAACTCATCAAAATATCATTTCAAATTTTTCCAGAATTTTTGAATGTTCAGAAGAGTTTCGAAATAATAACCCTTAAAATCCCTTATTATCCCTTACCTCAAAAGAGCAGTACCTCTGACTGGAATAACGCTGAACGAACTTGCACCGTATGGCAATACTCAAAGTATACTCAAAATACTCACAAGAATACGCTCGATAATATAGAGAGAGAAAGAGAGAAAACTTTGTTTCTGGTGTGATTTTCAATTCTAACTTAACCCTCTATTTATAGGAAAATGTTAGAACGCCAAAGGAGACTAAATTAATAAAATATATTATTATTTATTCAAAAATTTTACCCACATGTTTTGAAAACTCTAGCATGCCTTCTTTGGTCAAAAACATCAGCCACTCATGTGCCAACAACCACAAAAACGTTTTTCTTATATAAAATAATTAAAACTTCCAAAAATCAATTATTTCGGAACTCCGAAACTTCAATAATTCATGATAAATAGCCCTTTTGTCAGAAAATTCGAATATTACGTTTTTTTAAAGGAATTTCAATTCTCTACAACTTTGCAGAAGGAAGTTTTTCCAAATTCCAAACAGAAATTATTCGAAATCCACAAACGAGTGATTTTACAGTCTATAATCCATTTTCGGTCAAGAATTATGTCCACCAACACACAAAACATATGTAAGACCCCGAAATTTTTAAATAAAGGAATTTCCTTTATTTATTATTTTGAAATAGTAAGGGTGGATTTGATTAATGTGGTTAGTTATGGGTAAAATGCACAAATATTTTAATTAAGCAAGTGGTGATAAAATATTCATTGTTGTCGGAGAATATTCGTTTAGTCGTAGAATATTCTTTTTGTTGGGAATCTCCGTACGACGGCGCAGTCATTTGTGGGCCCCATAACAGAAAGCGATTGGAGGAAGAAAACGACAAAGATTGAGTTTTATAAATAACGGCGTAAATTGTTACCGTTAACACTGTTGGAATGCCCGTTGGTTAAAATACAGTAATACGCGTTGTTGCACAGTAGCATACGGTATTGCACATTATTTTGAATTATTGATCCTTACGTAAGAAGCCACTACTCAATAATTGCTACAGGAGTTACTGTTCATTACTTTATTGATTCAATAATTGCTGCGTTGATATTTGTATTATTATTGTTTCAATAATTGTCACTGCATAGTATTTTCCATTATCAGATCAATAATTCATATTATTTGAATAATATTATCAGATAACATTATTGGCAATGTCTAGAAAGTTCTGTCTAAGGAGTGGTTTGGTCACCTAATTGCGCGCCAGTAAGAGAAATCCTTATTGGAAAGCCCCCTCTATCCTGGGAACGGCCTGGTTGTCAGTACTGTGATTCTGTAATATTATTTTTGAATAATTAATTATTAATTATTATGATAAAGAAAATATTTTTTTATGTGGATATAGATGGAGGAAATTTTTAATGTGACAATTGTTGAAAATTAATATTTTATCTTTTCCTGATAAAATAATTCATTTAAATATATTATTTTAATAATATATTAACGGTGATATTTTTTATAATGAATGTGGAACATATGAGTATATGAGGAGGAAGAGTATTTTTGTGGCATTAAATGTTTAACATATGTTTTGTGTGTCGGTGGACACAATTCTTGACCGAAAATTTATTGTAGACTGTAAAATCACTCGTTTGTGGATTTCGGATAATTTCTGTTTGGAATTTGGAAAAACTTCCTTCTGCAAAGTTGTAGAGAATTGAAATTACTATAAAAAGTCGCGAGATTCGAATTTTCTAATAAAAGGGCAATTTATTGTGAATTATTGAAGTTCCGGAGTTCCGAAATAATTGATTTTTGGAAGTTTTAATTATTATTTTCAACAAAAACGTTTTTCAATGGTTGGTGGGCATCTTTAACATGTGTTTGATGGCTAAAATCAGATTCCTTGGTGGTTGGCTTGAATGTTTTGTAAATATTAATATTATATTAATTTAGTCTCCTTTGGCGTTCTAACATTTTCCTATAAATAGAGGGTTAAGTTAGAATTGAAAATCACACCAGAAACATAAGCTTTCTCTCTACTTCTCTCTCTATATATCAAGTGTGTTCTTGTGAGTATACTTTGAGTGTTGCTATACGGTGCGAGTTTCTGTCAGCACTATACCGAAATTCAGTCAGAAGTACGGTTATTTTGAGGTAAGGGGTGTTATTTTCTTCTCAAATGATATTATTTCTTCAATATCATTATGCTAAAATATTGGTTGGAACTTTTTATCAAATTTGGAACTTTTTCATTTCGGGGTTACTATTCACAAGTTACTATTCACGAGTTACTATTCACGAAGCGTGAAGATGTTTTTTGTGAAATTTCTATCTTTTGGTGTCGGAGTTACTATTCACGTATACAGCACTATTCACGTATACGGCACTATTCACTGAAAAATAAAATTTCTTCTTTTTGTCCAAAATATCTATTCTGAATACTAGCTTTGATTGTATCCATGTTTTGATCATTCTTGAATTTTACTTCAGTATGATTATTTATGAAGTATTTTTGAACTCGGATTGTTTAGAGTACGAATCCTTTATACTTGTTATTTTGTTTCACTGGATTCGTTTCCTTTAAAATATTTTTCATCATCCTCAGTCCTAAATGATGGTGTTACTGAATATCTTTGGCCTGTAGTGCAAAGATGGTTAATTTTATTATGAATATCTTTGGCCGTAGTGCAAAGATGTACATGTGTTGAGATGAACATGAATAATTGATGAATATCTTTGGCCCGTAGTGCAAAGATGTACAGGTGTTGAGGTGAACATGAATAATTTATGAATATCTTTGGCCTGTAGTGCAAAGATGAACATGTGTTGAGATGAACATGACCGAATGATGAATATCTTTGGCCTGTAGTGCAAAGATGAATATTTGATTTGATTTGAGATATATATTGATTGATGTTACAGGGATAAAATATTGGTGATGGACTTTTAAATTCTTAGATGTTAGTATATTTCATTCTCTACTTAACTCCTCTAATGAATTATTGTTTCCGCTGCATTTGTTGATCTAAAACTTGTTGTCTATTGTATTCTATTAGATTTTTCCCTGTTGAAGACTAACGATAATTTGTTGTATATTATCTTAGTCATAATATTCTTTACTGGGCTAGTTGAGCTCATCCTTTTCCTTGTTGTTCCATTTTCTTCTCAGGAGGTGAGAACATAGCAGGATCGAGTCGGGGTATGGAATGAAGGTTCTAGAGAGAGTTGTTTAGTATTCCTCACCATTTTTGTAAAATAATGTATCAATAATTATGATGGGGAGTTATTTGCGTGTGGATATTGTCTAGACGTCAATATCTGTATTTAAACTCACAGTATGTATTGTCGTATTTCACACGACATTTGTATTATTGAAGTTGTAGTTATTTTTGTACCATGTATTTGGCGACTCAGAATAGGTTGGGTGGAATGGACCTATTTTGGGGGGGCGTCACAGTTGGTATCAGATCTTAGGGATATGATCTCTGGCGGAGATCGGGGAATAGAACTAGGAGGGGAGAGACGAGTAAATCCTTCGCTAGTGTGTCCTACCTAAGCTTATTTGTTGGTCAGGTCATAATATAGGGATATTATGTGACATGTTAATTTGTTTAATTAACCCTTGTTTTATGACAGTATTTGAGAATGTCGACTGAGAATATTAATAGTGGAGTAAATGAGACCGTGGAGACGCCTGTACTCACTAACGAGGAGAATGTGCAACAGGCTGGCAATGTTCCTCCTGTGAACAACGCCACTGAGCAGATGATGAACAACGGGATGTTTAGAAGCTTTTTGCAGTTCATGCAAAATCAAACGAGGGAGACACGTGCACAAACTACAGGTGGAAATGATAACAACGCACGGTTTGTCACGGCCAAGCAATTCAAAGAGTTGGGACCACCAGAATTCTTGGGAAAGCCGGATCCGATTAATGCAGAGACGTGGGTCAAGCAAATTACCAAGATATTCGATGTCTTGGGATGCACGGAGGAACAGAAGGTTCCATTCGCCACCTTTATGTTCCGTGGCGAGGCAGACTACTGGTGGGAGTCTGTGAAGCGTACACATCCAGCCGCACTCAGCATGTCATGGGAGACGTTTCAGAAACTTTTCAACAAAAAATACTTTCCTGAAAGTATTCGCCATATGAAGGAAGTGGAGTTTATTAGACTAGAGCAGAATAACATGACGGTGTCCCAGTACGAGGCGAAATTCGCAGAGTTATCCAGGTTTGCACCTTATTTGGTGGAGAATGAGGAACGTATGACGCGGATGTTTCTGAGAGGTTTGAAACCCGGTATACGTCAGTATCTCATTTCTCATAAATTTTCTATCTATTCAGATGTTGTCAACAGGGCTCAGTTGTTAGAGCGAGATAATGAGTACGTTCAACCGAGGGACCATAACCAGGATCATACCGAAGATAGCAGTCATCAGAATAACGATAACCAGCGGAGAAAGAAGAATATGGACAAAGGCGGTAACCACTCTGGTGGTAATCGTGGCCATGAAAATAGAAGAAGCGAGTCGGGAGGAGATTTTAAAAAGAGGATATTTAACAACGACCATGTGAAGACGACAGTGCCAGCAGCAACTGGTTCCAGGGGAGGAGAAAGACCACCGGTCGTATGTTACAAATACGGGAAAGAGGGACATATCAGCCCAAATTGCTCACAACAGTTCAAGGTATGCTATAATTGTGGAAAGGAAGGACATATCGCTCGAGAGTGTACGGTAGCGAAACCCAGTCCAGCGGGAATGGTGACTCAAAAGGATTTCCCAGAAAAGTCAAAGCCAACGGTTCCTGGAAGAGCGTTTATCGTGACCGGTCAAAATACGAGGAACCCGAACGAAGTTAGCACGGGTTAGTTAATTATAAATTTTTGCGAAGTTTATACCTTACTAGGATACCGGTTCTACCCATTCTTTTATCTGTCTTGCTTGCGTTCAACGTTTGAACTTGACTCCGGAGAAATTAGACTTTGACCTATCTGTGAAGACTTCGTTAGGAGAAACTTTCATTATATCCGTTGTTTAGAAATCTTGTTTGATTCAAGTTGGCACTATCACATTACCTGTTAATCTTATTTCTATAGAGATATTTTTTTTTGATGTGATTTTAAGGTTAACTACTCATCATGCCAAAATTGATTATTTTCGTAAGGTTGTTAGTTTTCATATTCCTAAGCAACCTGTTATTTGAATTCAAGCAACCAAACCATTGAAGTCAAACTCTTTCATATTAAATTATAAAGCCATTTGTTTATTAAAAAACGAATGTCAAGCTTTCTTAATCATGTTATAGACTTGAACAAAAATACGTCAGATTTGAATAATATTCCTGTTGTTATTGATTTTTCCTGACGTATTTCCTGAAGAATTTCTTGGCTTACTTCCAGAGCGTGATATTGAATTTTTTATCGACTTTGAACCTGATACAAAACCCATTTCTAAAATCTCATGGCTCCTATTGAACTTCAGGAGTTAAAAATTCAACTGTAGAAGTTTGTACCCGAGCCTTTATCTGGTGACTTCCTTTGTGGAATACACCGAAGCCAGACTCTCCGTAGGGGATGCCATATTCGTGCGATAGTAAACTGATAGGTGTCATTGTGATGTGTTATCCAAGGTTGGGATATGAGTTACAGTTCAGAACAACCTAAGTCGGTAATCGAAATACGTAGTTTTCTAGGCTTAGTTGGTTATTATCGGAGATTCGTTGAAGGATATTCTCGAATCACTACTCCATAAATGCAGCTCACTCATAGAGATACAAAATTCAAATGGAGCAAGGAATGTGGGAAGAGCTTTGAAGAACTCAAGAGGAGACTCATTTCAGCACATGTTCTAACCATGCCATCCTGGAAAAGCGAACGTGGTAGCTGACGTGTTGAGTAGAAGATCGTATACAAGTAAGAGTACGATATTGTCAAAGACTAATTTCGTATAATTTATAAATAATAGAGATAGAGATGAAAACTCTAAGTACCCACATGATGATATACAAGTATAATCGACTTTTATCGATAAAGTTAAAATCGCTCAGGCTACACACTGGAGATGATGAATATGAAGAAGGAGGTGCAAGAAGTTGTTATTCCAAAAGCGAGAATTGGCGATGTGAGGAAAGCTCAAACCTTCGATTTATTTGAAATCTTCGATCGAGTAGGAACTGTGGCCTATAGACTCGTTTTACCGCCAAGTATGACGCGTGTTCATAACGTTTTTCACGTATCGATGTTACGTAAATATGTGGACGACACGAACCACATTATTGAGTTAGAACCAGACGAGATAGCCGAAGATTTAACGTATGAGGAGGTACCTGTCAAGATCTTGGATAGGAAGGAGCATGTCCTACACACGAAGGTAATACCACAATTTAAGATTTTGTGGAGAAACCATGCTATTGAGGAAATGACCTGGGAGTTGCAAACGGAAATGAAAGCGAGGTATCTTCATCTTTTCGATACACCAGGTATGTACGTCAATTTCGAGGACAAAATTTCATAAGGAGGGGAGGTTGTAAGACCCCAAAATTTTTAAATAAAAAGGAATTTCCTTTATTTATTATTTTGAAATAGTAAGGGTGGATTTGATTAATGTGGTTAGTTATGGGTAAAATGCGCAAATATTTTAAATAAGCAAGTGGTGATAAAATATTCATTGTTGTCGGGGAATATTCGTTTGGTCGTAGAATATTCTTTTTGTTGGGAATCTCTGTACGACGGCGCAGTCATTTGTGGGCCCCATAACAGAAAGCGACTGGAGGAAGAAAACGACAAAGATTGAGTTTTATAAATAAAGGCGTAAATTGTTACCGTTAACACTGTTGGAATACCCGGTGGTTAAAATACAGTAATACGCGTTGTTGCACAGTAGCATACGGTATTGCACAATATTTTGAATTATTGATCCTTACGTAAGAAGGCACTACTCAATAATTGCTACAGAAGTTACTGTTCATTACTTTATTGATTCAATAATTACTGCGTTGATATTTATATTATTATTGTTTCAATAATTGTCATTGCATAGTATTTTCCATTATAAGATCAATAGTTCATATTATTTGAATAATATTATCAGATAACATTATTGGCAATGTCTAGAAAGTTCTGTCTAAGGAGAGGTTTGGTCACCTAATTGCGCGCCAGTAAGGAGAAATCCTTATTGGAAAGCCCCCTCTATCCTGGGAACGGCCTGGTTGTCAGTACTGTGATTCTGTAATATTATTTTTGAATAATTAATTATTGATTATTATGATAAAGAAAATATTTATTTTATGTGGATATAGATGGAGGAAATTTTTAATGTGACAATTGTTGAAAATTAATATTTTATCTTTTCCTGATAAAATAATTCATTTAAATATATTATTTTAATAATATATTAACAGTGATATTTTTTATAATGAATGTGGGACATATGAGTATATGAGGAGGAAGAGTATTTTTGTGGCATTAAATGTTAAACATATGTTTTGTGTGTCGGTGGACACAATTCTTGACCGAAAATTGATTGTAGACTGTAAAATCACTCGTTTGTGGATTTTGGATAATTTCTGTTTGGAATTTGGAAAAACTTCCTTTTGCAAAGTTGTAGAGAATTGAAATTCCTATAAAAAGTCGCGAGATTCGAATTTTCTAATAAAAGGGCTATTTATTGTGAATTATTGAAGTTCCGGAGTTCCGAAATAATTGATTTTTGAAAGTTTTAATTATTATTTTCAACAAAAACAGTTTTTCAAAGGTTGGTGGGCATCTTTAACATGTGTTTGATGGCTAAAATCAGATTCCTAGGTGGTTGGCTTGAATGTTTTGTAAATATTAATATTATATTAATTTAGTCTCCTTTGGCGTTCTAACATTTTCCTATAAATAGAGGGTTAAGTTAGAATTGAAAATCACACCAGAAACATAAGCTTTCTCTCTACTTCTCTCTCTTTATATCAAGCGTGTTCTTGTGAGTATACTTTGAGTGTTGCTATACGGTGCGAGTTTCTGTCAGCACTATACTGAAATTCAGTCAGAAGTACGGTTATTTTGAGGTAAGGGGTGTTATTTTCTTCTCAAATGATATTATTTCTTCAATATCATTATGCTGAAATATTGGTTGGAACCTTTTATCAAATTTGGAACTTTTTCATTTCGGGGTTACTATTCATGAGTTACTATCCACGGGTTACTATTCATGAGTTACTATTTACGAGTTACTATTCACGAAGCGTGAAGATGTTTTTTTGTGAAATTTCTATCTTATGGTGTCGGAGTTACTATTCACGTATACGGCACTATTCACGAATACGGCACTATTCACCGAAAAATAAAATTTCTTCTTTTTGTCCAAAATATCTATTCTGAATACTAGCTTTGATTGTATCTATGTTTTGATCATTCTTGAATTTTACTTCAGTATGATTATTTATGAAGTATTTTTGAACTCGGATTGTTTAGAGTACGAATCCTTTATACTTGTTATTTTGTTTCACTGGATTCGTTTCCTTTAAAATATTTTTCATCGTCCTCAGTCCTAAATGATGGTGTTACTGAATATCTTTGGCCTGTAGTGCAAAGATGGTTAATTTTATTATGAATATCTTTGGTCGTAGTGCAAAGATGTACAGGTGTTGAGATGAACATGAATAATTGATGAATATCTTTGGCCCGTAGTGCAAAGATGTACAGGTGTTGAGATGAACATGAATAATTTATGAATATCTTTGGCCCGTAGTGCAAAGATGAACAGGTGTTGAGATGAACATGACCGAATGATGAATATCTTTGGCCTGTAGTGCAAAGATGAATATTTGATTTGATTTGAGATATATATTGATTGATGTTACAGGGATAAAATATTGATGATGGACTTTTAAATTCTTACATGTTAGTATATTTCATTCTCTACTTAACTCCTCTAATGAATTATTGTTTCCGCTGCATTTGTTGATCTAAAACTTGTTGTCTATTGTATTCTATTAGATTTTTCCCTGTTGAAGACTAACGATAATTTGTTGTATATTATCTTAGTCATAATATTCTTTACTGGGCTAGTTGAGCTCACCCTTTTCCTTGTTGTTCCATTTTCTTCTCAGAAGGTGAGAACATAGCAGGATCGAGTCGGGGTATGGAATGAAGGTTCTAGAGAGAGTTGTTTAGTAGTCCTCACCATTTTTGTAAAATAATGTATCAATAATTATGATGGGGATTTATTTGCATGTGGATATTGTCTAGACGTCAATATCTGTATTTAAACTCACAGTATGTATTGTCGTATTTCACACGACATTTGTATTATTGAAGTTGTAGTTATTTCTGTACCATGTATTTGGCGACTCAGAATAGGTTGGGTGGAATGGACCTATTTTGGGGGGCGTCACAACATATGTTAAACATTTAATGCTACAAAAATACTCTTCCTTCTCATATTCTCATATATCCCACATTCATTGTAAAATATCACCGTTAATATATTATTAAAATAATATATTTAAATGAATTATTTTATCAGAAAAAGATAAAATATTAATTTTCAACAATTGTTACATTAAAAATTTTCTCCATCTATATCCACATAAAATAAATATTTTCTTTATCATAATAATCAATAATTAATTATTAAAAATAATATTACAGAATCACAGTACTGACAACTAGGCCGTTCACAGGATAGAGGGGGCTTTCCAATAAGGATTTCTCCTTACTGGCGCGCAATTAGATGACCAAACCTCTCATTGACAGAACTTTCTAGACATTGCCAATAATGTTATCTGATAATATTATTCAAATAATATGAATTATTGATCTGATAATGGAAAATACTGTGCAATGACAATTATTAAAACAATAATAATATAAATATCAACGCAGCAATTATTGAATCAATAAAGTAATGAACAGTAACTCCTGTAGCAATTATTGAGTTCTTACGTAAGGATCAATAATTCAAAATACTATGCAATACCGTGTGCTAATGTGCAACAATGCGTATTACTGTATTTTAACCACCGGGTATTCCAATATTGTAAACGGTAACAACTACGCCGTTATTTTTAAACAGCTTATATTTGTCGTTTTCTTCCTCCAATCGCTTTCCGTTATGGGGCCCACACATGGCTGCGCCGTCGTACGAATATTCCCCGACAGAAAGAATATTCCACGACCAAACGAATATTCCCCGACAACAATGAGTATTTTATAACCACTTGCTTATTTTGAAAAAAAAAATTCATGTATCACCCTTAACTTTAACCTTCTATCAATTTAACCATTTACTGAATTGTAATTATAAGAAAAATTGAATACTTTTATTTCATAAAATTCGGGGTCTTACAATCTCCCCTCCTTATGAAATTTCGTCCCCGAAATTTACGTACCTGGTATTTCGAAAAGTTGAGAATACCTTGCTTTCATTTCAAATTCTATTTCCCGGGTCATTATGATTTCTCCATTGCGCATCTCCCGTGATAACTTCATTTGCGTTCCTCATTTGTTGGGAAGTCATGACAACCGCTATCCCTTGAACTACTCGGCTTTGACTTGTCTGGGGCAGCATTTGGCGTCATCACTACCGTTGGAATATACTTTTCTATAGGGCATATTCCTCCCTCAACTGCCTCTTCGTACTCCTTATTCATGATCTGAATCATCAATCTTCGATCCATATCAAATTCAGGTTGACCGCTCTGTACAGGGTAATTCAAAACTCGATGTTGAGTTCTCCCAATTGCTTTCTAAAAAGAGAAATTCATATCATCTATTTTAGCCTTCTTAGATCGTACATCTCTTTCCACAATATCCATGTGTCGTGTGGCTTTTACCCATGCATCACTCATTCTTACTCGTTTAGTTTTTTCTTCTTTCAGCTCAGATTCCATCTTTATCATCTTACACTCTGCCAAAGAATACTTCTGTTCAAGCATTACATACCGGGTAATACAAGCTTGAATTATTGCATCCTTTTGCTCCACGACCGCCTGTCGTTCTTCAGCCAGCTCTTCTAACTCATGAATACGATTTTGAAATTCTAAATTTTGATCATATAATACCTCTAATAAACTCTCCTCAGGTACCTCTTCTTCCTATTCTGCCTCACTCTCAGCTGTTACCTCCGCGACTATCTCGGGTGCAACTATCAATTCTTCACTCACCACATGGATATCTCTAATTCTTTCTCTGCTGACATCACATTATCATGGTTAGTGATTAGAGGTATCACCATAGTCTCATTCACTCCATTGTTAGCATTCTCAGCTGCCATTCTCAAATACTGCCATAAAACAAGGGTTAATTAAGCAAATTAACATATCACATAATATTTGTATATTATGACCGACCAATAATTAAGCTTAGGTAGGACATACTAGCGAAGGATTTACTCATCTCTCCCCTCCTAGTTCTAATCCCGATCTCTTCCAGAGATCATATCCCTAAGCTCTGATACCAAATGTAACAACCCCAAAATAGGTCCATTCCATCCAACCCATTTTGAGTCGCCAAATACATGGTACAGAAAACAACTACAACTTTATTACAACAATTGTCGTGCAAAATACAACAATACATATACTGTGAGTTTGGATACAAATATATATCAACTGTGACTCATGTCCCAACCGTGGACAGCACATCATAATGACACCTTACATAAAGGTATAGTCGAAAACTGTTTTAGAAATTAGAATTTTTGGGAAGTGCTCAAGGAAACCTTCGTACATGGGTGGCCATGCGTCTAGATTATTATAGATATCATATGGCCACAGAATTATTCTTGGTCAACCCAATAGACCCCAAAGAAAAATAAGAAGATTACTATCATATTCTTCCCAATGGTAAGTCTTCTCCTGACATATCATTATCTCCACTGTCTCTAATTGAGAGTTATATTTCAAATAGACTCCAAGATCATATAGATAGTGCGGGTAGATATACTCAGCAAGTGGATGAACACATCCATGTCTTATGATGACACGAGGTGGTATGTCATTAGACATCTTGTATGACAGTGGCAAAACACCCTTCCAATGTTGGGTTCGCTTCACCCTAGTTGATTCGCCAAATATAAATACTAAATGATGACCACCGTTCTATTCCCCTGTTATCCCCCGCTCGACCCATCTACACTCGTATTACCTGAAAGGAATTGTGAAGCAAAAGGGTGAGCACAACTAGCTCAGTAAAGAATGTCATGACTAAAGATAAATAAATTATCAATAGCCTTCAACAGTAATAAATCAGAGATTTAGAACATATGGTATATGATAAAAAATTCAACCATAGTTGCAGCGAAACGAGCAATCCATTAGAAGAGTCAAATAGACTATAAAGTCTATTATCTTCTCCATGTTAAAAGTTCACCAACAATGTTTTATCCCTATAACATCAATCAACAATTCCTGTCCACAATCACATGTATAACTCATAATCGTAATTGTTGTTCTAAATTCCTTTTCTCATTCAGGACAAAGATAATTTTTATCACCTGAAACATCAAAGAACATGGTTATACCAAATCAAAGTTCATGTTCATAATCATACTAATAAATTCATCTTTGCACTACAGGCCAAAGATATTCATCAACAAGTCATCTTTGCACTACAGGCCGAAGATATCATCAACAAGTCATCTTTGCACTACAGGCCAAAGATATTCATCAACAAGTCATCTTTGCACTACAGGCCAAAGATATTCATCAACAAGTCATCTTTGCACTACGGGCCAAAGATATTCATCAGTTGGTCATGTTCATCTAAACATCTATTCATCTTTGCACTACGGGCCAAAGATATTCATCAGAAATCATTCATCTTTGCACTACAGGCCAAAGATATTCAATAGTAACATCATTTAAGACTGAAGATGTTAAAAAAAATATTTTTAAAGAAGCGAATCCAGTGAAACAAAATGACAAGGATTAAGGATTCGTACTTTGTTTTATCCATGTCCAAAAATACCTCAAAAATAATCATAGTGATGTAAAATTAAAGAATGATCAAAACATGGATACAATCAAAGCTAGTATCCTTAATAGATATTTTAGACAAAAAGAAGAAATTTTATTTTTCGGTGAATAGTACCGTATTCATGAATAGTGACGTATATGTGAATAGTGCCGTATACGTAAATAGTAACTCCGACACCAAAAGATAGAAATTTCACAAAAACATCTTCACGCTTCGTGAATAGTACTCGTGAATAGTAACTCATGAATAGTAACTCATGAATAGTAAACCCATGAATAGTAAACCCGACTCAAAATGGTAGAAATCCCACAATAAAATTCACACCAATATTTCGGTATAATGATATTGAAAGAATAATATTTTTTTAAGCTTATAAACAATTTATTTTAATTGTTTACACTTTACTAAATAATGCATTTAATCATTCTAAAATGCCAAACTCATAAGATTTCATCACCAATAACCAAAACCCTCATCAAAAATCTGCATATACCTCATATATGATTCTCAAGCCTTAAAATTATATTTTCCAATTTTCTTACTTCACATAACATATTTAATTCATTTACTCATAACTAGAATATTTTCATGAAAAATACTAAATCAGTTCCAAAAATATTTCTTTTCTGGGATTTAGCAGAATATAGTGCTATATTGAACATATATTTTTTTCAGAATTTTTAAAAGTCATTTACTATTTTTCACATGGCCAAAACCACCGAATATTTAAACATTTATCATAAATTGTACTTTTCTCCAAAAATTCCGAAATTCACAGGGTATACTAATATCATATAGATGTACTCCCAATAAAAATTTCATAAATTTTGGAGTTAACCACAAGGAGTTATAAGCGATTACTTTTAAAATAGTCTTTCCTCGTAAAATTCATAACTCTTAATCTATACATCCAAAAATTGCCATTTTTGGACACAATCTACAAAACTCATCAAAATATCATTTCAAATTTTTCCAGAATTTTTGAAGGTTCAGAAGAGTTTCGAAATAATAACCCTTAAAATCCCTTATTATCCCTTACCTCAAAAGAGCAGTACCTCTGACTGGAATAACGCTGAACGAACTTGCACCGTATAGCAATACTCAAAGTATACTCAAAATACTCATAAGAATACGCTCGATAATATAGAGAGAGAAAGAGAGAAAACTTTGTTGCTGGTGTGATTTTCAATTCTAACTTAGCCCTCTATTTATAGGAAAATGTTAGAACGCCAAAGGAGACTAAGTTAATAAAATATATTATTATTTATTTAAAATTCTTACCCACATGTTTTGAAAACTCTAGCATGCCTTCTTTGGTCAAAAACATCAGCCACCCATGTGCCAACAACCACAAAAACGTTTTTCTTATAAAAAATAATTAAAACATCCAAAAATCAATTATTTCGGAACTCCGAAACTTCAATAATTTATGATAAATAGCCCTTTTGTCAGAAAATTCGAATCACGCGACTTTTTATAGGAAATTCAATTCTCTACAACTTTGCAGAAGGAAGTTTTTCCAAATTCTAAACAGAAATTATTCGAAATCCACAAACGAGTGATGTTACAGTCTATAATCAATTTTCGGTCAAGAATTATGTCCACCAACACACAAAACATATGTTAAATATTTAATGCTACAAAAATACTCTTCCTTCTCATATTCTCATATATCCCACATTCATTGTAAAATATCACCGTTAATATATTTTTAAAATAATATATTTAAATGAATTATTTTATCAGAAAAAGATAAAATATTAATTTTCAACAATTGTTACGTTAAAAATTTTCTCCATCTATATCCACATAAAATAAATATTTTCTTTATCATAATAATCAATAATTAATTATTAAAAATAATATTACAGAATCACAGTACTGACAACCAGGCCGTTCCCAGGATAGAGGGGGCTTTCCAATAAGGATTTCTCCTTACTGGCGCGCAATTAGATGACCAAACCTCTCCTTGACAGAACTTTCTAGACATTGCCAATAATGTTATCTGATAATATTATTCAAATAATATGAATTATTGATCTGATAATGGAAAATACTATGCAATGACAATTATTAAAATAATAATAATATAAATATCAACGCAGCAATTATTGAATCAATAAAGTAATGAACAGTAACTCCTGTAGCAATTATTGAGTAGTGTCTTCTTACGTAAGGATCAATAATTCAAAATATTGTGCAATACCGTGTGCTACTATGCAACAACGCGTATTACTGTATTTTAACCACCGGGTATTCCAACAGTGTAAACGGTAACAACTACGCCGTTATTTTTAAATAGCTTATATTTGTCGTTTTCTTCCTCCAATCGCTTTCCGTTATGGGACCCACACATGGCTGCACCGTCGTACGAATATTCCCCGACAGAAAGAATATTCCACGACCAAACGAATATTCCCCGACAACAATGAGTATTTTATAACCACTTGCTTATTTTGAAAAAAAAAAAATTCATGTATCACCCTTAACTTTAACCTTCTATCAATTTAACCATTTACTGAATTGTAATTATAAGAAAAATTGAATACTTTTATTACATAAAATTCAGGGTCTTACATGTCCATTCCACCCAACCCATTCTGAGTCGCCAAATACATGGTACAGAAACAACTACAACTTTATTAATATAAATGTCAGTGCAAAATACGAGAACACTTAAACATGTGAGTTTAAATACAAATATTGTCTTCTAGACAATATCTACACGCAAATAAATACTCATTATTGATACACTATTTTACAGAATAGTGAGGACTACTAAAACAACTATCTAGAACCATCACTCCCCACCCCGACTAGTTCCTGCTATAATCTCGCTTCCTGAGAAGAAAAATGGAACAAAAGGAAAGGGTGAGCTCAACTAGCCCAGTAAAGAATGTAATGACTAAGATAATGTACAACAAATTATCGTTAGTCTTCAACAGGGAAAAATCTGAAAGAATACAATAGACAACAAGTTTCAGATCAATATTCGCAGCGGAAATAATAATTCATAGAAGAGTTAAATAGAGAATGAAATCTACTATAATCTATGAATTTAACAGTCCATCATCAATATTTTATCCCTGTAACATCAATCAATATTCATCTCAAATCAAATATTCATCTTTGCACTACAGGTCAAAGATATTCATCAGTCGGTCATATTCATCTCAACACCTGTTCATCTTTGTACTAGAGGCGAAAGATATTCATCAGTCGGTCATATTCATCTCAACACATGTTCATCTTTGCACTACAGGCCAAAGATATTCATCAGTCGGTCATGTTCATCTCAACACCTGTTCATCTTTGTACTACAGGCCAAAGATATTCATAAGAAAATCAACCGTCTTTGCACTACAAGCCAAAGATATTAAGTTATATCATCATTTAGGACTGAGGATGATGAAAAATAGTTTAAAGAAAACGAATCCAGTGAAACAAAAGAACAAATATTAAGGATTCGTACTTTAAATAACTCAAGTTCAAAAATACTTCATAAATAATTAGAGTGGAGTAAAATTCAAGAATGATCAAAACATAGATCCAATCAAAGATAGGAATCATAACAGACGATCTTGGACATATAAAAGAAAATTTAATTTTTCTGTGAATAGTGTTATATTCGTGAATAGTGATGTACACGTAGTGCCGTATATGTGAATAGTAACTCCAACACTAAAAGATAGAAATTTCACAAAAAATATCATCATGCTTTGTGAATAGTAACTCGTGAATAGTAACTCGTTAATAGTAACCCAGACATGAAAAAGTTCTAAATTTGATAAAAAATTCCAACCAATATTTTGGCATAATGATATTGAAGAAATAATATCATTTTCGAATAAAATAACAACTCTTACCTCAGAAAGAATAGTACTTCTGACTAGAATACTGGATATAGTGCTGAAAGAATTTGCACCGTATAAAATACTCAAAGTACAAAAATACTCACAAAATACGCTCGATATTATAGAGAGAGAAAGAGAGAGAAATCTTTAGTTTCTGGTGTGATTTTAAATTTTAACCTAAGCACCGTATTTATAGGAAATTGCTTAGAACACCAAAGCAGAAAATTTAATATAATATTAATATAATTATACAAATTTTCCTTAGCCCACCTTCTGGTCAAAAACACCAGCCACACATGTTAATAATGTCCAAAAAAATACAAAAAAAAACGTTTAACTAACAAAAATAATTTAAACTACAAAAATCAATTCACACCCGATATACTGAAACTTTAATAATTCACAATAAATAGCCCTTTTATCAGAAAATGGGTTTTGTACCGGGTTCAAAGTCGATACAAAATTCAATATCACACTTTGGGAGTAGGCCAGGAAATTTTTCAGGAAATACGTCAGGAAATTTATTAACAACAGAAATATCATTCAAATCTGACGTATTTTTGTTCAAGTCCATAACATGGCTAAGAAATCTTGACATCCGTTTTTCAATAAATGAATGACTTTACGGCTTGATATATAAAAGAGTTTGACTTCAATGGTTTGGTTACTTAAATTCGAATAACAGGTTGCTTAGGAATATGAAAACTAACAACCTTACAAAAGCAATCAATTTTAGCATGATGAGTGGTAGACCAATCAATCCCGAAGGTCACATCAAATGCAAGAATTTTTAAAGAAATAAGGTCAACAGGTAATGTTATGGTGCCAACTTGGATCAAACAAGATTTATAAACTGCGGATGTAACAAAAGTTTCTCCTAGCGGAGTTTTAACAAATAAGTCAAAGTCTAATTTTCTCCAGAGTCAAGTTTAAACGTTGAGTATAAACAGGAGAGATAAATGAATGGGTAGAACCGGTATCTAATAAGGTATAACTTCGCAAAGATTTATAATTAACTAACCCGTGCTAACTTCGTTCGGGTTACTCGCTTTTTGAGAAGTCACGAAAAATTCTCTTCCAAGAACCGATGACTTTGACTTGTCCGGAACAGCCTTTTGAGTCATCATCCCCACTGGACTGGGTTTTGCTACCGTACAATCTTGATCGATATGACCTTCTTTTCCATAATTATAGCATACCTTGGAAGGTTGTGAAAAGTTTGGACTTATGTGTCCCTCTTCTCCGCATCTGCAGCATCTAACTGGCGGCCTTTCTCCTCATCTAAAATTCGTTACTAGTGTTGGTGCCGACGTCTTCCCGTCATTGTTAAATCTTCTCTTCTTGAAATTTCTACTTGAGTTATTTCTTCTATTACCTTAGCCATGTTTACCACTGAAGTGGTTACCATTTCTGGCATGATAATTTCCTCCACGATGGTTATCATTGTTCCGATGACCATCGCCACCGTTAAGATTATCATCGAGTTGTTGGTCATTATTCTTCAGTTGAGCCGACTCATTATTGTGCTCCAATAACTGAGCCCTATTTACAACATCTGAATATAAATAAAGTTTGTGAGAAATGAGGTATTGACGTATTTTGGGTTTCAAACCTCGCAGAAACATTTGCGTCATTCTCTCCTCATTATCAACCAAATGGGATGCAAATCGGGACAACTCGGTGAACTTAGCTTCGTACTGCGACACGTTCATATTGTTTTGCTCTAGCTTGATGAACTCTACCTCCTTCATGTGACGAATACTTTTAGGAAAGTACTTGTCGTTGAACAATTCTTGGAACTTATCCCAAGACATCTTCAGTGCGGTAGGCTGAGTACGCTTTACGGATTCCCACCAATAATCTGCCTCTCCTCGTAACATGAAAGTGGCGAAAGGAACCTTTTGCTCCTCTGAGCATCTCAAGACATCAAATATCTTAGTGATCTGCTTTATCCACGTCTCTACCGTAAGTGGTTCTAGCTTTCCCAAAAACTCTGGCGGTCCTAACTCCTGGAACTGCTTAGCGGTGACCATCCGTGAGTTGCCAGTGTTTTTACCTGTATTTTGAACAGTAGTCTTTCTCTTTTGGTTTTGCATGAATTCTAGAAAGTTCCTAAACATACCATCGTTCGTCATCTGCTCAGTGGTGTTGTTCACAGGAGGAACATTGTCAGCCTATTGCACGTCCTCCTCGTTGGTAAGCAAAGATGTCTCCACGGTCTCATTTACTCCACTGTTAACATTCTCAATCGACATTCTTAAATACTGCCATAAAACAAGGGTTAATTAAATAAATTAACAAATCACATAATACCCCTATATTATGACTGACCAACAAATAAGCTTAGGTAGGACACACTAGCGAAGGATTTACTCGTCTCTCCCCTCCTAGTTTTATTCCCCGATCTCTGCCAGAGATCATATCCCTAAGCTCTGATACCAACTGTGACGCCCCAAAAATAGGTCCATTCCACCCAACCCATTCTGAGTCGCCAAATACATGGTACAGAAACAACTACAACTTTATTAATATAAATGTCATGCAAAATACGAGAACACTTAAACAGTGAGTTTAAATACAAATATTGTCTTCTAGACAATATCTACACGCAAATAAATCCTCATTATTGATACACTATTTTACAAAATAGTGAGGACTACTAAAACAGCTATCTAGAACCATCACTCCACACCCCGACTAGTTCCTGCTATAATCTCGCTTCTTGAGAAAAAAAATGGAACAAAAGGAAAGGGTGAGCTCAACTAGCCCAGTAAAGAATGTTATGACTAAGATAATGTACAACAAATTATCGTTAGTCTTCAACAGGGAAAAATCTGAAAGAATACAATAGACAACAAGTTTCAGATCAATATTCGCAGCGGAAATAATAATTCATAGAAGAGTTACATAGAGAATGAAATCTACTATAATCTATGAATTTAACAGTCCATCATCAATATTTTATCTCTGTAACATCAATCAATATTCATCTCAAATCAAATATTCATCTTTGCACTACAGGTCAAAGATATTCATCAGTCGGTCATATTCATCTCAACACCTGTTCATCTTTGCACTACAGGCCAAAGATATTCATCAGTCGGTCATATTCATCTCAACACATGTTCATCTTTGCATTACAGGCCAAAGATATTCATCAGTCGGTCGTGTTCATCTCAACACCTGTTCATCTTTGCATTACATGCTAAAGATATTCAAGAGAAAATCAACCTTCTTTGCACTACAGGCCAAAGATATTCACTTATATCATCATTTAGGACTGAGGATGATGAAAAATATTTTAAAGAAAACGAATCCAGTGAAACAAAAGAAAAAATATTAAGGATTAGTACTTTAAATAACCCAATTTCGAAAATACTTCATAAATAACCAGAGTGGAGTAAAATTCAAGAATGATCAAAACATAGATCAAATCAAAGATAGGAATCATAACAGACGATCTTGGACACAGAAAAGAAAATTTAATTTTTCTGTGAATAGTGTCATATTCGTGAATAGTGTTGTATACGTGAATAATGTCGTATACGTGAATAGTAACTCCGACACTAAAAGATAGAAATTTCACAAAAACTATTATCATGCTTCCTAAATAGTAACTCGTGAATAGTAACTCATGAATAGTAACTCATGAATAGTAACCCCGATATGAAAAAGTTCCAAATTTGATAAAAATTTCCAACCAATATTTCGGCATAATGATATTGAAGAAATAATATCATTTTCGAATAAAATAACATCCCTTACCTCAGAAAGAATAGTATTTCTGACTGGAATACTGGATATAGTGCTGAAAGAACTTGCACCATATATCAATACTCAAAGTACTAAAATACTCACAAAATACGCTCAATATTATAGAGAGAGAAAGAGAGAGAAATCTTTAGTTTCTGGTGTAATTTTAAATTCTAACCTAAGCACCCTATTTATAGGAAATTACTTAGAACACCAAAGCAGAAAATTTAATATAATATTAATATAATTATACAAATTTTCCTTAGCCCACCTTTTGGTCAAAAACACCAGCCACACATGTTATTGATGTCCAAAAAATACAAAAAATGTTTTTCTAACAAAAATAATTTAAACTCCAAAAATCAATTCACACCCGATATACCGAAACTTCAATAATTCACAATAAATATCCCTTTTATTAGAAAATTCAAATCTCGCTACTTTATATTGGAAATTCAATTCTCTACAACTTTGCAGAAGAAAGTTTTTCCAAATTCCAAGTAGAAATTGACCAAATTCATAAACGGACGATTTTACAGGCTATAATCAAATTTCAGTCAAGAAATGGGGTCCACCGACACACAAAACATGTGTTAAATAACTTTTGCAACAAAAATACTCTTCTTCCTCATATACTCATATATCCCACATTCATTGTAAAAATATCACCATTATTATATTATAATAATATAATAAAATATTATTTTATCAGAAAAGATAAAATATCAATTTTTAACAATTGTCACTTTAAAAATTTTCTCCATCTATATCCACATAAAATCAATATTTTCCTCATCATATAAATCAATAATTAATTATTCACAAATAATATTACAGAATAACAGTACTGACAACCAGGCCGTTCCCAAGAAAGAGAGGGCTTTCCAATAAGAATTTTTCCTTATTGGCGTGCAATTAGGTGACCAAACCTCTCCTTAGACAGAACTTTCTAGACATTGCCAATAATATTTTCTAATAATATTATTCAGATAATATGAATTATTGCTTCGATAATGGAAAATACTGTGTAGTGACAATTATTGAAACAACAGTAATGTAAAAAAATCAACGCAGCAATTATTGAATCAATAAAATAAAATACTGAACAGTAATTACTGTAACAATTATTGAGTAGTGTCTTCTTATGTAAGAATCAATAATTGGTGCAATATCGTGTGCTACTGTGCAACAACCCATATTACTGTGTTTTAACCACCGGGTATTCCAACAGTATTAACGATAACAATTACGCCGTTATTTATAAACAACTCATACTTGTCGTTTTCTTCATCCAATCGCTTTTTCGTTATGGGGCCCACACAAGGCTGCGTCGTCGTACGAATATTCCCCGACAGCAAGAATATTCCACGACCAAACGAATATTCCCCGACAACAATGAGTATTTTATAACCACTTGCTTATTTAAAATATTTGCGTATTTTACCCATAACTAACCACATTAATCAAATCAACCCTTACTATTTCAAAATAGTAAAAGAGGAAATTAAATTTCATTTATTAATAATTTGGGGTCTTACAATGAGGGTCATATATCTCCCAATTGTCCTAATCCTAAGAAAAGTTGGGGCTGTTTTGTTTGTGGATCGGTGGACCACATGGAAAGAAATTGCCCGAAGAAAGGGGTGGAGGGTAGTAAAGCTTCTGTTAGTGGCAATTTGGTCATTACTGGACCAACACAATCATTGGGTAGACCCTCAGCCCGAACGTTTAATATGACTGTCCAAGATGTGGTTGCATCATCGGATGTAGTAGCGGGTATCATTCCAGTCAACAAAATAAATGCTTACGTGTTATTTGACTTGGGTGCTACTCGTTCCTTTATAGCTTGTGGATTTGCTAAGCAACTGGGGTTAAACCCTAAAAAGTTAGAAATACCTTTAGACGCTAAGGTAGCAAACGAGGAGATAATTCCCATTGAACACATTCATAGGAATTGTTTCATAGATATCAAGGGTAATAGATTATCGGTAGATCTTTTACAGATAAAGTTAAGGGAATTCGATGTTATTCTCGGTATGGATTGGTTAATTAACCATAGAGCAATAATAGATTATCATAGAAAGAGTGTGAACTTAAGACTTTCTAAGAAACCTGAGGTAATGTTTTATGGTAATAAATCACCAGGACGTTCTTGTTGTCTAACCATGGCACAAGCTAGGAAGATGTTGAAGAAGGGGTGTAAGGGTTATCTGTGTCATGTGGTGGATACCCAAAGAGTGGGAATATCCTTAGAACAGATAGCGGTAGTTCAAGAGTTTGCGGATGTGTTTCCGGAGGAGTTACCCGGTATTCCGCCAAATAGGGATGTAGAATTCGTGATTGATTTGTTGCCGGGTACATCACTAGTTTCAAAGTTACCAAAAAGGATGGCGCCAGTTGAGATGAAGGAGTTAATGGTGCAGTTACAGGAACTATTAGATAGAAAATACATTCAACCGAATGTGTCTTCTTGGGGACTTTGTATCGACTATCGAGAGTTAAACAAGTTAACAATTAAGAATAAATACCCGTTGCCCAGGATTGATGATCTATTTGATCAGTTGAAAGGGGAAAAGTATTTTTCTAAAATTGATTTGCGAACGGGGTATCATCAACTGAAAGTGAGGAATGAGGATGCACCTAAGACGGCGTTCAGAGCTTGTTACGGGCATTATGAGTTTCTGGTGATGTCGTTTGGGTTAACAAATGCGCCAGCCGCATTCATGGATATGATGAACAGAGTGTTCAAACAGTATTTGGACAAGTTCGTCATAGTGTTCATTAATGATATTCTAGTCTATTCTAATACGCCAGAAGATCATGCTGAACATCTAAGAATAGTGTTGGAAACACTACGGAGGGAGAAGTTGTATGCAAAATTCACTAAGGCTCGAACGAGTGCAGTTTCTAGGACATGTTATAGACAAAGATGGCATATCCATACATCCAGTGAAGGTGGAAGCGGTGAATGAGTGGGAGCAACCGAAAATGCCAACCGAGGATAGGAGTTTTCTGGGGTTAGCGGGATACTATAGAAGGTTCATTCAGGACTTTTCTAAATTAGCTACTCCGTTGACGAATCTTACAAGGAAGTCGGTGAAGTATGAGTGGACATAAAAGTGTGAAAATAGTTTTCGAGAACTAAAAAGGAGGTTGAGTGAGGCACCTGTATCATCTTTACCAGATGATACGGGGAATTTTATAGTTTATAGCTATGCTTCACATAGAGGACTAGGTTGCATGCTCATGCAGCATGGCAAGGTCATTGTGTATGCATCACGATAGTTAAAGGATTATGAGAAGGTCTATCCTACTCATGACCTAGAATTGTCAGCTGTAGTGTTTGCTTTAAAAATATAGAGACATTATTTATACATGGAGAAGTGTGAGATATACACGGACCATAAAAGTCTGAAATATATCTTCACGCAGAAGGAGTTGAATATGAGGTAGAGAAGGTGGTTAGAGTTGATAAAAGATTATGACTTTGATATCTTATATCGTCCGGGGAAGGCGAATGTAGTAGTCGGCGCGTTAAGTAGGAAGGGTAGAGAAAAACTATCAATTTTAACGACTCAGAATGAGTTAATAACAGAGATGACAAGGATGGAGTTAGAGTTAAGATGCCAAGGGAAATTATAGAGATGTTATTCTCAATAGAGACTCGACCAATGATAGTGGAACATGTTAAGGAAGTACAGATAAGTACTGAAGAATGCGAGTGTGTGAAAAAGATAATGAAGGATGACGTGAAGACTAACTATAACCTTGATAAAGAAGGTTTACTTCGTTTTGAAGGAAGAATTTAGGTTCCAAATAATTCCGAGTTGAAAGAAGTGATTATGTGTGAGGCCCATAGTTCGAGGTACTCGATACATCCTGGTAGTAATAAGATGTATCAAGACCTTCGTCAGAACTTTTGGTGGCCGAACATGAAGAGAGAGATTGTAGAATACGTTAGTAAGTGCTTAACTTGTCAGAAAGTTAAGGTTGAACACCGAAGGCCGAGTGGATTATTGCAGCCACTAGAGATTCCAGAGTAGAAATGGGAGCATATCACCATGGACTTTGTGGTGGGACTTCCAACGACGAGAAAAGCATACGATGCTATTTGGGTAATAGTGGATCAGTTAACTAAATCGGCTCATTTTCTACCAATAGAAGTTAGGTATAACTTAGAGAAGTTAGCTAAGCTTTATGACAAAGAAATCATTTCCAGACATGGAATACCTATTTTGATTGTGTTTAATCGTGATCCATGATTTACTGTTAAACTTTTGGAGGAGTTTGCAAGAGCAAATGGGAACGCATTTGAGATTGAGTACGGCGTATCATCCACAGACTGATGTACAAAGTGAATGGACAATTCAAACGCTAGAAGATATGTTAAGATCTTGCGTTATGAATTTCAAGGGAAGTTGGGACGAACATCTACCTTTGGTAGAATTCGCTTACAACAATAGTTTCCACGCTAGTATAAGCATGTCGCCTTACAAAGCGTTGTATGGGAGGAAGTGCAGGAAACCACTTTGTTGGGATGAAATAGGTGAACGTCGAATGTTGGGACCTGAAATGGTACAATAAACGGCAGACATGGTTGAGCTAATATGAACTCGATTGGTAGCGGCTCAAGATAGACAAAGGAAGTATGCAGATCCTCATCGAGAGAAGAGGGAGTTTGAAGTAGGTTCATATGTTTTCCTAAAAGTATCGCCCTGGAAAGGGAAGATACATTTTGGAAAGAAAGGGAAGTTAAGTCCAAGGTTTGTAAGACCTTTTGAGATTTTAAGAAGGGTAGGAGAGGTAGCTTATTAAGTAGCCTTACCTCCAGAAATGGAAAGAATACATAATGTGTTTTACGTGTCTGTGTTGCATCTTTATAAATCGGACTACAAACACGTAATATAATATGAATATATTCATGTAGAAAAAGACTTAACGTATGAAGAACTACCGATTCAGATTATTGATAGGAAGGAACAAGTCTTGAGAATTAAATTAATACCTTTAGTATAGGTAATTTGGAGTAACCACGATGCTGGAGAAGCAATGTGGGAACTCAAAAGTAAAATGAAGGAAAAGTTTCCTCATTTGTTTATGTAATAATAGTGAGATTCTGGGGACAACATCCTTATAAGGAGGGAAGAACTTAACGCCCGAGAATTTTGGATTTTGAATAAATTGAATTTTTATTTGATTATGTGAATTAAATGAATTTAATTGATTTATTATTTGAGTAAGATGTTCGAAGGTCGTTCTATGACCTAGAATATACAGATATGGTTAGTATTCTGGCTTTGTGCTAGGATTAATTGTTGTGAATTATCAAGACAAAAATGAATGTTTTCCGAGAAGTTTTCTGTAAAACACTATTCATCCGATTTCGTTCAGAGCTTAGGTTTGAAATTCCGAGAAACGTGTAATGATAGAATTTGAAGATATTATGGAATATCCAATAATATTTCCGTTATGGCAAACAAAATTTTCGCCTGCGGACTTAAAACCTAAGGGTTTGTGAAAAAGGTTTCCGAAAGGGAAATGAAATGTGTATAGTCATTTCGATGATTATATATATGAGATACGAGTATTATACTAGTATGAATACCAATATGGTATGAAGAATTGTACGGCGTATAATACGAATATCGTATGAGTATTAATCGAAGAGAATACGGGAGTTATACGCGTAGAATATGAGAAGTATTAATGGAGTATGAGTAAAGAATTTTTGTATAATCCAATTGTACTTAAACCAATAGCAAGCCCGATGAATTAAGTATACAAGCCCAAGTTAAGGCCCAACGTTAAATTATGTCAAGCCTAATCCAAAAAGTTAAACCGTGGGTTGAACCAGTGGGTCGTGGGATAGGTAAAACCCATGGGGCAACCCATGGGAGGACAAAAAGGGGAGGTGGGCCAGCCACTTGGCCACCAAGTAAAGTGATTACTTGGTGGCTAAGTTACAAAGGAGGTGAAATAATAAGGAGGAGGGGGAATTGGACAATTATGCCCCTTAGTTGGTTGCCTATAAATACAAAGCTAGAGTTGGTTAATGGTTGTTTTGAAAATCTTGTTCAACCTATATTGAGAGAGAGAAAATCTAGAAATGCTTAATCATTCTACTTCCAAGCAAATCTTTAGACGTTTATCAAGAACGTGAATTACTTCAAAGGTAAATTCTCATAAACCATAATCTTTATCTTTTTCGATTTCTCTCTCGTAGAAGAATTATAGATTGGTGGAGCATGTTTATTGAGGAGATACAAGGATGTCTATTAATGATCAAATCATTGATAGGTCATGACCAAATAGAAATCGTAAGTGTTTACTTAAGTTAAAATCGTAGAAAGTCTTGAACGTGAACTTAGTTATGAATGAACGATTTAAAAACCGTTTAGTTAAGGAATGGACCTATTGTTTGGTTAGAATGACTATGATGAATCAATGGAGTTTTCCATTTGATTTGGCTTACAGAACATGAGTAACGAAGTTATAGGCGAATTTTGCGAAAATAGACGTTAAACGTCGAAAACATAGAAATCTCGGATTAAAGGTCAAAAGTTTCCGTGTGACTTGAAAACGTTGGTTTCCAATGTCAACATGTGAGATAACATAATTAAGAGTCGTTGGCGCAAGAATCGTCATATTCCGACTTATAACGAAGAAAACGAGTATTGAACGGTCAAAACGTTAAACGAGCGCTCAAAAATGAACTCAAAGGATGAATTCTGAGTTAATAGATTTGAAAATGTGAAATTCTTATATGAACACGTAAAGGATGTGATTTGTGAGTTGTAGGATTTCGAATGGGTCAATTTGGATGTAAAACGAACAAATTAAGAAGCTGGGAGTTTTGTTAGAAAATTGGACTGTTTTGGCCAACTAGTGCACAGAGGTGGCGCCGCAGCGCCAAAACCAGTAAAAAGTAGTCGCGTCGCAGCGCCAGACTCGACTGAGTCCCCTATTAACTCGCGCCGTAGCACCACTAAAATACTAGGGATGTCGCGCCGCAGCGCCGGAAGTAGAAAAATGTTGACCAAGTTAGGTTTTGTTCCATTTGAATGTAGACCTAAGATAAGACATTGAAGGTACTTAATGTACATAACAAGACTGAACTTAAATCACTTATAAGGTGTTAATGTAAGAAGATTTAGTAAGGTTATTATAGAAATTAAACGAAGAACGCGAAAACGTAATAAGTAAACCGTAAATGACGTTCAACGTTGGTATTTAACCAATAATGATCGAATGTCGGTTAATAACATAAAAACATTAATGGGCCATAACAAAGTATAGAAAGTTGAATCGACTTTAAAAATGAAGTTAATTTAAGTAAGACATAGAAGAGAAAGAAGTTGGTTAAGGAAAATAACGTTAGTTGTTTGATACTAATTACAGTGTGCTATGTGATTATATCATGTAGATCCTATAAAGACTGAGAATTGTTGAATTATTTATTTGAAGACGCTTGAAGGCAAGTCTTTCTTAACGCTTGTCTAACCTTCGTGTTAGGCAAGTTTTTCTGTGATGCATGTTATAAGATGCATGAATGGTTTTAAAGAAAGAGTCAATGCCTGTTTTAATTCAGCTAGACTAATACTGAAGAGTTGATTGATTTGTTTATAAGTCTTACGATATAAAATTGTTAACGCTATCATATGTCAAGCATTTGGTACGGATGAGAAGGTAAGTTTGTCTATGTACAAACAAAAGTATTTTTCATCGATTATTCGATGGGCACGCGAGGTTGCCAAATGTTAAACGTAAATACGTTTGACGAAAGAGTGTTGATCAACATAGAGTACAATAGGTTGATCACCTAGAAGTGCTCGTAAGTAAAGACGGGTGGATGGCCTTAGTTCCGGATATCCTTTTCAAGTATAAAAATGAAAAAAGTATGTTCATGGTCTATTGATCGGTTCATCATTCCTAAGCTATTATATATACTTTGTAATTGTTGTTATGACATGAGAAGTACTAGTCAAAGTTTTCATAGTGCTTCGTTGTTAATTGTTTCGATATGGAAATAAAGCATGTAATTGTCAAGGTGATAATTCATATGATTCTTTGTTAAGACTTGTTGAGCTAGTTATGCTCATTCTTGCTTGAACCATATGTTTGCAGCTAAAGTCGAACGAACTGAGAGTTCTAAGAGTGATAAAGGCAAGGCTAAGATGGATAATTAATCGTTCTGTAAAAGATTAGTGTATTTTGTTGTAATATACTTATGAAGAACAACGAATGTATTCGGTTTATGAACCTGGGAAAGGATTTATTACAAATGTAATACAAAGATAGTAATTACACTCATTTTGTTGTTATTTCAATGGAATGATTATATGGATTGTAGTATCGTGGAGCACCATTTATGGGGTTGGAAGATACCCGAATTTGGGGGCATCACTGGGTCCAACAATGATTGTGTCGTCGTACTAATATTCCCCGACCAAACGAATATTTTATAACAACTTACTTACTTTTCAAAATTCTTAAATATTACTCACAACCATAACATTATATCAAATCCACACCTTGTTACTCAAAATTATATTTAGAGAAAATTAAATCTTTATTCATAAAAGTTGGGGTCTTACACCTTCCCCATGTCATTTAACAATGAGTACATTCTGGTTGGGGTAGACTATGTTTCTAAATAGGGCGAAGCATCCACATTACCCACCAACGCTGCTAAGGTAGTCCTCAAGTTTCTTTAGAAAAATATATTCACTAGATTTGGTACACCTCGGGCGATCATTAGTGACGAAGGTACTCATTCTTGCAATAAATACTTCTCAACATTGCTTGCAAAGTATGGAGTCACTCGCAAAATATTCACGGCTTACAATCCCTAAACTAGTGGTCAAGCCAAAGTATCGAATAGAGAGGTGAAGCGTATTTTGGAAAAAATGGTGAACCCAAATCGAAAGGATTGGTCAATTAAATTGGACGACGCACTGTGGGCATACCGAAAAACATATAAAATACCGATTGGGATGTCATCATATCTATTGGTGTATGGAAAAGCTTGCCATCTTCCCGTGGATTTAGAACATAATGCATATTAGGCTATTTAGAAATTAAATTTTGACTTGCATGCAGCAGGCAAGAAAAGATTATTACAACTTAATGAGATGGAAGAGTTTCGCCTGCAATCGTATGAAAATGCAAAGTTGTACAAAGGGAAAATCAAATGGTGGCATGATAAGAAAATTATGGATCGAAAGCTTGAACCTGGTCAAACCGAGCTACTCAACTATTTTCTGGAAAACTCAAATCATGTTAGTCAGGCCCATTCATAATCGAAGAAGTATTTCCCCAAGGCGATGTTGAATTAGTTGGTCGGAATAAAGACAAAACATTTAAAGTCAACGCACATCAATTAAAACATTATTGCGGTGGAATTGTGGATAGACACAAGACCTCTATCACTCTCGCGGATTTACCATAAAAATAGGGAGTAGTCAGGATGAATGACTTAAAATCAAGCGCTTGATGGGAGGCAACCCAATCAGTATTTAGTTATTCTATTATTTTCACACTTAGAAAATTTGTAGTAAGTTTAGAATAGTATTGTTATAGTACAACTTTTCTTATTCATTCTCCACGTGAACCCTAATCTGATTTAATCATTATCATTTCAAGGTCGAGATTGACATTCACAAGAGTAAATCACGAGATAACCATTAGGTAAGGTTCTGAAAGGATGATGGAAGTTCATATATGAGTAGATTAGTATGTGGAGAGTAATTTACATCAAAAAACATGAGGAAACAAGTAATTGGAAGTATGATTAATGTTCTAAGCAATTAAGTGGATCTGAAAGCAAAAGAATTTTTTTTAGGAAAATAGTATATGCGCCTTAGCAGAGAAATTAACAAATAAAACTTCGCCTAGGCGCAAAGCTCTCTGCTAGACTTCGCCCCAGCAAGCTTTTCATCGCTCCTAAGTGCAAACTCCTCTGTCAAAACTCGCCCCAATGAAGTTTCTTGAACAAAAATCCTCACCCCGACGCAATTCACAGTTTTTAGTTTTTAAAATTCATCTTTCATTCGAGTTAAAACACTTCCTTTTCATTCCAAACACACACACACCAGTGCCCTAACCCCCAATAACCGACCCCTATCTCGATGTTGAACCAAATTCGACTAAATTCTTGGACCAAATCACTGCGCACAGATTCAAGGGATCTCTAATTCTCAAATTTCATGAAGGACTTGACCCAAACTAGGGCTCCAAGTGCTTCCATCCTTCCTCTCAGCTTGAATAATTCTACATGAAATTGGGTAAATTCATTAGGGTTATGGTCGATCATCAGACATCTCATTAAGTAAACCCACATACTTTGCCTATTTGGACACTTGTTCATCTGATTTAGGTTAGTTGGAAGCGTGAGTAGGGATTTTTATGGCTAGACTAATTACTTCAACTATAAAATGTTTGTTATTGGTAATTATTACATTTGATCAGGTATAATGCTATACACTTCTTTGTGACTTTCAAGTTAGGTTGAACACTATGGTTGGGGAAATTTTGAACATACAATTTAGTGCAGACAAGGTATCCATAGAGTGATTGGCATTGTTCGTAGTCATATTGGTTTCAACAGCCGACTACCTGGATACATTCTAGACACTATAATAGGGGGATTCATTGAGACAACTGAGATTTGGGGGTAAACTGTCCTGTGAACATTTTGATAAGTTTGGAACAATAGTTCAACGATATACACAATGACGCCAAAAGCATCAAAAAGAAAATGGAGTGAGGGATCGTTCACCTGCGTCCGGTAGTTTGATATAAGGAAATTTATAACTTCTGATGTGGTGACCAGATTTGAATACTTAGCCTCCAAATCCCTTATTCAAGAGCATGGACTAAGCCTCGATGAGTTTAATGGTGAAATGGGCCACTAGATAATAGAATGGGGATGGGGGACCTTTATCGAACTACCAGAAGCAGCAGTGGTGGCTTTAGTGAAAGAATTTTATGCCAATGCACCAGATAAATCACCATTTTTTGCATTCGTTTGGGGTAAAATGTTGTCATTTACTGTTCAAGAAATCAATGATTATTACAATCTCCAATCTCCAGTTGTTTATGAGTATATGGCATATAAGGACCATGGCTTAAATTATGAGCAAATACTGAGTAAGTTATGCAAGCCAGAGTACTTACGGTCCTTGAAGGGTACATACTTTCCAAGAAAGGATCTTAGTCATTATGGAAAGATATGGCATGCATTCCTTTACGCTAAATTGATGCTTTCAAAGTAAACTAGTGATGTTACCAAAGAGAAGGTTGTATTATTGTACTCTATCATTAAGGATTGTCCAATAAATGTAGGCCTCATAATACATCATTCCATTTGTCGTTGTCTGTGGGGCCCTCTTCAAGGAGGATTACCCCATCCTTCTCTCATTTGTGGGCTGTGTGCACGAGCTAGGGTGAAATGGAGTGCGGATGAGCCGGTTTAACAACTGTTGTAACTCTTGGACCAGATGATGATTAAACTCTATTCGATTTGGAAAGGAGGAAAATCTCACCCACGAGGCCTTGATTTTACCTTTTTGACTGATTCTGATGATGAGGAGGATGAAGAAGAAGATGTAGACTTTGATGAGGAGGACCAAGATCGAGATTCAGTCAGACCATCCAATTCATCTCGTTCAAAAGCTACTTTTAGTATCCATTTTCGAAGTCTCCAACAATATCTTGACGCACAAAATAAGCTAGTGGATAAAAGAATGGAATGATTAGCAGCGAGACAAGAACAAATATTTTCCACACAAAACAGCTTTAATGCTGCTTTGGTTGAGAGACTGGCCCGTCGGGATCCACATGTTGAGCCTTTTCAATTCCTTGTTCCCCAACCAATGTCAGTCTACCACCCGTCAGATCCTGAGGTAGAGATTTATGAACTATGTTTAAATAGACAATTGTTTTCCAAGAGACAAACTTATTTTCATTTTAGATGGCCTTTTACGAGGATTGGACTTTTAATTTAATTTAAATATGTATCTTTATATTTGCTTGATAAGTTTAGAAATTTTTTAGATTAATTTAAATGTAAAGGTCTTCTATCATTTTAGGATGCAGGACGTCGTTCCACAAGTGGAGCTAGCAAGGGAAGAGCCCATCCACTTCCTTTATCATGTCATTAATGGCTAAACTCATACGATTTGGTTTCATGTTCTTCTTTCTTCACTATTACTTTGTCAACAAAGCGAGTCGACACGAAGTGCTTCATGATTCAACTCTCCAATAAGTTCTCTACTGCCAAAAAATTTCAAACTCGAGACCCCAGGTACATTTCTTTTACATTTAGTTGGTTGTAAGTGCATATAGATGTATCGACTCTTGATGTTTATCAAGTCAATAACTACAAGAAAAATATTATCGACTCTTAATGCTTATCAAGTTAATGCTTCACAATTCATATAGAAATATTAGTATATAGATAGATGCAATTCTCTGAATCCAAAGTTTAATATAACATGCTTTTGCCTTAGTTTCATTCCTATTTTTTCTGAATTTAATACACTAAGTAAAAGGTAATGTACAAGACATGTTTAATAAAATGCTTGATCGTCGTCTGGGGTGATATGTGTTTGTTTGCATGTTTTTTACAAACAATTATACAACTAATGAAAGTTTGAAATAAGATCTCATTCTCTGCTAGGTACTACTTATCATCTATGTGACTAGATTATTTCAATAATATAATAATAGGTCGGTTGTTATAGATTAATTTCTTATCTTAATTCATTATTTAAATTAGCTCGTTCATTGCACGTGTTATATATATATATATATATATATATATATATATATATATATATATATATAGCTAGCTAGTTGTATATAGATAGTAGATTGTATATTATAATTTCACATCACTAATTAATTATAAATTAGTGACAATGATTTGTACCATAACTCAAGCTTTCTTTAGTTACTCAGTGTATAGATGTGCTAAATTTTAAAAAATATCTACAAAGTTGAATAACCTTTCACTAATGATTGATTTTCAAAATATATTTGGAATTGATTCAAATTTACATATTTTGATATTAAATGAATATATTTAACAAGTACACTTTTTTGTGGTTTAAATTAGAGATTAATAAATAAATAATGCTACTATAATATAAAATGGGTCACATACTACTCACACACACACACACACATATATACTGCGGGCCCCACATGTCAAACAGGAGCCCACAATATGCATGTGTGTGTATGTGAGTATTATGTTACCCTTTTTATGTGATAGTAGCATTATTAAAAAAATTGACAATCTAACTAGTCGATAAGGGTGACACCACCACCTATCATCATTGCCTATATATTTTAACTACTTTACTTTTATGTATGTACAATGTACTAATTCAAAATTTGATTCATGTGACTAAATTTTCATAATCTTGGGGTTTTCGCTCATTATTTGTTTTTGTGCTTTATAAGTATCTAATAATGCGTTTCTCAAAAATAGTATATAATAGTGCAAAATTTAATTCATATATAATAAATATATCCTAATATTTTTAGGTGTATAATAAATGCAAAATTTGATTCATATAATCACATTCTAAAAATTTTATAAATATCAAGGATGTTAGATATCTACGCATCTTATATTTATAATTATGCGTACTCTAATAATACGCATTGAATGCTTGTATTACTAATAGTGCAATATCTTAAATACAATATTACTATAAATATAGTGTGCATCCATTAACATATAATGTGAATATATCAGTATCCAATTTTTAAAAGAGATCCTAAATAAATGCATTAATTGCACATTTATATTTATAGAAGAAAATTAAAAGAAAAGTTTTAAGAAGTTTTTATCCTCTCGCGCTATAAATTTCAGGAACTGAATGGTTTTGTTCACAAATCCCATATCTTATTTTTTGGAGACACTTGAAAAAAAATTAAGTATGAAGTATTCCATTACATTTGCTAGCGTTCTTCTCTTGCTAGTCCTTTTTACAGGTAAACACTAATTTAGTATATAATATATGGGTGTGTGTGTTTAACTAAAGTTACATATAGACACACTATGCTTTTTTAATCATGTATTTCATTTTTAAAAAATTATATTTCTTACTATATAAGATTTCATATATTGAGTAACATGAATAGATCAAAATTATTTAAGATTATTAGCATTTTGTATTTTTATTACAAATGTAATTTAGATAATAACCATGAGAGTTTAAGAAAACCATGACCCTTGTTTTTTAAAGTCTTCTAATTTTATTAAATAATTATTATGCCTCATGCTCATGCCTTTGTTTATTTTGTTATATATAATTATTTTTTATTTTACTTCTCAAAATTATCATATAAAACTCGTTTTTCTGGTGTTAGGATGCTATGATGGAAGTTTAACTCCACTAACTTTGTCATATTAGCTCAAGTAATAATGACCCTAATAATACATGTCTTTGTAAAATAAAATAAAAATCATGAGTTCAATTGTAGTGATCTTTTTTACGGTAGTGATATATAATTGATTTGTTAAATATATAATTACTTTGTTTCAAAATAGAGATACGTTTTGATTTTTAAGCCAAATTTTAAATTCTTAAAATTCAAAATTGATTTAACTTTTGAAAGACTAAATATTTTAATTAGTACTATCTTTTAATTAGTATACAATAATTATATATATATATATATATATATATATATCTTATTTAAAGTAAATAAATATGTATTAGTATTATATTTCAAAAATTATGAATTAACTTACAAATTTTAAAAATGCAACTCTAATTCTAAAACACAAGGATTATATACATGACAAAATTTTTACATAAAATCACCAAATTATATTATTTTGTCTATTGATTTCATTTACGTATTTTGATTATTATAGGTAATGAGCTGACGATTGTTGATGCATGTGAGGTACAATTTTCAGATCCTACTAAAAATTGTGTTGAAGATGCCTGTGCCAAAAAGTGCAAGCAAGAAAAGGGTCACTTTGCTTTAGGAAGATGTATACTTGTTGATACTTGCTTCTGTAAATACCCTTGTTAATCCTATGTATTACATGATGAGTTGTCACATTTAGACAAGACAATATAAATAAAAAAACTATTGGGTCGATCATATTTAGTTACATTTAATTATTTTGGATATTTTTTTATTTGTTTTTTTGAAATAACTTCCATATACATGACACAAACTTTTATTCATGTGCAAATTCTTTTACAATTAAAGAAAGCAAGCTATGTTGGAAATCATCCATCCAATAAGTAGGAAAAAACATATTATCAAACTGAGCTAAATCTACTAGTTCATGAGCTACTTGATAGCTTTCTCTTGGCCAAACTCACCTTCTGAAATTCTAATCTGAATCCTCAATAATCTCTTTTGATACTCGTGTAATCATCGTCTTACAATCTATCTACTTCAATAACAATGTTACTAAGACCTATCTGAATAGAAAATTTAATAGCTTGACGAAGAGCAATTGCTTCAGCACATGCAACCTGTAAATTACCGACCAAACTGTCTACTCCAGCTTCTAAAACAGGCCCATGTTCATCTCGAAAAATAAAACCAATTCTGCAAAAACCATTACCTTTCACCGAGGCATAAAAATTTATTTTAACAGCATGGCTGATAAGTTTACACCATTTAGTAACTTGCCTTAATTCAGGTTGAACAAGAAAGTACCTAATAAATCTCATAGTTTTAGAAAATTGATGAAAGAAATTGAGACACATCCCAGCCAACACATTAAAATTCCCCTCAAGTTTGCCATGTACAACATAATTGCAGTGATCCCAAATTTGCCATGCCAATAGACAACCTGCACAAGTCCCCTTTGCTTAACACCTTAACCATGGAGGGCTAGGAATAGGAACCAATCAACAAAGTTCCTAATATAATCAAAATAGATCGTTTACCTAATATTAGTTAGTTACTTTTGTTCAAAAATAGAAATTACTATCGTAGTTTTGTAAAAAAACATGAATTCATTATATAGTTTTATAAGAAAATAATCAAAATAAGATTACCAAATACTAATTGGTTTCTTTTATTTAATAATAGTAATAATAATAATAATAATAATAATAATAATAATAATAATAATAATAATAATAATAATAATAATAATAATAATACAAGTTTAAGTAAAATTATATTACCACTTAGATAATATGATTTTATAGGAAACAAAAATTATCATAAAACTCTTCTACCTAACTTAAATTTGGTAATATTATTAAAATATAAGTATAATTAATGTTTCAAGTGTAAGTAAGACTTTATCATTATTCAGGTAATATAATTGTTATTAATCTAAAAATAAAAATATAATATTCTAATCGACTATATGATTCAATTATTAAATTAAAAAGTAAAAATTAATCAATCTATCCAATATAAAAATTCCCAAATTAAAATTTACTCATCTACCAAACTTAAATTTGGTACTATTATTAAAATATAAGTATAATTAATACTTCGAGTGTAAGTAAGACTTTATCATTATTCATGTAATATAACTATTATTATTCTAAAAATAAAAATATAATATTCTAATCGACAATATGATTCAATTATTAAATTAAAAATAAAAATTAATTACTTTATCCAATATAAAAATTCCTAAAATAAAAATTTACTCATCTACCAAGAATTCTCTTATTCTGGTGTGATTTTCTTTTCTAATTAAGCATCCTATTATTAGGAGAATGACAAGATACTATTTAAATTTAGAAAATCACGGGTGCCTAGGAGAAATTTCTTGGGCGAATTCACGGACGAATTCAAAGAAAATTTTTGATTTTACTATGCTGCACTATGCATACTAAGCAGTACTATGCATAATAAAATATAAAATATAATCTATTCTATTATACATAAAAATGAAACTTATAATATAATATATATATATATATATATATATATATATATATATATATATATATATATAACAGTTCCCTCCCCCCCCAGTCCCCATCTCCGTCCCCGTCCCCGTCCCCGTCCCCGTGACCATTAATTATATATATATATATACACACACTTATATATATTTACAACAAAACTTAGATAACTTTCAACCGGCAGTTTTGAAAAATGAGTAACTGGGGGTCCATGTAATAAACAAAATTTATAAGAAACACTTCATAAAATATCCCTCTATTTATCTCAATTCACTTGGCTTCACAAAACACGTTTTTAATAACATTTATTATTAATATTATAACTCACAATATTAACAACCAAATTATTCCCAGGAAAGATGGGGCTTTACGATAAGAGCTTCTCTTTATTGGCGCGCAATTAGGTGACCAACTCCCTTTCCTCGACACAACTTTCTAAACACCATCAATAATGCAAATAATAATATGAATAACTTTTATCGTCTCAATTATTGATTTAATAATATAAAATATTGTGCAGATGATAGTGTAACAATAATTGCATCAATAATATGAGATATTATGCAACAACTACTGTTGCAATAATTGAATAAAACTGAGTGACTTCTCACATAAACATCAATAAAGATAATATACAATACCGTGTACTACTAAGCAACCACGCGTATTACTGTACTTTTACCACCGGGTATTTCAACAGTTAACGGTAAAACTTTTTCCGTTATTTTTATAAAAAGTTATTTCTGTCATTTTCTAACTCCGACATTAATTTCGTTGTGGGATCTACCAATGATTGTGTCGTCGTACGAATATTCCCCGACCAAACGAATACTTTATAACAACTTGCTTACTTTGCAAAATTCTTAAATATTACTCACAACCATAACATTATATCAAATCCACACCTTATTACTCAAAATGATATTTAGAGAAAACTAAATCTTTATTCATAAAAGTTGGGGTCTTACACCTTCCCCATATCATTTAACATTGAGTACATTCTGGTTACAGTAGATTATGTTTCAAAATGGGTAGAAGCATCCACATTACCCACCAATGATGCTAAGGTAGTCGTCAAGTTTCTTTAGAAAAACATTTTTACTAGATTTGGTACACCTCGGGCGATCATTAGTGACGAAAGTACTCATTTTTGCAACAAATACTTCTCAACATTGCTTGCAAAGTATTGAGTCACTCGCAAAATAGTCACGACTTACCATCCCTAAACTAGTAGTCAAGCCGAAGTATCAAATAGAGAGGTGAAGCGTATTTTGGAAAAAAATGGTGAACCCGAATCGGAAAGATTGGTCAATTAAATTGGACGACGCATTGTGGGCATACTGAAAAAAATATAAAATACCGATTGGGATGTCATCATATCGATTGGTGTATGGAAAAGCTTGCCATCTTCCCGTGGAGTTAGAACATAATGCATATTGGGCTATTTAGAAATTAAATTTTGACTTGCATATAGCAGGCGAGAAAAGAATGTTACAACTCAATGAGATGGAAGAGTTTCGCCTTCAATCATATAAAAATGCAAAGTTGTACAAAGGGAAAATCAAACGGTGGCATGAAAAGAAAATTGTGGATTGAAAGCTTGAACCGGGTCAAACCGAGCTACTCAAATGTTTTTAGGAAAACTCAAATCACGTTAGTCAAGCCCATTCATAATCAAAGAAGTATTTCCCATGGCGCTGTTGAATTAGTAGGTCGGAATCAAGACAAAACATTTAAAGTCAACGCACATCAATTAAAACATTACTGGGGTGGAATTGTGGATCGACACAAGAACTCTATCACTCTCACGGATTCACCATAAAAACAGGGAGGCAACCAAATCAGTATTTAGTTTTTCTTTTAATTTCACACTTACAAAATTTGTAGTAAGTTTAGAATAGTATTGTTATAGTACAACTTTTCTTATTCATTCTCCACGTGAACCCAAATCTAATTTAATCATTATCATTTCAAGGTTGAGATTGACATTCACAAGAGTAAATCACGAGATAACCATTAGGTAAGGTTCTGAAAGGATGCTGGCAGTGCAGTATATGAGTAGATTAGTATGTGGAGAGTAATTTACATCAAAAAACATGAGGAATAAAAGTAAATGGAAGTATGATTAGTGTTCTAAGAAATTAAGTGGATCCGAAAACAAAAAAAAAATTTCAGGAAAATAGTATATGCGCCCTAGTAGAGATATTAACAAATAAAACTGCGCCTAGGCGCAGAGCTCTCTGCCAGACTTCGCCCCAGCAGGCTTTTCATCGCTTCTAAGTGCAGACTCCTCTGTCAAACCTCACCCCGACGAAATTTACTGAACAAAAATCCTCACCCCGACGCAAATCACAGTTTTCAGTTTTTAAAATGCCTCTTTCATTCGACTTAAAACACTTCCTTTTCATTCCAAACAAACACACCAGTGCCCTAACCCCCAATAACTGACCCCCATCTCGATGTTGAACCAAATTCGACTAAATTATTGGCCCAAATCACTCTGCATGGATTCAAGGGATCTCTAGTTCTCAAATTTCATCAAGGCCTTAACCCAAACTAGGGCTCCAAGTGCTTCCAGCCTTCCTCTCGCCTTGAATCATTCTACACAAAATTGTATAAATTTATTAGGGTTGTGGTCGATCATCAGACATCTCATTAAGTAAACCCATATACTTTGCCTATTTGAACACTTGTTCATCTGATTGGGGTAAGTTGGAAGCGTGAGTAAGGATTTTCATTGCTAGACTAATTACTTCAACTATAAACTATTTATTATTGGTAATTATTGCATTTGATCTGGTATAATGTTATACATTGCTTTATAACTTGCAAGTTCGGTTGAACACTAAGGTTGGGGAAATTTTGAACATACTATTTAATACATACAAGGTATCCATATAGTGATTGACACAGTTCCTAGTCATATTGGTTTCAACAGTCGACTACCTGGATACATTCTAGACACTATAATGCGGGGGATTCATTGAGACAACTGAGATATGGGGATAAACCGTCATGTGAATATTTTGATAAGTTTAGAACTACAGTTCAACGACATACATAATGTCGCCAAAAGAATCAAAAAGAAAATGGGGTGAGGGATCGTCCACCCCCGTCTGACAGTTTGATATAAGGAAATTTATAACTTCTGAGGCGGCGACCAGATTGGAATACTTAGCCTCTAAATCCCTTATTCAGGAGCATGGACTAAGAATCGATGAGTGTAATGGTGAGTTGGGCCACTAGATAATAGAAAGGGGATGTGGGACCTTTACTGAACTACAAGAAGAAGTAGTGGTGGCTTTAGTGAAAGAGTTTTATGTCAATGCACCAGATAAATCACCATTTTTTGCATTCGTCGGGGTAAAATGGTTTCGTTTACTGTTCAAGAAATCAATGATTATTACAATCTCCAATCTCCAACTGGTTATGAGGATATGTCATATAAGGACCATAGCTTAAATTATGAGCAAATACTGAGTGAGTTATGCAAGCCAGAGTCCTCATGGTCCTCGAAGGGTATGTACTTTCCAAGCAAGGATCTTAGTCATTATGGAAAGATATGGCATGCATTCCTTTACGCTAAATTGATGACTTCAAAGCATTCTAGTGATGTTACCAAAGAGAAGGTTGTATTATTGTACTTTATCATCAAGGATTGTCCAATAGATGTAGGCCTCGTAATACATCATTCCATTCGTCGTTGTTTGTGGGGCCCTCTACAAGGAGGATTACCCCATCCTTCTCTCATTTTTGGGCTGTGTGCATGAGCTGGGGTGAAATGGAGGGCGGATGAGCTGGTTTAACAACTGTTTCAACTCTTGGACCACCTGATGATTAAACGCTATTCGATTTGCACAAGCCTTGGTTTTACCATTTTGACTGATTCTGATGATGAGGGGGATGAAGAAGAAGATGCAGAGTTTGATAAGGAGGACCAAGAGCAAGATTCAGTCGAACCAACCAATACATCTTGTTCAAAAGCCACTTTTAGTATCCAATTTTGGAGTCTCCAACAATATCTTGACGCACAGAATAAGCTAGTGCATAAAAGGATGGAACGAATAGTAGCGAGACAAGAGCATATGTTTTCTACTCAAAACAGATTTAACGTTGCTTTGGTTGAGAGACTGGCCCGCCTGGATCCACATGTTGAGCCTTTTAATTCTTTGTTTCCCAACCAATGTCAGTCTACCCCCCGTCAGATCCTAAGGTTGAGGTTTATAAACTTTGTTTAAATAGACAATTATTTTCCAAGAGACAAATTTATTTTCATTTTAGATGGCCTTTTACGAGGATTGGACTTTTAATTTAATTTAAATGTGTATCTTTATATTCGCTTGATAAGTTTAGAAAATTTTTATATTAATTTAAATGTAAAGGTCTTCCATCATTTTAGGTTGCAGGATGTCGTTCCACAAGTGGAGCTAGCAAGGGAAGAGCCCATCCTCTTCCTTTATCATGTCATTAATGGCTAAACAGGCTTTGGTTTCATGTTCTTCTTTCTTCACTATTACTTTGTCAACAAAGCGAGTCAGCACTCACAGTGACAATTTTCACTATAGCGAAGTGCTTCATGATTCAACTCTCCAATAAGTTCTCTACTGTCGAAATATTTCAAACTCGAGACCCCAGGTACATTTCTTTTACATTTATTTGGTTTTAAGTACATATAGAAGTATCGTTTCTTGATGTTTATCAAGTCAATAACTACAAGAAAAATATTATTGACTCTTGATGCTTATAAAGTTAATGCTTCACAATTCATATAGAAGTATTAGTATATAGATAGATGCAATTCTCTGAATCCAAAGTTTAATATAACATGTTTTTGCCTCAATTTCATTCCTAGTTTTTCTGAATTTAATACACTAAGTAAAAGGTAATATACAAGACATGTTTGATAAAATGCTTGATCGTCGTCTGGGGTGATGTGTGTTTGTTTGCATGTTTAGTTCAAATAATTGTACAACTAATAAAACTTTGAAATACGATCTCATTCTCTACTAGGTACTACTTATCATCTATGTGACTAGAGTATTTCACACATATAATAATAGGTCAGTTGTTATGGATTAATTTCTTATATTAATTCATTATTTAAACTAGCTCGTGCATTTCACGGATTGTATATAAATATCAACTAGCTAGTTGTATATAAATAGTAGATTGTATATTGTAATTTCACATCACTAATTAATTATAATTTAGTGACAATGATTTGTACCATAACTCAAGCTTACTTTATTTACTCAGTGTATAGATGTGCTAAATTTTAAAAAATATTGACAAAGTTGAATAACCTTTCACTAATGATTGATTTTCAAAATATATTTGGAAATGATTCAAATTTACATATTTTGATATTAAATGAATATGTGACGCCCCCAAAATAAGTATACATCACCCATTCTGAGTCGCCAAATACATGGTACATAAACAAATACAACTTCAGTAATATAATTTTCGTGCAAAATACGACAACACATATACTGTTAGTTTGAATACAACTATTGTCTAATATAGAGTATACAAACTAAAAAGGAGTCCTCATTACAATTATTGATACACTATTTTACAAAATAGTGAGGACTACTAATACAACTATCCTGACCCATCACTCCATACCCCGGTTAGTTCCTACTATGTTCTCACCTCCTAAGAAGAAAAATGGAACAAAATGGAAAAGGGTGAGCTCAACTAGCCAAGTTAAGAATATTATGACTAAGATAATATACAACAATTTATCATTAGTCTTCAACAGGGAAACATTTGATAAAATATAATAGACACAAAGTTTTAGATCAATAACTGCAGCGGAAACAACAATCCATTAGAAGAGTCAACTAGAGAAAGATTTCCACTATCTTCTAAGATTTAAAAGTCCATCGTCAATATTTTATCCATGTAACATCAATCAATATACATCTTGAATCAAATATTCATCTTTGCACTACAGGCCAAAGATATTCATTTGTATCACCAGTTGGTCATGTTCATCTCAACACCTGTTCATCTTTGCACTACGGGCAAAAGATATTCATTAGGTAATCATTCATCTTTGCAATACAGGCCAAAGATATTCAGTAATATCATCATTTAGGACTGAGGATGATGAAAAATATTTTGAAGGAACGAATCCAGTGAAAATAAAAAATATTAGATATTCGTATTACAGTTTATCCAAGATCAATAATACTCCATAATAACCAATTTTGAAGCAAAATTCAAGAATAAAGATCAAAATATGGATACAATCAAAGATAGTACCCATAATAGAAATCTTGGACAAAAAGGAGAAAATTTCATTTTTCGGTGAATAGTGTCGCATTCGTGAATAGTCTCGTATACGTGAATAGTGTCGTATACGTTAATAGTAATCCCAACACAAAAAGTTTCAAATTTGATAAAAAGTTTGGACCAATATTTTGGCATAATGATATCGAAAGAAATAATATCATTTACGAATAAAATAACATTCCTTACCTCAAAATAATAGTACTTCTGATCGAAATATCGGTATAAGGCTGAAGGAAACTTGCACTGATAAATAGAAACTCACAAAGTATCAAAATATTTACAAAATACACTCGATAATATAGAGAGAGAAAGAGAGAAAGCTTATGTTTCTGGTGTGATTTTCAATTCTAACTTAGCCCTCTATTTATAGGAAAATATTAGCACGCCGAAGTAGACTTGACCTGCTACCTGATGTATTTACCTGCTACTATTGCCACCCACCACATTTGAAATAAAATTCAGCACATTTCTTCACCAACTACAAGTGGGGCCCACTCAATTGTAGAATTTTCCACCCAGATTATTTATAAACCTAATTTCCGAATCAGTCACCTCTTAAAATTCATAAAAAATTATACGTTTATTTTTAACGGTTCAAAATTTGTGGACATACACTCAACTTATAAATGTATAACATATCCAAAAATCATAACGATACAACGGTCAAATTAAAAATTATTACTCACGTAATATATCTCAAGAACAGTGATTTAATTTTTAATACCTCCATTCCGACCAAAACATCTCAACATTAATTCCTTCAATTATATCCACATAAAATAAATATATCCATCAATTATATCCAATAAAATAAATATTTCATTATCATATAAATCAATAATTAATTATTCACAAATAATATTACAGAATCACAATTATGACAACCAGGCCGTTCCCAATAAATAGGGGGCTTTTCGATAAGGATTTCTCCTTACTGGCGTGAAATTAGGTGACCAAACCTCTCCTTGACAGAACTTTCTAGACATTGCCAATAATGCTATCTCATAATAGTATTCAAATAATATGAATTATTGTTCCGATAATGGAAAATACTGTGCAGTGATAATTATTTAAACAACAATAATATAAAATATCAACGCATCAATTATTGAACCAATAAAATAAAATATTGAACCGTAATTACTGTGACAATTATTGAGTAGTGCCTTCTTATGTGAGAATCAATAATTCAAAAATACTGTGCAAAACTGTGTGCTACTGTGCAACCACGCATATTACTATATTTTAACCACTGGGTATTCCAATATTGTTAACGGTAACAACTACGTCGTTATTTTTAAAAACTCAAATTTGTCATTTTCTTCATCCGATTGTTATCCGTTATGGGGCCCACAAATGGCTGCGCCGTCATACGAATATTCCCCGACAACGATGAATATTTTATAACCACTTGCTTATTTTGCAACATTTGCACATTTCACCCATAACCAAAGCATTATATCAAATTAACACTTTATTATTCACAATAATTAGAGAAAATTTGATTTTATTTATAATAAGTTGGGGTCTTACAACCTCCCCTTCTTAGGAAATTTCATCCTCGAAATTGACGTACGTACCTGGTGTTTCGAAAAGGTAAGGATACCTCGCTTTCGTTTCTAATTCCAACTCCCAGGTCATTTCTTCAATAGCATGGTTCCTCCACAAAACCTTAAGTTGTGGTATAACCTTCGTGCGTAGGACATGCTCTTTCCTATCCAAGATCTTAACAGGTACCTCCTCGTACGTTAAATCTTCGGCTATCTCATTAGGTTCTACTCAATAATGTGGTTCAGGTCTTTCACATATTTACAAAGCATAGATATGTGAAAAACATTATAAATACAAGACATGCTTGGAGGTAATGCGAGTCTATAGGCCACATTTCCAATTCGGTCAAGAATCTCAAATGGACCAACAAATCATGGATTGAGCTTTCTTCTCTTCCTAAATCTTGTAACACCCTTCCATGCTGTAACGCGTAACAATACATGATCCCCAATATTAAATTCCACGTCCTTTCGATGAAGATCCACATAACTCTTTTGTCGATCCTATGCCATTTGTATATGTTGTCGGATCATTTGGATCTACTATGTAGTTATGCGTACCAATTTTGGTCCCAACAATATTGCTTCACCCGCCTCGTCCCAGCATACTAGAGAATGACATTTTCGTCCATATAATGCTTCAAATGGAGCCATGCCTATACTTGCTTGATAACTGTTGTTGTAAGAGAATTCCACTAATGACAAGTATTTATCCCAACTTCCTTTGAAATCTAGGACACTTGTTGGGTAAAATCTATATACGCACAACACGCAAGTATACGTGGTCAACAAGTAATAAAGTGATAAGTTGAGTATCGTTCCCACAGAGAATTAGTTAATAAAAATCACCAATTACTAACCCGTAACTAACTCAATATTATTTAAACAAATGAATTTAATGTTATAAATTAAAATATTTAACTAAACTAATTCTAATTACCACTAATTAAAAATCAGACTATGGAGATTTAAGATCACAACTTCACTTATTGCTTCATTTAGGTTAACACACTTCTCATCAATTATTCTCTATCCCAAATTGTTAATCAAGAACACGACAGTAGTATTAACCACCTCTCGATGCACTAATACCGTATTAACGTCAATCCATAATTAAGATAGAAATCCGTTAAACACCTTAATCAACTAACCCACTATATCTCTATGTGAATTAAAATTGAAGAAAGTTTAAGAGCAAGTTCTCTATCCGATTACATGCGATGTCAAGCATATCTCTACCTTAACACACATCAAGTTTAAGCTACTAACAAAATCCTGAACACATGCTATCACGATTAGATCTAAATCTATACTTCATCTCTCGAGTTCATATAGATTATCACGGTAATTGATGGCCAAGTAATTAAACAATTAAGTCCAAATCACAATAGACAATCCTCTAAATAGAACATAATAATTGATAACAAAGCATATTAAAATAAACTACACAATAAGATTCATTGTAATCCCAAACAAAGAATTAGTTCATTATTATTGAATTAAAACTAAAAATCCAAAATTGAATACACATTAAAAGATAAAGATAGAAGAAGATGAGAAGAAATAATCTATTGTCTGTAGATTTGATGCTCCCTCCTTGCTCCTACTTTTAATCTTCAATGGTCTCCAAATTGCATCAATCTCCAAATCTCATAAAAACTAGTGTTTTGATCTAATTTATTCTAATCTAATCTAATAGAATGCTCTCTAATCTACTAATAATCTCCTCTAATCTGTTGTATTCCCCTCCTTTTATAAGCCTTTTTACATGTCTTTTAATCCTCTTGGAAGTCCTTGAATCAAACAACTCGAAACAATCCTTTTCGGACTCAAATTCGGACAAAATCTAGTCATACTCGCATAGGCCAGCCCCGGCTGGCCTTTTCCTCTGTAAACATCCAGCCCCGGCTGGGTAGTAAGCTGCTAAAGCTCCCAGGTACCCAGCCCCGGCTGGGTCCTAAGCACAAAAACGCCCAGCCCCGGCTGGGTACCAATCTGCCAATACACTTTTCTGCTGGAACCTCCTCTGCTAAAACTGCCATAACTTCTAAACCGAGAAGATTTACGAGTCCCGCGACCTATCAAATCGAAGTTATCGACGAGATCTACAACTTTCATTCTTTGAGCTTTGAGAAATAACGAATGCATCATGGTCGAAATTTGACTGGAAGTGACTGCTATGCAAAATGACCACCCAAAACGGTGAAGTTCAACGTCCGTTGGTAGAAATGTCATAACTCTTTCATCCGAACTCCGATTTGAATGATTCAAGATGTTCCAGAAAGCTAAGAAAACGCTCTACAATATAGTCCAAGCTCCAAGCCAAGAACATGAAATGAACATAAATGCATAAACGATGTCCGGATTGCTTTTTCCTTGCATTTTCCTTGCTTTTCCTTCCCAATAATCGCTCACACCGCTTCTAAACGTATAACCTACAAAACGAACACAAAATGCATGAAAAGTAACTAAGACACATGAATAAAAGCAACTAATTCAAGTAAAAGATACCGGATAAGTAGGTATAAAACCTACTTATCAACACTGAGTCTAAATAAATCTTCAAGGGTTTGAATAGTGCTTTTCGATTGTCCGTCCGTTTGAGGATGATATGCTGAACTGAATCGTAAATCCGTCCTCATAGCTTTTTGCAAGCTAACCCAAAATCGTGAAGTGAATCTTGGGTCACGATCTGAAACTATGGATATTGGCATTCCATGCAATCTAACAATCTCATTTATATACATACTAGCAAGACGCTCAAGGGAATAAGTCTCCTATATAGGCAAGAAATGGGTAGACTTGGTTAATCTATCAATAATAACTCAAATCGCATCTATGCATTGAGAAACCTTGGGAAGACCCGTAACGAAATCCATAGTAATGTGTTTCCACTTCCATGTCAGACTCTTAAGTGGTTGCAGTGGACCCAACAGGTACTTAATGCTCCGCCTTTACATGTTGACAAGTTAAACACCTCGAGATAAACTCTGCGATCTCTCTTTTCTTATTGCTCCACCAAAATGTATATCGAAGATCATGATACATTTTGGTACTCCCTGGATGGATTGCAAACAGTGTGTTGTGTGCCTCCATCATGATTTTATGCTTCAAGTCAGAATCGTTAGGAACACAAAGTCTGGAGTTGACTCGAAGTATTCCTTCTTCATCGATTCTTTCTTCTAGAATAGCATCTTCTTGCACTTTCTTCTTCATACGCATCAGCTCCATGTCCGCAGCTTGAGCAGCTTTAACTTTATCGATTAAAGTCGGTTCTACTCGTATGTTTGATATCATCACGTGGGTACGTGGAGCCTTTACCTCTATCTCCATTCTTTGAAAGTCATACAAAATGGACCGTTGTGTTAACAATATTGCACTCGTACCCACATATGATTTTCTACTCAATGCGTCAGCTACCACGTTTGCTTTTCCAAGATGATATTATATGGTATGATCGTAATCTTTCAATAGCTCGAGCCAACGTCGTTGTCGCATATTGAGTTCCTTTCGGGTGAAGAAATATTTGAGGCTTTTATGATCTGTATAGATCTCCACTTTCTCCCCATACAGGTAGTGTCTCCAGATCTTCAACGCAAAAACGACTGTTGCCAATTCCAAATCATGAGTATGATAATTCCTCTCATATTCTTTGAGTTGTCGTGATGCATAGGCTATGACTTTCCCATGTTGCATGAGAACACATCCTCACCCTTTGCTTGAAGCATCATTGTAGATAACAAATCCATCCGAACCAGATGGTATTGTCAGAACAGGTGCCGCGCAAAATGAGTCTTCTCTTGAGTTCTTGAAAACTCTTCTTACAATCCTCGCCCCAACCGAATTTTATATCTTTACGAGTCAGCTGAGTTAACGGAGTGGCGATTCGAGAAAATCCTTCCATGAATCTTTGATAGTAACCAGTTAAGCCCAGAAAGCTACGTACTTTAGTCATCGACTTTGGTTGCTCCGAACTTTGTATGGCTTCAATCTTCGCCGGGTCTACAGATACTCCATGTTTTGACACCACGTGTGTGACGCCCCCAAAATAGGTCCAATCTATCCAACCTATTCTGAGTCGCCAAATACATGGTACAGAAACAACTACAACTTCATTAATACAATTGTCGTGCAAAATACGACAACACATAAACTGTGAGTTTAAATACAAATATTGTCTTCTAGACAATATCTACACTCAAATAAGTCCTCATTATAATTATTGATACACTATTTTACAAAATAGTGAGGACTACTAAAACAACTGTCTTGAACCATTACTCCACACCCCGACTAGTTCCCGCTATATTCTCGTCTCCTGAGAAGAAAAATGGAACAAAAAGGAAAAGGGTGAGCTCAACTAGCCTAGTAGAGAATATTATGACTAAGATAATGTACAACAAATTATCCTTAGTCTTCAACAGGGAAAAATCTGATAGAATACAATAGACAACAAGTTTTAGATCAATAACTGCAGCGGAAACAATAATTCATTAGAAGAGTTAAGTAGAGAATGAAATCTACTATCATCTATGAATTTAAAAGTCTATCATAGATATTTTATCCCTGTAACATCAATCAATATACATCATAAATCAAATATTCATCTTTGCACTACAAGCCAAAGATATTCACCAGTTTGTCATGTTCATCTAAACACCTGTTCATCTTTGCACTACGGGCCAAAGATATTCACCATAAAATAATTCATCTTTGCACTACGGGCCAAAGATATTTAGTTATATCATCATTTAGGACTGAGGATGATAAAAAATATTTTAAAGAAAACGAATCCAGTGAAACAAAAGAACAAATATTAAGGATTCGTACTTTACACAATCCAAGCCCAAAAATACTTCATAAATAATCAGAGTGGAGTAAAATTCAAGAATGAAGACCAAAACATAGATCCAGTCCAAGATAGGAATCATAACAGACGATCTTGAACACAGAAAAGAAAATTTAATTTTTTAGTGAATAGTGTCGTATTCCTGAATAGAGCCGTATACATGAATAGTAACTCCGACACTTAAAGATAGAAATTTCACAAAAAATATCATCATGCTTCATGAATAGTAACTCATGAATAGTAACCCCGACATGAAAAAAGGTTTAAATTTGACAAAAAATTCCAACCAATATTTCGGCATAATGATATTGAAGAAATAATATCATTTTCGAATAAAATAACATCCCTTACCTCAGAAAGAATAGTACTTCTGACTGGAATACTGGATATAGTGCTGAAAGAACTTGCACCGTATAGAAATACTCAAAGTACTAAAATACTCACAAAATACGCTCGATATTATAGAGAGAGAAATCTTTAGTTTCTGGTGTGATTTTCAATTCTAACCTAAGCAGCTTATTTATAGGAAATTGCTTAGAACACCAAAGCAGAAAATTTAATATAATAATAATAATAATAATAATAATAATAATAATATATTATAAATTCTTACGCACACCCTCATTGATCCAAACATATCAGCCAGACATATGCCAAACTTGCCAAAAACATTTTTCATATAAAAGTTATTTAAAACTCCAAAAAAATAATAATCAATTAATCCGGAACATCAATAATTCATAATAAATAGTCATTTTATCAGAAAATTCGAATCCCACGAATTTCTATAGGAAATTCAATTCTCTACAACTTTGCAGAAGAAAGTTTTTCCAAATTCCAAACAGCAATTGACCGAAATCCACATACGAACGATTTTACAAGCTATAATTAAATTTCAGTCAAGAAATGGGGTCCACTGACACACAAAACATGTGTTAATCGTTTAATGCAACAAAAATACTCTTCCTCCTCATATACTCATATCCCACATTCATTGTAAAACTATCACCATTATTATATTATTAAAATATAATAATAAATTATTTTATCAGAAAAGATAAAATATCATTTTTTAACAATTGTCACTTTAAAAATTTTCTCCATCTATATCCACATAAAATCAATATTTTCCTCATCATATAAATCAATAATTAATTATTCACAAATAATATTACAGAATCACAGTACTGGAAACCAGGCCGTTCCCAGGAAAAAGGGGGTTTTCCAATAAGAAGTTCTCCTTACTGGCGCGCAATTAGGTGATCAAACCTCTCCTTAGACAAAACTTTTTAGACATTGCCAATTATATTTTCTAATAATATTATTCAGATAATATGAATTATTGCTTCGATAATGGAAAATAATGTGTAGTGACAATTATTGAAACAACAGTAATATAAAAAAAACACAACAATTATTGATTCAATAAAATAAAATACTGAACAGTAATTACTGTAACAATTATTAAGTAGTGCCTTCTTACGTAAGAATCAATAATTGGTGCAATACCGTGTGCTACTGTACAACAACGCGTATTACTGTATTTTAACCACCGATTTTTCAACAGTATTAACGGTAACAACTGCGCCGTTATTTATAAATAACTTATACTTGTTATTTTCTTCATCCAACCGCTTTTCGTTATGGGCCCACACAAGGCTGCGCCGTCATACAAATATTCCCCGACAGTAAGAATATTCCACGACCAAACGAATATTCTCCGACAATAATGAGTATTTTATAACCACTTGCTTATTTGAAATATTTGCGCATTTTACCCACAACTAACCACATTAATCAAATCAACCCTTACTATTTCAAAATAATAAATAGAGGAATTAAATTTTATTTATTAATAATTTGGGGTCTTACAACCTCCCCTCCTTATGAAATTCTGTCCTCGAAATTGACGTACGTACCTGGTGTTTCGAAAAGATGAGGATACCTCACTTTCATTTTTGTTTCCAACTCCCAGGTCATTTCCTCAATAGCATGGTTTCTCCATAAAAATTTAACTTGTGGTATGACCTTCGTGCGTAAGACATGCTCCTTCCTATCCAAAATCTTGACAGGTACCTCTTCATACGTTAAGTCTTCGGCTATCTCGTCTGCTTCTAACTCAATAACATGGTTAGGGTCGTCCACATATTTACGTAACATCGATACGTGAAAAACGTTATGAACACGCCTCATACTTGGCGGTAAAACGAGTCTATAGGCCACAGTTCCTATTCGATTGAGGATTTCAATTGGACTAATAAATCGAAGTTTTGAGCTTTCCTCACATCGCCGATTCTCACTTTTGGAATAACGACTTCTTGTATCTTCTTCTTCATATTCATCAACTCCAAGTCTGTAGCTTGAGCAGCTTTAAATTTATCGATTAAAGTCAATTCTAATCGTATATTCATTATGTTCACGCAGGTTCTTAGAATCGTTAACTCTATCTCCATCTTCTGTAAGTCATACGAAATGGGTCTTTGTGTTAACAATATCGCACTCGTAAACGCATACTATCTTTTACTCAACGCGTCAACTACCATGTTCATTTTTTTTTCAGGATGGTATTGAATGGTCGTAATCTTTCAACAGCTCGAGCTAACGTCGTTGCCGCATGTTGAGTTCTTGGAAGATCTTTTCATATTCCTCATTCCATTCGAATTTTGTATCTCTATGAGTCAGCTGAGTTAATGGAGTAGCGATTCGAGAAAATCTTTCCACGAATCTCCAATAATAACCAACTAAGCCTAGAAAGCTACGTATTTCGATTACTGACTTAGGTTATCTCAACTATGACTCATATCCTAATCTTGGATATCATGTCATGATGGTACCTATCAGTTTACTATCACACAAATATGGTGTCCCCTACGGAGAGTCTGGCTTCGGTGCATTCCACAAAGGAAGTCACCAGATAAAGGCTCGGGTACAAACTTCTACAGTTGAATTTTTAACTCCTGAAGTTCAATAGGAGCCATGAGATTTTAGAAATGGGTTTTGTACCGGGTTGAAAGTCGATACAAAATTCAATATCACACTTTGGGAGTAAGCAAAAAAATTCTTCAGGAAATTTACTAACAATAGAAATATTATTCAAATCTGATGTATTTTTGTTCAAGTCCATAACATGGGCTAAAAAAACTTGACATCCATTTTTCAATAAACGAATGACTTTATGGCTTGATATAAAAGTGTTTGACTTCAATGGTTTGGTTGCTTGAATTTGAATAACAGGTTGCTTAGGAATATGAAAACTAACAACCTTACGAAAGTAATCAATTTTGGCATAATGAGTATTTAATCAATTAATCTCCAAAATCACATCAAAAGTAAGTATCTTTAAAGAAATAAGGTCAACAGGTAATGTGATGGTGCCAACTTGGATCAAAAAAGATTTATAAACAGTGGATGTATCGAAAGTTTCTCATAACAGAGTTTTCACAGATAGGTCAAAGTCTAATTTTCTCCAAAGTCAAGTTTAAACGTTGAGTATAAGCAGGAGAGATAAATGAATGGGTAGAACCGGTATCTAATAAGTTATAAACTTCGTAAGAATTTTATAATTAACTAACCCGTTCTAACTTCGTTCAGGTTCCTCGCATTCTGACCAGTCACGAAAAATGCTCTTTCAGGAACTGTTAACTTTGACTTTTCTGGGACAGCCTTTTGAGTCACCATCCCCGCTGGACTGGGTTTCGCTACCGTACAATCTCGAGCAATATGACCTTCTTTTCCACAATTATAACATACCTTGGAAGGTTGTGAAAAGTTTGGACTTATGTGTCCCTCTTATCCGCATCTGTAGCATCTAACTGGCGGTCTTTCTCCTCCTCTAAAATTCGTTGCTAGTGTTGGTGCCGACGTCTTCCCGTCATTATTAAATCTTCTCTTCATGAAATTTCCACTTGAGTTATTTCTTCTATTACCTTGGCCATGATTACCACTGAAGTGGTTACCATTTCTGTCATGATAATTTCCTCCACGATGGTTATCATTGTTTCGATGACCGTCGCCACCGGTACGATAATCATCGAGTTGTTGGTCATTATTCTTCAATTGAGCCGGCTCATTATCGCGCTCCAATAACTGAGCCCTATTCACAACATCTGAATATAAACAAAGTTTGTGAGAAATGAGGTATTGACGTATTTTGGGTTTCAAACCTCGCAGAAACATTCGCAGTCATTCTCTCTTCATTATCAACCAAATGGGATGCAAATCGGGACAACTCGGTAAACTTAGCTTTGTACTGCGACACGTTCATATTGTTTTGCTCCAACTTGATGAACTCTACCTCCTTCATGTGACGAATACTTTCGGGAAAGTACTTATCATTGAACAATTCTTGGAACTTCTCCCAAGACATCTTCAGTGCGGTAGGCTGAGTACTCTTTACGGATTCCCACCAATAATCTGCCTATCCTCGTAACATGAAAGTGGCAAAAGGAACCTGTTTCTCCCCTGAGCATCCCAAGACATAAAATATCTTAGTGATCTGCTTTATCCACGTCTCGGCCGTAAGTGGTTCTAGCTTTCCCAAAAACTCTAGCGGTCCTAACTCCTTGAACTGCTTAGCGGTGACCATCCGTGAGTTGTCAGTGTTTCCACCTGCATTTTGAACAGTAGTCTTTCTTGTTTGGTTTTGCATGAATTCTAGAAAGTTCCTAAAATACCATCGTTCTTCATCTGCTCTGTGGTGTTGTTCACAGGAGGAACATTGCCAGCCTATTGCACGTTCTCCTTGTTGGTGAGCAAAGGTGTCTCCACGGTCTCATTTATTCCACTGTTAATATTCTCAGTTGACATTCTTAAATACTGCCATAAAACAAGGGTTAATTAAACAAATTAACAAATCACATAATACCCCTATATTATGACTGACCAACAAATAAGCTTAGGTAGGACACACTAGCGAAGGATTTACTCGTCTCTCCCCTCCTAGTTCTATTCCCCGATCTCCGCCAGAGATCATATCCCTAAGCTCTGATACCAACTATGACGCCCCCAAAATAGGTCCAATCTATCCAACCTATTCTGAGTCGCCAAATACATGGTACAGAAATAACTACAACTTCATTAATACAATTGTCGTGCAAAATACGACAACACATAAACTATGAGTTTAAATACAAATATTGTCTTCTAGACAATATCTACACTCAAATAAGTCCTCATTACAATTATTGATACACTATTTTACAAAATAGTGAGGACTACTAAAACAACTTTCTTGAACCATTACTCCACACCCTAACTAGTTCCCGCTATATTCTCGTCTCCTGAGAAGAAAAATGGAACAAAAAGGAATAGGGTGAGCTCAACTAGCCCAGTAAAGAATATTATGACTAAGATAATGTACAACAAATTATCCTTAGTCTTCAACAGGGAAAAATCTGATAGAATACAATAGACAAAAAGTTTTAGATCAACAACTGCAGCGAAAACAACAATTCATTAGAAGAGTTAAGTAGAGAATGAAATCTACTATCATCTATGAATTTAAAAGTCCATCATCGATATTTTATCCCTGTAACATCAATCAATATACATCATAAATCAAATATCCATCTTTGCACTACAGGCCAAAGATATTCACAAGTTGGTCATGTTCATCTAAACGCCTGTTCACCTTTGCACTACGGGCCAAAGATGTTCATCATAAAATCATTCATCTTTGCACTACGGGCCAAAGATATTCAGTTATATCATCATTTATGACATAGGATGATGAAAAATATTTTAAAGAAAATGAATCCACTAAAAAAAAAGAACAAATATTAAGGATTCGTACTTTACACAATCTAAGTTCAAAAATACTTCATAAATAATCAGAGTAGAGTAAAATTGAAGAATGAAGACCAAAACATAGATCTAATCCAAGATAGGAATCATAACAGACGATCTTGAACACAGAAAAGAAAATTTAATTTTTTAGTGAATAGTGTCGTATTCCTGAATAGAGTCGTATACATGAATAGTAACTCCGACAATAAAAGATAGAAATTTCATAAAAAACATCATCATGCTTCGTGAATAGTACTCATGAATAGTAACCCCGAAACTAAAATTTCCAAATAATATTTCGGCATAATGATATTGAAGAAATAATATCATTTTCGAATAAAATAATATCACTTACCTCAGAGATAATAGTACTTCTGACTGGAATACTGGATATAGTGCTGAAAGAACTTACACCGTATAGCAATACTCAAAGTACTAAAATACTAACAAAATATGCTCGATATTATAGAGATAGAAATCTTTAGTTTCTGGTGTGATTTTCAATTCTAACCTAAGCACCCTATTTATAGGAAATTTCTTAGAACACCAAAGCAAAAAATTTAATATAATAATAATATATGTTATAAATTCTAACGCACACCCTCATTGATCCAAACATATCAGTCACACATGTGCCAAACTTGCCAAAAATGTTTTTCATATAAAAGTTATTTAAAACTCCAAATAAAATAATAATCAATTAATCTGAAACTTCAATAATTCATAATAAATAGCCCTTTTATCAAAAAATTTGAATCTCACAAATTTTTATAGGTAATTCAATTCTATACAACTTTACAGAAGAAAGTTTTTCCAAATTCCAAGCAGAAATTGACCGAAATCCACATACGAACGATTTTACAGGCTATAATCAAATTTCAGTCAAGAAATGGGATCCACTGACACACAAAACATGTGTTAATCATTTAATGCAACAAAAATACTCTTCCTCCTCATATACTCATATCCCACATTCATTGTAAATATGACACCCCCAAATCCGAGTTACCTGACCCCCGAGTTTGGTGTTCACGATCCACAATATAAATAACATTTAACTACCCATAATATATATAGATAGTAACTTTCATAAATTTTTATCAGAGTTTAATAATAATACAACACCCAGGTTCTCTAACCTTAACTTTACAAACATACCCTTTAGTTATACAAAAAGTGTTTACAATACAACATAATAAATATGTTCAACATAACTAATTTATAACTACGCCTTTTCCCTTGTCCTTTGCAGCACCTCCTGCAACTTCGTCCCTAGCTGAAAAATTTTATTTAGCCAAGGGTGAGCAACTAATTTGCCCCGCAAGTTAAGACATACAATAAATGTATAAGAATTCAAAACGACAGTCTATCTATTTTGATAGAATGAAATCAAAGTTTGGGGAACTTCGAAATAGCTGAACAAATCGTTATTCAATAAAAAGTTTTCTCGTATTCTATACAACACAATAATTCAGTAATGAAAGAGTACAACGCTTTCAAAGTTTCTACAATATTCTAATGAATAATCAAGAATCAATTCTACGAAATATCAAAGTGGAATGTTTTCTAGATTTATACTGAGCGATCACACAAGATCTTGAACTTATTTTCTCGGGTAGATATCAAAGATTTACTTTGATAAATACTCAGGTGTATCAGATAACCATAAAGATTAAATCATACCCCTCTGCAAGTATAATAAGTGATCAGCTTATTATACCCTATATTATGCATAATACTCAAAACGCGCGCAAAGGTCGAATTCACGACCAACAAAATGTTCCCTTTATATAAAAGGTTGTTCTTCTCAGTCTTAGAATCAAGATTTTGATTTTACAACGAAATACTGGTATTTCAAATTTTATTTACTTCTCGGTCGAGCCGAAATAATTGGCTTCGATCTGTCAATAATAATTGAATTTATTTTCTCGTATCTATCAAGTTCTAACAATTGTTCGTCTAGCCAGAATAATTAGCTAAGACATTTCTCATTATAATTTGACAATAAATAGGAATTATCTGTAGTGTCAATTCTAACTTCTACCGATATGAATATCCAACAACAGTTATTCTACAAATGTATATTTCTGAATCAGTAATTCAATTTGAATTATTAAGCATGCATTAACTGCGAATTATCAACAATAATTCCCTGAACGTGGTATAATTAACAATAATTATCCACCAATAATAATTGAAGGAAATAACTCAAGGTTGAGTTAGGGAACTTGCCTCTTCCGCTGATTACAGCTACACAAAATACTTATCTGCTTTCAAAAGACCTATAACCAATAATATCGGTCTAACAATTAGCACAATAATCCACATAACACATAACACTGTAGTTCACAGTCAAACTTCTCCTAAACACATTACCACATAGCCACATTAGTGTTTATAACCTATATAAACACTTAACAAGTCAAACTAATTCAGTCTGGTTGGACTTCGGTCCATTCTTGGTGTTCTGGTCACCCTATCCGATAATTAACACAATTATCTGTCAATTACACGTGTCCTTCTAAGCTTCAATATTAATTTAGATAAGTCAATTATCATTAATAATACTTTTCGGAAGCTTTTAATAATTATCAAGCAATTATTATAATTTATAATAATTTTTCAAATATCAGAATCATTTTTAAATGATTTAATTATCAAATAATCTTACCATTAATAATATTTAAAAATATCTAAATATTAATAACATTCATTCCAAAATATTAAAGTTATTATCAATAACTTAAAATATTTTTAAACCATCAATATTCTACTCAAATGATTTTTAAAATATTTAAAATCATTTTTAAATCATCACCATTAATATATAAATATTAATGAAATTATTATCTAAATATTAAAAGTCATAATTTATAACTTAAAATATTTTTAAATCCTTTTTCTCATTTTTAAATGATTTTTAAATTAATAAAATCATTCTTAAATCATTTATTTAATATAATGATTAAATAAATCAAACATCATTAATATTAATTTATTAATGAAAATTCTTCAAAATATTGAAAATTATATTTTACAATTTAAAATATTTTCTAACACTTTTATTCTCAATTAAAATGATTTTTAAATCATTAAAATCATTTTTATCTTATTTAATTAATTTAATAATCAAATAAATCTAATATCATTAATATTAAATTATTAATGAAAATTCTCCAAAAATATTAAAAGTTACATTTTATAACTCAAAATATTTTTAAATACATTATTCTTATTTAAAATAATTTTTCATAATATTAAATTATTTTTCTCTAATTTATTCAATACACTAATTAAATAAATTAAATACCTTTAATATTTAAATAATTATAAATATTAAAGAAAAATATTCCATTTGGTCAAAAATTATTTTTCATAATTTAAAATAATTTTTAAAACCATTTTTGGTAATTTTTAGAATTTATTTCTATTTTAAAAAAAAATTCGGAATATTCAGAAAATAAAATAATTAAAACCGTCGCTATAGGTCTTTAGCGACAAAAAGCGTCGCTGTTGGTGTTCTTGAACTCAAGAACACTGACAGCTTCGTTATCAACCTGCCTTGTTTGACCGGCCATGATTCTCTGTGTAATACGTTTCTGCGCTAGCTTGAACTGTGATTGTGTAGTGTTTATGTAACACTACAACTATTAATCATTAACAGAGTCATATCATAACAAGCTAGCAAGATCCGACCCTTCCAAACTACTGTCAGACAGCTCCTGCGTTTTCTAGGTAACCCAGAAACCCAGGCAGCTTCAGGGTACTACTTTGGGGCTTGATTATCTTCATGATCTGACCATAACATTGATGTTATTAAGGTCTAAACCTCTAGTTCACATGACAAGGAACAAGTATATAACACAAGCTTAGTCCAAACATAACAGAATCAGAATTTATGGTTCGGTCAATCACTGACAAAAACTTAGTTCATACGTTTTCTGGAAATTCCAGAAAATAGACATTCATGTCGAGTAAGCTAGTTTGACTAGCCACTCTAATCGCTACGATGATGGTTTGAAAGATGTAAGGACATATTATTATAGTAGATCTAGCAGGCTATAACTTGGTCACAAAAAAAACATCAAACAACACAACACCTGTCAGATCCGGAGCTTGAAAAACGTTGTCAGACGCTCTTTAACACTTTCTGGGTTACCCAGAAAGTTCATGGTCAAGCCCGGTCAACGGGTTTTGACCATGAATAACTTCAAATCTAGACATCAACTATCTGTAATACCACTTCCAGTTTAAAGACAACATGTCATGCTACATATTAAAGCTTTAAAACAACTCAAACCATATACGAGCAAGGATTGATAGCCACTGACATTTGGTTGTTAGACGACCTTTAGAGCTCAAGAACAGTTTTGAAAAACTTTAATTTTTACCAACTTTGATGCTATGGATCTATGATAGATCATCATAGATCATCTAAAAACATCTTATAACACTTATATAAACACAAAAACACAATTTTTACTGTAGCATACAAGATCAAACGTAGGGTTTAGGTTTATACCTTCTCTTGAATAATTTTCGCTCTTGGCTCTCCAATCTGTTTATGATTGATATTGAGGCTGTTTCTAGGACTGATCTACTACAGATTTTCGTGGGTTTAGTGGAGAGAGAGTTGGTAAGAGCTTGGTTAGCAATATGGCAAATTCTTTGCATTTTCTCTCTCTTGATTCTTTATATAATCTCTTAGATGCATGAATGCCATGTTGTGATGTCACAATAGGCTGAAATGGCTGAGATTTTATGTCTCTTAAGTCAACATAGTTGGTGAACCACTAAAGGCATTGGCCATTTTTGCAAAGCAATCTTATAAAAATCCCATAAAGGGCAATTTTGTCATTAGCAATTAAATTAAATGGTAAACATAGAATTTTTACAAACCCTTAGGGTTTGGGGCTTGGATTAGGGTTTAAGATTTGATCCCTTTAGGTATTAAAAATTCTAGTTCCCACAATTTTCAAATTTAGGGTTTAATTAGAAAAATAAATTTTCTAAAATAAAATTAGGGTTTCTAAAATAGAAATTTAATATACAAAAATATAATTAGAGCTTTCTAATCATATTTAAGTTTAACAAACACTTTAGGCATGCTAATAAAATTAGGGTTGCCTAATTAGGGTTTAGGAAATTCTAGATTTTAAATTAGGGTTTCCCGGCGTACAATTAAGGTTTTTAATTGTAGAATTTATTTTCTAAATTTAAGATTAGGGTTTCTAATCCGTTATTAAGGTTTATTAATATTAAACCTTCTCAAATCAATTATTGATCAACATAATCAACAAATAGTACAAACACATTCTTAGCAATATAATTATTTTAATTATATTTTCTACCGAATCCCTATCCGAAAATTAGAGTTATGGTTTTCTAAAGTTGTTAAGCACAAATCTACTCTAAATTTATTAGTTAATACACAAATTGACTTTCTCGAGACTCGTATCACAAATACTTGTCACAAAATTGGTAATTAATATTAATATTAATTAAAAAAAAAATTCCGCAAATTTTTGATTATTCGAAATCCTGGATTATCACATTCACCCCTCCTTAAAAGGATTCCGTCCTCGGAATCACCGTTTTCTTATTCTCTACAATCTTTTGAAGTTGTATCATCAATTTATTTTATCAACACAATATTAATTTGTTTTTCAAATTCTAACGTATGACTTGAATCTATAAAAGAAAACAATTCACAGCCATATTTAACCAATATCAATCGCGTAATTTAAGTATTAAGCGAAATCATTACCTGCTGCCACCTCCCGAGTAGCTACCGCATCTAGCGCCGTCATGTTGAATGTACGGGCTGTTGGTCTTCCTGGCTGTGCAGGTCCTCGAATCGCCAAGGTTCCACCACCAGGTCCCTTGTTGGCACTTTCTTTTTCTGCATTCTTCTTCGGACAGTTCCGCACCAGATGATCAGTCGATCCACACACATAACAACCTTGAATATTTTTCGGGCTGGGACAATTGGGCGACATATGCCCCTCTTGTCCCCAATTATAGCAGACTCCCTTCTTCTTCAAACAAACACCTGCATGATTCTTCCCACAATTTGCACAAGGCCCTCCTCCTTTCTTATTCCCGTCTATTTTATTAACCGATTGGGTATTCTCACCTCACTTTCTTTTATTCGGGTTACTACCACCACTGTTTCCACCCTCATTGGTATTCTTATTCTTCTCCTGATGAAAACGAGATGCAGCCTCGCTTCCTCCTTCACCAATTAATGCTTTCTCCACTAGAGCCGCAAAAGTGTTGATCTGCAGCACAACTACTTTGTTGTAAATCCCTGGTTTTAGTCCGTTCTCGAATCTTCTTGCTTTTCTAGCTTCGGTGTCCACCTGATGAGGTGCAAATCGTGCCAATTCGTTGAATTTAGCCGCGTATTCAGAACTTCCATCCGAGCTTGCATACTCGGTGAGAAGTAGTTCTCAAAGAACAACTCCTTAAATCTGGTCCATGCTATTACCGCCGTACCCGCTCTCGCTTGATTCGTCTCCCACCAATAATTGGCTTCTCCCTTCATTAAGTATGTCTCAAAAGCCGTCTTTTGCTCTTCTGCCACTCGCGCAATCACAAACGCTTTCTCCATCTCTTTCACCCAAGTTTGGGCTTCGATCGGATCCGTAGTCCCCTTGAATTCAGGCGGTCCTACCGCTTTAAAATCCTTAAAATTAGCCAATATGTCGGCTGGCTGATTCCTTGGTCTTCCCCTGGCTTGAGCCCTATTTTCCATAGCTTGGGTCAGCATATCCACAAAATTCTGCATCGGGTCCGTTTGAACTCCTTTATTATTCACTGATTGTTCTTCTCTTTGGTTCTGATTCTGTCGTCTAGGCGGCATGATTTGATTTAAATGAAAATCTTATATTAATACTCTTATTCTACATAAATTCTTAACACAATAAGAATTCAACACATAATTCTCAAGTAATCGCATATTTATTCAAATAGCACATAGTACCTATAGTACTTAACACATATAAATATCCCTTCAAAATAATACTAGGATTAACACACTCAACTTTACAAAAGTTGTAATTCCCCAACTTTACACAAAAAGTTGGCATTCTCCAATTTCATATTACTATTTCCAGTTCATCAAACTTACCACACTTAGGAGTTCAGTAACTTGCCACAATCATATGAGTGTATGAACTTATCCTAGTCAGACCTTTGGCATCCATTCACTGAGGGGTTCAGGACATTTCATATAATTATGAGTCATGAACATACCATAAGTATGAGTTTTAAGAACACACAAATTCATTTTAATCTTATATACATATAGAAAATAAAGATTTTATTCATACAAACATATATTTACATATGTTCAAACATCGTTCTTGATATCACATATCTTAATATCAGAAACTTCTACCAAAAGATATGATTACATATATCTAAGTTGTCTACCGACCACTTCCTTCACCAATCTTCTTCTTGTTGGGACACTTGCTAAATCCATGACCCGTCTGTCCACATGAAAAACACTTCCTCATATTCGGTTTAGGACAATGCAAAGAGATATGTCCTTCTTGCTTACAGTTGAAGCACACGTTCTTCCACATCATGCATTCCCCCACGTGAGTTTTGCCACACTTACCGCAAGCTTTCTTTTTCTTCGAGTTCGAATTTCCAGAGTTGTCGCTATCTTGGTTCCTCTTTCTTTTCTTCTTGTCCTTTTTGCTGGTTCCTTCAGATGATCCACCACCTTCAGCCTTCATCTTCTCCACCTGCGCTTTCAGCTCGTTCCGTTCTTTAGTCATTTCACGTAACGCCCGCACCGTTTTCCACAACTCCTCCAAAAGAAATACTTTTCTCCGAAGTTCCTGGACTTCCACAGATAACTGATCTTGTTCACCAACCTTGATCTTATTCTTTAGTTCCATCTTAGCTTCTTCAGACTCCGCCTCCTCATCACTACTTAGATACATCTCAGGATAATTGTCATGATCACTTCCAAGATTGATCATTGGTTCATCTTTCCCCACTTCTTCAACCGATTCACTCTGTGCTGGCACCTCGGCTACTGGCATTGGTGCGACAGCCGCTGGCTTCTCTGTACTCATTTCATCTTCTCCCGATATCCTACAATCAGTTTTAACAACTTGATTAGTACTTCACCAGTACAAATTTCTCTCACTGCGAATTTACTTATCTCACTATCGATACACTTCAACGATCCCTCACTTAGTACTCTAAATGAGTATTCTCTATCTCGCTATGGTCATAATCCTAGGGTTTTCCCTCACCCCACTTAAGGTTTATAACCTACAGCTCCACTACCATCTGGTGACACCTTGGTCACTACAGCTCTGATACCAACCTTTGACACCCCCAAATCCGGGTTACCTGACCCCCGAGTTTGGTGTTCACGATCCATAATATAAATAACATTTAACTACCCATAATATATATAGATAGTAACTTTCATAAATTTTTATCAGAGTTTAATATTAATACAACACCCAGGTTCTCTAACCTTAACTTTACAAACATACCCTTTAGTTATACAAAAAGGGTTTACAATACAACATAATAAATATGTTCAACATAACTAATTTATAACTACGCCTTTTCCCTTGTCCTTTGCAGCACCTCCTACAACTTCGTCCCTAGCTGAAAAATTTTATTTAGCAAGGGTGAGCAACTAATTTGCCCCGCAAATTAAGACATACAATAAATGTATAAGAATTCAAAACGACAGTCTATCTATTTTGATAGAATGAAATCAAAGTTCGGGGAACTTCGAAATAGCTGAACAAATCGTTATTCAATAACAAGTTTTCTCGTATTCTATACAACACAATAATTCAGTAATGAAATAGTACAACGCTTTCAAAGTTTCTACAATATTCTAATGAATAATCAAGAATCAATTCTACGAAATATCAAAGTGGAATGTCTTCCAGATTTATACTGAGCGATCACACAAGATCTTGAACTTATTTTCTCGAGTAGATATCAAAGATTTACTTTGATAAATACTCAGGTGTATCAGATAACCATAAAGATTAAATCATACCCCTCTGCAAGTATAACAAGTGATCAGCTTATTATACCCTATATTATGCATAATACTCAAAACGCGCGCAAAGGTCGAATTCACGACCAACAAAATGTTCCCTTTATATAAAAGGTTGTTCTTCTCAGTCTTAGAATCAAGATTTTGATTTTACAACAAAATACTAGTATTTCAAATTTTATTTACTTCTCGGTCGAGCAGAAATAATTGGCTTCGATCTGTCAATAATAATTGAATTTATTTTCTTGAATCTATCAAGTTCTAACAATTGTTCGTCTAGCCAGAATAATTAGCTAAGACATTTCTCATTATAATTTGACAATAAACAGGAATTATCTGTACTGTCAATTCTAACTTCTACCGATATGAATATGCAACAACAGTTATTCTACAAATGTATATTTCTGAATCAGTAATTCAATTTGAATTATTAAGCATGCATTAACTGCGAATTATCAACAATAATTCCCTGAACGTGGTATAATTAACAATAATTATCCACCAATAATAATTGAAGGAAATAACTCAAGGTTGAGTTAGGAAACTTGCCTCTTCCGCTGATTACAGCTACACAAAATACTTATCTTCTTTCGAAAGACCTATAACCAATAATATTGGTCTAACAATTAGCACAATAATCCACATAACACACAACACTGTAGTTCACAGTCAAACTTCTCCTAAACACATTACCACATAGCCACATTAGTGTTTATAACCTATATAAACAATTAACAAGTCAAACTAATCCAGTCTGGTTGGACTTCGGTCCATTCTCGGTGTTCTGGTCACCCTATCCGACAATTAACACAGTTATCTGTCAATTACACGTGTCCTCTAAGCTTCAATATTAATTTAGATAAGTCAATTATCATTAATAATATTTTTCAGAAGCTTTTAATAATTATCAAGCAATTATTATTATTTATAATAATTTTTCAAATATCAGAATCATTTTTAAATGATTTAATTATCAAATAATCTTACCATTAATAATATTTAAAAATATCAAAATATTAATAATATTCATTCCAAAATATTAAAGTTACTAGCTGGGTCCTGTGCCTCCGGCACTGTATGGACAATATGATTTATCTCAAATTTTGAACGACCAAAATAATTTATTGAGTGAGCGGAAAATTTAAAGTCATTTGTATTTTATTAAATTATTATTAGATTATTAGATAGATAGATGTATTTTATTAGATAGATGTATGAACGGTGGGATTTATCTCAAACTTTGGACGGCCCAGATGATTTATTGAGTGAGCGGAAAATTCAAAATCATTTGTATTTTATTAGATAGACTAGCTGGGTCCCGTGTCTTCGGCACTGTATGGACAATATGATTTATCTCAAACTTTGAACGACCAAAATAATTTATTGAGTGAGCGGAAAATTTAAAGTCATTTGTATTTTATTAAATTATTATTAGATTATTAGATAGATAGATGTATTTTATTAGATAGATGTATGAACGGTGGGATTTATCCCAAAATTTGAACGGCCCAGATGATTTATTAAGTGAGCGGAAAATTCAAAATCATTTGTATTTTATTAGATAGATTATCAATTAAAATGATTTTTAAATCATTAAAATCATTTTTATCTTATTTAATTAATTTAATAATCAAATAAATCTAATATCATTAATATTAAATTATTAATGAAAATTCTCCAAAAATATTAAAAGTTACATTTTATAAGTTTAAATACTTTTAAATACATTATTCTTATTTAAAATAATTTTTCATAATATTAAATTATTTTTCTCTAATTTATTTAATACACTAATTAAATAAATTAAATAAATTAAATACCTTTAATATTTAAATAATTATAAATATTAAAGAAAAATATTCCATTTGGTCAAAAATTAGTTTTCATAATTTTAAAAAAAATTTAAAACCATTTTTGATAATTTTTATAATTTATTTCTATTTTTAAAAAAATTTCAGAATATTCAGAAAATAAAATAATTAAAACCGTCGCTATAGGTCTTTAGCGAAAAAAGCGTCGCTTTTGGTGTTCTTGAACTCAAGAACACTGACAACTTCGTTATCAACCTGCCTTGTTTGACCGACCATGATTCTCGGTGTAATACGTTTTTGCGCTAGCTTGAGCTGTGATTGTGTAGTGTTTATGTAACACTACAACTATTAATCATTAACAGAGTCATATCATAACAAGCTAGCAAGATCTGACCCTTCCAAACTACTGTCAGACATCTCCTAGGTTTTCTGGGTAACCCAGAAACCCAAGCAGCTTCAAGGTACTACTTTGGGGCTTGATTATCTTCATGATCTGACCATAACATTGATGTTATTAAGGTCTAAACCTCTAGTTCACATGACAATGAACAAGTATATAACACAAGCTTAGTCCAAACATAACAGAATCAGAATTTATGGTTCGGTCAATCGCTGACAAAAACTTAGTTCATACGTTTTCTGGAAATTCCAGAAAACAGACATTCATGTCGAGTAAGCTAGTTTGACTAGCCACTCTAATCGCTACGATGATGGTTTGAAAGATATAAGGACATATTATTATAGTAGTTCTAGCAGGCTACAACTTGGTCACAAAAAAAACATCAAACAACACAACACCTGTCAGATCCGGAGCTTGAAAAACGTTGTCAGACGCTCTTTAACACTTTCTGGGTTACACAGAAAGTTCATGGTCATGCCTGTCATCGGGTTTTGACCATGAATAACTTCAAATCTAGACATCAACTATCTATAATACCACCTCCAGTTTAAAGACAACATGTCATGCTACATATTAAAGCTTTAAAACAACTCAAACCATATACGAGCAAGGATTGATAGCCACTGACATTTGGTTGTTAGACGACCTTTAGAGCTCAAGAACAGTTTTGAAAAACTTTAATTTTTACCAACTTTGATGCTATGGATCTATGATAGATCATCATAGATCATCTAAAAACATCTTATAACACTTATATAAACACGAAAACACAATTTTTACCGTAGCATACAAGATCAAACGTAGGGTTTAGGTTTATACCTTCTCTTGAATAATTTTCGATCTTGGCTCTCCAATCTGTTTATGATTGATATTGAGGCTGTTTCTAGGACTGATCTACTACAGATTTTCGTGGGTTTAATGGAGAGAGAGTTGGTAAGAGCTTGGTTAGCAATATGGCAAATTCTTTGCATTTTCTCTCTCTTGATTCTTTATATAATCTCTTAGATGCATGAATGCCATGTTGTGCTGTCACAATATGCTGAAATGGCTGAGATTTTATGTCTCTTAAGTCAACATAGTTGGTGAACCACTAAAGGCATTGGCCATTTTTGCAAGCAATCTTATAAAAATCCCATAAAGGGCAATTTTGTCATTAGCAATTTAAATTAAATGGTAAACATGGAATTTGTACAAACCCTTAGGGTTTGGGGCTTGGATTAGGGTTTAAGATTTGATCCCTTTAGGTATTAAAAATTTTAGTTCCCACAATTTTCAAATTTAGGGTTTAATTAGAAAAATAAATTTTCTAAAATAAAATTAGCGTTTCTAAAATAGAAATTTAACATACAAAAATATAATTAAAGCTTTCTAATCATATTTAAGTTTAACAAACACTTTAGGCATGCTAATAAAATTAGGGTTGCCTAATTAGGGTTTAGGAAATTCCAGATTTTAAATTAGGGTTTCCCGTCATACAATTAAGGTTTTTAATTGTACAATTTATTTTCTAAATTTAAGATTAGGGTTTCTAATCCCTTATTAAGGTTTATTAATATTAAACCTTATCAAATCAATTATTGATCAACATAATCAACAAACAGTACAAACACATTCTTAGCAATATAATTATTTTAATTATATTTTCTACCGAATCCCTATCCGAAAATTAGGGTTAGGGTTTTCTAAAGTTGTTAAGCACAACTCTACTCTAAATTTATTAGTCAATACACAAATTGACTTTCTCGAGACTCGTATGACAAATACTTGTCACAAAATTAGTAATTAATATTAATATTAATTAAAAAAAAATTATTCGCAAATTTTTGATTATTTGAAATCCTGGGTTATCACAGTAAAACTATCACCATTATTATATTATTAAAATATAATAATAAATTATTTTATCTAAAAAGATAAAATATCATTTTTTAACAATTGTCACTTTAAAAATTTTCTCCATCTATATCCACATAAAATCAATATTTTCCTCATCATATAAATCAATAATTAATTATTCACAAATAATATTACAGGATCACAGTATTGGCAACCAGGCCGTTCCCAGGAAAGAGGAGGCTTTCCAATAAGAATTTCTCCTTACTAGCGCAATTAGGTGACCAAACCTCTCCTTAGACAGAACTTTCTATACATTGCCAATAATGCTTTTTAATAATATTATTCAGATAATATGAATTAGTGCTTCGATAATGGAAAATACTGTGTAGTGACAATTATTGAAACAACAGTAATATAAAAAATCAACGCAGCAATTATTGAATCAAAAAAATAAAATACTGAACAGTAATTACTGTAACAATTATTAAGTAGTGCATTCTTACGTAAGAATCAATAATTAGTGCAATACTGTGTGCTACTGTGCAACAACACGTATTACTGTATTTTAACCACCGGGTATTCCAACAGTATTAATGGTAACAACTGCAGCATTATTTATAAACAACTTATACTTGTTGTTTTCTTCATCCAATCGCTTTCCGTTATGGGCCCACACAAGGCTGCGCCGTCGTACGAATATTCCCCGACTGTAAGAATATTCCACGACCAAACGAATATTCTCCAACAACAATGAGTATTTTATAACCACTTTCTTATTTCAAATATTTGCGCATTTTACCCACAACTAACCACATTAATCAAATCAACCCTTACTGTTTCAAAATAATAAATAGAGGAACTAAATTTCATTTATTAATAATTTGGGGTCTTACAACGTGCCCAAGGAATGCTACTTCCTCAAGCCAGAACTCGCATTTCTTCAGCTTGGCATACAACTTGTTATCACGAAGCCTTTGCAGTACCAGCTTCAAATGGTGCTCATGATCTTCACGGCTTTTGGAATAGATGAGGATGTCATCAATAAAGACAAAGAACTGATCCAAATATTCTTTGAACACACGATTCATCATATCCATGAAAGCAGCAGGAACATTAGTCAATCCAAAAGACATGATTAAGAATTCATAATGCCCGTACCGAGTTCTGAAGACAGTCTTTTGAATATCCTCGGTTTTAATCTTCAACTGATGATATCCAGAACAAAGATCGATATTTAAAAAGAATTGTGCTCCGTGCAACTGGTCAAACAAGTCATCTATGCGAGGTAGCGGATACCTATTCTTGATAATGACATGGTTCAATTCTTGGTAGTCAATACAAAGTCGCATACTCCCGTCTTTCTTCTTTACAAATAACACAGGAGCACCCCAAGGAGATTACTAGGACGAATGAAACCGATGTCCAACAACTCCTGTAGTTGGACCTTTAACTCCCGAAGTTCAATAAGAGCCATTCGATATGGAGTTTTAGAAATGGGCTTTGTACCAGGTTCAAGGTCAATAAAGAATTCAACTTCATGTTCTGGGGGTAGACCGAGAAGTTCTTTAGGAAATACGTCAGGAAATTCACTAACAATAGAAATATTATTGAAATTTGACATATTTTTGTTCAAGTCCATGACATAGGCTAAGAAAGCTTGACATCTATTTTTCAATAAACGAATAGCTTTATGGCTTGATATGACAGTGATTGACTTTAATGGTTTGGTTGTTTGAATTCACATAATAGGTTGGTTAGGAATATGAAAACAAACAACATTACGAAAATAATCAATTTTAGCATGATGCATGGTTAACCAATCAATCCCTAAATGTACATCAAATGCAAGAATTTTCAACGAAATTAGGTCGGCAGGTAATGTGATGGTACTGACTTGAATCAAGCAAGATTTATAAACAGTAGATGTAATGAAAGTTTCTCCTAACGGAGGCTCAACAGATAAGTCAAGGTCCAATTTCTCTGGAGTCAAGTTTAAACGTTGAGCACAAGCAGGAGAGATGAAAGAATTGGTAGAACCAGTATCTAATAAGGTATAAACTTCGCAAGAGTTTATGATTAGCTTACCCCTGATCACCTCTTTTGGGTTCTTACGTTTTGTGCAGTCACGATAAATGCCCTTCCAGGAACCACCGACTTTGACTTGTCCGGGACAGCCTTTGGAGTCACCATCCCCGTTGAACTTGGTTTTGCAACAAGACAATCTCTAGCTATATGACCTTCCTTTCCACAATTATAACATACCTTGGATTGTTGTGGGCAGTTTGGGCTGATGTGTCCCTCTTTCCTACATTTATAACAAATGACAGGTGCTCGTTCTCCTCCCCTAAAAATAGTTGATATTTGTGCTGACGTCTTCATGTTATCATTTTTGTACCTTCTCTTCTTGAAATCTCCTCCCGACTCGCTCGTTTTAATATCACGACCACGATTACCACCAGAGTGGTTACCGCTTTTGTCCGAATGCTTTCCTCCCTGCTGGTTTTCATTACTCCGATGGCTGCCGCCACCGGTATGACCCTGGTTGTGGTCCCTCTGTTGCACATACTCATTATCTCGCTCTAATAATTGAGTCATGTTTACAACATCTGAATATAAAGAAAACTTATGAGATATAAGATATTGCCGAATCTCGGGCTTTAGACCTCTCAGAAACATCCTCGTCATTCGTTCCTCATTTTTGACCAAATGAGGTGCAAACTTGGATAACTCAGCGAACTTCGCCTCTTACTGGGACACTGTCATGTTGTTTTGTTCCAGTCTAATAAACTCCACCTCCTTCATATGACGAATACTTTCAGGAAAGTACTTGTCATTGAATAGTTTCTGAAATGTTTCCCAAGACATGTTGAGTGCGGCAGGCTGGGAATGCTTCACAGACTCCCACCAGTATTCTGCCTTACCGCAGAACATAAAAGTGGCGAATAAAACTTTCTATTCTTCCGTGCATCCCAAGACATCGAATATCTTGGTAATTTTCTTGAACCACATTTTTGCCTTGATCGGATCTGATTTTCCAATAAATTCTGGTGGTTCCAACTCCTTGAACTGCTTGGCTGTGACAAGCCGCGCATTACTATCATTTCCACCCGTATTTTGTGCACGGGTCTCCCTCGTCTGGTTTTGCATGAACTGCAAAAAGCTTCTAAACATCCCATCATTCATCATTTGTTCGGTAGTGTTGTTTACAGGAGGAATATTGTCTTCCTGTTGCATGTTCCCTTGGGTGGTGATTAAAGGTGTCTCCATGGTCTCATTCACTCCATTGTTAACGTTCTCTGCTGCCATTCTCAAATACTGCCACAAAATAAGGGTTAATTGACATGTCACATATTATCCCTATACTCTGACCAACCAAATAAACTTAGTCAGGTCATACTAGTAAAGGGATTCCCCGTCTCTCCCCTCTTAGTTCTTGTCTCACATCTCAACCAGGGATCATATCCCTAAGCTTTGATACCAACTGTGACGCCCCCAAAATAGGTATACATCACCCATTCTGAGTCGCCAAATACATGGTACATAAACAAATACAACTTCAGTAATACAATTGTCGTGCAAAATACGACAACACATATACTCTGAGTTTGAATACAACTATTGTCTAATAGAGAGTATACAAACTCAAAAGGAGTCCTCATTAGAATTATTGATACACTATTTTATAAACTAGTGAGGACTACTAATACAACTATCATAACCCATCACTCCATACCCCGGCTAGTTCCTGCTATGTTCTCATCTCCTAAGAAGAAAAATGGAACAAAAAGGAAAAGGGTGAGCTCAACTAGCCCAGTAAAGAATATTATGACTAAGATAATATACAACAATTTACCTTTAGTCTTCAACAGGGAAAAATAAGATAAAATATAATAGACAACAAGTTTTAGATCAACAACTGCATAGGAAATAGCAATCCATTAGAAGAGTCAAGTAGAGAAAGAATTCCACTATCTTCTAAGATTTAAAAGTCCATCATCAATATTTTATCCCTGTAACATCAATCAATATACATCTTGAATCAAATATTCATCTTTGCACTACAGGCCAAAGATATTCATTTGTATCACCAGTTGGTCATGTTCATGTCAACACATGTTCATCTTTGCACTACGGGCCAATGATATTCATTACGTAATCATTCATCTTTGCACTACTTGCCAAAGATATTCAATAATATCATCATTTAAGAATGAGGATGATGAAAAATATTTTAAAGGAACAAATCTAGTGAAAATAACAAATATTAGAGATTCGTATTACAGTTTATCTAAGATCAATAATACTCCATAATAACCAATTTTGAAGCAAAATTCAAGAATAAAGATCAAAACATGGATACAATCAAAGATAGAACCCATAATAGACATCTTAGACAAAAAGGAGAAAATTTTATTTTTTAGTAAATAGTGCCATATTCGTGAATAGTGTCGTATACGTGAATAATGTCGTATACGTGAAAAGTAACCCCAACACAAAAAGTTCCAAATTTGATAAAAAATTTAGACCAATATTTTGGCATAATGATATCGAAAGAAATAATATCATTTACGAATAAAATAACATTCCTTACCTCAAAATAATAGTACTTCTGATCGGAATATCGTTATAAGGCTGAAAAAATCTTGCACTGATAAATAGAAACTCACAAAGTATCTAAATACTCACAAAATACACTCGATAATATAAAAAGAGAAAGAGAGAAAGCGTATGTTTCTAGTGTAATTTAAAATTCTAACTTAGCCCTCTATTTATAGGAAAATGTTAGTACGCTGAAGCAGACTTGACCTACTACCTGATGGATTTACCTATTACTATTGCCACCCACCACATTTGAAATAAAATTCAGCACATTTCTTCACTAACCATAAGTGGGGCCCACTCAATTCTAGAATTTTCCACCCAAATCATTTATAAACCTAATTTCCGTATCAGTCACCTCTTAAAATTCATAACAGATTATACGTTCAATTTTAATGGTTCAAAATTTGTGGACATACACTCAACTTATAAATGTATAACATATCCAAAAATCATAACGATCCAACGGTCAGATTAAAAATTATAACTCACGCAATATATCTCAAGAACAGTGATTTAATTTTTAATACATCCATTCTGACAAAAACATCTTAACATAAATTCCTTCAATTATATCCACATAAAATAAATATATCCATCAATTATATCCACATAAATAAAATATTTCCTTATCATATAAATCAATAATTAATTATTCACAAATAATATTATAGAATCACAATTATGACAATCAGGTCGTTCCCAAGAAAGAGGGGGCTTTCTGATAAGGATTTCTCCTTACTGGCACGCAATTAGGTGACCAAACCTCTCCTTGACAGAACATTCTAGACATTGCCTATAATGCTATCTCATAATATTATTCAAATAATATGAATTATTGATCCGATAATGGAAAATACTGTGCAGTGACAATTATTTAAACAACAATAATATAAAATATCAACGCAGTAATTATTGAACCAATAAAATAAAATATTGAACATTAATTACTGTAACAATTATTGAGTAGTGACTTCTTACGTAAGAATCAATAATTCAAAAATACTGTACAAAATTATGTGCTACTGTGAAACCACGCGTATTACTGTATTTTAACCACCGGGTATTTTAACAGTGTTAGCGGTAAAAACTACGCCATTATTTGTAAAAACTCAAATTTTTCATTTTCTTCATCCGACCATTATCCTTTTTGGGGCCCACAAATGGTTGCGCCGTCGTACGAATATTCTCCGACAGAAAGAATATTCCACGACCAAACGAATATTCCCCGACAACAATGAATATTTTATAACCACTTGCTTATTTTGCAAAATTTGCACATTTCACCCATAACCAAAGCATTATATCAAATTAACACTTTATTATTCACAATAATAATTAGAGAAAATTCGATTTTATTTATAATAAGTTGGGGTCTTACAACCTTCCCTCCTTATGAAATTTCATCCTTGAAATTGACGTATGTACCTCGGGTTTCGAATGGTGAGGATACCTCGCTTTCATTTTTGATTCCAACTCCCAGGTCATTTCTTCAATAGCATTGTTCCTCCACAAAACCTTAACTTGTGGTATAACCTTCGTGCGTAGGACATGCTCTTTCCTATCCAAGATCTTAACAGGTACCTCCTCGTACGTTAAATCTTCAGCTATCTCGTCTGATTCTAACTCAATAATGTGGTTCGGGTCTTTCACATATTTATGAAGCATAGATATGTGAAAAACATTATCAACACGAGACATGCTTGGAGGTAATGCGAGTCTATAGGCCACATTTCCTATTCGGTCAAGAATCTCAAATGGACTAACAAATCGGGGATTGAGCTTTCCTCTCTTCCCAAATCTTGTAACTCTCTTCCATGGTGTAACAAGTAACAATACATGATCCCCAATATTAAATTCCACGTCTTTTCGATGAAGATCCGCATAACTCTTTTGTCGATCCTGTGCCGTTTGTATACGTTGTCGGATCATTTTGATCTTCTCTGTAGTTATGCGTACCAATTTTGGTCCCAACAACGTTGCTTCACCCACCTCATCCCAGCATATTGGAGAACGACATTTTCGTCCATATAATGCTTCAAATGGAGCCATCCCTATACTTGCTTGATAACTATTGTTGTAAGAGAATTCCACCAATGGCAAGTATTTATCCCAACTTCCTTTGAAATCTAGGACACAGAGTCTAAATAAATCTTCAAGGGTTTGAATAGTTCTTTCCAATTGTCCGTTCGTTTAAGGATGGTATGCTGAACTGAATCGTAAATCCGTCCCCATAGCTTTCTGCAAGCTAACCCAAAATCGTGAAGTGAATCTTGGGTCACGATCTGAAACTATATATAATGGAATTCCATAAAATCTCACAATCTCATTTAAATACATACTAGCAAGACGTTCAAGGGAATAAGTCTCCCGTATAGGCAAGAAATGGGCAGACTTGGTTAATCTATCAATAATAACCCAAATCGCATCTATGCCTTGAGAAACCTTGGGAAGACCCGTAACGAAATCCATAGTAATGTGTTCCCACTTCTATGTCATAATCTTAAGTGGTTGGAGTGGACCCTTTGGTACTTGATGCTCCGCCTTTACACGTTGACAAGTTAAACACCTCGAGATAAACTTTGCGATCTCTCTTTTCATAATCCTCCACCAAAATTTTGTCGAAGATCATGATACATTTTGGTACTCCCAGGATGGATTGCAAACGGTGCATTGTGTGCCTCCATCATGATTCTATGCTTCAAGTCAGAATTGTTAGGAACACAAAGTCTGGAGTTAACTCAAAGTATTCCTTCTTCATCGATTCTTGCTTCTGGAATAACAACTTCTTGCACTTTCTTCTTTATACGCATCAGCTCCATGTTTGTAGCTTGAGCAGGTTTAACTTTATCGATTAAAGTCGGTTCTTGTCGTATGTTTGATATCATCACGTGGGTACTTGGAGCCTTTACCTCTATCTCCATTCTTTGAAAGTCATACAAAATGGACCGTTGTGTTAACAATATTGCACTCGTACCCACATATGATTTTCTACTCAATGTGTCAGCTACCACGTTTGCTTTTCCAATATGATATTATATGGTATGATCGTAATCTTTCAATAGCTCGAGCCAACGTCGTTGCCGCATATTGAGTTCCTTTCGGGTGAAGAAATATTTGAGGCTTTTATGATCTGTTGTAAGACCCCAACTTTTATGAATAAAGATGAATTTTCTATAAATATCATTTTTGAATATTATGGAATGAATTTGATATAATATTATATTTTTGGGTAATATTATAAATTTTTCAAAGTACGCAAATTGTTATATAATATTCTATTGGTCGGGGAATATTCATTTTAAATAGGAAATATTCGTACAACGGCACAATCACTGGTGGATCCCACAACGGAATTATTGTCGGATTAAGAAATTGACAAAAATAGTTTATGAAAATAACGGCGGAAGTTTTACCGTTAACTGTTGAAACACCCAGTGTTAAAAGTACAGTAATATGCGTAGTTGCACAGTAGCACACGGTATTGATTATTGATGCTTACGTGAGAAGTCACTCAGTTTTGTTCAATTATTGCTACAGTAATTGCTGCATAATATCTCACGTTATTTGATTCAATTATTGTCAATATTTTATATATTATTAAATCAATAATTGAGACGACAAAGTTATTAATATTATTATTTGTAATATTAACGATGTCTAGAAGTTCTGTCAATGAGAGGTTTGGTCACCTAATTGCGCGCCAATAGGGAAAAATCCTTATTGAAAAGCCCCCTCTTTTCTGGGAACGACCTGGTCGATTAATATTATGAATTATAATAATGATGATAAATATTGTTAAAAATATTGAGGAGATTTTTATGGAATATTTGTTGTAAGTTTGGCGTATTATTTGGACCCCCCCATTTACTCATTTTTCAAAATAGTGTGTGTTATGAATATGATAATATATATATATATATATATATATATAATCATGAAGGTGGGGTGGGAGGAAAATGGGTGTTACGTAGGAATGGGTGGAGATGTGTGAATAATAAGTATTTATATATATTAAATGTGGGTGAGTGGGTTATGGTGGAGAATGAATTTTGGCAGCATATGTGATGTTATTTTCAAAGCTTGTACCTTATTGGTTGAGCAATCCAATAATGCTATCAAACATGTGCATAAAGCCATTTTCTCAACTTGGCAGGTGCTAGTTTTTCTTTCTTTCTTTCTTCTAATTGGCTAGCACCAAATGTTGATAAACCGTGAACTTCAAATTTATATATTGTGCGTCCGTGATTTTTTCTAAATAGTATCCTTCCATTCTCCTATAAATAGAAGCTCATTCCTTCATTATTTCTTACGAATTCACTGAAACTCTAGAGAGAGAAATTATGAAGAAACTATAAAAAAGTATTCTAATACTTTCCTACTCTTATATCCAGTTTCTTTTACGGTAAGGGGTATTATTTCTTTTGTATTCATGAAGAGAACTTTTGTTATTCCATTATTTATTATTCTGTTTTAATAACCTGTATACGCGGGCTACCCTATACTTGGTGAAATTCTTCTGTTATTCCATTCTTTATTATTCTGTTGAAATATCCTGTCTGTGCATTTTACGCCGGACATGGTTCTATTCTTTATTATTCTGTTGGAATATCATTTCTGTGCGTTTTACGATGGACCTATTTTCGTCTTTATTATTCTGTTGGAATATCCTGTCTGTGCATTTTACGTCGGACCTGGTTTTGTCATTTATTATTCTGTTGGAATAACCTACCTGTGCGGTCTATCGCATGCCTGGTGATTTCTTTTGTTATTCCATTCTTTATTATACTCAGTTGGTTAAAATTTTAACTTTTATACTCCATGAAATTAGTGGAATATCCTTGATATTTACGCTTCATCCAGTATCTTTTCATGGAAATATTCTTCTGAGCATTCTTGAATTTTACTCTACAAAGAAGTATCATGTTGACAATTTGGACGATATTAGTTCCTGGATAAATTAATTCTTGAACTTGTTTTATTGAATTCTTATATCATTGTCATCATCCTCATATTTATATTTTGTTGAAAGTCATATGTGGCCTGTAGTGCATAGATGGACTTGGTATGATTATGACCGGGGATTATTCGGTGTAATCATGACCGTAATGTTACAAATGATGTGGTAAAAGTCCTCATTGGCCCGTAGTGCATTGATGGACAATTGTTGGCATGATCATGACCATTGATGAATACACGAATATCCTTGGCCCGTAGTGCATGGATAATTTGTGGTTGTGATACTAATGAATATCATTGGCCGTAGTGCAGGCATGATGTGGATTATTTATTAAGCTGAGTCTCAGCGATAAAAGTCACGACTCTTCTAATGGATTGCTTGTTCCGCTGCAGTTAAACTTGATGTTTGTTATATTTTATCAGTTTAACACTTTTCAAGGCTAATGATAATTTATTTTTCATTATCTTAGTCATAATATTTCTTACTGGCTAATTGAGCTCACCCTTTTTGCTTTCATTATTCTCTTCAGGAAATGAGAACGTAGCAGGGACTAGTCGGGGAATGGAGTGACGGTCCAGATGATAGCATTAGTAGTCCTCACTATTCTATGAAATAGTGTGATAATAAATGTATTGAGGACTTATTTTGAGTTTGAATACTGTCTAGAAGACAATATAGGTATTAATATGACGTGTTACCCAAGTCTTGGATGAGAGTCACAGTTTTGAATGATATTTCTATTATTAATAAATTTCCTTACGTATTCTTGAAGACTTCTTAGCCTACCCCTAGAGCGTGAAATCGAATTTTGTATTGACCCCAGTACAAAACCCATTTCTAAATCCCTCAAATACTTCTTCAATTAAAATGAAAGTAACATGCGCCAAAGACGTTGGCTCGAGCTGTTGAAGATTACGATCGTACCATTCAATACCATCGTGGGAAAGCGAACGTGGTAGCTGACGCGTTGAGTAGAAGATCGTATGCGTTAATGAGTGCGATGTTGTTAACACAAAGACCCATTTCGTACGACTTACAAATGACGAAGATAGAGTTAAAGACTCTAGGAACCCACGTGAAGTTAACAAATATACGATTAGAATTGACTTTAATCGATAAAGTTAAATCCGATCAAGCTACACACCCGAAGCTGATGAATGAAGAAGGTTCAAGAGGGCGTTATTCTAGAAGCAAGAATCGACGAAGAGAGGAAATCTCAACCCTTGATTTAATTGGCCCATTTGAAATCCTCGATCGAGTAGGAACTGTGGCCTATATACTCGTTTTACCGCCAAGTATGTCGCGTGTTCAAAACGTTTTCACGTATCGATGTTACGTAAATATGTGGACGACCTGAACCATATTATTAAATTAGAACTAGACGATATAGCAGAAGATTTAACGTATGAGGAGGTACATGTTAAAATGTTGGATAAGAAGCATCGTATTCAACACTCAAAGGTTATACCTCAAGAGTTAGAATCTGAAATGAAGTCAAGGTATCCTCACCTCTTTGGCATATCAAGTGCGTACGTAAATTATGAGGGCAAAATTTCATAAGGAGGGGAGATTGTGAAACCCCAGATTTTATGAATAAAGATTTATTTTTCTCGAAATAATTTTTTTATATTATGGTGTGGATTTGATATAATGTTATAGTTGTGGGTAATATTTATAAATTTTGCAAAGTACGCAAGTTGTTATATAATATTCGATTGGTCGGGAAATATTCTTTTTGTTGGAGAATATCTGTACGATGATACAATCATTGGTGGACCCCAAAACGGAATTATTGTCGGATTGAGAAAAAAACAAAAATACTTTATGAAAATAATGGCGGAAGTTTTATCGTTAACTATTGAAACACCCAGTGTTAAAAGTACAGTAATATGCGTGGTTGCATAGTAGCACATGGTATTGATTATTGATGCTTACGTGAGAAGTCACTCAGTTATACTCAATTATTGCTACAGTAATTGCTGCATCATATCTCTCATATTATTGATTCGATTATTGTCATAGTATCATCTGCATAATATGTTATTTTATTAAATCAATAATTGAGACGACAAAGTTATTCATATTATTAAATTGCAATATTTACAATGTCTAGAAGTTATGTCAAGGAGATGTTTGGTCACCTAATTACACGCCAATAGGGAGAAATCCTTATTGGAAAGCCCCCATCTTTCTTGGGAACGACCTAGTTGATAAATATTGTGTGTTATAATATTAATGATGAATGTTCTTAAAATTGAAGTTATGTTCGGAGTTGAATTTGGAGACGCGGACGTGATATTTGAGTTCGGAACGATGAAATTAGTAAAAATAGTCCATAAACAAAAATTTTTCCAAAATTCATTATTTGGTCAAAAAGTCAACAATTGATTTTTTTGGAAAAAGTCAAACATAAAAATTTCAAAATTTATATTTTTGTTAAAAATAGTTTCATTATGTTGGAATTGTTTGTGTTAGTGAAAATTGACATTTATTCCGATGATAATTGATGTCTAGGGGTTATATTGACAAAATCGGGTAATTTATCAGATAAATGAGTAATTAATTGCTACTAATTCACATGCTTATATAACTATTTGTTCATATATGTGTACTATTGAATCACATTATTTACTATTAGGGGAGTTGGTGCAAGATTGATAATACTTGCATGACTAAGTTAAAAATGGAGGTATAGATGGAGGTACTATACTGTAATTCATATTTTCACATGATTATACTATTGATTCACATGATTGAACTATTGATTCACATTATTTACTATTATTGGAGTTGGTGCAAGATTGATAATACTTTCAGGACTAAATTAAAAATGAAAGAAAAGTTGGAGGTATTGTACTGTAATTTTTGAGCCCCAAAACGTGCAATTATCGAAACTATATTTTTCTATAAATAGAAGCTCGTTCTTCCTTCATTTCTCACCAATTCACAAAAGCTTTAGAGCGATTATTATAGAGAGAAATTATAGAAAGAAGAAGAGAAGTCTGCTACCTCACTATTCAAGTATCCAGTTTTTCTAAAGGTAGGGAATATTATTTGTTGTACTCATAGGGAGTATTATTTCTTTCTTATCTATGAAGAGAACTTCTGTTATTCCATTCTTTATTATTCTGTTGGAATAACCTGTATACGCGGACTACCCTATACTTGGTGAAATTATTCTGTTGTTCCATTCTTTATCATTCTATTGGAACATCATGTCTGTGCGTTCAACGCCGGACCTGGTTCCGTCTTTATTATTCTATTGGAATATCTTGTATGTGTATTTTACGTCGGACCTGATTCCATCTTTATTATTCTGTTGGAATATCCTTTCTATGCGTTTTATGCCGGACCTGATTCTGTCTTTATTATTCTGTTGGAATATCCTATCTGTGCGTTTTACGCCAGACCTGATTCCGTCTTTATTATTCTGTTAGAATATCCTATCTGTACATTTTACGCCGGACCTTATTACGTTATTTATTATTCTATTGGAATAACCTGTCTGTGCGGTCTATCACATGCCTGGTGATTTCTTTTGTTATTCCATTCCTTATTATACTCAGTTGGTTAAAGTTTTGACTTCTATACTCCATGAAATTAGTGGAATATACTTGTTATTTGCGTTTCATCCAGTATCTTTTCATGGAAATATTCTTATAAGCATTCTTGAATTTTTACTCTACAAAACAGTATTATGTTGACAATTTGGACGTTATTAGATCCTGGATAAAATAATTCTTGAACTTGTTTTATTGAATTCTTATATCATTGTCATCATCCTCATGTTTATATTTTGTTGAAAGTCATCTGTGGCCTATAGTGCATAGATGGACTTGGTATGATTATGACCAGGGATTATTCGGTGTAATCATGACCGTAATGTTACAAATGATGTGGTAAAAGTCCTAATTGACCCGTAGTGCATTGATGGACAGTTGTTGGCATGATCATGACCATTATTGAATACACAAATATTATTGGCCCGTAGTGCATGGATAATTGTGGTCGTGATACTAAAGAATATCCTTGGCCGTAGTGCAAGGGTGATTCGATGATGTGGATTATTTATTAAGCTGAGTCCCAGCGATAAAAGTGATGAAAAACCTTTTAAATCATAAAAGATAGCAGATTTTATTCTCTACTTGACTCTTTTAATGGATTGCTTGTTCCGCTGCAGTTAAACTTGATGGTTGTTATATTGTATCAATTTAACACTGTTGAAGGCTAACTATAATATATTCTGCATTATCTTAGTCATAATATTTCCTACTGGGCTAGTTGAGCTCACCCTTTTACTTTTAATGTTCTCTTTAGGAAATGAGAACGTAGCAGGGACTAGTCGGGGAACGGAGTGACAGACCAGATGATAGCATTAGTAGTCCTCACTATTCAGTGAAATAGTGGAAAATAAATGTAATATTATTGAATTTGAGTTTGAATATTGTCTGGACGACAATAATTGTATTAAAACTCACAGCTTATGTTTTGTCGTACTTTACACGACAGTTGTATAATTAAGTTATATTTGTATTCTGTACCATTTAAGTGGCGAATCAGAATAGGTGACGTATACCTAATTTTGGGGGCGTCACATTTATGTATATTGTTTTTGGCTTAAGACCAAGGAAATAGAAGTTTGTCTGAGAAAAGTTCAGAGAGAGTTTGAGAGTGAAATGGTTGTCATTCCCAAAACAAGTTCTGAGTCCTTCAAGATATTATCAGTGATTAAAAAGGATTTTCTGAGCAAATTAAAGGTATGTTTTATACTCTTAACATGTATGTTTTATAGTATAATTACTTAGTCTATGTGTTTTTAAAATCCATTCACTGTGTATAAGGTTTTTACAAAAAGTGTCTGTAAACCATGTTTTAGAATTGGTTATGATATTACATGTAATTATAATTGCAATTGTTATAACTAACATGTATATATGTATATATGTGTTGTATGCTAAATTATGTTCAAAGAGAAAGAAGAATTGGTTTTACAGTGAAAATGTGTATGAACTTGAGTTGTACAAAATCAAAGGTTATAGATACAATTGTATGCTAGTTGTTAAATTAAAAGTCGGGTATGTTAATTGGATATGAACCACAGAGAATTGTAGTTTAAAAGTAATCAAATTGGTGGTTAGTAGGATTTACAGTATTTACTGTGTTTATCAACTGTCAGTAATGGAGTTTTGTTTTAAAAACGATGTCTCAAATAATTAAGTTTTCTAAAATGGTTGTTTAGTTGTTGGTAATTGGTATATGGATGATTGCTATCATTCGTGAGTAATTTATATAAGTAATAAGCATGTATTATTAGATGTTAGCAGTGTTACATATACAGAAATTAGTTGTTCTGTTCTCCGATGGTTGGGTTTTACAAGATTCAGCGCCCCAGCGCCGAAATTCCTGCCCCAATGCTGAAATTCGCATCCCGGCGCTGAAATAAGCGCCCCTGCGCCACTGTATGACTTAGTTCTCGCACCGTGGCGCCGAAACAGAAGTCTGGGTTGGACAGTTTTGACCTCCTGTAGTAAAACAACCATAACTTTCTCATACTAATTCCGATTGAGGTGATTCAAGATGATCCGAAACGAGGACAAATAGACCTACAATTTTTGTTCTTTAAGTTTTTCAATTTGATCTCTATAACAATAGTAAAAATGGTTATCGTTAGGATTGTTGTGTTTTCGGGGGCAATCGGAGGGCGTCGGGCATGCATATATGCATGTGTAGTGCTTCTGACGATAAAAGATATTATTCTAAGTTATAATACAAGAATATTAGTAAATATAATTATGCTTAACATTACTAAATGATGTATTAGATAAGTTGTATAAGCATACTAAGCACACACAAGAGAGATGAATCGTGCGTGTGACGAATGAACGTCGAAATGCCGTGCCAAGTGTTAATGAACTTAAAAAGTGTTTTCATTCAATTGAAATGAATATTGTGAGATATGAAATGGATTTAATATCAAACTAATAAGTAGTCCTAGCAAGACTTAAGCACTTCAATGAACTGCAAATATGAAATATAAGTTGAAAGTTAACACAATTAAATTGAAAATTGCGTGCTAATTAATAGGAAAGATTATGAGATGTGGAGTACAGTTTATATTACAATTACTATGTGTTGTTATGTGACTAATAGTTGATGAGTATGATTATATAATTGTGTAGGGCACGTGAAGTGCAGTTAACTGTAAGCTGTTAATCTATTATTGGTAAACAACGATCAAGGCAAGTCTTTCGGTTCCTATTTTCTACGTGGACTTGATGAACTGTTTTAAATTGCATGATATGTTATGCATGTTGAAATCATGAAATGTTAAAGTCGATATATGACTGCATTATTTTGGCTAAGTAATGATGATTGAGTAAGGAACTCAATCTTTATATTTGATATGTGAATTAAAAGCATGTATGCCATGTTACTTTAGTGAGATATATATCGAACATGTTATTATGTACTATGTGATGTATGAAAACTGTTAGACTTTGCTGGGCTGTCGAGCTCACTCTTGTAAATAACCACTTTTACAGGTCAAGATTTTAAGGTAAAGATATGTGATAAGTGAGTTATAGAGATCTATATTCACGAAGATTACTTACGTTTTATGACAAATGTATTTCATATTTTGAACGTAACATGTTGTTAAATTGTAAGTTGAGCTATCCAATGTATATGGATATTTAGTTATGATGTAAGACTTTGTATAGTCATTTTGTTGTAACGATTCATGATATAAGATTGAATAAAAGAGATGTAATGTAAAGGTTGCGATTCAGGGCAAGAAAGAAGGAAATGTATAAACGTTTTAAATATTCTGCAATTTTAGTGTTTTTAATATCGAATAATGATGTAAAATTAGAAATTTAATGTATGGTTAATGACCGAAGTTGAGATTTAAATAGTATGGATTTTGGGGTCGTTACAATATTTCGGCATAATGATATTGAAAGAAATAATATCATTTACGAAGAAAATAACACCCCTTACCTCAAAAGGACAGTACTTCTGACTGGAATATCAGATATAGTGCTGAAAGAAACTTGCCCCGTATAGCAACACTCAAAGTATCAAAATACTCACAAAATACGCTCGATAATATAGAGAGAAAGAAAACTTGTTTCTGGTGTGATTTTCAATTCTAACCTAAGCACCCTATTTATAGGAAAATAATTAGAACACCAAAGCAGAAAATTTAATAAAATATTATTATTTTTAATAAAAATTCCTATGCACACCTTATACATCTGATTTAAGAATTTTGCAACATCAAGTGGGGCCCACCGACACACAAAACATGTTTTACACATTTTTTGCAACAAAATTAATTCAGACCCAATATTTCGGAACTTCAATAATTCATAATAAATATCCCTTTTATCAGAAAATTCAAATCTTATGTCCATTCTATAGGAATTCAATTCTCTACAACTTTGTAGCTTAATGTTTTTCCAAATTTCAAACAGAAATTGACCGAAATTCATACATGGACGATTTTACAGGCTATAATCAAATCTCAGTCAAAAATTGGGCCCACCAACATGTTTAACATGTTTTTATCATTTATTCAAACAAAAATACTCTTCATCCTCATTTATTCATATATCACACATTCATTGTAAAAATATCACAATTATTATATTATTATAATATAATAATAAATTTAAATGAATTATTTTATCAGAAAAGATAAAATATCAATTTTTAACAATTGTCACTTTTCTAAAAATTCTTTCATTCATATCCACATAAATAAATCTTTTTCTTATCATATAAATCAATAATTAATTATTCACAAATAATATTACAGAATCACAATAGTGACAACTAGGCCGTTCCCAGAAAAAGATGGGGCTTTCCAATAAGGATTTTTCCTTACTGGGGCACAATTAGGTGACCAAACCTCTCATTAGACAGAACTTTCTAGACATTGCCAATAATGCTATCTAATAATATTAGTCAAATAATATGAATTATTGTTCTGATAATAGGAAATACTGTGTAGTGACAAATATTGAAACACCAATAATATAAAATATCAACGTAGCAATTATTGAATCAATAAAATAAAATATTGAACAATAATTACTATAACAATTATTGAGTAGTGCCTTCTTACGTAAGAATCAGTAATTGGTGCAATACCGCGAGTTACTGTGCAACATCGCGTATTACTGTGTTTTAACAACCGGGTATTCCAACAGTGTTAACAGTAACAACTACATCGTTATTTATAAAAACTCATACTTGTCGTTTTCTTCATCCTATCGCTTTCCGTTATGGAGCCCACAAAAGGCTGCACCATCGTACGAATATTCCCCGACAGCAAGAATATTCCACGACCAAACGAATATTCTCTGACAACAATGAATATTTTATAACCACTTGTTTATTTAAAATATTCGCGCATTTTACATATAACTAACCATATTAATCAAATCAACCCTTACTATTTCAAAATAATAAATAGAGGAAATTTCATTTCATTTATAAAAAGTTGGGGTCTTACAATCCCCAAACTAGTGGTCAAGCCGAAGTATCAAATAGAGAGGTGAAGTATATTTTGGAAAAAATGGTGAACCTGAATCCGAAGGATTGGTCAATTAAATTGGACAACGCACTGTGGGCATACCGAAAAACATAAAAAATACCGATTGGGATGTCATCATATCGATTGATGTATAGAAAAGTTTTCCATCTTCCCGTGGAGTTGGAACATAATGCATATTGGGCTATTCAGAAATTAAATTTTGACTTGCATACAGTAGGCAAGAAAAGATTGTTACAACTCAATGAGATGGAAGAGTTTCGCCTTCAATCGTATGAAAATGCAAAGCTATACAAAGGGAAAATCAAACTGTGGCATGATAAGAAAATTATGGATCGAAAGCTTGAACCTGGTCAAACTGAGCTACTCAACTGTTTTCAGGAAAACTCAAATCACGTTAGTCAATCCCATTCATAATGAAAGAAGTATTTCCCCATAGCGCTGTTGAATTAGTTGGTCAGAATCAAGACAAAACATTTAAAGTCAACACACATCAATTAAAACATTTTTGGGCTGGAATTGTGGATCGACACAAGACCTCTATCACTCTCGCGGATTCACCAAAAAAATAGGGAGTAGTCAGGATGAAAGACTTAAAATCAAGCGCTTGATGGGAGGCAACCCAATCAGTATTTAGTTTTTCTTTTAATTTCACACTTTGAAAATTTGTAGTAAGTTTAGAATAGTATTGTTGTAGTATAACTTTTCTTATTCATTCTCCATGTGAACCCTAATCTGATTTAATCATCATCATTTTAAGGTTGAGATTGACTTTCACAAGAGTAAATCACGAGACAACCATTAGGTAAGGTTCTTAAAGGATGATGGCAGTGCGTATATGAGTAGATTAGTATGTGGAGAGTAATTTAAATCAAAAAACATGAGGAAACAAGTAAATGGAAGTATGATTAGTGTACTAAGCAATTAAGTGGATTTGAAAACAAAAGAAATTTTTTTAGGAGAACAGTATATGCGCCATATTAGAGAAATTAACAAATAAAACCTGCGCTTAGGCGCAGAGCTCTCTGCCAGACTTCGCTCCAACACGCTTTTCATCGCTCCTACATGCAGACTCCTCTGTCAAACCTCGCAATGACGAAGTTTACTGAACAAAAATCCTCACCCCGATGCAAATCACAGTTTTCAGTTTTTTAAAATTCCTCTTTCATTCTACTTAAAACAGTTCCTTTTCATTCCAAACACATACACACCAGTGCCCTAACCCCCAATAACGTACCCCAATCTCGATGTTGAACCAAATTCGACTAAATTCTTGGCCCAAATCACTGCGCACAGATTCATGGGATCTCTAGTTCTAAAATTTCATCAAGGACTTGACCCAAACTATGGCTCCAAGTGCTTCCAGCTTTCCTCTCGGCTAAAATCATTCTACATGAAATTGGGTAAATTCATTGGGGTTGTGGTCGATCATAAGACATCTCATTAAGTAAACCCACATAATTTGACTATTTTGACACTTGTTCATCTGATTTAGGTAAGTTGGAAGCGTGAGTAGGGATTTTCATTGCTAGACTAATTACTTCAAATATAAAATGTTTGTTATTGGTAATTATTGCATTTGATCATGTATAATGATATACACTGCTTTGTGATTTGGAAGTTAGGTTGAACACTAAGGTTGGGGAAATTTTGAACATACAATTTAGTGCACACAAGGTATCTATAGAGTGATTGGCATGGTTCCTATTCATATTGGTTTCAACAGTCGACTACCTGGATAAATTCTAGACACTATAATGAGGGAATTAATTAAGACAACTGAGATTTGAGGGTAAATCGTCCTGTGAATGTTTTGATATGTTTGGAACAACAGTTCAACGACATACACAATGACACCAAAAGCATCAAAAAGAAAATGGGGTAAGGGATCGTCCACCCCCGTCCGATTGTTTGATATAAGGAAATTTATAACTTCTGAGGCGGCGACCAGATTTGAATACTTAGCCTCCAAATCCCTTATTCAGGAGCATGGACTAAGCCTCGATGAGTTTAATGGTGAGATGGGCCACTAGATAATAGAAAGGGGAATGGGGACCTTTACAAAACTACCAGAAGCAGCAGTGGTGGCTTTAGTGAAAGAGTTTTATGCCAATGCACCAGATAAATCACCATTTTTTGCATTCGTCCGGGGTAAAATGGTGTCGTTTACTGTTCAAGAAATCAATGATTATTACAATCTCCAATCTCCAGATATTTGTGAGTATATGGCATATAAGGACCATGACTTAAATTATGAGCAAATACTGAGTGAGTTATGCAAGCCAGAGTCCTCATGGTCCTCGAACGACAAGTATAAAAAGATATGGAATGCATTCCTTTATGCTAAATTGATGCCTTCAAAGCACACTAGTGATGTTACCAAAGAGAAGGTTATATTATTGTACTTTATCATCATGATGATTAAACGCTATTCGATTTGGAAAGGAGGGAAATATCACCAACGAGGCCTTGGTTTTACCTTTTTGACTGATTTTGATGATGAGGAGGATGAAGAAGAAGATGCAGACTTTGATGAGGAGGACCAATAATAAGATTCAGTCGGACCATCCAATTCATTTCGTTTAAAAGCCACTTTCAGTATCCAATTTCAGAGTCTCCAACAATATCTTGCCGCACGTAATAAGCTAGTGCATAATGGGATAGAACGATTAGCAGCGAGACAAGAGCATATGTTTTCTACAAATGTCAAGGATGTTAGATATCTACGCATCTTATATTGATAATTATGTGTACTCTAATAATACGCAGTGAATGCTTGTATTACTAATACTGCAATATCATAAATACAATATTACTATGCATATGGTGTGCATCCATTAACATATAATGTGCATATACCAGTATCAAAATTTTAAAAGAGATCCTAAATAGATGCATTAATTGCACATTTATATTTATAAAAAAAATTAAAAGAAAATATTTAAGAAGTTTTTATCCTCTCGCGCTATAAACTGTAGGAACTGAATGGTTTTGTTCAAAAATCACATATCTTATTTTTTGGAGACACTTTAAACAAAATTAAGTATGAAGTATTCCATTACATTTGCTAGAATTCTTCTCTTGCTAGTCCTTTTTACAGGTAAACACTAATTTAGTATATAATATATGGGTGTTTGTGTTTAATTTACATATAGACACACTATGCTTTTTTAATCATGTATTTCATTTTAAAAAAATTCTATTTCTTACTATATAAATGTTTCAATAGATTTCATATATTGAGTAACATGAATAGATCAAAATTATTTAAGATTATTAGCATTTTGTATTTATTTTATTACAAAGGTAATTTAGATAATAACCCTGAGAGCTTAAGAAAACCATGACCCTTATTTTTTTTTTTGGAAAGTCTTCTAATTTTATTAAATAATTATTATGCCTCATGCTCATGCCTTTGTTTATTTTGTTATATATAATTATTTTTTATTTTACTTCTCAAAATTATCATATAAAACTCGTTTTCTCAGGTGTTAGGATGCTATGATGGAAGTTTAACTCTACTAACTCTGTCATATTAGCTCAAGTAATAATGACCCTAATAATACATGTCTTTGTAAAATAAAAAAATCATGAGTTCAATTGTAGTGATCTTTTTTTTACGGTAGTTACATATAATTGATTTGTTAAATATATAATTACTTTGTTTCAAAATAGAGATACGTTTTGATTTTTAAGTCAAATTTTAAATTCATAAAATTCAAAATTGATTTAACTTTTGAAAGACTAAATATTTTATTTAGTACTATATTTTAATTAGTATACAGTAATTATATATATTTTTTATCTAAAGTAAATAAATATGTATTAGTATTATATTTCAAAAATTATGAATTAACTTACAAATGTTAAAAATGCAACTCTAATTCTAAAACACAAGGATTATATAGATACAAAATTTTTACATAAAATCACCAAATTATATTATTTTGTCTATTGATTTCATTTACGTATTTTGATAATTGTAGGTAATGAGCTGACGATTGTTAATGCATTGAGGTACAATTTTCTGATCCTACTAAAAATTGCTTGTAAGATGCCTGTGCCAAAAAGTGCAAGCAAGAAAAGGGTCACTTTGCTTCAGGAAGATGTATACTTGTTGATACTTGCTTCTGTAAATACCCTTGTTAATCCTATGTATTACATGATGGGTTGTCACATTTAGACATAACAATATAAATAAAAAACTATTTGGTCAATCATATTTAGTTACATTTAATTAATTTGGATATTTTTTATTTCTTTTTTTGAAATAACTTCTTCATACAGGACACAAACTTTTGTTCATGTGCAAATTATTTTATAATTTAAGAAAGCAAGCTATGATGGCAATCATCCATCCAATATGTAGGAAAAAACATATTATCTAACTGAGCTAAATATTCTAGTTCCTGAGCTACTTGATAGCTTTCTCTTGGCGAAACTCACCTTCTGAAATTCTAATCTGAATCCTCAACAATCTCTTTTGATAGACGTGTAATCATCGTCTTACAATCTAGCTCCTTCAATAATAATGTTAGTAAGACCTATCTCAATATAAAATTTAATAGCTTGACGAATAACAAATGCTTCGGCACATGCAACCTATAAATTACCGACCAAACTATCTACTCCAGCTCCTAAAACAGGCCCATGTTCATCTCGAAAACAAAACCAATTTTGTAAAACCCATTACCTTTCACCGAGGCATAACAATTTATTTGAACAACATGGCTGATAAGTTTACACCATTTAGTAACTTGCCTTAATTCAGGTTGAACAAGAAAGTACTTAATAAATCTCATAGTTTCAGAAAATTGATGAAAGAAATCGAGACACCTCCCATCCAACACATTAAAATTCCCCTCAAGTTTGCCATGTACAACACAATTGCAGTGATCCCAAATATGCCATGCCAATAAACAACCTGCACTAGTCCCCTTTGCTTAACACCTTAACCATGGATGGCTAGGAATAGGAACCAATCAGCAAAGTTCCTAATAGAATCAAAATAGATCGTCTACCTAATATTAGTTAGTTACTTTTGTTCAAAAATAGAAATTAGTATCGTAGTTTTGTCAAAAAAACATGAATTCATTATATAGTTTTATAAGAAATATTCAAAATAAGATTACCAAATACTAATTGGTTTCTTTTATTTAAATATATAATAATAAAAAAAATAATAATACAAGTTTAAGAAAAATTATATTACCACTTAGATAATACGATTTGATAAGAAACGAAAATTAGCATAAAACTCATCTACCTAACTTAAATTTGGTAATATTATTAAAATATAAGTATAATTAATGATTCGAGTGTAAGTAAGACTTTATCATTATTCAGGTAATATAATTGTTAGTATTCAAAAAATAAAAATATAATATTCTAGTCGACAATATGATTCAATTATTAAATTAAAAATAAAAATTAATTATTATATCCAATATAAAAATTCCTAAATTAAAATTACTCATCTACCAAGAATTCTCTTATTATGGTGTGAATTTCATTTCTAACTAAGCATCCTATTAATAGGAGAATGACAATATATTATTTGAATTTAGAAAATCAAGGGTGCACCGGAGAAATTTCTCGGGCGAATTCATCAAAATTGTTTTATTTTACTATGTACCACTATGCACACTATGCACATTATGCAGTACTATGCATAATAAAATATAATATATATATATATATATATATATAACAAAACTTAGATAACTTTCTACCGGCAGTTTTGAAAAATGGGTAATTGGGGGTCCATGTAATAAACAAAATTTACAACAAATACTTCATAAAATATACCTGTATTTATCTCAATTCACTTGGCTTCACAAAACACGTTTTTAATAACTTTTATTATTAATATTATAACTTACAATATTAACAACCAGATCATTCCCAAGAAAGATGAGGCTTTCCGATTAAGACTTTTCCTTATTGGCGCGCAATTAGGTGACCAAACCCCTTTCATCGACATAATTTTCTAAACATCGTCAATAATACAAATAATAATATGAATAACTTTTTTCATCTCAATTATTGATTTAATAATATAAAATATTGTGCGGATGATACTGTGACAATAATTGCATCAATAATATGAGATACTATGCAACAACTACTGTTCCAATAATTGAATAAAACTGAGTGACTTCTCACGTAAGCATCAATAAAGATAATATACAATGCCGTGTGAAACTATGCAACCACGCGTATTACTGTACTTTTACCACCGGGTATTTCAACAGTTAACGGTAAAACTTTTGCCGTTATTTTTATAAAAAGTTATTTCTGTCGTTTTCTAATTCCGACAGTAATTCCGTTCTGGGGTCCACCAATGATTGTGTCTTCATACGAATATTCCCCGACCAAATGGATATTTTATAACAACTTGCTTACTTTGCAAAATTCTTAAATATTACTCACAACCATAACATTATATCAAATCCATACCTTATTACACAAAATGATATTTAGAGAAAATTAAATCTTTATTCATAAAAGTTGGGGTCTTACACCTTCCCCATGTCATTTAACAATGAGTACATTCTGGTTGCGGTAGACTATGTTTCAAAATTGGTCGAAGCATCCACATTACCCACCAACGATGCTAAAGTAGTCCTCAAGCTTCTTAAGAAAAACATATTCACTAGATTTAGTACATCTCGGGAGATCATTAGTGACGAAGGTATTCATTTTGGCAACAAATACTTCTCAGCATTGCTTGCAAAGTATGGGGTCACTCGCAAAACAGCCACAGCTTACCATCCCAAAACTGGTGGGCAAGCCGAAGTATCGAATAGAGAGGTGAAGCGTATTTTGGAAAAAATTATGAACCTGAATCGGAAGGATTGGTCAATTAAATTTGACGACGCACTGTGGACATACTGAAAAATATATAAAATACCGATTGAGATGTCATCATATCGATTGGTGTATAGAAAAACTTGCCATCTTCCCTTGGAGTTAGAACATAGTGCTTATTGGGCTATTCAGAAATTAAATTTCGACTTGCATGCAGCAGGCGAGAAAAGATTGTTACAACTCAATGAGATGGAAGAGTTTCGCCTTCAATCATATGAAAATTCAAAGATGTACAAAGGGAAAATCAAACGGTGGCATGATAAGAAAATTATGGATCGAAAGCTTGAACATGGTCAAACCGATCTACTCAAATGTATTCGGGAAAACTCAAATCACTTTAATCAGGCCCATTTATAATCAAAGAAGTATTTCCCCATGGATCTGTTGAATTAGTTGGTCGAAATCAAGACAAAACATTTAAAGTTAACGCACATCAATTAAAACATTACTGGGGTGGAATTGTGGATCGACACAAGACCTCTATCACTCTCTCGGATTCACTATAAAATAGGGAGTAGTCAGGATGAAAGACTTAAAATCAATCGCTTGATGGGAGGCAACCCAATCAGTATTTAGTTTTTCTTTTAATTTCACACTTAAAAAATTTGTAGTAAGTTTAGAATAGTATTGTTGTAGTACAACTTTTCTTATTCATTCTTCACGTGAACCCTAATCCGATTTAATTATTATCATTTCAAGGTTGTGAATGACATTTACAAGAGTAAATCACGAGACAAATATTAGGTAAGGTTCTGAAAGGATGAAGGCAGTGCGCATATGAGTAGATAAGTATGTGGAGAGTAATTTACATCAAAAAACATAAGGAAGCGAGTAAATAGAAGTCTGATTAGTGTTCTAAGCAATTAAGTGGATCCGAAAACAAAAGAAAATTTTTCAAGAAAATAGAATATGCGCTCTAACAGAGAAATTAACAAATAAAATTTCACCTAGGCGCAGAACTGCTCATCCAGACTTCGCCCCAGCATGCTTTTCATCACTCTTAACTACAGACTCCTCTGTCAAACCTCGCCCCGACAAAGTTTACTGAATAAAAATCTTCGCTCCAACACAAATCACAGTTTTTAGTTTTTAAAATTCCTCTTTCATTCGAGTTAAAACACTTCCTTTTCATTCCAAACACAAACACACTAGTGCCCTAACCACTAAAAACCGACCCCCATCTCGATGTTGAACCAAATTCGACTAAATTCTTGTTCCTAAATCACTGCGCACGGATTCAAGGGATCTCTAGTCTCAAATTTCATCAAGGACTTGACCCAAACTAGGGCTCCAAATGCTTCCAGCCTTCCTCTTGGCATGAATCATTCTACATGAAATGTGGTAGATTCATTACGGTCGTGGTCGATCATCAGACATCTCATTAAGTAAACCCACATACTTTGCCTATTTGGACACTTGTTCATCTGATTTGGGTAAGTTGGAAGCGTGAGTATGTATTTTCATTGCTAGACTAATTACTTCAATTGTAAAATGTTTGTTATTGGTAATTATTGCATTTGATAAGGTATAATGCTATACACTGCTTTGTGACTTGAAAGTTAGGTTGAACACTAAGGTTGAGGAAATTTTGAACATACAATTTAGTGCATACAAGGTATCCATAGAGTGATTGGCATGGTTCCTAGTCATATTGGTTTCAACAGTCAACTACCTGGATACATTCTAGACACTATAATGGGGGTATTTATTGAGACAACTGAGATTTGGGGGTAAACCGTCCTGTGAACGTTTTGATAAGTTTGGAACTACAGTTCAACGACATACACAATGACGCCAAAAACATCAAAAAGAAAATGGGGTAAGGGATCATCCACCCCCGTCCGACAGTTTGATATAAGGAAATTTATAACTTCTGAGGCGGCGACCAGATTTGAATACATAGCCTCCAAATTCCTTATTCAGGAGCATGGACTAAGCCTCGATGGGTTTAATGGTGAGATGGCACACTAGATAATAGAATGGGGATGGGGGACCTTTACCGAACTACCGGAAGCAGCAGTGGTGGCTTTAGTGAAAGAGTTTTATGCCAATGCACCAGATAAATAACCATTTTTTGCATTCATCCGGGGTAAAATGGTGTCGTTTACTGTTCAAGAAATTAAAGATTATTACAATCTCCAATCTCCAGTTGTTTATGAGCAAATACTGAGTGAGTTATGCAAGCCAGAGTCCCCATGGTCCTAGAAATCAATGATTATTACAAACTCCAATCTCCAACTGTTTTTGAGTATATGGCATATAAGGACCAAGGCTTAAATTATGAGCAAATACTGAGTGAGTTATGCAAGCTAGAGTCCTCATGGTCCTAGAAGGGTACATACTTTCCAAGCAAGGATCTTAGTCATTATGGAAAGATATTGCATGCATTCCTTTATGCTAAATTGATGCCTTCAAAGCACACTAGTGATGTTACCAAAGAGAGGTTGTATTATTGTACTCTATCATCAAGGATTGTCCAATAGATGTAGGGCTCAGAATACATCATTCCATTTGTCGTTATCTGTGGGGCCCTCTTCAAGGAGGATTACCACATCCTTCTCTTATTTGTGGGCTATGTGCACGAGCTAGGGTGAAATGGAGTGCAGATGAGACAGTTTAACAACTTTTGTAACTCTTGGACCACGTGATGATTGTTGGGTAAAATCTATATACGCATAACACCCAAGTATACGTGGTCAAAAAGTAATATAGTATTGAGTAGAGTATCGTTCCCTCAAAGACGAATTAGTAAGAAATTTAACTATACAATCACTAATTTCCTATTAATCCTAATTCTATTAAACTATTCAATTTAATGATTTAAAAGTATAGAAACTAAATTAACAAATAAATAAACTATCACAAGACAATCACAAATATCAAAATCTGGAATTTCAAACAAATAATGGAGAATTAGACATATGATTTCACCCTAAGCTTTACTCTGATTTCAACACCTTTATTCCAATTCAATTCATTATCCCAGTTTATTAATTGAGAACACGAATATAGTACTAACCACCTCTCAATGCACTAATAATGTATTAACTTAAATCCACAAAGTATATAGAGACAAGCTAAACACCTTAATCAACTAACTCACTATATCTCTATGTGAATTATAATTAAAGAAGGTTTAAGATTAAGTTCTCTATCCGATTACATGCGATGTCAAGCATATCTCTACCTTAAATTCATCAAGATTCTGTTATTCACAAAATTCATGAACACATGCTATATTAACTAAGTCTAGATTCGAATATCCTCTCTCGATTCCATACAAAACCACAACAAATTGTTGATCAGGTAATTCATAAATTCACGGTCAAATTAATATAGATAAACCAGGAAATAACTTTTTGAACTGGAAATCAAAGTTACAAAATCATCATTTCACTTAAGGATCCATCATAAGCCTAAAAAGCGAATTAGTTCATAATGAATGACATAAAATTGAATAATTCAAAGATAACATTCTTTCAATTACAAATAAAAGACTAAGAAGAAGAATAGTGAAAAACACCCTTCACGTAGCCTAAATCTACAATTGTCACAGAAATCTTTTCAAAATACTCCTCCAAAGCTTGCTATGAAAAATTGGAATTAATCTCTGTACTTTGCCTTCCGTGATGCTTAATTCATTATTTTTTAGAGCAATATATATCTACCACAGAGTTCTAGTCAAAGTCCCTCAGCCACTAGAGTCCACATGCCACACAAAGTCATAACAATCTATGTTCCAGCCGAGTTTCAAACGCAGAGGACACTCCAGACTTCGGCACCACGCCCCGACGGGGGTACACTGCAAAATAGCCCCGCCCCGGCGGGCATGGCCAATGTTAGTTGACTGGTGCCATTTTCCAAACTTACCCTAAATATGCTCCAAATGCTTCCTTTTTGCATCATTCGCTACACCAACGACCCTACATATGAAATAACAAGAAACAAGTAAGAATGAACATGAATGCAATGAATTAACAATGATTATGCTTAAAATGGACATCGATTCGCAGATATAAAATCCACTTATCAAAATCACCCAAACTTAAACCGTGCTAGCCCTCGAGCACAAAACAAACTACATGCTATGCAATGCAATGCAATGAGATGTATCTAACTAAAAATCATTAAATCCAACAATATCACAGAATCAAAGTCATTCCTTCGGCCTCAGAACAATTAAGCACACATTACAATACTTCATAATAGAAACCATCAATAATTTCTCATTAATTCCTCGAATCATATACGCCTCATGACTAATATCGTGTGTGTGTGTGGTCAACATCTACGCTACTGATTTAAATTCAAATTCAACACATAACCAATCTCTTATTAGGATTCATACAGAATAAACTCAAAAATTTCAAAAATAAACAAGTTTCAACTCAAATCAAATAATTACCAAGATTAGGGGTCCCAATAGGGTATTCATGCTCCTTTTTTTCAATGACGGGGCATCTTTCCCCTTATTTTTTATCTTCTCTTTATTTTTCTTTTCTTTCTAGATACATGGTTGGTGAGTGCGTTTTATGCTCCATCTCACGCTTGTGTTTATGGGGAGTATTTCTCCTCATCCCACCACAAGACTCAACTCATTTTCATTTAATTTTTCTTGTTTTTCCCTCTCTTTTTTTCTGAAGCTTATACACCCTACGTTTCCCCCCCAAACTTAGGTTCTTGCCTAATTTGTTGTCTTCACTGCCTATTCTTGTCATTCTCATATCTATACTAGCATTATCCTTTAGAAACTATTTATGTATCGATTTAAACCAATCACTCAATATAGATGTCATTAACGTGCTAACCTTTTATACCAGTTTCAAACATGCACAAAATCCGAGTCATGATTCGAAACTACCTCACAGTTCTACTACTGAATACTGTATTTGTCTAGTTAATCTCAATTTCATCATTGGCCAAAATAAACATGCTGTAACACTGCTGAACATATGCAAAATGAACACAATAACTAACTAAATTAAATAATTTTTTTTATATATAACTTGAATGCAAACATAAAAGAACATAAATTAAAACTAAATATGCTCCTAAGGTACTATGAAACTTTTTGATTACATTAATGCTAAAACTAATATGCAAACTAACAAGCAACACTAAATGCAAACCTAACTCATGACAATATGCATGTAACATAAAATGCATAATAAAATAATTCCCCTAAACTTAACAACAACAATGTCCTCATTGTATGGATATAGCAATAAATTGAGTGAGGACTTCCCTAGAATTACCTAAGTCTGGGGTGGTGGTGGTTGATCTTTTCCCTCAGAGTCACTTGATGGAAACTTTGGCATGTGCATGAGCTGCTGATATGGAAATTGTGCAGTTGGATTGAAACTCTGGAGTGTGGTATTCAAGGATGCGAACGACATGTTCATGGCATCAAACATATGGTCTTGTCGCATTGCAAGCCGCCTCATCTCCCTTCATGCTGCTTTGTTGTGCTCCTCCATGTGGTGTTAAAATGCTAGAAACTGAGGATTAGATATGGCGTAAGAAGATGGTTCTGCCTCAGTCCCTTGTTCTCCCCTAGTCTCATCCTCATCACCCGAAGTGTCTTCAGCGTCATCTTCGTCCTCCGAAGCTAATGGGAATACAAATCCTAAACCTCTAGGATGAGATTCTCCCCTGACCCACACTGAATATCGCGCGATTATTCTATTATCTAGTAGTTGCAGTGGCATCTGTGTGGGATCATCATCTGACCAACAAACTCCTGCTTTACAACACAACGCACAAATGAGGGATGGATGTGGAAAATCGCCTGAAAAATTGCCACGTAGACATCGGTGAATGGAAAAACTGATTATGGCCCCGACGTCGATGATGAAGTCTTGTACAATAACATATAGGAGTAGTTTCTTCTCTTTAGTCACGCCCGAGGTGTGCGTGGATGGCAATAATTTCGCACATAAGAAGGCGTACCAAATTTTTCCATACCGATTGAGATCTTTACTATGAAACATCATGCCTCCCTTCCGACCCTTGATCCACGTTGTTCCCGACTTGGTCATTTCTTTGAGAACCTCCTCAAAGTCAGGGTCAAAATCCCTCAAATGAGCTTATTGACACTGTCTAGGCACCCGCAATTGATAATACGTGTTGATGGCATCAACACTGAACGGGACCATTCGACCCCATACAAAAGCATTGAACGGTGTATTGTCCTCGGCGTTTGCATAGAACTCCTTGACCACATTAACATCGGCGGGCTCGGGCTCCTCAGTGAACTTGACCCACCCTTTTTGATAAATTTGTTGCATCATTTGCATCGTCATGAGTATCTGGTGCCAACCCCCGCTCCGATGTAAGAGCCTTTGTGACCAAATAGTCGTACCAGTCGGCGGCGACGACACTTTTGAACTTCCGGTGGTTGAATGCTCGGGATAGTGGAGTTGGCCTTGAACTATCTCTCCATTATCGTTTGGATGTTGGTTGAGATGCCATAGATTCTCCGATGCCTTAGTAACAAAATTCACTCCCAAACTGTACTCACACAATCGGACAAACACTTGGTGTGCACAAAATTTTCTATGGCAAATAAGGTGAGAGAAGATGAAGAACATGTATAATTGTGACGTACACTCGATTGCTCTACACTTGCATCAGTTATTTGTGTAATTCGTAGCTCTTGGAGATGGAGATGGAGATGGAGATGGAAGGATGCGGAGAACTTGTGTTGAGAGGTAGGGTTTATATAGACGTGGTGGGATGAAGAGGGGAAGAAGTAATAGATTGATAGAGTGAAGTAGTGGTTAATGGAATGGGAAGATGGAATCATGGTGAAGTGGGTGTAATGGATGGGGGTTGAAGTGGTAATCGTGGGTGTAATGGATTGGGGTTGAAGTGGTAATCGTGGGTGTAATGGATGGGGGTTGAAGTGGTAATCGTGGGTTATTAAGTGCTAGTGTATGGAGCTTGGAGTTGTAGTGTAGGAGAAGGAGGGTAGTGGGCGTGTGTTTGTGTAACTTCCGAATAAGACTTCCCAGATTCAAGGACCCCCGCCCCGGCGGGGGGTACAAGGCCAAAATAGCCTGCCCCAGCGGGTTAGTCCCCTGACTTTGAATTTTGGACTTCGACTTTGTGACTGTAACATGGGCTCTGTCCGCTTCTTTTCATGCATGTTGCTGCTATGACTCACTATTTAACATCTTGCAAGCCATAAAACACATACGTGAGTATATTGTTGTTCAATTTGAACATGATTGAGAGATTTTCAAGAATCATAAAAATAACGACCTAATGAAATTAGTAATTCCTAACTATTATTCTAAGTTATAATATAAATATTACGAAAATCAATAAAAAGTAAATGATTGGGTTGCCTCCCAATTAGCGATTGATTTTAAGTCATTCAGCCTGACTACTCCCTATTTATGGTGCGTCGGTCAGAGTGATTGCGATGACGTCGGTGTTGGACTCGTCACCCCAATAGTGCTTTAATCGTTGACCGATGACTTTGAAAGTTTTTAAAGGATTCCGACTGTAAAGTTCAACGGCGCCATGAGAGAACACCTGTTTTATAGTGAATGGTCCCGACCATCTCGACTTAAGCTTACCTGGGAACAATCTCAGCCGTGAGTTGAACAACAATACTGATTGTACCGACTCGAACGTTCAATGCATAATCTTCTTGTTGTGCCATTTCTTAACCTTTTCCTTGTATAACTTGGAGTTCTCATAGGCGTGAAGGAAAAATTCACCGAGCTCGTTTATTTGCATTAATCGCTTTTCCCCTACAGCTGCTTGATCGAAATTGAGTTTCTTAATCGCCCAATAAGCCTTATGCTGTAATGATAAGTGGGTTTTACACCTACGTATTGAATATCAATTCACGAGAACTATGCCCATCTCAAGTACATTTTAGTGTGTTTTTAGTTGTATTTCATAATATTTTGCAGTGCATGTATTGAAAATTCCTTTGGTGAAAAAGTGCAGGAATTGGCATAAGCTCGGCATTGGTAGATGGCATGTAATAAATGAAGGTATGACACGAGGAAATGGCATGAGCTTGGCATTGGTAGATGGCATGTGATAAATGAAGGTATGACACGAGGATCAAGTGGAGACAAGAATCCAAGCATTGGTGGACAAATGAACAAGAGTAGCATGACAAGGATGAAGCAGCAGCAGAACACAAGAGTGCAGGTTATAGGAGCCGCGCGACTATATAGGCTAAAACTCGTGCACCCGCGCCCTTAACCGGACTGAGCTGATTTCACACTCGCGCGCCCACGCCTTGTTAACGAAGGGACAGCGCGCGACGTTGACTGTAGCTGCTAACTTTATTTTAAATTTGAAATTGGAAGCGTAACTTAGAGGGGGGTGTAGACACTCGAAATTTTCCGTACTACTGTTACTAACATTACAGGAGGACAGATTCGTCTTTTAAGAGAGAACCCTGAAAGACAATCCAAATCCATACCGGATACTACCAGAAGTTCAGAATCAACCCCGAATCACAGTCTTGGAGTAACCAAATCCAACCTCGGAGATAACCCCAAGGCCTGCAGGTACAATACCGGAACACACACCAGAGAAGACCGATTAATCTCGGAGACAACCCCGAGGTATCCAGTCTTAGTCCCAACCATGGGAATAGCCACTAACCTTTGTGATAACCCCAAAGAATACAGTTCCGGCGATAACCTCAAAAATGCTTGTTTCAAATGCAACAAGCTTCAATCTCAGCGCTCACAACGAGATACAATGCACCAACCCGACAATAACATCGTGAAGATATGCACACCTCAAAGATGACAATGAGGACCTTCAACAATTGCAGCAGTCCAATCTCAGCGAAGTTTGAGCAATGTCTACTTTATCAGCACAATCCAGAGATAACACCAGGGAGGGGCAACATCGTCATCTTGTCAAACAGGATGCCACATCACATCTCTATGCAACGATGTCCTGGAAGACTAACCAATCCAGAGTGACTATTGTGCGGGGTAACAGATGAAAGTTGAAGCTTGAAGACCAGAGGGAATCGTCCTATCTTTAATGCCTTCGTACAAACTCTAATCCCATGCCATCGTACAAGTCTCGATAACGGAGGTCCGAAATAGGTCATGTATACCTCAAAAGGATGCCCGGATTGTACTTCTAAAAATCCGAGTGGACATTACAGTGCCTGAGTGCCCGTACTTCGAGACGACCCGACCCGACAAATCCGGGCCAGCCCGGGTTGCCTATAGTACACCTGCGGCTCAACCGCAAGTACACCTGCGGTTACTTTGCCTAAAAATAGAGGGCATGGGGTGCTGATTTTCTATGGAAAAAAGACGGGGAAACCCTGTACAATTTGCTCCGCACTCGCCCATACATTGTATTTTCCCACTTTTAAACACTTGTGAGCTCATATATAGCCTCTTTTGTACCCATAAAATCCAGTGTTTACCCACTCTAAAGATATAGAAGCCTTTTTTAGCAGTCAGCTGTAAGCCTTCTCACACACTTTAGAGTCTTTCTCTTCATCTTTGCACAAACCCTTTTACACGTTGAGAGTCGTGTTGCTTGCTTTTGCCCGGACTTTGGTTCGTGGTTTCATTCCAGTCTGTATATATATATATTATATATATATTTACATATCTATTGACTAACATTATCGAGTTATGCCTCGATTGAGCCTAGACTTCGATCTAGAGCGTTTATTTGGTTTAATATATATATATATATATATATATATATATATATATTAATTGTGGTCGGACTTTGTTCGATGAGCCTAGAATTCGGTCTGGTGCGTTTACTCGCTTTTATATATATATATATATATATATATATATATATATATATATATATATATATATATGAACTGTGGTCGGACTCTGTTCGATGAGCCTAGATTTTATATCCGGTGCATTTATTCACTAATATATATATTTATACTTATATATATATGAACTGTGGTCGAACTCTGTTCGATGAGCCTGGATTTTACATCTGGTGAGTTTAATGCTTATATATATATATACACATATATATTTATTTATTTTCGTCCTTCCTGGAGTTTCCTTCGTGACAGTTGATCGCTCTTACGGCTTTATTTACATTTCTGATCCCACATGGAGGTGCTTCGTGGTTGGTGATCATGTCTGTATATACAAATTGCGGTATCTTGTGCGCCTAGGAATCATGTGATCACAGATTGCGGTATCTTGTGCGCCTAGGAATCATGTGATCACAGATTCATCCCATTGGATCTAGATTCGGTTCCCATGATGGACATTTTCAGCTGTAAGCAGCTTGTAAATTATTCTGCGGTGTCTGAATTTCCTAAGATCATTTTCATACCCACGAGGAAGTCGGCATTATTTTTGTACATTATTTTTGTACATATACCTCGCATCCGTTAAATAAAATCAATTCAGCCGATCACTTAATAAAAATGGGAGTGTAAAAGGTCTCAATTCCTATTGAGCATCAGGGTTAGAAAACCTCTTTTATAAAACATCACTGCCATATCTTGCTAAAAAATGAATATTTACATAAATTCAAACCCTGTGTATATAGGTTCGAACGAGGCCTCGCACAACTTTCATATAACAGCACATTGACCCACACACACACAAATTCAGATAATAGTTTCTTGAAAAGAGGCGGTCACCGTGGTAACACGGATGTCGGGGGGTGCTTAACACCTCCCCCCTGCATAACCAAGTCCCCGGACCCAAATGAATCTCAGTTTCACCGACCCGTATAACAGTGTCACATCACTTGGTCAATGTACAAACCTTTTCTCGGTTGTGTTGGTACAACCATTTAAAAAACCAACTGGAAACTCTTAACATCCCATCATCGACATTATACATGTCGGACCTTTTTCACTTGTTTTTTCAAACAAATCTCATCTAAAATGAGAACACCAAAGAACAAGTAACGGACAGGGACACCCAAAAATCCCGACGTCGACAGGTGGCAACTCTGCTGGGGACTCCAGTAAGACGAATTAAGCCGCTATTCCAATTTTCTTCAAAACTATTATCTGGTTATGTGTGAATGTTGCATTTACATTTGATGAATGTGTACGAATGCATTTCCTTATTTACACTTAGTGCTTCGTACCATAACTGCTTGTGATGCTAGTGCTTCACACCATAACTGCTTTTGATATTAGTGCTTCTCACATGCCATCATTTTTATACGGTGAGACGCGATGTATGTGAATGTATGTTGTGTGGTCCCTCCATCAGGAGGCTATCCCGTCGGTGTTTGATTACTGGACTCGTGAGAAGCCTGAATCTCTGAGGCTCAGGAAAGGCACCACCAAAAATTGCTCCAGTTGAAAGACCGGATTAACTTCCCGTCTAGTAGATTGCGATGATTTAGGAACCTTCATGCCAAAAAGCCGCGAGAGTAACCTAAGATAGGTTCAGCCTCTGATAAACCCAAAACGGAGGAAAGTCTCTTCATGATCTCATTTCAATTACATGTAAACATAATTACTTGTAATTACATTCCATATATATCTCCATGTAATGAGAAATATGAAGAAATGTGTACACATACAAATTAACATGCTACAAACAACTGACATCTGTTGTACAGGATAAAAATCCTAAAATGGGCACATCACATAGCATGTTATTATATGCATTCCTTAACAACTAAACTATGCCAGTCTTTCGCCAGGAATCAATCGGACCTACTACCCGTTCAAAATCCAAGAAGGCAACAGGCCTAAAGTCAATCATGTCGTCATCCGACCAGACTGAACTTAATCCAGTTTCTCGCAAAGAATTAGACGGATTAAGAAAGCAAATTACAGATTTGGCTGTTCTACTAAAAGATTTAAACCAGTCTACACAGGGTCAGAAAATACCCGTACATGTTGAATCCTCCACACAAGGGGGGAATCCCGGTTATTACCATACCTAAACCACAGTTGGATACGACCAACAAAATTCATGATGCTGCCCATCCCACTGGAGATCCAGACACTGGTGACATCAAAAAGAAAGTCCTCCAAATGGAAGAGACCCTTCGCGCTATCAAAGGAATAGGAACACAAGGGAGTGTTTCATACGCTGATCCGTGTATTTTTTTCTGGTGTTCATTACCTAGAAAAATTTAAGACTCTTAACTTTAAAAAATATGACGGGTTAGGAGATCCTTATACACATTTAAAAGTATTTATTAGAGAACTTGGATCCTATACAGAGGATGAAAAACTCAGAATGCAGTTATTCCAAAAGAGTCTAACTAGAGAAGCCCGTTCATGGTACACAAGATTAGACAACTCTAAAATCCATAGCTGGGAAGAGTTAGCACTTCCCTTCCTCACTCAATACAGTTTTCAAACTCAGATGGCTCCTGATCGGTATCAAATCACCAAGATCAAGAAATAGCCTAACGAATCTGTTAGAGAGTATGCTCAGAGGTGGAGACGCCTGGCTGCCCAAGTTAGTCGTTCCATGACAGAATTAGAAATGGTCATGACTTTCATAGACATACAAGAAGCTCCCTTCTATGAGAGAGTTTTAGCCAGCATCGGCAAACCATTTTCTGAAATGGTCAAGCACAGGGAGATGGCTGAGATGGGATTGAAGTCAGAAAAGATTCAAGACCTAGCTGCACTCAAAGTTGTTGCGGATGACATCCAATCTAGAAATTATGGGAACAAACCCCGAAGGGTCTATAAAAAGAAAGAAGAAGATGTTTCCCTGATACTGCAGGGGCAAAAAGGTAATCAAAACATGCCTATTCAAAAGAGAAACTACACTCCCTTTCCAGCACAGTCTACAAACCCTCCAATACCAAAAGGTGGAGAAGTCAAATGCCCTCGAGTGTTTACACCCTTAGGGGATACCCTCGAGAACATTCTTAATCTTCTGACAACACAGAAGAAAATCATGCATCTTCTTCCACCAGCAAGCCCTAATGGACGGGGTTTCAATGCTGCTAGGAAATGTGCTTATCATGCTGGGGCACCTGGACATGATACTCAGGATTGTTGGGCCTTGAAACACAAGATACAGAACCTAATAGACAATGGGGAGATCGTAGTCACCAAACCCGATCAGCCTCATGTCCAAGATAACCCTCTTCCTCAACACAAAGAAGAAGAGGTCAACATGATTAATTGGAGCAATGACAGAGTTCCAATTTCAGCTGTGATTCCTCCCAGACCATCAAAGACGGTGATGACAGATGGGACTATGCAAAGTTCCAGTTCATAATGTAATGAAAGATCAAAGCTCTCTGCAAACATATTGAATAATTTGCGGAACTGGTGACTTATCAGCATCAAGTGACTCGTCAGTTAATCAGCCAGGAGCATGCCAGTCTCCTACATATTGTCATTAATATTCCCTCGTCACTTTAAAAAATGAAATGCTAGAAGGCAATGTGACGAAGAGAGCAAATGCCAAAGCCCGTCGGGATTTCGCCTACAAAAGGGAATTCACCTATTTAGGCCAACCTATGGAGGAAATCCTTCGTATGATAATCAATGAAGGAAGGATCAGTTCCCTTCTACCCCCAATCAACCCCTGTTTGAGATGGTACAACTCTGATGGAGTATGTCAATATCACTCCAGTCTCGCGGTCACAGCACAGAAGAATGCTGGGCACTACGTCACCTTATTCAAAATCTAAGCGACAGTGGTGTCCTGCGCTTAGCGGACGACGATAATTTGTTACGTGCAAGTGAGAATGCAGGCCCTACCAAGTGAAAAAGTGTGGTAGCAGTCATATCCACTGAAACTGATGGGATTAATACATTACTTACAACGCCAACAATTCAACTCAAAGGAGGGAACAATCCTTTGAAAGTGGTCGCTCCCGAGCCAATTAATTTGTCGTGCAGAGTACAATATCCTATTGTTAACTTGCGCAAGGTTCCGTGGAATTACGGAGAAGGTGAAGGATTCACCTCACATACAACTGTTGTAGTATTGAAGGAAAATCCACTGTATCTCCCCCATCGGGTGATGAAGTCTACCACCAAATCAAAAGGGAAAAATACACATGGAGAAGATTGAAAAATTCCTCCGCGCTATGGGTCATAATGAAGCTACGGCGGCTTTAAGCTTGAAAGAAGCTCCACAACAAATATCAATTTTTTACTTGGTCCTAACTTTCGAGAATCACCGGAAGGTCTTGTTAAAGGTTTTGGAAGAAGCCTATCTCCCGACATCAGTGGATACGAAAAAGTTTCAACATCTGGTTGATCACATTTTCAACACAAATGTGATATCCTTCACTGATGATGACATACCACCCGAAGGGACCGGTCATTGCAAACCGTTGCACATTGCGATCTTGTCCTCCGGATATATGGTAGCTGGAGTCTTAATAGATGGAGGTTCCTCTCTGAATATCTTCCCATATGCTACCTTGGTGAAGATGAATATCAATCTCAACAGAATTCAAAGTAGCCATACTATCATCAAAGCTTTCGATGGAGCCCGTCGTAACTCGGTCAGAGTAATTGAGCTGCCAATCGAAATTGGTCCTCACACATTCTGCGTATCTTTCCATGTGCTCGAGATAGATTCGGGATACAACCTGCAATTGGGATGACCATGGATTCACATGGCAGGGGCAGTCCCCTCCACTCCTCATCAACAGTTGAAATACATCATCCACAATAGCCTGGTCACAGTCAACACTGAACTGAAGATTCCTCAGCACGGGGACATGCCGTTCACCAATGCCGATGAGGATGTAGAGCCAATTAGTATTCATACTTTGGAAATAAGAAATATCTAATACCATGCTATTAGAATGCCACTGTCCGAACCCCAGATTTCTACTGAGGTGATGTCAGCCAGTCAAGAAATGATGTCGTTAGGTCATAAGACGGGACAAGGGTTGGGTAAATATTACAAGGGTATCGAGTGCCCCATTCGATTAACCAAACAAGCTTGAACGGCTGGACTAGGCTATTCTGCCAGCTCTAGTCACATGAATCCTCATAAGCATCAACATATTCCTTCAGCTTCAACCATGTGTCATTTAGCTTCGCCTTCAAAATCTGAGTCCGCACAACCTCTCGTAAAGGTGCCAGCCAATGTAATGGCTATGTTATGTCCCAAGTCAGTACCGGTGAAGGGGAAAGAAGTCTTTGTTCCAAAACCCGCAGTGGAAGAAGAGGAACGAAGAATCAAACAAGATGTCATACGGATGATGTCTGGTATACGTATCATCGTTCATTATGAACATACCAACAGATACATCCTAGACGATGATTGCCCAGATGTAATGGCCATCATTCAGGACAGGGAGGATGATGACAATCCCTCCATCACTGCAATTCACCTAGACTTTGATCTTGCCAATTGGAATAGCATTCCTTGCATTGATCGTCAAGGGTAAAGCGGGCAGAAACTCTTTTTTCCCTATAGATATAATAACTGCTTATTTTTCAGTACAATATTAGCAGTTTATTTTTCCAGTATATGCTAACACTGTGTATGATCAAACACGTTTCATATATATACTAAGTGAAAGCATATTTTGTTTCAGGACTCTGAATTTAAATGTGCCTGTACTTGCTGATACGGTGCCTCTTCTACACAGGGATTGTACCTTTAATGTAGAGATGAATTCAGCCTTGATGGACGTACATGATGACATTGAGGTGCCTTTAGAAATTCAGGAATGGGTCAAAGACAAACCCAAACCCAACCTTGATCAAACCACTTCTTTCAATCTCGGAAACTTAGAAAGCCCTAAGTTAATCCAGATTGGTTCAGACCTTACCCCAAACCAACGGAATGATATGGTTACACTATTAACCCAATTCCAGGATGTGTTTGCATGGTCTCATGAAGACATGGTGGGTTTATCCACTGACATTGTCCTTCATCGCCTTCCCATTAAAGAGGGATTTAAGCCAGTCAAGTAGAAACTCAGGCGACTAAAACCTGATTGGAGTTTAAAGGTGAAAGAATAAATTGTGAAACAATTTCAAGCTGGCATCATAATGGTGTCCATATATCCTGAGTGGATATCCAACATTGTACCCGTGCCTAAACATGGAGGGAAGGTACGAGTTTACGTGGATTACCAGGACTTGAACAAGGCCTGCTTAAAAGATAGCTTTCATGCGCCATTTATCCACATTCTCATTGACAATACTGTGCAACACGACATGTACTCCTTTGCTGATTGCTTTGCGGGGTACCATCGGATCATGGTTGTCGAGGAAGATCATGAGAAAACTACTTTCATCACTCCTTGGGGAACTTTTTGCTATAGACGGTTTTCATTCAGCCTCATCATTGTCGGAGCTACCTATCAATGAGCTATGATGGCTCTTTTCCACGACTTAATGCATAAAGAGATCGAGATCTACGTGGATGACATCATTGTCAAATCTCGGAAGGAGGATGACTATATAGACCATGTCAGAAAGTTGTTCAACAGGTTGCATAAGTACAACTTGAAGTTGAATCCAGCTAAGTGTTCCTTTGGCGTTAAATCAGGCAAGTTGCTAGGATTTCTAGTCAGCAACAAAGGGATTGAGCTGGATCCTGCCAAAATCCAAGCCATCATAGAAATGCCCATTCTTCGGATAGAGAAGGAAATACGGGGATTTTTGGGAAGAATCAACTTCATCAGCAGGTTTATCTCCCAACTCACAACAACCTGTGAGCCAATCTTCAAACTATTAAGGAAGAACTCCTCCATGAAATGGAATGACGAGTGTCAGAAGGCCTTCCTTACAATCAAGAAATAGCTAGTCAAAGCTCCCGTTTTGTTGCCACCCAAGGATGATGTTCCCCTGTTTATGTACCTGTCCATAAGTGACAATGCCATGGGCTGCATACTGGGACAGAAGGACGATAGTGGACAAGAACGAGCTATCTATTACCTTAGCAAAAGATTCAGCAGCAGTGAAGACAAGTACACTCTGATCGAAAAGACGTGTTGTGCTTTAGCATGGGCTTCCATGAGGTTACAGCATTACCTCCATGGTCACATAACCCATCTCATATCCCGCGTGGATCCTCTCAAGTACGTATTCAACAAACCCATGTTAAATTGCCGGCTGTCCAGATGGCAGTTTATCCTACAATAATTTGACATCGTATATGTAACTCAAAAGTCCATCAAAGGTCAAGGAATCGCGGATCAACTGGTCGCCGCACCTTCAGGGGATTTCAAACCCTTAGAAACATATTTCCCTGATGAAAAAGTAATGACAGTGCAGCAACACAATCAGTACGATACGTGCCAATCATGGAAGATGTATTTTGATGGAGCTGTTAATATGGAAGGTTCTGGAGCTGGAGTAGTTCTAGTATCTGGTATTGGGGAGCAGTATCCCGTTGCCGTCAAATTATAGTTTATCAGCACCAACAATATGGCTGAGTATGAAGGCTATCTCATGGGGCTAAAACTTTACCGCTCAATGTGCATCAGGCGGTTAACTGTCTTTGGAGATTCAGAGTTGATAATCGGACAATCCACCGGAATCTATCAAACCAAAGAACTACATTTGCTGCCTTACCATCGGCAGGTTTTGAAGATGGCTTTAGAGTTTGAAGAAATCTCCTTTCTACATATTCCTCATAATAGAAATGACTTTGCGGACGCATTAGCTCATTTGGCCTCCTTGATTCGCATATCAGATGAGGAACATTTGCCAAGCATCACAATTTCCCTGCACAAGGCTCCAGCTTATGGGAATTATGTTGGAGAAGTATCGGATGAGCTACCTCCCATCCATCATCCTTGGTATCAGTATATCAAGGAATATCTACGAGATGGATCTACACCCGCTGAGACGAGCCCGATTGAGAAAAGGCGGATCCATCGACTTGCTATGAAATTCTATCTGAGTGGAGATGCGCTATACAAAAGAGATGCAGGATTAGGTCTCCTCAGATGTTTAGACAAAGATCAAGCCCAAAGGCTTATTGATGTAATCCATGGTGGAGTCTGTGGCCCCCACATGAGTGGCTCCCTCCTTGTCAAGAAAGTCCTCAGGACGGAACATTATTGGCTTTCTCTCAAAGCTGATTGCAATGACCACGTCAGGAGATGCTATCAGTGCCAGATTCATGGGAATGCTATACACGCCCCTCCACGGGAACTCCACAATATGAGTTCACCTTGGCCCTTCTCAATGTGGGGAATGGACGTTATCGGGCCCATTGAGCCTAAAGCCAGTAATGGTCATCAGTTTATATTCACCATGATCGACTACTTTACCAAGTGGGTAGAAGCAGCCTCCTTCCCCAGGGTTACTAAAGAAGTTATCATTGCTTTCATCAGAAATAATGTCATTTGTCGATATAGACAACCAGATGTGATTGTGTCAGACAATGCCAAAAACCTCAACAACAAAATGATGGAAGGAATTATGTAGTAAATTCCACATCAAACATCTCAACTCTGTCATCTATCGTCCAAGGATGAACGGTGATGTTGAAGCGGCTAACAAAAACATCAAGAAGATTATGCAAAAGATGTCCGCTAACCACAAAGATTGGCCTAACCTATTACCTCTGACTCTGTTAGCCTACAGAACCTCGATGCGTACTTTAACTGGGGCAACCCCCTACGCTTTAACCTATGGGATGGAAGCAGTGCTCCTCATAGAAGTTGAAATGGAATCCCTCAGAGTGTTGATCGACGCTCAGCTGGATGAAGACCAATGGGTACAAGACAGGTATCACCAATTGTCTCTAATAAACGAAAGGAGAACCGCAACTATCTTCCATGGTCAGTTATATCAGCAAAGGATCGCCAAATCCTACAACAAAAAAGTTCTGCTACGGCAGTTTAAATAGCATGACTTTGTTTTGAAGAAGATTCTTGACAACCAAGATCAGTCTAAAGGAAAATTCGCTCCTAACTGGGAAGGCCCGTTTATTGTCAAGGAAGTATTGACAGGAGGCGCTCTCAGATTGCAAGAAATAGACGGCGATGAATTTTCGTAACTCATCGACTCAGACACTGTGAAACGGTATTATGTCTAAAGTAACCAGCAAACACCCTGGTGCATCATCATTAGGTCACTAGTCATTCTGGTTCTTTAACCCTTTACCACATACAACTTATCTGCACTTTTCACGTCAAGGAAACGTACTCTTCAAGCCAGCAGCCTGGCTTTCTCCTTTACGCTCATATAATTCAGGTCGTCCCACCGCGAATTGAACCTCTTGCGTTTGCAGTTTGGCTACCCTTACCTGGGATCAAACTTCTCGTACCTATAGTTTATCCTCAACCTAGGATTAAACTTTCTCCTCCCCGCACTCTGACCTGCACATGGGATTAAACTTTTCTTCTCGCCCTGAGGGGCGAACTACGTCGACCTGATCTCCTCTTCAATAGTAGTACGTAGGCAACCATTTCATATGGCCCGGTCGGAATAAAACAAAAATAACAAAAACATTTCTACCCTCTTCTCCTTACAAAAACAAAAACAACCAAAAACATTCCTACACCATTTCTTCCATATACAGCGTTGAACCTCTTACACCAGGTTCAAACTACGCAGACCTGATCTCCTCTTCAATAGGAGTACGTAAGCAGCCATTCATGGTGCGGTCTCACCCCCTACCAAAACACAAACTATTGTCAACTGATACGTGGATCAACCTTCAATCCAATACGTTTCATTGGCTTCAGACTAAAGGGATGGAATTACCTGAACTTCCCCCAAATAGGAGATTCGGCGACCATCTAAGCTGCGGTCATACCTTGAAGAGCAACACCAATCCATAAGAGGTGGAATTAACTAGGCTTCTCCTAAATAGAAGTACTGACGACCATCTGTGGTGCGGTCAATCTCAGAGAGGAAAGCCACACTCATCTCCATATTTCCATTCAAAAATAAGTCCCAAGACACCAAAGATGGTAGGGATACACAAAGATCAATGATCCATTTTGAACTATCCAGAGATAACTCAATGTCCATCCATCCAAGAGGAATTCAGAATACATCAAGACCACAAGACCTAAAGCAGCAGGCAAAATATCAAACAAATAGCAAGGCATGTCTAAAAGGGAAGTGATCCAAAAATATATTTCCCTGCCATATATAATGTTGTTTGATATATATACAATGTAAATTGTACATGATAAAATGGCTAAGCTAGTCTGTACAGGTAAATACAAGCTCCTCTATAAGTCAGGGTATATGCGAGCTAACAAGCCCAATATGACGTCCCTCTCAGAAGACGGAGGCGAAGCTGTGGTCTCCTTTGTGAGAATATCCACGCGACCCAAAAGATCTGTAGCCATCTGCATGGTGACTAGATGATCATCAATATATGCGCTCATCTCTATAATATGCTAGTGGTAAGGGATCTCACGACAGTATTATATGTGACGGCTACATCCCGGGTAGATATAGCACTATCCGCTCAACTATCATTACATCTCTGGCTGATATAGCCTCATCCCGTTCAACAACAGCGTCATCTTTGCGATCTAATGCCTTGCCTCTCTCCAATAGAGCGGCGTCCCTCACATCAAGAGCAGTCGACATCATAGATCGAATCTGGTCTCTCTCAAAGGTCATCAGATGAAGACTCTGCTCTAAGTACCGTGCCAAGTGCTGAATCACAAAAGTACTGGTACTAGGAGAATCCAAAAGAAATGCTAGCAACCCAGCAGCGGACTCCTCCTAGATGTAGGAATCAATGTCCTCCATGGGCTCTACATCGTCTGACTCACTATCCGGTAATGCAGATACTGCTGCAGCCGATAAAATCTCTGTCTCCATCCATGCAGAATACTATGCAGAACAACCGGGATGACTGACAGAAAAAGTAGCTATCTCATGCTGATCCCAACAAGCATACACATGGGATCGATCCTCTGCTGAGAGATATCAAGAAACTGAATGCTGACCTATCGCCCCCTCGAAACGATGAAAATCCTGGAACTGGTCGAGCTGCGACATCACGGCCAATGGGTGATAAGTAATCACGCCCCTCAAGCCAGCCAGAGGGAGGAAATATATTCCCGGAGCATGAGTAATGAAGCTGTATGGTGAGCAAAGCCCCGAGCACAACAATATGCTAAATGGATCTCTGATATCTGCCAAAAATACGGACCAGGACAGAGCATCAATACACTCTAATGGCTGAAAGGAGTATGACATAGCCACATCATGGGAGAAGCAATACCCATGCCGTCTAAGAGTACCCACCAGTCGCAAGTATGACATAAACCACACATACAGCATGACCGAACTCCCAGTGAACACGCCTGACGGGTAAGTACATCAGTAGGATGCTGACTGTAGAGTCTCTGCTACAATCATAGGCACAATGGTACGACCATCCCTAAGAGCTCTCACGGCTATGATAACACCTATATCTATCTCATCCATATAACACGACATGTACACATATGACAGTACACATAGCATCAGTACATCAACTTTGGCCAAACGCCAATGATCCTCCGACGCGGTGAAATCCCCAGAATGTCGTGAATAGCTATCCTCTAAGCCAAATATGTCATATAGAAAATGTTGGGAGATCACATGGCTAGATGTCAGCTCGTCCTGCACTACTCTGCGCCTTAATCTTGTGAGAGTCATGAATCGTCTACTTATGTCTCCCAAAGCTAGATGCACGCAAGGTCTGTCTAACGGTAGCATCGTCAAACGTGCATACTCCTCCACAGTAGGAGTCAACTCATGGGTGCCAAAACGGAATACATGCCTATCAGGTAGCCAATGCTCTAGCATCCCGTCTACAAATCCTGCAGGAACCTGAAATGCCAAAAGGGTCATAGTATGATGCAGCAATAGATCTACAGTCACCCTGTCTGGTGGTGACATGTTATCATACCACGATCGCATACCTAATGCCACCACTGGCGGTGGGGTATGATCTATACGACTAACTGTCGAAGAAGACATCTGTGCAGGCCGTGTCATAAGACCATCCAAGGGTCAATGCCAAATATCTTTGGACATACATACATATGCATAACATGATACACGCATAACAAATAATGGATGGGAATATGATATAGGGAATAAAAAATGGTACATACATTCCTAAATATATCATCATCTAATACATCAACTCTGTACAGCTACAAATACAGGGAAATGGGGCACAATCGCCCTACTACTAACAGAGGACTATCAAAAGATATAGCGAGAATGGGGAATATCCACCCAATATCTAACAGAGACCTATCAAAAGATATGATGAGAATATACATCAGAAGAAGACCAGGGTCTCGATGTCCACGTCCTCAATCCTATCCACCTAATGTAACTCCTCCAAAGTCACTGGATCTCTATTAACAGGGATGTCAGACCTATAAACAGGAGGATCTGCGCCGATAAAACCAAATTCCAGCACCTGAGCTGGAAAGAATAAATGACTCCGCCTCTGCTAGATCTCTGCCCAAATGCCGAATAAATACATGTGCCTGGTCCAACTGCCAGGTCAAACTATCAATCTGGGTCATATGAGTCAGAGCTCGGACACAAGCTACCCAACCCGTCATCATCAAAGATCTTGGAACCATGTCCCCCATAAACTGTGTGGCGCGGGACTGGGTTCCGATAGTACGAGGGAACCACCAATGCTTGAACGTCTCCTGAGTATATGGGCCCTCTGATAATACAAAGCCGTCAACCCCCAACAATGGGATATCAGTGATGGGTGACTGTGATACATGCCAATGACGCCTGGCAAGAGGCAAGATCAGTATACAGATCTCCCTTGTGGTGCTCCTAATAGTACGCTCTCCTAAATAGAGCTCCCAGCCTCCATCTGTGAAGAGAGCGAATCTCCTAGTGGAAATCAAATACTCGACTCCAGTCGGGTGTCCATCCTCAAAGCCGATGGTCAAATGCTCTCCTGAATAGGGAATCCATGTAATGGTACCCGCCGTCATCAACTCCAGCTGCATGTGGTAGTGAGTGAATCCCTCAGATACAGGGACCTCCGGTAAAATATAATGGTGCCATCGTCGTCTTCCCGGATAGGTATCTAAGCCTAACACACTCACAGGACGCAAATATGGGAGCCTCCCATAGGCCCAAAACTGCCAACACAATGGAAAAACACCTGCTATCAGTAAACACTCTTAACCTATGAATGGGAAAAGATAAGAGAAATACTCACCAGCAGAAATGGGTAAAATCCTAGACAAGCCTCAGTCAAACCCTGTGAGCGCATGCGCATGCCCCGGAGGAAATAGGCAAAGGTGTAAGAACCCCAATCGTACACTCCAATACGGTCCACATCGCGTGTGGTGCTGACCAAAGCGAAAGATACCGTGGAAGAGTTGTCTGCTATGAAGCAGCTTCGAATGATCATCAGGAACAATCACCGCAGAACGCGATCCCTGATGCTGACATCATCAGGCATGAGCTCACTCAAAAGCCCACTTATAGAATCTACTCTCAAAGGACCTGAATGGACAGTCCTACCTTTAATCGCCTCCGCCGGAACTCCTAGTAAGGATCGGACTGTAGTAGGGGTGATATTCGCCATGCAAGGCACTGGCTCCTCCTCCAAACTCCATACCTGTGATAAATCGCCAATCCATAGGCGTCATCGTCACCACGCAATCCAGCAGGTGGAGTGACTGAGTCTAATGAAACCATCGCTCAGACAATGCCCTGAGGTAACCCTAGGAACAATGACGGGGAAGGATGGAGAAGAACGCCCCAAATCCCCACTCATGCACTACCGCTCTATAGTCAGGATGAAGCGCCTTGTACATGGAGTGAATGTCGAACTAGTTCCCTCGAGGCTGTTTAAAAACAAGGAACCTGCATGAAATGCAGATCAATATCAAACCTTTTAAATCCTCATCAATAGGAAAAAAGGAAGATCAAAGTCTAACGCCATACCTCGTTAGCATGCAAGTACATCGATGGATGTCTGCTTAAATCACCCAGCAACTATGGGTTTGCCACCTTAATGCTCGGAAGTAGGAGCGGGATACTCAATCGGGATACTCTGGGTGTACAGAAGGAGCGGGATACTCAATCATAATATCTGCCTCCTCGTCCTCAATGTATGGAACATCTACTTGGACATGACGTATCATGGCCTCAACCAACCAGCGAGGCTGTCTGACAGAACGAGGACGAGGCACTTCAGAAACCCTCCGCCGTATGCCAGAAGTGGTCCTGTAAGAACTGCTCGGCTGATCCGGATCCATAATATCTGGACAACAAGTCTCAAAATTACCTCAGAAATGGTGTGGTATTTCCTTACCTGGAGCTTTCTAAAATGCATTTATGACTATATGCATGCATGCATTTACTTTAACATATAATGGAGTTAGAATGCATGACTACCCGATGCCTACATTTGAATTTTTTTTGCTATAGTCCCCTTTGAAAATAGGACTATCCACATGCACATAGGCATGTCTAGGTGGCCATTCAGTAGCACACCTGCCCCAAAGTCATATACATAATATATTCATAAAAAATCAAAATCATTATGTATAAGGTCAACCTCAATTCTAGGAGTACTTTGCCTTCCTACCTTTTGCTCATTGGACCTCAAATAGGACAAAAAATAGCAGAAAATGGTGCCAATTTGACTGTCTCAAAAGTCAAATTTTTTCACATCATTATGTTCAGCATGGTTTATTACTAACATTTACTATGTTGAATTTTTTTTATCAAGTCATTTGTGCATACATAATCACTACTATGTGTTTAGATGCATTTCATGCGATATCTCACAATCCAACGGACATAAATTGGAAAAAAAATACATGCATACGTTACCATGATAGTGTGGACCACTTGTACGGTGATAGAATTTGCAGAAAGCAGCCCGAACTCAGCAGATCTGAAGATGGCTCGCAGTTTTCTCTATGTGAAATGAGTTGAAAATGACTTGTGAAGGCTGGATGTAAGATATATGATCCACGCCTGGCCGCAGGCCCACCTGCGGCACCCCTACGTGGGTTTCACCCCTCCGGCTCGGTCCAGTTCGAGTTGAAATGGAGTTCTCACATACTAGAAACGTCAAATCGAGAATAAAAACGCCATGCGATTGAGCAAAACAGCATACAATCCTGGTTTTCTCGGTGAGACTTTGAATCTACACATCGCCCATTGGTAGTCACCCGAACAAGAGGTTTACCCTGCCAATGATCTCCAATCACATCCGGCAATACCTCGTACGGGTCCGATGCCGCCAACTTTAGGTCGTTACCCTAAATAGGTCCCCGACGGGGGTTACAACGTAGGTCCCCGATGGGGGTTACAACGTAAATCCCCGGTGGGGGTTAAAACACATTCATCCGTTGACATTTCTATCAACGAAGGTCATACATCCTTGACGTTAGTTCAAGCCGATGGCAAGTAAACCCATCGAAGCATTGAGAACTGTTCAATATTTGCGTACGTACTCATGAGTTCCCAGTAAGTCCCCGACGGGGGTTACAACGTGAAGCCTCGGCAGGGGATTACAACATACATTCAAGCCGTTGACACACATATCAACGAAGGTCAAACAACCTTGACGTTATCTCAGTCGATAACGATTAAACCTATTAGAACTCTAGACTTATTCGAGGATGTCATGCTCAATTACTCATATTTCCCCCAGCGGATCCCCGGCAGGGGTCACAACGCAATGCTCCGTTGATCTACACGACAACAAAGGTCAATCAACCTTGATAATCTACTCACAGAGTCCTCAGCCGCTGATTTGCACATCAGCAAAAGGTCAATCAACCTTGACAGTATATCCCACAGGATGTTTTAGACATTGATTCACATGTCGATGAAGCACACGTCAACGAAGGTCAGGCACCCCTGACAACATTTGTTGTTGGCAGTAAATCCAGTAGGAATCTTGACATGTTCTGCCGATACCAACCAGAAAAGATCAATGTGACAACCCGATAATTTGGGCAAATTATTAAAATCTTAAATGATTGATTTAAGGTCAAATATTAGACCTAGACAGAAAATAAGTGTATGCGTTTAATATTTTTGGGATTGAATTTTGAGAATTTTAAAATTCGGTGAAGGATATAGGTGAATTATTCAGGATTAAGGATTTATGTGATTATGTTCTGGGTTAATGGTTATGTATGTTTTCAGAATGTGGTTAAGGATCATGGGTTGATCAGATAAATTATATCTGTGACAAACCCTAAGTTATATTAAGAACGAAAATGTTTAGTTAGAAAACCCTAACGTCTAATAAGAAACCCTAGAAATCGATTCTGAAAACTCTAGTTTCAGTTCCTGGAAATCTGAAACCCTAATTCGGTGAATGGAACCCTAGATTGGGAATGCAATGTTATGAACAAGGTTAAACGCCAATAATTTTAATTAATTAGGGAAAAACCTAATGAATTGTTTAAAATCTTAATTGATTATTTAGAAACCCTAATACCAGATATGAAAACCCTAATTTCAGATTCTGATAAAATAAAACCCTAATCTGGGGATATAACGGAGAATTATAATGCTCTACTGCTATTAAGTATATATTAATTAGGGTAACGCTTAATTAATTAGCAAACCCTAATTTCAAATTATCGAACCTTAATTGTTCCGTCAGAAACCCTAATACTCAATTGTGGATTTAATTGCTAAAATGGGTAATGTTAATTAGAAAACCCTAATCCTAATTATTTCAATTTTTGTGTTATTAGAAAACCCTAATTTAATTACGAGATTTAATTTCTAAATTAGAAAATTAATTTTTTTTCTATTAGAAACCCTAATTCAAGGGTTTTGAACCCTAATGACCATTTTGACCCTAATTGCTTAATTAGCGATTGTAATTAGGAAATGCTAATCCTAATTAACAAGAATGAATGTATGATAAAGAAATTTTTATATAATTAGAAAATTCTAATTACAAGTTAGAATTGTTAATTTTCTATTTTGAAAATCTAAATTGAAAAATGTAGAAATTAAATTACAAAATTAAGGGTTAAACCATAAACCCTAAATGCTCCAAACCCTAAACCCTAAGGGATTGGCCAATTACAAAAATGCCATTAAAATAAAATAGAAAATGACTAGAATGCCCCTTTGTGCATTATTGGATGTTGCTTATAGATCTAAGCCTAAGGGGAGTGGTTGAGCAACCCTAGTACTAGCCTTGAGCTATAAACACTGAATCCAGCCGAAATTTGGCAGATCATAGCAACATGTTATCATATATATTGATTAAAGAGAGATAAATACACTAACTTGGTCAAATTTCTCTCAAACAACCAACCAAGTCTCTCTTTCTCTAGAACCATGAAATATGATAATAAATCAGTCCCCAATCAAGTCCCTACCACTTACATAACAAATCAGGAACCACAGATTAAAGATCAAAGCTCAAAAGAGGTATAAACCCTAAATTTTTAAATCCTTTGATCTTATGTTGTTTAATGTTAATTGTTGGTTAAAGTTGTGTAATATGGTGTCTTTTAATGTTCTGGGTTGTTGGATCATAGATCCATAACATCTAAGTGCTCGGATTTGATGATTTTTGAAATCTGGAAAAATGTTGAAATAGGGCCTGACAGCCATATGTCAGGGCTCATAGATCATTGCTTGTTAATTGTTTTTGTTTTGTAAGAGTTTATAATTGTAGTATGTTGTAAGGACTTTGATCTGAAACAAGAATCAGGGTTAGATCTATTCTAGATCATCATTTATGCTCGGTCAAACCACGTTGACTGTTCATAGAAACTGAAAATCTGGGTAACCCAGAATTTCCAGATTGGTCTGACAAGATTTTTTAAGGTCATGAATCTTGCTGTTGTTTGTTAGTTTGGTCATTTTGTTGCTTTGAAGTTGTAGTCTGACATGAGGTCTACATTATAAAAGCTTTAGATCACCCAGATCTGTAACAGAATTATAGAAATTCGTGGTCAAACAGGCGTTGACCATCACGCCGGATGAAGATTCTGGGTAACCCAGAAATCTTCAAAGGCAGATTTTAGCATGCACTTTGACCAGTCCAGATCTTGCGTTTTTGATGTTTGTAAGTTGATCTGATGATCGTTTGTTGTACCTTGACATACGGACTACATGCTAGAACTTATAGATAACCCTAACTAAACTCAGAACCCAAGATATAAGGATCGAAAGCTATTAACCTCGTCTGTTCTTCATTTTCTGGAAAACCCAGAAAATGAAGAACACGTTGTCAGATATTTTGGAGACTTAAAGCTCTCTGATCTGATGTTGTATGACCATGAAATCCGTTTGAGGTTGTAGTACTACATGAGTACTACAATCTGAAAGTTTTAAACAACCCAGAAATCAATCAGAACACCATTTAAATCGCAGTCAAACTACCCAACATGAACTCTGTCAAGAACACTCTAGAACACCAAGAACACCTATAGCGACGGTTCTGTCGCTATAGGGCCCTTTAACGACACTTATTTTCGGAAATTACAGAAAAATAATTTAAAAATAGAAAAAAATAGTTTTTGATTATTAAAAATACAAAATAAATTCTGAAAAATTATTTTAAAGTTTGAAAAATAGTTTTTAACTATTTTGAGTATATTTTGAAAATATTTAATATTTTTGGAATATAAATGGTATTTATTTATTTAATTATAATATTAAATAAATTATTTAAAAATAGTTTTAATTCATGAAAAATTATTTTATGGTATAAGAAAATATTTTAAGTTATTTTTGATGACTTTTAATATTTTGGGATGAAATTCATTAATTAATCAATATTAATGATAATTACTTTATTTAATAGATATATTAAATAAATTAAGGAAAAATGGAATTAATGCTTTATAAATTATATAAAAAATGATTTAAGTGTTATAAAAATATTTTAAGTTATAAAATATAACTTTTGATATTTAGTCATGAAAATATTAATATTTTAATTTTAATAGCAATTATCGGATAATGGATTTAAGTGTTTAAAAATCATATAAATATGATTTTAAGGTATTAAAAATACATTGAGATATTATAATTATATTATAATATTATGTTATGATTTTCATTAATATTTTATATTAAATGAATATTAATGATTAAGGAATTATGTGGTATTTAATTTATTTAAATACGGTTTTAAGGATTGAAATATATTGATAAATGGTAATAATTATCCGAAAATTTTTACGAGCATAGGAAAAATGTTTTGTCTGATAAGAAGTTATCTGTGATAATTATTAAGTGTTTAGACAGAGTTTAATTAAACTTAAACTCGATAAAAGTCCGACTAGACCGTCGGGATGATAGAATTATGTCGGTTTCAACTCAGACTGCAATATTTTGACTTGATACCAAGTCTTATGTGCTATATTGACTGATAGGCTTATGTGGTAATGTGTTTAGGTTATTCTGTGTATAATATAACAGTATATAACTGTGATGATATTATTCTAATATTGGAGATCTATATTATTAATATTAGGTCTTTGGGTAAAGCGTTATTAAATTACGTGCGGTAATCAACGGTTCAGGCAAGTTTTCTTATACTAAACTCTAATAAGAGTGTTTTATTCAAGCTGATGATTAATCGGTGTTGATTGCTATGAAAATTGTACTCTATACATCTTGCATGTATAAGTCAGGTATGAAAGGCTGATCACCTTCATTACCAGTTGGTTCAAAAATGTTTGTTCATGTTTAATCTTGTTCAGTCAAAAGTTTGTTCGTGCTAGTTCTCAATTATATTGATGAATTATAGCCAGCTTATTATTCATACTCTTCAATCATGATATATTGTTATGTTATTGTATTTAAACTTGCTGGGCAACTTTTATGCTCACCCTTGCTATATCATGATAAACATTGCAGATAAAGCGAATGCGTTCGGATACAGGAAAAAGTTAAAGTCAAGTTCTACTTGGGTTAAAAGTGCGGCTAGTTTGTAAATAGCGTATTTGATAAATATTGTTGTATAATAGATATTATATGAATGGTGTTTAAGTTAAGGTTACTCGACCTTGGGGAAAATAGTGTGTAATGTAATGTATAAACAATTTATTTTTATATCTTCCGCAATTAGTGAAAGAATTAGTGTACCGGATCCGAGGCGATTCGGGGTCCGGATTCGGGGCTGCTATAGTTGGTATCAGAGCTGTTGGTTATGAAGCTTAGGTAGGAATACCTGAGACCAATAACCGCCGTAATTAGGATAAGACTAACTCCCATAGAGTTAGTTGGTCGGTAAGATTCAAAGACAAATCTCGGCAAGTGTAAAAACACAGAGTTCCCTAACTCTGATAATAAAGTTGAACAATAACGGTGAATAGATCGAGTCTAAAAGACTGAAAGTGCAGGGATAGGAGATCGTAAAACAAAACGATCATAGTGCATGAAATGGAATCGTAATATATACGATAAGATCACCCCGTGATCTGATAAAGGTTATGATATGGGAAATGAATCAATCTATTGATTGAAAAGTTTACAGCAAGATGCTGTGTGAAAGTTGTACTATGAAATGGTACTATGAAAACTCATAAAAGAGTTATGGATTATGAATACGAATTGAATTCGTATTGAAAAAGGGGGTTAAAATTAGGTGGGAATTTCAATGAGGACTCGTGCCAACAACAGAGTTGTATGATTCCTTGTATGGGCAGGGAATTGTACTTGGTGTAAAAACTACTTAGTTGGTGGCATTGGTAATAGTTGAAATGTTGTGTCACGCTAGTTATTATATATAGATAAATAGGTCACAGGTAGAGAATATAGGATTAAGTACGAGTTCGTAGAACTCATACTTATGTGACATTCTTGACGCATAGTTATATGAAATGTTTTTGAGCCCTCAGCGAACAGAAGCCAAAGGTCAGACTAGGGTCAGTTTGTAAACTCATATAATTGTGGTCAGGTTATGAAATCATAAGTGTGGTTTTATGAATTGGGTATAGTTGTGTGTGAATGGAGTGTTAAGGATTATTAAGCAAATGATCATTAGTGGAGACTTTCGAAATTTTTGACATCAAGCTAAATACGCACTATGTGCCTTTAAAAAAAATGTAGACTCGTAACCATTTTTGAAACAGTTTAAAGTACAGTCTATGCTACTTATTTCGGCCAGACGCAAATGATTTGAAATATCAAAAATTGTTTTTATTTATCACTTATGTACCATGTAACCTGGTGCAGAGATGATAAAAATGATGGAGTCATCAATGCATTATTACTTAGTATGAATTTGACCTGAAGTCACTATTCTACTATGGTATGATGTAGTATGATAAAATTACCAATGACGGAATCCTCAACGGACTGTTAATACAGTGCGGCATCATAACGTCATTCTCGAAAATGTTTTCAAAAATTTTAAATTTGCCAACGGGGTTTGGCTACACTTAAATAATTCGATTGAATTGAATTATTGATATGGGTCTATGCTATTTGATTCAGCTAGACTAATGTTATAAAAACTCCAATTGTTTATTGAAAGAATTTCCCGAACCAAATTGTTTTGGTGCGGAATCCAATGATAAGACTGAGGTGAACGATAATGTTTGGATAAATAATCCAATCTAGTAGCGTAAATATTCGCTAAAAATGATTAATACGTTATGCATGACGTAACTGTACAATGGGATGATCACCTAAAGTACTAATGATGGTAGTTTACCTTCTTTGTGATTGTAAACAGACCAAGTAATGTATTATTTTGTTGTATGATCACTACCGTTAAAAACTAAATGTGTTCATGGTCTATATGACCCCTCAGTATAATTTCAAAACTTTTACTCTGGTGAGAGGTGTATTGGGTGGCACGTAATAATGTGTGTGAATGGTATAAGGTGCACGGTGTAAGGCATAAGGTGAATTTCGGGGACGAAATTCTTAGAATGAGGGATGAATGTGACAACCCGAGAATTTGGGCAAATTATTAAAATCTTAAATGATTGATTTAAGGTCAAATATTAGACCTAGACAGAAAATAAGTGTATGCGTTTAATGTTTTTGGGATTGAATTTTGAGAATTTCAAAATTCGGTGAAGGATATAGGTGAATTATTCAGGATTAAGGATTTATGTGATTATGTTCTGGGTTAATGGTTATGTATGTTTTCAGAATGTGGTTAAGGGTCATGGGTTGATCAGATAAATTATATATGTGACAAACCCTAAGTTTATATTAAGAACGAAAACGTTCAGTTAGAAAACCCTAACGTCTAATAAGAAACCCTAGAAATCGGTTCTGGAAACCCTAGTTTCAGTTCTGGGAAATCTGAAACCCTAATTCGGTGAATGGAACCCTAGATTGGGAATTGAATGTTATGAACAAGGTTAAACGCCAATAATTTTAATTAATTAGGGAAAACCCTAATGAATTGTTTAAAATCTTAATTGATTATTTAGAAACCCTAATACCAGATCTGAAAACCCTAATTTCAGATTCTGATAAAATGAAACCCTAATACCAGATCTGAAAACCCTAATTTCAGATTCTGATAAAATGAAACCCTAATCTGGGGATATAACGGAGATTATAATGCTCTACTTCTATTAAGTATATATTAATTAGGGTAACGCTTAATTAATTAGCAAACCCTAATTTCAAATTATCGAACCTTAATTGTTCCGTCAGAAACCCTAATACTCAATTGTGGATTTAATTGCTAAAATGGGTAATGTTAATTAGGAAACCCTAATCCTAATTATTTCAATTTTTGTGTAATTATAAAACCCTAATCTAATTACGAGATTTAATTTCTAAATTAGAAAATTAATTTTTTTTCCTATTAGAAACCCTAATTCAAGGGTTTTGAACCCTAATGACCATTTTGACCCTAATTGCTTAGTTAGCGATTGTAATTAGGAAATGCTAATCCTAATTAACAAGAATGAATGTATGATAAAGAAATTTTTATATAATTAGAAAATTCTAATTACAAGTTAGAATTGTTAATTTTCTATTTTGAAAATCTAAATTGAAAAATGTAGAAATTAAATTACAAAATTAAGGGTTAAAACATAAACCCTAAATGCTCCAAACCCTAAACCCTAAAATTTCCAAACCCTAAACCCTAAGGGATTGGCCAATTACAAAAATGCTATTAAAATAAAATGGAAAATGACTAGAATGCCACTTTGTGCATTATTGGATGTTGCTTATAGATCTAAGCCTAAGGGGAGTGGTTGAGCAACCCTAGTACTAGCCTTAAGCTATAAACACTGAATCCAGCTGAAATTTGGCAGATCATAGCAACATGTTATCATATATAATGATTAAAGAGAGATAAAGTACACTAACTTGGTCAAATTTCTCTCAAACAACCAACCAAGTCTCTCTTTCTCTAGAACCACGAAATATGATAATAAATCAGTCCCCAATCAAGTCCCTACCACTTCCATAACAAATCAGGAACCCCAGATTAAAGATTAAAGCTCAAAAGAGGTATAAACCCTAAATTTTTAAATCCTTTGATCTTATGTTGTTTAATGTTAATTGTTGGTTAAAGTTGTGTAATATGGTGTCTTTTAATGTTCTGGGTTGTTGGATCATAGATCCATAACATCTAAGTTCTCGGATTTGATGATTTTTGAAATCTGGAAAAATGTTGAAATAGGGCCTGACAGCCATATGTCAGGGCTCATAGATCATTGCTTGTTAATTGTTTTTGTTTTGTAAGAGTTTATAATTGTAGTATGTTGTAAGGACTTTGATCTGAAACAGGAATCAGGGTTAGATTTAGTCTAGATCATCATTTATGCTCGGTCAAACCACGTTGACCGTTCACAGAAACTGAAAATCTGGGTAACCCAGAATTTCCAGATTGGTCTGACAAGATTTTTTAAGGTCATGAATCTTGCTGTTGTTTGTTAGTTTGGTCATTTTGTTGCTTTGAAGTTGTAGTCTGACATGAGGTCCACATTATAAAAGCTTTAGATCACCCAGATCTGTAACAGAATTATAGAAATTCGTGGTCAAACAGGCGTTGACCATCACGCCGGATGAAGATTCTGGGTAACCCAGAAATCTTCAAAGGCAGTTTTTAGCATGCACTTTGACCAGTCCAGATCTTGCGTTTTTGATGTTTGTAAGTTGATCTGATGATCGTTTGTTGTACCTTGACATACAGACTACATGCTAGAACTTATAGATAACCCTAACTAAACTCAGAACCCAAGATATAAGGATCGAAAGCTATTAACCTCGTTTGTTCTTCATTTTCTGGAAAACCCAGAAAATGATGAACACGTTGTCAGATATTTTGGAGACTTAAAGCTCTCTGATCGTATGTTGTATGACCATGAAATCCGTTTGAGGTTGTAGTACTACATGAGTACTACAATCTGAAAGTTTTAAACAACCCAGAAATCGATCAGAACACCATTTAAATCGCGGTCAAACTACCCAACATGAACTCTGTCAAGAACACTCTAGAACACCAAGAACATCTATAGCGACGGTTCTGTCGCTATAGGGCCCTTTAGCGACACTTATTTTCGGAAATTATAGAAAACTAATTTAAAAATAAAAAAAATAGTTTTTAATTATTAAAAATACAAAATAAATTCTGAAAAATTATTTTAAAGTTTGAAAAATAGTTTTTAACTATTTTGAGTATATTTTGAAAATATTTAATATTTTTGGAATATAAATGGTATTTATTTATTTAATTATAATATTAAATAAATTATTTAAAAATAGTTTTAATTCATGAAAAATCATGAAAAAATATTTTATGGTATAAGAAAATATTTTAAGTTATTTTTGATGACTTTTAATATTTTGGGATGAAATTCATTAATTAATCAATATTAATGATAATTAGTTTATTTAATAGATATATTAAATAAATTAAGGAAAAATGGAATTAATGCTTTATAAATTATATAAAAAATGATTTAAGTGTTATAAAAATATTTGAAGTTATAAAATATAACTTTTGATATTTAGCCATGAAAATATTAATATTTTAATATTAATAGCAATTATCGGATAATGGATTTAAGTGTTTAAAAATTATATAAATATGATTTTAAGGTATTAAAAATACTTTGAGATATTATAATTATATTATAATATTATGTTATGATTTTTATTAATATTTTATATTAAATGAATATTAATGATTAAGGAATTATGTGGTATTTTATTTATTTAAATACGGTTTTAAGGATTGAAAAATATTGATAAATGGTAATAATTATCCAAAAATATTTACGAGCATATGAAAAATGTTTTGTCTGATAAGAAGTTATCTGTGATAATTATTAAGTGGCTAGACAGAGTTTAATTGAACTTAAACTCGATAAAAGTCCGACTAGACCGTCGGGATGATAGAATTGTGTCGGTTTCAACTCAGACTGCAATATTTTGACTTGATACCAAGTCTTATGTGCTGTATAAACTGATAGGCTTATATGGTAATGTGTTTAGGTTATTCTGTGTATAATATAACAGTATATTACTGTGATGATATTATTCTAATATTGGAGATCTATATTATTAATATTAGGTCTTCGGGTAAAGCGTTATTAAATTACGTGCGGTAATCAACGGTTCAGACAAGTTTTCTTATACTTAACTCTAATAAGAGTGTTTTATTCAAGCTGATGGTTAATCGTTGTTGATTGTCATGAAAATTGTACTCTATACATCTTGCATGTATAAGTCAGGTATGAAAGGCTGATCACCTTCATTCCCAGTTGGTTCAGAAATGTTTGTTCATGTTTAATCTTGTTCAGTCAAAAGTTTGTTCGTGCTAGTTCTCAATTATATTGATGAATTATAGCCAGCTTATTATTCATACTCTTCAATCATGATATATTGTTATGTTATTGTATTTAAACTTGCTGGGCAACTTTTATGTTCACCCTTGCTATATCATGATAAACATTGCAGATAAAGCGAATGCGTTCGGATACAGGAAAAAGTTAAAGTCAAGTTCTACTTGGGTTAAAAGTGCGGCTAGTTTGTAAATAACGTATTTGATAAATATTGTTGTATAATATATATTATATGAATGGTGTTTAAGTTAAGGTTACTCGACCTTGGGGAAAATAGTGTGTAATGTAATGTATAAATAATTTATGTTTATATCTTCCGCAATTAGTGAAAGAATTATTGTACCGGATTCGAGGCGATTCGGGGTCCGGATTCGGGGCTGCTACAATTAATGTTATCAAAGAGGATAGATGATGGAATATGTTATACACATCCTCAAACAGATCAAGCTTTATCCCCATAGATCTCTTACACATAAGAGGTATATCTTCAGGATCAAATCATTATCAAAGACACATGAATTTGGTGATAACTCCAACATCAACATCCTAACAGATTCGGCTTACACATCAGATCTGGTCCGTATTGCCAATCCTCAGTTGAAGCAACAGGGATCCAGCAATCATCCCCAGCATGTTGGGCTACAACCCCGCACATATGCATCATACAATTACATCATTTTACTACCCATAGTACCACGTTCATCTTATTTCGTTTCAAGTGTCTAGGATTCTTTATCCTACCCATGCATCACCATGCATGAGTATGATAAAGAGGGGCATCTATACACACTTAAAATTTTCTATACTACTGTTACTAACATTACAGGAGGATAGATTCATCTTTTAAGAGAGAACACTGAAAGACAATCCAAATCCGTACCGGATACTATCGGAAGTTCATAATTAACCCCGGATCACAGTCTGGGAGTAACAAAATCCAACCTCAGAGATAACCTCGAGGCCTGTAGGTACAATACCAGAACACACACCGGAGAAGACCGATTAATCTCAGAGACAACCCCTAGGTATCCAGTCTCAGTCCCAACCATGGGAATATCCACTAACCTTGGTGATAACCCCAAGGAATTAGTTCTAACGATAACCACGGAAATGCTTGTTTCAAATGCGACCAACTTCAATCTCAGCGCTCACAATGAGATACACTGCACCAACCCGGCAATAACATCGGGCAGACATGCACACCTCAAAGATGACAATGAGGACCTTCAACAATTGCAGCAGTCCAATCTCAGCAAAGTCTGAGCAACGTCTGCTTTATCAGCCCAATTCGGCGATAACACTGGTGAGGGGCAATATCGTCATCTCATCAAACACGTTGCCACATCACGTCTCTATGCAACGATGTCCCGCAAGGCTAACCAATCTCGAGTGACTATTGTGCGGGGTAACGAATGGAAGTTAAAGCTTGAAGACCGGAGGGCATTGTCCCATCTTCAATGACTTCGTACAAACTCTAATCACATGCCATCGTATAACTCTCGACAACGACGGTCTGAAATAGGTCCTGTATACCTCAAACAGATGCCCAGATTGCACTTCTGAAAATCCGACTAGACATTATAGTGCCTGAGTGCACGTACTTCGAGACGACCCGACCTGACAAACCTGGGCCAACTCGGGTTGCCTCGGGTACACCTGCGGCTACTTTGCCTACAAATAGAGGGCTTGGGGTGCTAATTTTCTAAGTTAAAAAGACAGGGAAACCCTGCACAATTTTCTTCGTACTCGCCCATACAGTGTATTTTCCCACTTTTAAACACCTGTGAGCTCATATATAGTCTCTTTTGTACCCACAAAAGCCAGTGTTTACCCATTCTAAAGATATAGAAGGTTTTTTTAGCAGTCAACTGTAAGCCTTCTCACACACTTTAGAGTCTTTCTTTTCATCTTTGCACACACCCTTCTACACGTTAAGAGTCGTGTTTCTTGCTTTTGCCCGGACTTTGGTCCGTGGTTTCATTCCAGTCTGTATATATATATATTATATATATATATATTATATATATATATATATATATATATATATATTGACTAACATTATCGAGTTATGCCTCGATTAAGCCTAGACTTTGGTCTGGAGCATTTATTTGCTTTAATATATATATATTTACATTTATATATATTAATTGTGTGTCGAACTTTGTTCGATGAGCCTAAACTTCAGTCTGGTGCATTTACTTGTTTATATATATATATATATATATATATATATATATATATATATATGAATTGTGGTCGGACTTTGTTCGATGAGCCTAGACTTCGGTCTGGTGCGTTTACTCACTTATATATATATGAACTGTGGTCGGACTCTGTTCGATGAGCTTGGATTTTATATTCGGTGCATTTATTCGCTTTTTTATATATATATTTATACTTATATATATATATATATAATTATATATATATATGAACTGTGGTCGAACTCTGTTCGATGAGCCTGGATTTTACATCCGGTGCGTTTAATGCTTTTATATATATATATATATATATATATATATATATATATATATATATATATATATATATATATTTTCGTCTTGCCTGGAGTTTCCTTCGTGGTAGTTGATCGCTCTTATGGCTTTATTTACATTTCTGATCCCCCATGGAGGTGCTTCGTGGTTGGTGATTATGTTTGTATATATATATATTTAGGGCTTTTATATATACCCCTGCTTACTGCTTTCATACAAATTGCGGTATCTTGTGCACCTAGGAATCATGTGATCACAGATTCATCCCATTGGATTTAGATTCGGTTCCCATGATGGACATTTTCAGCTGTAAGCAGCTTGTAAATTATTCTGCGGTGTCTGAATTTCCTCAGATCATTTTCATACCCACGAAGAAGTCGGCATTATTTTTGTACATTATTTTCGTACGGATGCCTCGTATCCGTTAAATAAAATCAATTCAGCCGATCACTTAATAAAAATGGGAGTGGAAAAGGTCTCAATTCCTATTGAGCATCAGGGTTTAAAAAACCTCTTTTATAAAACATCACTGCCATATCTTGCTAAAAACTAACTTTTTACATAAATTCAAACCCAGTGTATATAGGTTCGAACGAGGCCTCGCACAACTTTCAAATAACAGCACATTGACCCACAAACACACACACATTCAGATAATAGTTTCTTGAAAAGAGGCGGTCACTATTGTAACACGGATTTCGGGGGGTGCCTAACACCTCCCCTTGCATAACCAAGTCCCCGGACCTAAACGAATCTCGGTTTCACCGACCCGTATAACAGTGTCACATCACTGGGTCAATGTGCAAACCTTTTCTCAGTTGTGTTGGTACAACCATTTAAAAAACCAACTGGCGACTCTTAACAGTCCCATCGTCGACATTATACATGTCGAACCTTTTCACTTGTTTTTTCAAATAAATCTCACCTAAAATGAGAACACCAAAGAACAAATAACGGAAAGGGACACCCAAAAATACCGACGTCAACAGGGGGTTCAATTAGGGCTTATATATCACACGTATTTCCATTATGTAAAATTTTATTCCATCCCTTGGGGGGATCAAAAAACTATTGTTGCGCTTTCTCTCTTTGATTTTCAATAGTAGAGTAGATTAATATAGATACTTTCTAGATTGGATTAGTTTGGAGACTTGTAGCAATTGGGAAGCATTAGAAGATACAATCTTGGATCAAGAGAACAGATTCTAATTCTCTATTCTTACTCTATCTTTGATTCTTAATTGTATTTTATGATGTTTATTCAATATGTGGATGATAGCGTTAATTCAATTATGATTTAAATTCTATTATAAGATTGCAATGGAGTCTATGGATTAGTTTAATCTGATATGTTTCATTGTTAGCCTTATTGATTACTATGGGCTCGTCTAATTAGATTCATGTTTATTTGTTTAGTTGATTGGCTATCAATTTACTATAATAATCCATATGGACTTGAAAGGCACAGTATGAGTTTAGATCTGATCTTATTAGCGTGTGATTGAGTGTTCTATAATGCATTGCGATGTATAATTCATGCTTAGGATAGATATATACCGAAGCACCACTCGTAGTAAATTGAGAACTAGGGCTTAAACCCTAATTATTTGTAAATCACATAGACATATAGTGGTTTAGGTAATGTGGGTGTTCATGTGTATTCTATCAACTGTGGATTACATGTGATTTGTGTATGGTACATTGAGAGATGGCTATACTTTACTTCTGTGTTCTTGACTAAATAATCGATACAATTAGTTTGGTCTAACATGAAGTGTATGGTTTTGAATGAGTCAATAGTTGAAATTGTGATCTCAGGTCTTCATTATCTAGTCTTACTCTAGGAATAGTTAGGTTTATTTAATTTTGTAGTTTAAATATAAAATATAATATCATTCATTTAAATAAGACTGCGATGGTTATGGGCTAGTGCTTGGTGAACTTTATTAGTTAATTCTCTGTGGGAACGATACTTTACTTACTCTTTATTACTTATTGACCGTGTATACTTGCACGCAAATATTGATCGGTAAAACGACCAACAAGTTTTTGACGCCGTTGCCGGGAAATTATTTTAATAATTTTTGCTAACAGTATTTTAAACATTTTATTTTATTTTATTTAATTTTCTTCCTATATTTTTCTCTTTTAGGTACCATGGATGACTTTGTTTATCAATGGCCTTATGTCCTCAACCAAAGGACATAAGAACTAAGGGATTCAATGTATGTGCTACATTGTCAGCACAAATTGCAACACTTTCAGAGAGGTTGGATATTCTTGCAGCCCAACGTACTCGAGAGATAGCAGTTACATGTGAATTTTGTGCTGGCGAGCACCCGAGTTATCAGTGCAACATCAGTGTTGGACAAGTATAATTTGGGGGTGATTACCTCAACAACTATGTTGATCCCAATTATCATCAAGGTTAGGGGGTATCACCCAAATTATGAATGAATTATAACTATCAAGATCAATATTGTATTTTAAGTCCAGCATATCCATCAAATTTCTCAAATCCACCTCCAATGCAACAAGAAGACAATTCAGAGTTAAAGGAATTCATGTCACGGATTATAGCAGAAAAAGAAGAGATGATAATGATTCAGGAGTTATCAACCCAAAATCTTAATATACAGATGGAACAACTCATTAACTCCTCAATGAATGGTCCTCAATACATGGATTCTGAAATTGAACAAGATAATTCAAGTTTGGAGAATTTGTGGTTAAAGTTTGTAGCATCAACTGAGGAGAAGATGATTGAGCAAGAGAGATCGATTCAAAATCTATAGAATCAGATGGATCAAATGTTCGAAATCTTAAACAATCGCCCTCAAAATAATTGGTTCTATGACATGGATGACGAAACTGATGGAGGGCCAGAAGTGTGCATGCCACTAGATGAACTGAAAGGAGTGGACGTTGAGGAGACAATTGGGGGTTTGAAAAATGAAGAATATCATATCACTTGTATTATACCCCAAGTACCTTCTCGACCAGAGTTGAAAAATCCAGTGAGTTTTGCACACTCATGTCCTCTAGGTAGTCACAGTCAAGGCAATAAGCAGTATGATAAAGATGCTTTATATACACCATGGTGGGCTGAAGAAGAGAAAATAAAAGAGGAAAAGTTTGTTGAACTTTCCATGCCTCAACGCAACAATTTATTCCCATTTACAACAGACGAGACACCTAGCTATGCAATGGAACTAGAGACATCATGGACAGGAAATACGCTAGGTTGCTTCAATTCACAGACACGCATGATGGGGAACCTACCAAGGCACATAACGGTTCTAATGGATGGAGGGTTCTTAGCTTATCGTAGAGGAATTGAATAGCGGTGTTAAGAAAAGAGTCCAGCTAACAGACTATAAACCAAGCGCTAGACGGGAGGCACCCCATCCATTCTTTCTCCCTCCTTATTTAGTTATTATTTACATTTCCATATTTAGTAGATGTTAGATAGTGGTAAGTCTTAATAATAGTTTTATTTTTTCTCCTCTCAAGTTCAATCCAATTGTTATAAGCATTCAGGATCAAACAGAAGTCAAACAAAATTGAAGCTGCCAGAGTACAGGGTAGCGCGGCCATGCCTAACTACAAGCCAAACATAGCGCGGCCGCGCCATAGCTCAGTCACAGAAAAAATTGCTAAATTTTAAGAATTTCTGACTCCAGCATTCGGACAGTTAAAAGCGCACACTCAGTTTTCAACTATAGAATATCTCAAACTTAGCCATCACCTGATATACCATTGGATCATGAGGAGGCGAACGGAGATGACATTGCCACTTAGGGAAGTATTCTTTCACTTTTAATTACAATGAGGGCATTGTTTATTTTATGTTTGGGGGTGTTGGTTTGTAGTGAGTAGTTGTTGCATATAGTTTGATTACATGTTTAAGTTTAAATTTTCATATAGTATGTGCATGTTTAGTTTACATTTTGCATGTTTATGGTTAGATATAAATTGTAGAAAATTTTTATGGTTTTTAGTCATTATTACTTGTGTTAGTATATGTTTAGTTACATTTCATGTTTAGTGCATGTCTCACAAGTTCTAGCTTTACGAAAATTTTGTCTACCCTATGGTGAAAGTGAATTTTGAAGGATTGTTGAATATTTTGGATAACTTGAGCTTAGATATAATGTTTTACACGATGTAATTTATGATGTTATTTAGATACTTTCGGTTTGCACTGTTGTTTTAATAATTGCTTGTAGGCATAAGAATGATGTGTTGCATTTCGTAATAGAAAATTTGGTTTAAAAAAGAGAAATATGTGGAAAATGGACTTAGACTGTATAAAATATTGCCATTCAAACTTTGGAGACACATGGGTATGGTATATATATATATATATATATATATATATAACAAATAGCAGTAACTTGGCTAGTCTTATTTCGGGGCCATGGCTACTTGAGTAAGTACGCCCGTAGGGGTTTCTTAACACCTAGCGCCATAAGGTCTTTCACGGTTTTGGATTCATTGGTTGAAAGCTCGCTAAGGGGTAGTAGTGTTTGCCTAATGGAATGAGGCATTTCACAGTCATGTAAAATGAAGAAGAAGAAAAATAGCAATAAACACCGCTAGAAAGAGCAAAAACCGCCCACGTGAGTAGAAATAAAGCAGTTAAACCCATTGTTGAACCTCAGCTTGATTTGATGTGTTGGAACAGTTGTTGTTGTATAAGTATACATGAATCTTGATTTAGATTGTGGTTTTCTATTTTGAGTAGTTTAGCATTTGTATTCTTGCGTTAGTCAAGTTTTGGTGAACACAGCACACAAACACAACATCTTTATAACATATATGAATTATTTGAGTGTATGATATTATGCCTAGAGTTTGGTTTGAATTTGTATTCTAGAATCTGGATAATTCGCTGAGGCATTTTGGACTGAAATTCTGTTATAGCTGGAACAATGTGAGACTAGTTTTCATCATGATTTAGTTGCATAGCATGTAGTTGCATTTTCAGTGTTTTGTATAGTATGTATTGCTTAAGGGAAACCAACCGTTCATGTTTGGGGGTATTTGATAAGTGGGTTTTATACCTACTTATTGAATATCAATTCACAAGAACTATGCCCATCTCAAGTACATTTTAGTGTGTTTTTTGTTGTATTTCATAATATTTTGCATTGAATGTATTGAGAACTCCTTTGGTGAAAAAGTGAAGGAAATGGCATGAGCTCGGCATTGGTAGATGGCATGTGATAAATGAAGGCATGACACGAGGATCGAGTGGAGAAAAGAATCCAAGCATTAGTGGACAAATGAACAAGAGTAGCATGACAAGGATGAAGCAGCAGCAGAAAACAAGAGTACAGGTTAAAGGAGCCACGCGGTCGTGCTGCTGTATAGGCTAAAACTCGCGCGCCCGCGCCCTTAGCCTGACTGAGCTGATTTCATACTCGCGCGCCCGTGCCTTGTTAACGAAGGGACCGCGCGCGACGTTGACTGCAGCTGCTGATTTTATTTTCAATTGGAAATTGGAAACGTAACTTAGAGGGGGGGGGGTTTCAATTAGGGCTTATATATCAGACATATTTCCATTATGTAAAATTTTATTCCATCCCTTAGGGGATCAAAAAAACTATTATTGCTTTCTCCCTTTGATTTTCAATAGTAGAGTGGATTAATATAAATACTTTCTAGATTGAAATAGTTTGGAGACTTGAAGCAATAGGAAAACATTAGAAGATGCAATCTTGGATCAGGAGAACAGATTCTAATTCTCTATTCTTACTCTCTCTTTGATTCTTAATTATATTTTATGAAGTTTATTCAATATGTGGATGATAGCGCTAATTCAATTATGATTTAAATTCTATTCTGAGATTACAATGGAGTCTATGGAATAGTTTAATCTGATATGCTTAATTGTTAGCCTTATTGATTACTATGGGCTCGTATAATTAGATTCACGTTTATTTGCTTAGTTGACTTGCCATCAATTTACTGTGATAATCCATATGGACTTGAAAAGCGAAGTATGGGTTTAGATCTAATCTGATTAGCGTGTGATTGTACGTTCTATAATGCATTGGGATGTATAATTCGTGCTTAGGATAGACATATGCCGAAGCACCACTTGTAGTCAATTGAGAACTAGGGCTTAAACCCTAATTATTTGTAAATCACATAGACATATAGTGGTTTAGGTAATGTGGGTGTTCATGTGTTTTCTATCAACTGTGGATTACATGTGATTTGTGTATGGTACATTGAGAAATGACTATACTTTACTTCTGTGTTTTAGACTAACAAACCGGTACAATTAGTTTGGCCTAACATGAAGTGTATGGTTTTGAATGAGTCAGTAGATGAAATTGTGATTTTAGGTCTTCATTATCTAGTCTCACTCTAGGAATAGTTAGGTTTATTTAATTTCGTAGTTTAAATATAAAATATAATATCATTCGTTTAAATAACACTGAGATGGTTATGGGCTAATGATTGGTTAACTTTATTAGTTAATTCTCCATGGGAACGATACTTTACTTACTCTTTATTACTTGTTGACCGTGTATACTTACACACATATATTGATCGATAAAATGACCAACATGTAACTTGACTGGTAGGTGACAAGCCTTTTCGTACAGTAGTTGATATGGTGACATCCCGATCGGTGTCTTATACGCAGTTCATTATGCCCATAATGCATCTTCCAACAGGAGCGACCAATCCTTTTGATTCTGGTTCACCACTTTTTCCATAATTTTCTTGACTTCCCTATTCGACACCTCAGCTTGCCCACTAGTTTGGGGATGATAATCCGTCACTACCTTGTTGTTGACCCTATACCTTTCCAATAGAGCTGTAAATGATTTGTTGCAAAAGTGACTACCTTCGTCACTTATAATTGCTTGTGGCGTGCCAAACCTCATGAAAATGTTCTTCTGTAGGAATTTAAGAACCACCTTGGCATCATTAGATGGGAGTGCTACAGCTTTAACCCACTTTGATATGTAATCCACTACGAGTAGAATGTACTAATTGTTAAGTGACAAAGGGAATAACTCCATGAAATCGATGCCCCATACATCAAAAATTTCAACTTCAAGAATTGTTTGTAGAGGCATCTCATTCCTTTTCGAAATGTTTCCCACCCGTTGACATCTATCACATGTTTTGACAAACTGGTGGCATCCTTAAATAGTGTAGGCCAATAGAACCCAACTTGAAGCACCTTTGCTGCTGTCTTCTCACTACCATAATGTCCGCCATACGAAGATGAATGGAACTCATGCAGTATACTTTGTGACTAAGTCGTACAAACATTTGTGTGGGCAGAGGTTTTGTGCATATACTTGGTTTATCACATTGATAATCATTGGAATGTTGGTACCGCGCTATCAATGTGTATGTGGTGAAAAGGTGATTCTTTTCTCATGTATATATTTGATAGTTAGAGGTTTTTAAGATTAAGTTAGATGATATTAAGATTAGGTTCAGTTCTTAAAAATATAGCATATGGTAAGTTCGTGACTCATAATTATATGGTATGTTTTCAACCCCTCAGCGAATGGATGCCTATGGTCTGACTAGGATAAGTTCATAAACTCATATGATTATGGTAAGTTCCTGGATTTCCAAAGTGTGGTAAGTTTGATGAACTATATAGGGTATAAAATGGTTATAGTATAGGAAGCGTCGATGAAGTTGAAAGATGGTTTTGAGGTAACCTTACCTATATAGTTAGAGCGCATTTGCAATGTTTTTTTTTATGTTTTGGTGATAATTGAATCAGCTCGACTGCGATCATGTGATCAAGTACGACAATGTCAAAGAGACTACGTGGGACCTTGAGGATGTATTGAGAAAGAATTACCTTGAGTTAATTGCTTAATCCGTGTCTTCGATTCTGGGGACAGAATCTTTTTAAGGAGGGAAGAGTGTGACGATTTAATTGTTTGAATTGTGATTCTGGGGACAGAATCCTTGCAAGGAGGGAAGGATGTAACAATCCAAGATTTTATTTGTAATTTAAAATATTTAGTAAATTAAATAAATATTTTATTGATGAAGTTATTGTTTTGTAATTTAAAATATTTCTTAAATTAAATGAATATGTGATTTTTGTTAGTAAATATTTATGAATTAAATTTATTAGATAATATTCTAAATTAATTTAATTTATAGTTAGAGAGTTGTAAGATAACATGAGATGTTATATTGTTGTTTTGATTTAATAATTTAAGATGGTATGTTAAAATTATTAAATAAAATTATAATGAGAATATAATTTTGTGATATTTATTTAAAATATAGTATGTATAATTAATTTATTTGATTAATGCGGATATATAAATCCAAATAAATATTGTGTGATTATAAATTATAAACTAAATTATTTATTAAAATAAATTAAAGGAGTTTAATTTAGTTTTGCCAAAAAAGGCTTAAAATATTTAGTCTTTAATTTTAAAAGGGTTTTGCCAAATGGAGTCTTATGACTTTTGGGATTTTTAAATTTTGAATTTTTATTATAATAATAAAATAAATTAAATAAATAATATAAAATATATTTATAATTTAGATTCGTTTATAATAGTATAACTGATATATTTAGTAGGCGTGTTAAGGCTATATCAGTTACTTTATTTTACGTATACCTGTTATCAGTTCTGTTTTTGGCTTAAGCCTAAGAGGAGAAAACTTAGAAGTTCAGAGAGAGAATACAGAGAATTGAGAGGGAGTTGGGAGAGAAATCTTGAGTTTTCCAAAGCAAAATTCTGTGTTTAGTAAGGTTGTTTAAGCTAAGTGAAGGTATTATTTATAACCTTAATATATATATATATATATATATATATATACATGTATATGTGTTTCACAGCAAAATTCTTATATTCTGTGAATTCCAGTTTTTGTAAATTGTTGTTATATAACCTGTTTATGGTGATTGCATATAATTATGATGTTAGAGTATGTAGTTAGGCATGAATTGGTATGCTAATTTTAGTTAAAAGGAAGGAAAAGTAATCACACTATATATTTTTCATAAGGCTTGTGAAAGTACCAATTAAGGTGGTCAATTAGTATGATAAACTGTAAATTGAATTTTGTTTATGCTAGTTCATTAACAAACGAAGAGAACGTAGTTTAAACAAAGTGATTTGGACAAGAATTTTGATCATAGTGATGATTTCTATGAAGAATGTCAAAAATGGAGTTTTTATACAAAAACATGAAATTTAAGGAGTTAAATTAGTTAAAATGATTGTTAAATTGTTCTAAGTTGATGAATATGTGAGGAAACATGTTTGTGTTAGTTTTATATCAATTGTATATGTTAATTTCACTATTTTGAGGGTGAAATTCGTGTTAGTTGGCTTAAGAACATTGCCGAAATCACGTTTTACAAAACTGAAACTGGTGCGTAGCGCGGGTGCGCGGTTTTTTGCGCGGGCGTGCATTAATCCTAGGCAAAACTGGCGTGGTCGCGCCAGTAGCGAGCCAGAGATAGTGAAGTCTGCTATTTCTGCAGACCATGAACACTCATTGTAACTTAGTCTAATGTTATGTTAATTTGAGAAACATGTAATGTAAGGGTTAAAACAAAATAGTATCATATGGTTAGTAACTCTAAAATATAAAGTTAGTAAGTTGTGAAAAGGATATGTATGATTTAAGAAACTTAGTGAGCAATGAGTAAGTGTTGTGAAATTAACAATTATGAATTCTGAAATGTATATGGTAACGTAAGACTTGTATTTTAAATAACAAGTTTAGCTAGAAGTTAGTGTTATGTTGGAAAGTGGATGTTAGTATATCTAATAGATATTGCGATTCTAATACTATGTGTAGGTGAACGTGAGTTTTAATATTATAGCTTACGCACGAGGCAAGTTCCCTAACATTTGCTACTTTATTATTCAGCAAGGTTATTTTTCCTTGTTATGTTATACTTATGCAAATTCTCTATTTCTAATCTCTTGTTGAGCTGTTTATTGTTATACGAGTTCTTTAACCCTCATTTACTGTTGAGCAAGTTAATTAATCTTTATTTCTTTATTCCAAACGAGATTACTTTGGTTATTCAAAGTCTGTAATGTTGTTGTAAGAAATGTGTTTATTCAGCTACTAATAATTATTGTTTGATCTTCGTTCTCCAATGTCATTGTACTATCTTACCTTATTGTACCGAACTCTAAGTTTCCTAGAGATTCTTTACCAATTCAACTAATCCTTAGTTGATGAATGTTCTAAACTCTAAATTACCTTGAATTCAACCCAAACCAAACTTCCTTTTGTTTGCTTATGTACTCACATAATTTTAAAAGCATGTTGTCGATGATAATATTTGTTCAATTTAGAAACTGTTAATACTCTAGCTCTTATTAATTCATTGATGTACCTTGTTCATGAAAATATTATAATCAAACTCTTGAATAGTTATTGGTCTCTATCTGATTCAACCAGTACTTGGTTGATGAGCATTCTAAAGATCTAGAATTTCCTTTGAAGCTAATTCCCAACCAAACTTCATTTGGTTCGGAACCTGATAATCTAAGCTGAGATGAACAACCTTATATTAGAGGATTATTTTAGAACTACACAATAGCATTAAAATGTTTGCGCAATACATAGTACAAAGGGCTGATCACCTGGAGTACGGGATGATTGTCTATATAGTCGTTTAGACTATTAAAGGTTACAGTAGAAATACATGTTAACCTAGGACATAGATGATGATTATAGTCTTTTAGACTGTTAAAGGTTAAAGTAGAAATACTTGAAACCTAGAGTATAGTTCGTGGTATTGTGACCCTCAGTGTATTCTTTGATGTTGATATCTATTGTTAACTTAACGTTCATTATTCGTTCGAACTCATAGTTGATGAATTAAAGTTTATTGTCCCTATATAAGAATACTTTACCATTGAAAACTCAGTTAATTGTCATTCATAAATCGTTATTGTATTTTATCCTTCTTGTGGGCAATTATTTGCTCACCCTTGCACAAAACAATGCAGATGAAGTTAAGATATTTGAAGAGCTTTCTACAAGTAAGGGCGAGGACAAAGTGCTTGATTAGACGACAACGTTTAATTTATCTTTTATTTATGAAGCTTATGTAATAGATTTAATTATGATCATGTTTTAAGTTCCGTTGATGATTGTTATAAAGGTTAGATAACCTGTGAGATATTATTTTTATTAATGTAATCATGTATGGGCAGGTTTTATTATTTAATTATATTATGATTGGGTAGTTAGATATAAATGTTTTGGTTAAGTGAACACAAAATCTTGAGATAATGAAGTACCAGAATTTGGGGGTATCACAATAAACTTATCAACTTTAACCAATAAATCCTCTACTATGCCTCTCGAATATGTGACTGACCTATCCGCCAACTGCAATGAAATATTCGTAGGCTTTAGCGCGGGCAAACCCAATTCTGTGTATACTGAGAATGGCATAAGGTTCACACTCACCCCCAAATCATATAAGCACTTATTAAAAGACATGTTCCCGATCGTGCATGGAATAGTGAAACTCCCCTAGTCTTTCAGCTTTTTTGGCAACTTCTGCTGTAACACTGCACTACAGTCCTCTGTTAATGCCACTGTTTTGAAGTCTTCCCATTTCTCTTTCCTTGAAAGAATCCTTTTTAGGAACTTCGCATAACTCAGAATCTGCTTTAGGGCTTCTGTAAACGGGATGTTAATACCAAGTTTCTTAAAAACTTCCAAAAACTTAGCGAACTGCTTATCTAATTTCTATTTTTGGACCATCTGCTCAAACGATGGTGGAGGATATAACAGGCTTGTCATCTAACTTTATTTTCTCACTTTGCTTATCCTCACCCTTGTTTCTTTCAAACACTTTATTGTCATAACCTTTTTCATCCGATATCACTGAATTTTTTTCATCTGTACCAACGAGATGTTTTCCACTCCTCAACGTAATTGCTTGACATTGTTCGTGGGTTCCTTTTGGATTTCTCTCTGTATCACTCGGTAGGGTCCCTAGTGGTCTATTATTTAATGTTGAGGCAATTTTCCCCATCAGATTTTCCAAATTCTTGATGGCCATTGCTTAATTTTTCAACGCTGCCTCATTGCTAGTTATGTATTTTGACAAGAACTCCTCTAAATCTGATTTTTTTCCTGATGTTGAGCCGTTTGTTGGTGATTCTGAAAACCTGGGGGATATGATGGTCGTGGAGCTTGATATTGCTGATTATTGCTCCACGAGAAATTTGGGTGGTTCCTATTCCCCTGATTGTAAGTGTTTTGGTACATATTTTGTGGACCCCCGTTGTAGCGACCTATGAATTGAACGGACGCAAAACGTTGCGGCTTCGTTCTCTGTTGGGATCTCCCCCCACTGTGTGAACCCTAATTCTAAAATGAAAATACGTAAAATAATGTCCAGTCCCCTCTCTGACACACGTCAGAATCGTTTTATACCAATTACACATCATCAAAATTTCTTAATTAAAAATAAAACAAATTACAGCATCAGCATCGCGCGCAGTCGCGCGCGGCTCTAGTATATCTGTCTCGTGGCCGTGAGACTTATAGTATGCTCCGTGCCTCCAGATGTCTTAACTGCGCGATCGCGCGTTCTTGCCTCGCAGGCGCGCTCTGGGTCTCTCGCGGGCGTGCAGTCCTTGCCTCGCGGGCACTTGACTTGCAGAATGCTCCTTATGTCCAGCACTGCACTTGCGCGGGCGCGCGAGTCTGCCTTTGTATTACCGTGTGGCCGCGCGGCTTGTGTCCTTTAAATCCTGAGTCTGGTTTATGCTTTGTTGCTACTGCTACTTGTTTGATCGTGCCTTAACCTCTTGATTGCTTGATTTACATGCCTCATTATGCTCCCATGCCGTGCACATCCTCGCCTTTCCACTAGCCTACACACATATGCTTACCGATGCCAAAATTTCCACCAAAATAACGCCGATTCCTGCACTTATTCACTAAAAGGAGTTTTAAGTATATGAAATGCAAAATAACATGAAATACGTCTAAAACACAATGAAATGTACTCAAGGTGGTCACACTTCGCATGGATTAATATACAATAAGTGATTAAAAATATCACTTATCAGCTGGATTGATTGCGCACTGATCTGTAGGATGGTCACCCATGCACAATTCACACACGACCACAACCTACTGTACCTGAGCCCCTGTCATGGCATCCAACTTCTTAGACATCACAGAAATTTGTGTTTGTATTGCTGTCACCCCCATCGACTTCCAACACCCCAGCCGCCTTTTGCCTGTGTTATTCTTGCCGTGAGCAACTGGTAGTTGTTAGCCTCCATGGTCTCAATCAAATTGTACGCCTCCTCATAACTCTTAGCCATGAACGCTCCACCCGACGTTGCATCAATACTGGTCCTGATATTCCCATGTAGTCCATTATAAAAAGTATTCATTTGTAACCACTTAGGCAATCCATGATGTGAGCACTTTCTGAGTAAATCCTTGAATCTCTCCATGTCTCATATAGCGAATCCCCATGTTGCTGCGCAAATATTGTTATCTCATTCCTCATTTTTGTAGTTTTCGCCAATGGGAAAAATTTGCCAAGGAATTTTTGAGCTAAGTCTTCCCACGTACTTATCGATCCAGGTGGTAGAGAGTGTAACCAACTCTTCGCCTTGTCCCATAAGGTGAATGGGAACAAGCGAAGTCTCACCGCATCATCCGACACCCCATTATACCTGAAGGTGTCACAAATCTCCAGAAAGCAGACTAGATGTTCATTCGGATCGTCATTAGCCAATCCCCCAAATTGAACTGAATTTTGGATCATCTGAATCGTCCCAGACTTGATTTCAAATGTATTTACAGCAAATACGGGACTGGTGATGCCTGACTGTAGTTCAGTCACCTTGGGTGTGGCGAAATCCCTTAACGCTTTCTGATCTTCAGCTGCCATTGCCTCTTCTTTTGTAGAATTTTCAAAGTCTTGCCTTGTTTCCTTGATCCATTACTTAACCTCTGAAACTGTTTCTCAATGTCGTCCTCAAAAGGCAGCAACTCTGGATTTTTGGACCAAGTTTGCATAAACCACTTGAAAAACCTGAAATAAGAGGAACAAAACAAAAATAAATTTTTTTAAGTAAAAGTGGACTAATTAAACTGATATTGTAAAAATATTAAAATCTATACTAAGTTGTGACCGACAACGGTGCCAAAAACTTGTTGGGTAAAATCTATATACGCATAACACGCAAGTATACGTGGTTAACAAGTAATATAGTAATAAGTAGAGTATCGTTCCCTCAGAGACAAATTAGTAAGAAATTTAACTTTATAATTACCAATTTCCTATTAATCCTAATTCTATTAAACTATTCAATTCAATGATTTAAAATTATAAAAACTAAATTAATAAATAAATAAACTATCACAAAACAATAACAAATATCAAAATCTGGAATTTCAAACAAATAATGGAGAATTAGACTTATGATTTTAACACCTTTATTCTAATTCAATTCACTATCTCAGTTTATTAATCAAGAACACGAATGTAGTATTAACCACCTCTCAATGCACTAATACCGTATTAACATAAATCCACAAAGTAGATAAAAACAAGCTAAACACCTTAATCAACTAACTCACTATATCTCTATGTGAATTATAATTAAAGAAGGTTTAAGATTAAGTTCTCTATCCGATTACATGTGATGTCAAGCATATCTCTACCTTAACATTCATCAAGATTCTGCTATTCACAAAATTCATGAACACATGCTATATTAACTAAGTCTAGATTCGAATATCCTCTCTCGATTCCATACAAATCCAGAATGAATTATTGATTAGGCAATTCATAAATTCACGCTCAAATTAATATAGATAAATTGGGAAATAACTTATTGAACTGGAAATCAAAGTTACAAAATCATCATTTCACTTAAGGATCCATCATAAGCCTAAAAACCGAATTAGTTCATAATGAATGAAATAAAAACTATATAATTCAAAGATAACATTCTTTCAATTACAAATGAAAGACTAAGAAGAAGAATAGTGAAAAACACCCTTCACGTAGCCTAAATTTGCAATCGTCGCGAAAATCTCTTCAAAATACTCCTCCAAAGCATGCTATGAAAAACTGGAATTAATCTATGTACTTTGCCTTTCATGATTCTTAATTCGTTGTTTTTAGAGCAATATATATCTACCACAGCGTTCTAGTTGAATTACCTCAGCCACTAGAGTCCATATGCCAGACAAAGTCATAACAATCCATGTTCCAGCCGAGTTTCAAACGCACAGGACACTCCAGACTTCAGCACCCCTCGCCCTGGCGGGGGTACACAAAAAAATAGGCCCGCCCCGACGGGCATGGCCACTGTTAGTTGACTAGTGCCATTTTCCAAACTTGCCCCCAAATATGCTCCAAATGCTTCCTTTTAGCATCATTCTCTACACCAACCACCCTACATATGAAATAACAAGAAACAAGGAAGAATGAACATGAATTTAACGAATTAACAACGATTATGCTTCAAATGGACATGGGTTCGTGGATTTAAAATCCATTTTTCAATGATTAAACGATATTCCATTTGGAAAGGAGGGAAATCTCACCCACGAGGCATTGGTTTTACCTTTTTAACTGATTCTGATGATGAGGAGGATCAAGAAGAAGATGCAGACTTTGATGAGGAGGACCAAGAGCAAGATTCAGTCAGACCATCCAATACATCTCGTTCAAAAGCCACTTTCAGTATACAATTTTGGAGTCTCCAACAATATCTTGACGCACGGAATAAGCTAGTGGATAAAAGGATGGAACTATTAGCAGCAAAACAAGAGCATATATTTTCTACACAAAACAGCTTCAACGCTTCTTTGGTTGAGAGATTGGCCTTTTCAAATCCTTGTTCCCCAACCAATATCAGTCTACCCCCGTCAGATCCTGGGGTTGAGGTTTATAAACTTTCTTTAAATAGACAATTATTTTTCAAGAGAGAAACTTATTTTCATTTTAGATGGACTTTTAGGAGGATTGGACTTTTATTTTAATTTAAATGTGCATCTTTATATTCGCTTGATAAGTTTAGATAATTTTCAGATTAATCTAAATGTAAAGGTTTTCTATCATTTTAGGCTGCAGGACTTCGTTCCACGAGTGGAGCTAGCAAGGGAAGAGCCCATCCTCTTCCTTTATCATGTCATTAATGGCTAAACTCATATGCTTTGGTTTCATGTTCTTCTTTCTTCACTATTACTTTGTGAACAAAGCGAGTCGACACTCACATTGACAATTTTCACTATAACGAAGTGCTTCATGATTCAACTCTCCAATAAGTTCTCTACTGCTGAAAATTTTCAAACTCAAGAGCCCAGGTACATTTCTTTTACATTTATTTGGTTGTAAGTACATATAGAAGTATCGACTCTTGATGTTTATCAAGTCAATAACTACAAGAAAAATATTATCGACTCTTGATGCTTATCAAGTTAATGCTTCACAATTCATATAGAAGTATTAGTATATAGATAGATGCAATTCTCTGAATCCAAAGTTTAATATAACATGCTTTTGCCTCAATTTCATTCCTATTTTTTTTTTGAATTTAATACACTAAGTAAAAGGTAATGTACAAGACATGTTTGGTAAAATGCTTGATCGTCGTCTGGGGTGTTGTGTGTTTGTTTGCATGTTTATTACAAAAAATTGTACAACTAATGAAAGTTTGAAATAAGATCTCATTCTCTACGGGGTACTACTTATCATCTATGTGACTAGAGTATTTCACAAATATAATAATAGGTCAGTTGTTATGGATTAATTTCTTATGTTAATTCAATATTTAAACTAGTTCGTGCATTGCACGAGTTATATACATATATATATATATATATATATATATATATATATATATATATATATATATATATATATATATATATCAACTAGCTAGTTGTATATAGATAGTAGATTGTATATTGTAATTTCACATCACTAATTAATTATAAATTAGTGACAATGATTTGTACCATAACTCAAGCTTACTTTATTTACTCAGTGTATAGATGCGCTAAATTTTAAAATATATCTACAAAGTTGAATAACCTTTCACTAATGATTGATTTTCAAAATATATTTGGAATTGATTCAAATTTACATATTTTGATATTAAATGAATATATTTAACGAGTACACTTTTTTGTGGTTTAAATTAGAGAAAAATAAATAAATAATACTACTATAACATAAAAAAGGTAACATAATACTCACATACACACACACATGTATACTGTGGGGCCCACATGTCTTACGGGGACCCACAATATGCATGTGTGTGTATGTGAGTATTATGTGATCCTTTTTTATATGATACGGGGGCCCACATGTTACTTTGGAAATCTAAAATTGGCAGAGGGGAAAGGTTACGGTAAATGAAGGGAGTTATATTATATATATATATATATATATGCATGTGTTGGTTATATATATATTATATTAACGGTAAAACTTTCGCCGTTATTTTCATAAAATATTTTTCTCATTTTCTCAATCCGACAATAATTACAAGTTAAACACTTTAAGATAAACTCCGCGATCTCTCTCATCATATTTCTCCATCAAAATGTATGTCGAAGATCACGATACATTTTGGTACTCCTAGGATGGATTACAAACGGTGTGTTGTGCGCCTCCATCGTGATTTTGTACTTTAAATCAGGGTCGTTAGGAACACAATGTGAGACCCTAGATTTTATGAATAAAGATTTAATTTTCTCAAAATATTTTTTTGAATATTATGGTGTGGATTTGAGATAGTGTTATAGTTGTGGGTAGTATTTATAAATTTTGAAAACAATGCAAGTTGTTGTATAATATTCGATTGGTCGGGGAATATTCTTTTTGTCGGAGAATATCCATATGACGATACAATCATTTATTATGAATTGTTGAAGTTTCGAATAATAAAATGTTTTTATTAAAAATATAGTGGGCCCCATTTTTGGTTGGTGAGTAATGATATGTGCTGGAATTTATTTTCAAAAGTGGTGGGCTTGAATAGTAGCATGTAAAGCCATCAGGTAGCAGGTTAGTCTGCTATGGCGTTCTAAGCATTTTCCTATAAATAGGTTGCTTAGTTAAAATTGAAAATCACACCAGAAATATGTTTTCTCTTTTTCTCTCTCTATATTATCGAGCGTATTTTGTGAGTATTTAGATACTTTGTGAGTTGCTATTCATCAGTGCATGTTTACTTCAGCCTTATACCGATATTTTGATCAGAAGTACTGATATTTTGAGATAAGGGATGTTATTTTCTTACTAATGATGTTATTCTTTCAATATCATTATACCCAAATATTGATATGGATTTTATTGTGGAATTTCTACCTTTTTGTGTCGGGGTTTTGTTGGTCGATTTCGCAACTAATAAACACGCGCAAGTATACGATATCAACAAGTAATATAATGATAAGAGAGTTGTCGAACCCACGAGGAATTATCACTAATATCTATCAAGTACTAACTTTATATCACCTCAGTCTTATTTAAACATTTAATTGAAACGATAAATTATGATTACAATTAATCAAAATAGCAGAAAAACATAACATAGATAGATAGATAAAGAGCTAAAAACACAATATCCACACACAAGCATTTTGTCAAACACTTGGCGTGCATCACTTTGTTCAAATCACTTAACTCTCTTTATGATCATGGCGGCCACTATGAATTGACAATACATAAATTATGCATATACATAATCACATAAAGAACCAATTCGCATGACACCAATCATAAAGAAAGCAAATTAGAAGTTTAATTCATAACAAATAAATCAAACTATTCCAAATATTAGGTAATCATCCAATGGATCATACAAGTATCAAAGAAAAGCTAGAAGTTTAATTCAATTCCTTGCCTCCATAGGTGTTACAAATGTTTGCACTAGATCCCCAAGAATGAGTTCTAGCCACTAGAGGAAAAAGGAAGAAAGAAATGATGGCTTCCCTTAGTTGCTGGTTGAAACTCCTCTATTGATGTTGTTGAAACTCCCACCATTGATGCTCCTTGAAGCTCTTGAAGAACCATGGCCAAGAGCCATGGCCTCCCTCTTCTCCAAGCCGCCACCTCTCTCTATTTCTCCTCTAGGTTGCAAGTAGAAGTGAAGGATTTTGTTTTTGGGTCATTAGGTTGAGCATTTAATAGCTAAAATCTGTCCAAAATTCGTGTCTGGCGCTGCGGCGCCATGATTTGGCTTTAACGGGGCGCTGCGGCGCGAAAGAAGGGGCTGGGTACTGCTAAGTGGCGCTGCGGCGCCGCAAATACACTAGCAGCTCGCGCTGCGGCGCCGGGCCATTTTCTGCTCGAACATCTGTTGGGAAAATAGCCATAACATCTTCATATGAACTCCGAATGAGGCGATTCAAGATGATCCGGAAAGAGAAGAAGTAGATCTACAACTTTCATTCTTTAAGTTCTTCGAAATAATGGCTAGATCAATGCTCAAATTGGCCTTGAAGTGACTGTTATGCAAATAGCAGTTGGTAGTTTCCAGATTTGACACCCGTTGGGAAAATGGCCATAACTCTCGTATACGAACTCCGATTGAGGCGATTCAAGATGATCCGGAAAGAGGAGTCGTTGATCTACAACTTCCATTCTTGAAGTTTGGGCAGATAATGACTGGATCATGGCTAAAATTGGGCTTTACGGGACTGCTACGTCAATGGCAAACCGAAAATGCGAATTTGGCGATTCCAATCATCGACCCAAATGACATTCCATCCAATTCCTACAAAACAAAGTAAAAACACATAAAACTAATACAAATATACATAAAAACAATATAAAACTATATTACACAACAATACAATGAAAACACATAAAAACAAAACAAACTAGCTTACGATTTACAAATTATCAAACTCAAAAGTACCTAATTTGTGTATATAAAACACACTCATCAAATACCCCCAAACTTGAATCTTTGCTTGTCCTCAAGCAAAACACTAAGAACAAAAACTATAAAAATAAATTCTAACAATCAACTACTTGAGCAATGAATCAATAAGTTTGAACAATGGCCTTAAAGATATCAAAACATGATAACTCTAGAAAACTTTCAAAATGTCACAACGTCTAGGATTTCAACTTGCTTGTTAGCCATACCTTGCTTTAGATCCTTTCTGTGTGTGTGTGTGTATCCATTTACACTAAACCAATTATAGCTCGGATTAGCTTATGCAACCATATTACCTTATGAAAGAAATAAACTTCAAAAACTACATGCTTAACACATCACTCATCGCAATTGTAGACAAATCAAACATTCCAAAAATTTGATATCAAAGGACTCTTAGGTGAGTGCATTTTATGCTTCATCTTACCCTAAGTCCGCTTTTATGGGCGAGTGCGTTTTACGCTCCATCTCACCCTAAGTCTGCTTTTATGGGCGAGTGCGTTTTACGCTCCATCTCAACCCACCGCAAGATTCTCGATATATTTTTATTTCTTTTTTTTCATAGGTGAGTGCGTTTTACGCTCTATCTCCCTTAAATATGTGTTTATGAGTGAGTGCGTTTTACGCTCCATCTCAACCCACCACATGACCAATTAATCAAACCTAAGTATATTGCTTCGAGTGATGTTTAAACGAGTTCTAGAGTTTATTGATATCTCTCATAAGCATTCGGTCATACAAGCCTTCTCTAAGTATACAACTAGTTCATTACAAATGGATGAGTGCTCAAAAGTAGGAGTCATAAGCAAAGCAATAACCAACAGTAAGTCAATCACCCAAACTAAGTGGCGCGCAAGTATACTTTCGCAACCGAGAGTTGTCGAACCCACGAGGAATTATCACTAATATCTATCAAGTACTGACTTTATATCGCCTTAGTCTTATTTAAACAGTTAATTAAAACGATAAATTATGATTACAATTAATCAAATATAGCAGAAAAACATAACATATATAGATAGATAAAGAGCTAAGAACACAATATCCACACACAAGCATTTTATCAAACACTTGGCGTGCATCACTTTGTTCAAATCTCTTAACTCTCTTTATGATCATGGCGGCCACTATGAATTGGCAATACATAAATTATGCAAATACATAATCACATAAAGAACCAATTCGCATGACACCAATCAAAAAGAAAGCAAATTAGAAGTTTAATTCATAACAAATAAATCAAACTATTCCAAATATTAGGTAATCATCCAATGGATCATACAAGTATCAAAGAAAAGCTAGAAGTTTAATTCAATTCCTTGCCTCCATAGGTGTTACAAATGTTTGCACTAGATCCCCAAGAATGAGTTCTAGCCACTAGAGGAAAAAGGAAGAAAGAAATGATGGCTTCCCTTAGTTGTTGGTTGAAGCTCCTCCATTGATGTTGTTAAAGCTCCCACCATTGATGCTCCTTGAAGCTCTTGAAGAACCATGGCCAAGAGCCATGGCCTCCCTCTTCTCCAAGCCGCCACCTCTCTCTATTTCTCCTCTAGGTTGCAATTAGAAGTGAAGGATTTTGTTTTTGGGTCATTAGGTTGAGCATTTAATAGTTAAAATCTGTCCAAAATTCGTGTCTGGCGCTGCGGCGCCATGATTTGGCTTTAACGGGGCGCTGCGGCGCGAAAGAAGGGGCTGGGTACTGCTAAGTGGCGCTGCGGCGCCGCAAATACACTAGCAGCTCGCGCTGCGGCGCCGGGCCATTTTCTGCTCGGACATCTGTTTGGAAAATGGCCATAACTTCTTCATACGAACTCCGATTGAGGAGATTCAAGATGATCCGGAAAGAGAAGAAGTAGATCTACAACGTTTATTCTTTGAGTTCTTCGAAATAATGGCTAGATCAATGCTCAAATTGGCCTTGAAGTGACTGTTATGCAAATAGCAGTTGGTAGTTTCCAGATTTGACACCCGTTGGGAAAATGGCCATAAATCTCGTATCCGAACTCCGATTGAGGCGATTCAAGATGATCCGGAAAGAGGAGACGTTGATCTACAATTTCCATTCTTGAAGTTTGGGCAGATAATGACCGGATCATGGCTAAAATTGGGCTTTACGGGACTGCAACGTCAATGGCAAACCGAAAATGCGAATTTGGCGATTCTAACCATCGACCCAAATGACATTCCATTCAATTCCTACAAAACAAAGTAAAAACACATAAAACTAATACAAATATACATAAAAGCAAAACTATATTACACAACAATACAATGAAAACACATAAAAACCAAACAAACTAGCTTAGGATTTACAAATTATCAAACTCAAAAGTACTTAATTTGTGTATATAAAACACACTCATCAAATACCCACAAACTTGAATCTTTGCTTGTCCTCAAGCAAAACACTAAGAACAAAAACTATAAAAATAAATTCTAACAATCAACTACTTGAGCAATGAATCAATAAGTTTGAACAATGACCTTAAAGATATCAAAACATGATAACTCTAGAAAACTTTTAAAATGTCACAACGTCTAGGATTTCAACTTGCTTGTTAGTCATACCTTGCTTTAGATCCTTTCTGTGTGTGTGTGTGTATCCATTTACACTAAACCAATTATAGCTCGGATTAGCTTATGCAACCATATTACCTTCTGAATGAAATAAACTTCAAAAACTACATGCTTAACACATCACTCATCGCAATTGTAGACAAATCAAACATTCCAAAAATTTGATATCAAAGGACTCTTAGGTGAGTGCATTTTATGCTCCATCTTACCCTAAGTCCGCTTTTATGGGCGAGTGCGTTTTACGCTCCACCTCACCCTAAGTCTGTTTTTATGGGCGAGTACGTTTTACGCTCCATCTCACCCTAAGTCCGCTTTTATGGGCGAGTGTGTTTTACGCTCCATCTCACCCTAAGTCTGCTTTTATGGGCGAGTGCGTTTTACGCTCCATCTCAACCCACCGCAAGATTCTCGATATATTTTTATTTCTTTTTTTTTTCATAGGTGAGTGCGTTTTACGCTCTATCTCCCTTAAGTATGTGTTTATGAGTGAGTGCGTTTTACGCTCCATCTCAACCCACCACATGACCAATTAATCAAACCTAAGTATATTGCTTCGAGTGATGTTTAAACGAGTTCTAGAGTTTATTGATATCTCTCATAAGCATTCGGTCATATAAGCCTTCTCTAAGTATACAACTAGTTCATTACAAATGGATGAGTGCTCAAAAGTAGGAGTCATAAGCAAAGCAATAACCAACAGTAAGTCAATCACCCAAACTAAGCAACATTTATCCATTTTTCATGAGTTATAACCTTAACAATCATTTGCCTGATCATATATTATAGCTCAATTCAAATTAAATCAATGCTCAAGAGATAACCTATACTAGAAATGCAATTAAGCCCACAAAATAAAATAAAATAAAACATATCAAAACAAAACGTAGAAGACCCCCAAACTTGAAACTGACAATGTCCTTACTAAACGCAATAAAAGAATTCAATGCAAAGAACTTCCGTGATCATTTATCAGTTGTCACCTTCCGCAACCGACGTCTACTATTTGCTAAGATATAACATAAAATGGAAAATTTTCAAAATTTTAACCAATATGCACTACTAAACATAAAAACAACCAAATAACTGACATAATAATATAATACCAACTCAAGTACCAAGAATATCACGAGTACCCCCAAACTTAAGAAGAACATTGTCCTCAATGTAAAGATAGATAAAATTAAAACTAGAGGACTTCCCTGAGAATATGTTAATCGTCATCGACATCTTCCTCCAAGTCCTCCAAGTCGGGAGTGCCAAACTTGTTGCGCAATACTCGGTACCTGAAAGAAACACAAAACTTTACACTTTGGGTTGCCTCCCAACAAGCGCTTGATTTATAGTCTTCGGCCCGACTTTATTTAAAATAGAAATACAAGTTTAATAAAAATGTGTCATGCAAAATAGAACTGTAAGGCCCCAACTTATGCCAAGTCTTGCACAAGAGCTGTATTTACATACAGTCTTGTTAATCCAATCTCACAAACGATAACAATAAATAGAACTGTAAGGCCCCAGCTTACGCCAAGTCTTGCACAAGAGCTGCATTTACATACAGTCTTGTCAGCCTAATTATCGCAATCGGAAAACACGTGAAAATAAAGATCAAACAAATAACAGATAAATATACGTTCAAATTAAGACTACATTGATTGAAATCAATATTGGACAATATTAGAATAGTAATTCCCCGGCAACGGCGCCAAAAACTTGTTGGTCGATTTCGCAACCAATAAACACGCGCAAGTATACGCGGTCAACAAGTAATATAATGATAAGAGAGTTGTCGAACCCACGAGGAATTATCACTAATATCTATCAAGTACTAACTTTATATCACCTCAGTCTTATTTAAACATTTAATTGAAACGATAAATTATGATTACAATTAATCAAAATAGCAGAAAAACATAACATAGATAGATAGATAAAGAGCTAAAAACACAATATCCACACACAAGTATTTTGTCAAACACTTGGCGTGCATCACTTTGTTCAAATCTCTTAACTCTCTTTATGATCATGGCGGCCACTATGAATTGGCAATACATAAATTATGCATATACATAATCACATAAAGAACCAATTCGCATGACACCAATCATAAAGAAAGCAAATTAGAAGTTTAATTCATAACAAATAAATCAAACTATTCCAAATATTAGGTAATCATCCAATGGATCATACAAGTATCAAAGAAAAGCTAGAAGTTTAAATCAATTCCTTGCCTCCATAGGTGTTACAAATGTTTGCACTAGATCCCCAAGAATGAGTTCTAGCCACTAGAGGAAAAAGGAAGAAAGAAATGATGGCTTCCCTTAGTTGCTGGTTGAAACTCCTCTATTGATGTTGTTGAAGCTCCCACCATTGATGCTCCTTGAAGCTCTTGAAGAACCATGGCCAAGAGCCATGGCCTCCCTCTTCTCCAAGCCGCCACCTCTCTCTATTTCTCCTCTAGGTTGCAAGTAGAAGTGAAGGATTTTGTTTTTGGGTCATTAGGTTGAGCATTTAATAGCTAAAATCTGTCCAAAATTCGTGTCTGGCACTGCGGCGCCATGATTTGGCTTTAACGGGGCGCTGCAGCGCGAAAGAAGGGGCTGGGTACTGCTAAGTGGCGCTGCGGCGCCGCAAATACACTAGCAGCTCGCGCTGCGGCGCCGGGCCATTTTCTGCTCGGACATCTGTTGGGAAAGTGGCCATAACATCTTCATATGAACTCCGATTGAGGCGATTCAAGATGATCCAGAAAGAGGAGAAGTAGATCTACAACTTTCATTCTTTAAGTTCTTCGAATTAATGGCTAGATCAATGCTCAAATTGGTCTTGAAGTGACTGTTATGCAAATAGCAGTTGGTAGTTTCCAGATTTGACACCCGTTGGGAAAATGGCCATAACTCTCGTATACGAACTCCGATTGAGTTGATTCAAGATGATCCGGAAAGAGGAGACGTTGATCTACAACTTCCATTCTTGAAGTTTGGGCAGATAATGACCGGATCATGGCTAAAATTGGGCTTTACGGGACTGCTACGTCAATGGCAAACCGAAAATGCGAATTTGGCGATTCCAACATCGACCCAAATGACATTCCATCCAATTCCTACAAAACAAAGTAAAAACACATAAAACTAATATAAATATACATAAAAGCAATATAAAACTATATTACACAACAATACAATGAAAACACATAAAAACCAAACAAACTAGCTTAGGATTTACAAATTATCAAACTCAAAAGTACCTAATTTGTGTATATAAAACACACTCATCAGGTTTCTATTCACGTATACGACACTATTCACGAATACGGAACTATTCACTGAAAATTTAAATTTTCTCCTTTTTTGTCCAAGATGTCTATTATGGTTACTATCTTTGATTGTATCCATGTTTTGATCTTTATTTTTGAATTATGCTTTATAATTGGTTATTATGGAGTATTTTTGAACTTGGATAAACTAAAGTACGAATCCCCAATCTTTGATCTTTTATCTCACTAGATTCGTTTTCTTTAAGATATTTTTCATCATCCTCAGTCCTAAATAATGATATTACTGAATATCTTTGGCCTGTAGTGTAAAGAAGAATGATTACCTAATGAATATCTTTGGCCTGTAGTGCAAAGATGAATGATTACCTGATGAATATCTTTGGTCCGTAGTGCAAAGATGAACAGGTGTTGAGATGAACATGACCAACTTGTGATACAAATGAATATCTTTGGCCTGTAGTGCAAAGATGAATATTTGATTCAAGATGTATATTGATTGATGTTACAGGGATAAAATATTGATGATGGACTTTTAAATCTTAGAAGATAGTAGAATTCTTTCTCTACTTGACTTTTCTAATGGATTGCTATTTCCGCTGCAGTTGTTGATCTAAAACTTGTTGTCTATTATATTCTATTAGATTTTTTCTGTTGAAGACTAATGATATTTTGTTGTATATTATCTTAGTCATAATATTCTTTACTGGGCTAGATGAGCTCACCCTTTTTTTGAACCATTTTTCTACTCAGGAGGTGAGAACATGGCAGGAACTAGCCGGGGTTTGGAGTGATGGTTCAGGATAGTTGTTTTAGTAGTCCTCACTATTTTGTAAAATAGTGTATCAATAATTGTAATAAGAACTCCTTTTGAGTTTATATACTGTCTATTAGACAATATTTGTATTCAAACTCATAGTACATGTGTTGTCGTATTTTGCACGACAATTATATTACTGAAGTTGTATTTTTTTTGTACCATGTATTTGGTGACTCAGAATGGGTGATGTATACCTATTTTTGGGGGCGTCACAGTTGGTATCAAAGCTTAGGGATATGGTCCCTGGCTGAGGCGTGAGACAAGAACTAGGAGGGGAGAGATAGGGAATTCCTTCTCTAGTATGACCTACCTAAGTTTATTTGGTATTTAATTGGTCGGTCAGAGTATAGGGATAATATGTGATATGTCAATTAACCCTTATTTTGAGGCAGTGTTTGAAAATGGCATCTAAAAATGTTGTGATAAGCAATGAAGCATATGAGACCATTGAGTCACCAACGATCAATACCCAAGATAATGTGCATCATGATGACAATAATCCTCAGGTAAACAACAACACCGATCAAATGATGAACGATGGAATGTTCAGAGGCTTTATGCAATTTATGCAACATCAGGCGAGAGAGACTCCTGTTCAAAATATAGGTGGAAACACTGACAACTCTCGGATGGTCACCGCTAAGCTGTTCAAGGAGCTGGGACCACCAAAATTATCGGGAAAGCCAGAACCACTTACGACAGAGACATGTATAAAGTAGATCACCAAGATATTTGATGTCTTGGGATGCTCCGAGGAGAAAAAGGTTCCCTTTGCCACATTTATGTTGCGAGGAGAGGCAGATTACTGGTGGGAATCTGTAAAGCATACTCAATCTGCCACACTAATGATGTTTTGGGAGAAGTTCCAAGAATTATTCAAGGATAAGTACTTTGCCGAAAGTAATCGTCAAATGAAGTTGGTTGAGTTCATCAAGCTGGAGAAAAATAATATGACAGTGTCGCAGTACGAGGCTAAGTTTGCCGAGTTATCTCGGTTCTCATCCCATTTGGTTGTTAATGAGGAGAGAATGACGTGAATGTTTCTGCGAGGTTTGAGACCCAAAATACATCAATACCTCATTTCTCACAAATTATGTTTGTATTCAGATGTAGTGAATATGGCTCAGTTATTGGAGCGCGATAATGAGCCAGCCTAACAGAAGGATAACGAGCAACAACACGATAAAAATCGTACCGGTGGCAACATTCATCGGAACAATGATAACCATCGTGGAGGAAATTATCATGCCATAAATGGTAACCACTTTGGTGATAATCATGGCCAAGATAATAGAAGAAATGATTCAAGTTGAAATTTCAAGAAGAGAAGATTTAACGATGACGGGAAGACGTCGGCACCAGCACCAGCACCAGCAACAAATTGTAGGGGAGGAGAACGACCGCCAGTTAGATGCTATTGATGCGGAGAGGAGGGACATATAAGTCCAAACTGTTCACAGTCTTCCAAGGTATGTTTTAATTGTGGAAAAGACGGTCACAAAGCTCAATTTTGTCCTGTAGCGAAATCAAGTCCAGCTGAGACAGTGGCACCAAAGGTGGATGTGGACAAAATAAATTCGGTGGTTTCAATAAGAGCGTTTTTTGTGACTTCTCAAAGAGCGAGTAACCCGTACAAAGTTAACACAGGTTAGTTAATTATAAATTCTTGCGAAGTCTATACCTTATTAGATACAAGTTCTATCCACTTTTTTATTTCTCCTACTTGTGCTCAAAGTTTAAATTTGACTCTGGAAAAATTAGACTTTAACTTATCGGTTGAAAGTCCGTTAAGAGAAACCTTCATTACATGCGATATCCAAGTCTTGGATGAGACTCACAATTTTGAATGATATTTCTATCATTAATAAATTTCTTGACGTATTCCTGAAGACTTCTTATCCTACGCATGAAATTGAATTTTGTATTGACCCCAGTACAAAACCCATTTCTAAAACCCTTAAGTATTTTTCCACCCTGAACGAATGTATTATGCGCCAAAGACATTGGCTCGAGCTATTGAAGGTTACGACTATACCATTCAATATCATCGTGGAAGAGCGAGCGTGGTAGCTGAGACGTTGAGTAGAAGATCGTATGCGGTTACAAGTGTGACGTTGTTAAAACAAAAACCCATTTCGTATAACTTACAAATGATGAAGATAGAGTTAAAGAATATAGGGACCCTCGTGGTGATATCAAATATATGAGTAGAATTGACATTAATCTATAAAGTTAAAAGTCGCTCAAGCTACAGAACCGGAGCTGATGAATACGAAGAAGAAGGTTCAAAAAGGCGTTATTCTAGAAGCAAGAGTCGATGAAGAAAGGAAATATCAACTCTCAATTTTATTGGTTTGTTTGAAATCCTCGATCGAGTAAGAACTGTGGCCTATAGACTCTCCTTAATGCTAAGTATGTCGCGTGTTCATAACGTTTTTCACGTATCGATATTACATAAATATATGGGCGACCTAAACCACATTATTGCGTTAGAACCAGACGATATAGCCGAAGATTTAACGTACGAGGATGTACCTGTCAAGATCTTGGATATGAAAGAGCATGTCCTACGCACGAAGGTTATACCATAAGTTAAGATTTTGTGGAGAAACCATGTTATTGAAGAAATGACCTGGGAGTTGGAATCAAAAATGAAAACGAGGTATCCTCACCTTTTTGAAACATCAGGTACATACGTCAATTTCGAGGACGAAATTTCATAAGGAGGGGAGATTGTAAGACCCCAACTTTTTATAAATAAAATCAAATTTTCTCTAATTATTATTGTGAATAATAAGGTGTTAATTTGGTATAATACTTTGGTTATGGGTGAAATGTGCAAATTTTTGCAAAATAAGCAAGTGGTTATAAGGTATTCATTTTATCGGGGAATATTCGTTTGGTCGTGGATTATTCTTTCTGTCGGGAAATATTCGTACGACGGCGCAGCCCATTTGTGGGACCCCATAACGGATAACTGTCGGATGAAGAAAATGACAAGTTTGAGTTTTTATAAATAACGACGTAATGGTTACTGTTAACACTGTTGGAATACCTGATGGTTAAAATATAGTAATACGCGTGGTTGCACAGTAGCACACGGTATTACACAGTATTTTTGAAATTATTGATTCTTACGTAAGAAGTCACTACTCAATAATTTTTACAGTAATTATTGTTCAATATTTTATTTTATTGGTTCAATAATTGTTGCATTGATATTTTATATTATTGTTGTTTCAATAATCGTCACTTCACAGTTTCACAATTATCAGATCAATAATTCATATTATTTGAATAATATTATTAGATAGCATTATTGACAATGTCTAAGGAAGTTCTATCTAGGAAATGGGTTTAGTCACCTAATTGCGCGCCAATAAGGAGAAATCCTTATCAGAAAACCCCCTCTTTCCTGGGAACGACCTGGTTGTCATAATTATGATTCTGTAATATTATTTGTGAATAATTAGATATTGATTTATATGATAAGGAAATATTTATTTTATGTGGATATAAATGATGGATATATTTATTTTATCTTGTTATAAATGAAGGAATTAATGCTGAGGTATTTTATCAGTATTGTGTCGGAATGGAGGTTTTGAAAATCGCTCCGTATGTGGATTTAGGTCATTGTTTGTTTGGAATTTGAAAAAACTTAAACTTACAAAGTTGTAGAGAATTAAATTTCCTATAGAAACCACACCAGATTTAAATTTTCTGATAAAAGGGCTATTTATTATGAATTGTTGAAGTTTCAGAAAATAAAATATTTTTATTAAAAATATGGTGGGCCCCACTTTTACTTGGTGATTAATGAAATGTGCTGGAATTTATTTTCAAAAGTTATGGGCTTGAATAGTAGCAGGTAAATCCATCAGGTAGCAGGTTAGTTTGCTACGACGTTCTAAGCATTTTCCTATAAATATGGTGCTTCGTTAGAATTGAAAATCACACTAGAAACAAGTTTTCTCTCTTTCACTCTATATTATCGAGTGTATTTTGTGAGTATTTAGATACTTTGTGAGTTGTTTTTCATTAGTGCAAGTTTTCTTCAGCCTATACCGATATTCCGATCAGAAGTACTGATATTTTGAGGTAAGGGATGTTATTTTCTTTCTAATGATGTTATTCTTTTAATATCATTATACCGAAATATTGGTATATATTTTATTGTGGAATTTCTACCTTTTTGTGTCGGGGTTTCTATTCACGTATACGACACTATTCACGTATACGACACTATTAACGAATATGACACTATTCAACGAAAAATGAAATTTTCTCCTTTTTGTCCAAGATATCAATTATGGTTACTATCTATGATTGTATCCATGTTTTGATCTTTATTTTTGAATTCTGCTTCATAATTGGTTATTATGGAGTAGTTTTGAACTTGGATAAACTAAAGTACGAATCCTAAATCTTTGATCTTTCATCTCACTGGATTCATTTTCTTTAAGATATTTTTCATCATCCTCAGTCCTAAATAATGATATTACTGAATATCTTTGGCCTGTAGTTTAAAGATGAATGATTAACTAATGAATATCTTTGGTTTGTTGTAAAAGATGAATGATTACCTGATGAATATCTTTGGCCCGTAGTGCAAAGAGGAACAGGTGTTGAGATGAACATGACCAACTGGTAATACAAATGAATATCTTTGGCCTATAGTGCAAAGATGAATATTTGATTCAAGATGTATATTGGTTGATGTTACAGGGATAAAATATTGATGATGGACTTTTAAATCTTAGAAGATAGTAGAATTCTTTTTCTACTTGACTCTTCTAATGGATTGCTATTTTCGATGCAATTGTTGATCTAAAACTTGTTGTCTATTATATTCTATCAGATTTTTCCCTGTTGAAGACTAATGATAATTTGTTGTATATTATCTTAGTCATAATATTCTTTACTGGGCTAGTTGAGCTCACCCTTTTCCTTTTTGTTCTATTTTTCTTCTCAGGAGGTGAGAACATAACAGGAACTAGCCGGGGTTTGGAGTGATGGTTCAGGATAGTTGTTTTAGTAATCCTCACTATTTTGTAAAATAGTGTATCAATAATTATAATGAGGACTCCTTTTGAGTTTGTATACTGTCTATTAGACAATATTTGTATTCAAACTCACAGTATATGTGTTGCCGTATTTTGCACGACAATTCTATTACTGAAGTTGTATTTATTTCTGTACCATGTATTTAGCGACTCAGAATAGGTGATGTATACCTATTTTTGGGGGCGTCACATTTATTCATAAAAGTTGGGGTCTTACACCTTCCCCATGTCATTTAACAATGAGTACATTCTTGTTGCAATAGACTGTGTTTCAAAATGGGTCGAAAAATCCACATTACCCACCAACGATGCTAAGGTAGTCCTCAAGTTTCTTTAGAAAAACATATTCACTAGATTTGGTACACCTCGGGCGATCATTAGTGACAAAGGTACTCATTTTTTCAACAAATACTTCTCAACATTGCTTGGAAAGTATGGTGTCACTCGCAAAATAGCCACGACTTACCATCCCCAAACTAGTGGTCAAGCCGAAGTATCGAATAGAGAGGTGAAGCGTATTTTGGAAAAAATGGTGAAGCCGAATCAAAAGGATTAGTTAATTAAATTGGACGACGCACTGTGGGCATACCGAAAAATATATAAAATACCAATTTGGATGTCACCATTTCGATTGGTGTATGGAAAAGCTTGCCATCTTCCCGTGGAGTTAGAACATAATGCATATTGGGCTATTCAAAAAATAAATTTTGACTTGCATGCAGCAAGCGAGAAAAGATTGTTACAACTCAATGAAATGGAAGAGTTTCGCCTTCAATCGTATGAAAATGCTAAGCTGTACAAAGGGAAAATCAAACGGTGTCATGATAAGAAAATTATAAATCGAAAGCTTGAACCTGGTCAAAACGAGCTACTCAACTGTTTTCGGGAAAACTCAAATCACGTTAGTCAGGCCCATTCAAAATCAAAGAAGTATTTCCCCATTGCGTTGTTGAATTAGTTGGTCGGAATCGAGACAAAACATTTAAAGTCAACGCACATCAATTAAAACATTACTGGGGTGGAATTGTGGATCGACGCAAGACCTCTATCACTCTCGCGAATTCACCATAAAAACAGGGAGTAGTCAGGATGAGAGACTTAAAATCAAGTGCTTGATGGGAGGCAACCCAATCAGTATTTAGTTTTTCTTTTAATTTCACACTTAGAAAATTTGTAGCAAGTTTAGAATAGTATTGTTATAGTACAACTTTTCTTATTCATTCTCCACGTGAACCTTAATCCGATTTAATCATCATCATTTCAAGGTTGAGATTGACATTCACAAGAGTAAATCACGAGATAACCATTAGGTAAGGTTCTGAAAGGATGATGGCAGTGCGCATATGAGTAGATTAGTATGTGGAGAGTAATTTACATAAAAAACATGAGGAATCAAGTAAATGGAAGTATGATTAGTGTTCTAAGCAATTAAATGGATCCGAAAACAAAAGAAAATTTTTCAGGAAAACAGTATATGCGCCCTAGCAAAGAAATTAACAAATAAAATTGCGACTAGGCATATAGCTCTCTGCCAAACTTCACCCCAACAGGCTTTTCATCGCTCCTAAGTGCAGACTCCTCTGTCAAACCTCGCCCCGACGAAGTTTACTGAACAAAAATCCTCGTCCTGATGCAAATCCTAATTTTCAGTTTTTAAAATTCCTTTTTCATTCGACTTAAAACACTTCTTTTTCATTCGAAACACACACACACCAGTGCCCTAACCCCCAATAACCGACCCCCATCTCGATGTTGAATAAAATTTGACTAAATTCTTGTCCCAAATCAGTGCGCACAGATTCAAGGGATCTCTATTTCTCAAATTTCATCTAGGACTTAACCCAAACTAGGGCTCCAAGTGCTTCCAGCCTTCCTCTCGACATGAATCATTCTACATGAAATTGGGTAAATTCATTAGGGTTGTGGTCGATCATCAGACATCTCATTAAGTAAACCCACATACTTTGCCTATTTGGACACTTGTTCATCTGATTTGGGTAAGTTGGAAGCATGAGTAGGGATTTTCATTGCTAGACTAATTACTTCAACTATAAAATGTTTGTTATTGGTAATTAATGCATTTGATCAGGTATAATTCTATACAATGCTTTGTGACTTGCAAGTTAGGTTGAACACTAATGGTTGGGGAAATTTTGGTCATACAATTTAGTGCACATAAGTTATCCATGTAGTGATTGACACAGTTCCTAGTCATATTGGATTCAACAGTCGACTATCTGGATACATTCTAGACACTATAATGGGGGGATTCATTGAGACAACTAAGATTTTGGGGTAAACCATCCTATGAATGTTTTGATAAGTTTCGAACTATAATTCAACGACATACACAATGACGCCAAAAGCATGAAAAAGAAAATAGGGTGAGGGATCGTCCACCCCCGTCCGGCAGTTTGATATAAGGAAATGTATAACTTTTGAGGTGGCGACCAGATTTGAATACTTAGCCTCCAAATCCCTTCTTCAGGAGCATGGACTAATGCTCGATGAGTTTAATGATGTGATGGGCCACTACATAATAGAATGGGGATGGGGGACCATTACCGAACTACCAGAAGCAACAGTGGTGGCTTTAGTGAAAGAGTTTTATGCCAATGCACCAAATAAATCACCATGCTTTCATTCGTCTGGGGTAAAATGGTGTCGTTTACTGTTCAAGAAATCAATGATTATTACAGTCTCTAATCTCTAGCTCTTTTTGAGTATATGGCATATAAATACCAAGGCTTAAATTATGAGCAAATACTGAGTTAGTTATGCAAGCTAGAGTCCTCATGGTCCTCGAAGGGTATGTACTTTCCAAGCAAGGATCTTAGTCGTTATGGAAAGGTATGGCATGCATTCCTTTACGCTAAATTGATGCCTTCAAAGCACACTAGTGATGTTACCAAAGAGAAGGTAGTATTATTTTACTCTATCATCAAGGATTGTCCAATAGATGTAGGCTTCATAATACATCATTGCATTCATCGTTGTCTGTGGGGCCCTCTTCAAGGAGGATTACCCCATCCTTCTCTTATTTATGGGCTGTGTGCATGAGCTGGGGTGAAATGGAGTGCAGATGAGCTAGTTTAACAACTGATGTAGCTCTTGGACCACATGATGATTAAACGATATTTGATTTGGAAAGGAGAGAAATCTCACCCACGAGGCCTTAATTTTACCTTTTTGACTGATTCTGATGATGAGGAGGATGAAGAAGAAGATACAGACTTTGATGAGGAGGACCAAGAGTAAGATTCAGTCGGACCATCCAATTCATCGCGTTCAAAAGCCACTTTCAATATCAAATTTCAGAGTCTCCAATAATATCTTGACGCATGAAACAAGCTAGTGGATAAAAGGATGGAACGATTAGCAGCGAGACACGAGCATATGTTTTCTACACAAAACAGCTTCAACGCTGCTTTGGTTCAGAGACTGGCTCGTGGATCCACATGTTGAGCCTTTTCAATTCCTTGTTCCCCAACCAATGTCAGTCTACCACCCGTTAGATCCTGAGGTTGAGGTTTATGAACTTTGTTTAAATAGACAATTGTTTTCCAAGAGACAAACTATTTTCATTTTAGATGGCCTTTTACGAGGATTGGACTTTTAATTTAATTTATATGTGTATCTTTATATTCGCTTGATAAGTTTAGAAATTTTTTAGATTAATTTAAATGTAAAGGTCTTCTATCATTTTAGGCTGCAGGACGCCGTTCCACAAGTGGAGCTAGCAAGGGAAGAGCCCATCCTCTTCCTTTATCATGTCATTAATGGCTAAACTCATATGATTTGGTTTCATGTTCTTCTTTCTTCACTATTACTTTGTTAACAAAGCGAGTCAGCACTCACAGTGAAAATTTTCACTATAACGATGTGCTTCATGATTCAACTCTCCAATAAGTTCTCTACTGTCGAAATTTTTCAAACTCGAGACCCCAAGTACATTTCTTTTACATTTATTTGGTTGTAAGTACATATAGAAGTATCGACTCTTGATGTTTTTCAAGTCAATAACTACAAGAAAAATATTATCGACTCTTTATGCTTATCAAGTTAATGCTTCACAATTCATATAGAAGTATTAGTATATAGATAGATGCAATTCTCTTAAATGCAAAGTTTAATATAACATATTGTTGCCTCAATTTCATTCCAATTTTTTCTAAATTTAATACACTAAGTAAAAGGTAATGTACAAGACATGTTTGATAAAATGCTTGATCATCGTCTGGGGTGATGTGTTTTTGTTTGCATATTTATTACAAACAATTATACAACTAATGAAAGATTGAAATAAGATCTCATTCTGTACTAGGTACTACTTATCATCTATGTGACTAGAGTATTTCACAAATATAATAATAGGTCAGCTATTTTGGATTAATTTCTTATGTTAATTCATTATTTTCGTTAATTGCACGCATTATATATATATATATATATATATATATATATATATATATGTGTGTGTGTGTGTGTGTGTGTGTGTGTGTGTGACGCCCCCAAAACAGGTATACATCACCCATCTTGAGTCGCTAGATACATGGTACATAAATTCAAATAAAACATAATTATACAACAGTCGTGTAAAATACAACATAACATAGCTGAGAGTGTAAACAAGAATATTGTCATCTAGACAATATCCACCCTCAATGGTGTCCTCATAATAATTATTATCACATTATTCCGTAGAATAGTGAGGACTACTAAAGCCATTTATCCTGGACCATCACTCCATTCCTCGACTCGTCCCAGCTATATTCTCATTTCCTGAAGAGAACAATGAAAGAAAGGGTGAGCTCAAATAGCCCAATTAGAAATATTATGATTAAGATAATGCAGAATAAATTAACCTTAGCCTTCAACAATATAACAACTGATATAATACAATAGACAACAAGTTTTAGATTAAAAACTGTAGCGGAAATAAGCAATCCATTAGAAGAGTCAAGTAGAGCATAAAATATACTATCTTCTATAATTTAAAAAGTTTTTCATCAACTTTATTGCTGGGACTCAGCTTAATAAATAAACTACATCATCGAATCATGCGTGCACTACGGCCAAGGATATTCATGTAATCATCAATGGTCATGATTATACCGAATAATCCCTGGTTATAATCATATCAATAATTGTCCATCAATGCACTACGGGCCAATGAGGACTTTTATCACATCATTCGTTGCATTACAGTCATGATTATACCGAATAATCCATGGTCATAATCATACCAAGTCCATCTATGCACGTAAGCCAAAGATGACTTTCATCACAATATAAGCATGAGGATGATGACAATGACATAATAATTCAATAAAACAAGTTCAAGGATAAATTTTAAAGATTTATAATTTAATAAATCCAGAAATCAATAACGTCTAAATTGTCAACATGATACTGCTTTGTAGAGTAAAATTCAAGAATAATATTCATGCACTAAAAATAATTTAGAGCGAAAAAAATATATTTTTCGGGTGAATAGTACCCCGACATGAAAAGTGTCCCGAATACCCGAGTGAATGATACTAGAGTGAATAGTAATCGGGTGAATAGTAACCCATAAATAGTAACTCGTGAATAGTACTCCGACATGAAAAGTACCATAAATACCCGAATGAATAATACCAGAGTGAATAGTAACCGGGTGAATAGTAACCCGTAAATAGTAACCCGTAAAAGAAAAAAATACCAAAGAAAATGATATTTCATCACGAGTACAAAAGAAATGATATCTCATACAAGTATAATAGAATATACAAAACTGCAAATTGATTTTTACCCGCTATGTGGTAATCCACGTAGACAAATCATTTTTATAATTTAATAAAGAATGAATACGAATGATCATTCACCATGCATGCGGTAATCCACATAGACAGGTTATTCTAACAGAATAATAAAGAATGGAATAACAGAAGAATTCACCATGCATGCGGTATTCCGCGTAGACAGGTTATTCCAACAGAATAATAAAGAATGGAATAACAAAAGAATTCACCAGGCATGCAAACACATACAGGTTATTCCAACAGAATAATAAAGAATGGAATAACAAAAGAATTCACCATGCATGCGATAAACAGCTTGCATGGTGAATTCTAACAGAATAATAAAGAATGGAATAACAACCCTTACGAGTATTGAAAGAAAATAACCCTCTTCATGAATACGAAAGAAATAATACCTATTACAATAGATAAAAATTGGATAGTGGAATAGTGAGGTAGCTGACTACTCTTCTTCTTTCTCTTTATAATTTCTCTCTATAATAATTGCTCTATAGCTTTAGTGAATTAGTGAGAAATGAAAGAAGAATGAGCTTCTTTTTATAGAAAAATATAGTTTTGATAATTACACGTTTTGGGGCTCGAAATATTACAGTATAATACCTTCCTCTTTTCTTTCATTTTTAATTTAGTACTACCAGTATTATCAAACTTGCACAACCTCCCCTAATACTAAATTATGTGAATCAACAGTAAATCACGTGACTCAATAGTTCTAAACATGTGAAAAAAATAATTACAGTATAGTACCTTCATCTATACCTCAATTTTTAACTTAGTCATGCAAGTATTATCAATCTTGCACCAACTCCCCTAATAGTAAATGAATGTGAATCAATAGTACACACATGTTAATAAATAGTTATAATCATGTGAATCAATAGCAATTAATTGCTCATTTATCCGGTTAATTACCCGATTGGTCAATATAACCTCCAGACATCAATTATTATCGAAATAAATGTCGATTTTCACTAACACTAATAATTCCCACACAATGGAACTATCAATTTAATCTTTAATCAACACGAACTTATTCATCATTAATATTATAACTCACAATATTTAACAACCAGGTCGTTCCCAGGAAAGAGGGGGCTTTTCGATAAGGATTTCTCCTTATTGGCGCGCAATTAGGTGACTAAACCTCTCCTTGATAGAACTTCTAGACATTTTCACTATTGCAAATAATAATATGAATAACTTTGTCGTCTCAATTATTGATTTAATAATAATAAATAGTATGCAAATGATACTGTGACAATAATTGAATCAATAATATGATAGATATGATGTAGCAATTACTGTGACTTCTTACGTAAGCATCAATAATCAATACAGTGTGCTACTATGCAACCACGCGTATTATTGTACTTTTACTACCGGTTATTTTATGATAACTTTTTTACTTTGAAAATTTTTCATATATCACCCTTAAATTTAACCTTTTATCAATTTCACCATTTACTAAATAGAATAATTATAAAAAAATTGAATTCTTTCATTTTATAAAATTTGGGGTCTCACAATCTCCCCTCCTTATGAAATTTTGCCCTCGAAATTTACGTATCTGGTAGTTCGAAGAGATGAGAATACCTTGCTTTCTTTTCAGATTGTACCTTCCCGATTATTTCCTATATATCATATTACTCATCTCCTGTATTTCAAATATAATTCTAGAATATAGTTTCAAAACAAGGGTTAATTGACATGCCACATATTATCCCTATACTCTGACCGACCAATTAAATATCAAATAAACATAGGTAGGTCATACTAGCGAAAGAATTACTTGTCTCTCCCCTCCTAGTTCTAGTCTCACACCTCAGCCAGGGATCATATCCCTAAACTTTGATACCAACTGTGACGCCCCCAAAACAGATATACATCACTCATCTTGAGTCGCCAGATACATGGTACATAAATTCAAATACAACATAATTATACAACAGTCGTGTAAAATATGGCAAAATATAGCTGAGAGTTTAAACAAGAATATTGTCATCTAGACAATATCCACACTCAATGGTGTCCTCATTACAATTATTATCATATTATTCCGTAGAATAGTGAGGACTACTAAAGCCATTTATCCTAGACCATCACTCCATTCCCCGACTAGTCCCAGCTATATTCTCATTTCCTGAAGAGAACAATGAAAGAAAGGGTGAGCTCAACTAGCCCAATAAGAAATATTATGACTAAGATAATGCAGAATAAATTATCCTTAGCCTTCAATAATATAACAACTGATAGAATACAATAGACAACAAGTTTTAGATCAACAACTACAGCGGAAATAAGCAATCCATTAGAAGAGTCAAGCAGAGCATAAAATCTACTATCTGCTATGATTTAAAAAGTTTTTCATCAACTTTATCGCTGAGACTCAGCTTAATAAATAAACCACATCATCGAATCATCCCTGCACTACGGCCAATGATATTCATGTAATCATCAATGGTCATGATTATACCAAATAATCCCTGGTTATAATCATATCAATAATTGTCCATCAATGCACTACGGGCCAATGAGGACTTTTATCACATCATTCGTTATATTACGGTCATGATTATACCGAATAATCCCTGGTCATAATCATACCAAGTCCATCTATGCACGTAAGCCAAAAATGACTTTCATCACAATATAAGCATGAGGATGATGACAATTACATAATAATTCAATAAAACAAGATCAATGATAAATTTTAAATATTTATAATTTAATTTATCTAGAAATCAATAACGTCTAAATTGTCAACATGATACTTCTTTGTAGAGTAAAATTCAAGAATAATATTCAAGTACCAAAAATAATTTGGACATAAAAGAAATATATTTTTTGGGTGAATAGTACCCCGTGAATAGTACCTAAACACGAAAAGTGTCCTGAATACCCGAGTGAATGATACTAGAGTGAATAGTAATCTGGTGAATAATAACCTATGAATAGTAACTCGTGAATAGTTCTTCGGCATAAAAGTACCCCGAATACCTGAGTGAATAATACCAGAGTGAATAGTAACTGGGTGAATTATAACACGTGAATAGTAACTCGTAAAAGAAAAAAATACCAAAGAAAATGATATTTCATGACGAGTACAAAATAAATGATATCTCATACAAGTATAATAGAATATACAAAACTGCAAATGGATTTTCACCCACCATGCGGTAATCCACGTAGACATATCATTTCCACAATTTAATAAAGAATGAATATGAAGGATCATTCATCATGTATACGGTAATCCACATAGACAGGTTTTTCCAACAGAATAATAAAGAATGGAATAACAAAAGAATTCACCAGGCATGCGGTAGACCGCACAGACAGGTTATTCCAATAGAATAATAAAGAATGGTTTAACAGAAGAATTCACCAGGAATGCGATAGACCGCATAGACATGTTATTCTAACAGAATAATAAAGAATGGAATAACAAACCTTACGAGTATTGAAAAAAAATAACTCTCTTTATGTATACGAAAGAAATAATACCCCTTACCTTAGAAGAAAACTGGATATTGGAATAGTGAGGTAGCATACTTCTCTTCTTCTTTCTCTCTATAATTTCTCTCTATAATAATTATTCTATAGCTTTAGTGAATTGGTGGGAAATGAAGGAAGAATGAGCTTCTTTTTCTAGGAAATATAGTTTCGATAATTGCACATTTTGGGGATCGAAATATTACAATATAATACCTTTCTCTTTTCCTTCATTTTTAATTTAGTCCTGCAAGTATTATCAAACTTGCACCACCTCCCCTAATAGTAAATCATGTGAATCAATAGTAAATCACGTGACTCAATTGTTTAAACATGTAAAAAAAATAATTACAGTATAGTACCTTCATCTATACCTCTATTTTTAACCTTAGTCATGCAAGTATTATCAATCTTGCACCAACTCCGTTAATAGTAAATTAATGTGAATCAATAGTACACACATTTGAACAAATAGTTATAATTATATGAATCAATAGCAATTAATTGCTCATTTATCTGATTAATTACCTGATTGGTCAATATAACCTCCAGACATCAATTATTATCGAAATAAATGTCGATTTTCACTAACACTAATAATTCCAACACAATGGAACTATCAATTTCGTCTTTAATCAACACAAACTTATTCATCATTAATATTTTAACTCATAATATTTAACAACCAGGTCTGTAATACCTGGTAAAAAAATAATAATAAAGAAATAAAGTAAATAAATAATAATTAAATCCATATTTTTAATTGGGCTTTTCTTATGTTGGGTCAAATTATATTTAATTTGTGTGAACTGTAAAGAGTATGTGATTACATTAATTTGGGGTTTTATACTAATTGGGTCTATTTTGTATTTGGGTAATATTAAAATCCTATTAAAATTAGGATACACAATAAGATATATAAATAAACAAGTAAAACCTAATTAGACTCTCATACGCTTTATACGCAACTGAAGGAGAAGAAGGGAGAAAAACGGACGTGGAAGAACAAAACAAAACAGAAGAAGGTTCTTTTAGTAAGATAATATTATTACTTCGTGAATCAGTATACTATATTTGGTGAATTAATATATATATAGTATTACATCATGTGACCAATTGGTGAATCAGGCGAGGAGCCAGTTAATGGATTAATAGTTAATTTAATCTAATCCTTATATATTTTATTAGATTGGTTTAGGTGTAGTTATCAATTTAATTAGATTTATATTTTTAGTAAAGTTTGATTTTTTCAACAGAGGATGTGAAGTTCTAATTAAATTTTGTAAGTTGAGATTTGCTTCAGGAATTAAGTTTATGCAAGTTTTAAAAAAAAGATGATAATAGAGTAATTAAGATTGGTAATTTGGAGGACAAATAAAGTTCAATCGAAGGGAGTATTTAATTATTGATATGCAATTTAATTTATGTTTTTTGCTATGCAATACAATCTGAAATATATATCGTAATAACATATGCAGTCAACATGAAGAATTGTGAATCCTAATAGTGACTAGCTCATTAAGTTTGGCTTAGTCATATTTTTCAATGTATTAATGTGGGGATGCTACGTAAATAGTATATATCATCTCTACAAGCCACAATGAAAAACTTTGCTACCAACTTTTTATCTTCGGGTTTAGCTTGATTTTTTTCTTCTTTTTTTTGAAGAAGCACTATCATATCAGTTCAGACGGAAGATAATTATCAATAGATGTATATAGTTATAGAATTTATAAATTTACAGATTTTGACTATATTAATATGATTAATAATAATAATAATATGAGTTAAAAAAATAAAAATAAAATAATTAGTAATTAATAATTTAATGCATGGTTTATTAATTTATTTTAATAATTTGTGTAATTAGTTCGATCGGAGGGAATTTAAAGAGTTATATTTGAAATATAAATTTTGGAATATTAATAATTGATATAAGGCGATGATTAAAGGCATATTAAATAGATTATGAATTATTTTAGAATTATTAGTTTGGATTATTTTTAATTTGAGGTGAATATGTTTAGGTTGCGAATAACGTTTCGTATTTAATATCGTTGGTATTTGAGGGTAAGATCTTGTGGAGTGTGCTATAAATGGTTTGGAAGTATCAGGTACGGATTCCGTACTCTCTCAGCGATACTCTTATTAAATTTGATTTGTTCGTTTTATTGCTTGTTCGAATTTCGTTATTATTTCACATAATTGTTTCCTATGAAATAAATATATTAGCTTCATTTGGAGTTGATATATATGACTCGTGTTTATACTCTTTGAATTAGGTTATCATGTTTAGTACTATTTATTTTTGGAAATTATAGAGCGGTACATGTTGCTACATTCTTTTTGAGAACTTGTGACTATAATTTAATTTGGTTCAACATGTACATATAGAACCCTTTTGTTGGTATTATGTCGCATGTGTTGTGACATGGTATTTTTGTTAGAATATACCGTAGGGTATACCTGAGCTATAACCACCTGTGGGGGTACCACATGCATGTCGTCATGGCACGAGAGACATGCCACTTTCCGTGGCGGTGTGATTAGTCCACGGCGTCTCTGTTTGGGCTCCGGAGGAAGTGGGCCATTTGGTGTTTTATTGTGGGAGGCGCATGGGTTAACCTTAGTTTTCTGTTCTGTGAATTTGTGATGTTGTGCCAAACACACCTATCCGATTTGCATACATTTGGATTCGCGGTCCAATGTGTGATTTGCCTCTGTGGCATTATTTTGGTTGCCTGTGTGGCATCATTTGACTTGCCTGTGTGGAATTATTTTAACTTGCACGTGTGGCATTGTTTTGATTTGCCTGTGTGGCAATGTATATTTCTGAGCTCACTCGGTATGAAATAAAACTCAACCATTTGATTCAGCCTATTATTTCATTATATTAGTTTTGTTTGTTTCTGTTCAGTTCAATTCATTGAGTTAGTTCCTTCAGTTCATTATTTATTTATTCTTTTATTGGTTTCATCAATTCTGTTGATTCAGATATATTCTATTAAGATCTTTGGAGAATATATTTTCGTCAGTATTTACACTAGAGATTTTGTTCAGTATTTTGTCTCAGTTATTTTCATATATCAGTTGTATATCTTTTGTATATTTGTATCCGTACTGGCAATTGGTTCATGCTGTGTTTTTCTTCCGGCAGGTTTGCAGGGGTGATTCCGGGCTAGTGTGATGAGAGAGTTGTCTTTGACCATCTAGGTTAATTCAAATTTTAGGTTTTGATTATTTCGACTCTATGTGGAGAATTTTATTTAACACTTTATTGATGGATATCATTATTGCATATGTGAAGTCATTAGTGTTCTGCTTACTTATTTTGAGATTTGTTGTGCTTTGCACGTGGCCTCCCTTTCTATTTAGGGAAGGAGGTGTTACAAGGTCGTTCCCAGGAAAGAGGGGGCTTTTCGATAAGGATTTCTCCTTATTGGCGCGTAATTAGGTGACCAAACCTCTCCTTGATAGAACTTCAAGACATTGTCACTATTGCAAATAATAATATGAATAACTTTGGCGTCTCAATTATTGATTTAATAATAATTATTATTATGAAAATGATACTATGACAATATTTGAATCAATAATATGAGAGATATGATGTAGCAATTACTGTAGCAATAATTGAGTATAACAGAGTGACTTCTTATGTAAGCATCAATAATCAATACCGTGTGTGTAAGACCCCAACTTTTAGAAATAAAAATGAATTTTCTATAAATATCATTTTTAAATATTATGGAATGAAATTGATATAATGTTATAGTTGTGGGTAATATTTATAAATTTTGCAAAGTACGCAAGTTGTTATATAATATTCGTTTGGTCGGGGAATATTCGTTTTAATAAAGAATATTCGTACGACGGCACAATCATTGGTGGACCCCACACCGAAATTATTGTCAGATTGAGAAAACGACAAAAATATATTTTTATGAAAATAACGGCGGAAGTTTTACCATTAACTGTTGAAACACCTGGTGTTAAAAGTATAGTAATACGCGTGGTTGCACAGTAGCACACGGTATTGATTATTGATGCTTACGTAAGAAGTCACTCAGTTTTGTTCAATTATTGCTATAATAATTGTTATAAATTTTGCTTATTTTATGGACCCCCCATTTATCTATTCTTCAAAATATTCGGTAAAAAGTTATCTCAGATTTATATATATAAAAGTGCAGGGTTTATATTATATATATATATATATATATATATATATATATATTAGGCTACGGGTGGGGGGGGGGGGAATGTGATTTATATATATATTTTATATATATATGTGACATGTGGTCAACGGTGGTGTTAGTGGAATGATGAAAGTTGTCCTGGGAGAGTTTTTTTTTCAAAGATGATTCACGGGTCGTTGAAGTGTTCCTTTTCAAAGCATGTGTTATATAAAAGCATTTATATATTATATTTTTGGTTTTCTTTTATTATGAAATTCAATCGGCAATTGAATTCCGTGACTTACATTTTGAATCCGTGAGAAAAAAAAATCCTTACATAGTGTCTTTCCATTCTCCTATAAATAGAAGCTCATTCCTTCATTATTTCTTACGAATTCACTGAAACTCTAGAGAGAGAAATTATAGAGAAACTATAGAAAAGTATTTTGATACTTCCCTACTCTTATATTCAATTTCTTTTACGGTTAGGGGTATTATAACTTTTGTATTCATGAAGAGAACTTCTGTTATTACATTATTTATTATTCTGTCGGAATAACATGTATACGCGGGCTACCCTATACTTGGTGAAATTCATCTGTTATTCCATTCATTATTATTCTATTGGAATATCATGTCTGTGCGTTTTACGCCGGACCTAATTCCGTCTTTATTATTCTGTTGGAATATTTGTTTGTGCATTTTACGCCGAACCTGATTTCGTCTTTATTATTCTGTTGGAATATAATGTCTATGCGTTTTACGTCGGACCTGGTTCCGTTAATTATTATTCTGTTGGAATAACCTGCCAGTGCGGTCTATCGCATGCCTGGTGATTTCTTTTGTTATTTCACTCTTTATTATACTCAGTTGGTTAAAGTTTTTTGACTTCTATACTCTATGAAATTAGTGGAATATCCTTGATATTTGCGCTTCATCCAGTATCTTTTCATGGAAATATTCTTCTAAGCATTCTTGAATTTTACTCTACAAAGCAGTATTATGTTGACAATTTGGACGTTATTGGTTCCTGGATAAATTAATTCTTGAACTTGTTTTATTGAATTCTTATATCATTGTCATCATCCTCATGTTTATATTTTGTTAAAAGTCATCTGTGGCCTATAGTGCATAGATGGACTTGGTATGATTATTACCAGGGATTATTCGGTGTAATCATGACCGTAATATTACAAATGATGTGGAAAAAGTCATCATTGGCCCGTAGTGCTTTGATGGACAGTTGTTGGCATGATCATGACCATTAATGAATACACAAATATTCTTGGCCCGTAGTGCGTGGATAATTGTAGTCGTGATACTAAAGAATATCCTTGGCCATATTGTAGGGGTGATTCGATGATGTGGATTATTTATACACTCTGATGACTGAAAGGAATATGACATAGCCACCTCATGGGAGAAGCAATACCCGTGCCGTCTAAGGGTACCAACCAGTCACAAGTGTGACATAAACAACACATACATCATGATCAAACTCTCAGTAAACACGCCTGACGGGTAAGTACTTCAATAGGATGTTGATCGCAGGATGGGTACAATGGTACGACCCTCCCTGAGAGCTCTCACGGCCATGATAACTCCTATGTCTATCTCATCCGTGTGTCGCGGCATATACACATATGACAGTACACATAGTATCAGTACATCAACTCTGGCCAAACGCCAATGATCCTCCGACACGATAAAATCCCCTGAATGTCGTGAGTAGCTATCCTCTGCACCAAATCTGTCATACAGAAAATGCTGAGAGATCACATGGCCAGATGTCAGATCATCCTGTACCACTCTGCGCCTCAATCCTGTGAGAGTCATGAATCGTCTACTCATGTCTCCCAAAGCAATGTGCATGCAAGGTCAGTCTAGGGGCATCATCATCAAACAGGCATACTCCTCTAGAGTATGAGTCAACTCATGGTTGCCAAAACGGAATACCTGCCTATCAAGTAGCCAATGCTCTATCATCCCGTCCACGAATCCTGCAGGAACCTGAAATACCAAAAGGATCATGGTATGCTGTAGCAACAGATCTACAGTCACCCTGTCTGGTGGTGACATGCTATCGTACCACGATCTCATACCCAAAGCCACCACTGACGCTGGGGTATGATCTATACGACTAACTGTCGAAGAAGAAATTTGTGTGGGCCGTGTCATATGACCATCCAGGGGTCAATGCCGAATATCTCTGGACATACATACATATGCATAACATGATATATGCATAACAGATAATGGATGGCAATATGATATAGGGAATAAAAAAATGGTGCATACATTCCTAAATATATCATCATCTAATACATCAGCTCTATACAGCTAGAAGTGCATGAAAATGGGGCACAGACGCCCTACTACTAACAGAGGCCTATCAAAAGATATAGCGAGAATGGGGAACAGCCACCCAATATCTAATAGAGGCCAATCAAAAGATATAACGAGAATATACATCAGAAGAAGACTAGGGTCTCGATGTCCACGTCCTCAATCCTGTCCACCTGATGTAACTCCTCCTGAGTCACTGGATCTCTATCAACAGGGATATCAGGCCTATAAAGGGGAGGATCTGCGCCGACAAAACCAAATGGGTCGTCTGAGGGGCCAGAACCTGAGATGGAAGGAACAAATGTCTCCGCTCTGTTGGATCTTTGCCCAAATGCCGAATAAATATGTGTGCCTGATCCAACTACTGGGTGAAGCTATCAATCTGGGTCAGATGAGTCGGAGCTCGGACACAAGCCACCCAATCATCATCATCAAAGATCCTGGAACCATGTCCCCCATAAACTGTGTGGCACGGGACTGGGCCCCAATAGTGCGAGGGAGCCACCAGTGCTGGAATATCTCCTGAGTACAAGGACCCTCAGATAAATCAAAATAGTCAACTCTCAACAATGGAATATCAGTGGTGGGTGACTGTGATACAGGCCAATGACGCCTGACAGGAGGCAAGATTGGTATACGAATCTCCCATGTGGAGCTCCTAATAGCACGCTCTCCTACATAGAGCTCCCAGCCTCTATCGGTGAAAAGAGGAAATCTCCGGGTAGAAATCAAATACTCTACTCCAGTAAGGTGTCCATCCTCCAAATCGATGATCAAATGATCCCCTGAGTATGGAATCCATGTAATGGCATCAGCCATCAGTAGCTCCAGCTGCATACGGCAATGAGCGAAGCCCTCAAATACAGGGACCTCTGGAAAAATATAATGGTGACATCGTCGTCCTTGTGGATAGGTATCTAAGCCTAACACACTCATAGGACGTAAAAATGGAAGCCTCTCATAGGCCCAAAACTACCAACACAATGGCAAAACATCTTCTATGAGTAAACACTCTTAACCTGTGAAGGGAAAAAGATAAGAGAAATACTCACCAGCAGAAATGGGTAAAATCATGGCCAAGCCTCGGTCAAACCCTGTGAGCGCAAACGCATGCCCTAGAGGAAATATGCAAAAGTGTAAGAGCCCTAGTCATACTTTCCTATACAGTCCACATTGTGTGTGGCGCTGACCAAAGCGAAAAATACCGTGGAAGAGTTATCTGCTATGAAGCAGCCTCGAATGATCATCAGGAATAATCGCCACAGAACGCAATCCCTGATCTTGACATCATCAAGCATGGGCTCACTCAATAGCCAGCTCATAACATCTATGCTCAAAGGACCTGAATGGACAATCCTGCCTTTGAGCGCCCCCGCCGGAACTCCTAATAAGGATCGGACGGCAGTAAGGGTGATATTTGCCATGCAAGGCACTGGCTCCCCTCCAAACTACATACCTGTGATAAATTGCCAATCCATAGGCGTCATCATCACCTCACAATCCAGCAGGTGGAGTGACTGAGTCTGATGAAACCATCGTTCAGACAATGCTCAGAGGTAACCCCAGGGACAACGACGGGGAAGGATGGAGAAAAAGGCCCCAAATCCCCACTCATGCACTACTACTCTATAATTAGGATGAAGCGCCTGGTACATGGAGTGGATGTTAAACCAGTTCCCTCGAGGTTGTGTAAAACCTAGAAACTACATGAAAAGCAGATCAACATCAGAACCCTTTAAATCATCATCAATAATAAAAAAGGAAGATAAAGTCTAACGTCATACCTCGTTAGCATGTAAGTACATCGATGGATGTCTACCCAAATCACCCAGCAACTCTAGGTTCACCACCTGGATGCTCGAAAGCTCCCTGCGAGGGATATGTGCAGCAGGAGCGGGATCCTTAATATCCAACTCCTCGTCCTTGATGTTTGGGACCTCTACCTGGACAGGACGAATCACAGCCTCCACCAACCGATGAGGCTATCTGACAGAACGGGGATGAGGCACTTCAAAAGACCTCCATCGTACGCCAGAAGAAGTCCTATAGGAACTTCTCAGCTGATCCGGATCCATAATATCTGGACAACAAATCTCCAAATCACCTCAAAAAGGGTGTGGTATTTACTTACCTGGAGCTGTCTAAAATGTATTATATGACTATATGCATGCATGCATGCATGCATTTACTTTAACATATAATAGAGTTAGAATGCATGACTACCCAATGCCTACATTTGGAAAATTTTTACCATAGTCCCCTTTGAAAATAGTACTATCCACATGCACACATGCATGTCTAGATGGCTATTCAGTAGCACACCTGTCCCTAAGTCATATACCTAATATATGCATTAAAAATCAAAATTATCATGCATAAGGCCAACCTCAATGCTAGGAGTATTTTGCCTTTCTACCTGTTGCTCATTGGACCACAAATAGGACAAAAAATAGCATAAAAAGGTGCCAATTTCACTGTCTTAGAAGTCAAATTTTCACATCATTATGTCCAGCATGGTTTAATACTAACATTTACTATGTTGAATATTTTTTATCAAGTCATTTGTGCATACATAATCACTACTATGTGTTTAGATGCATTTCTTGCAATATCTCACAATCTAACAGACAAAAACTAGAAAAAAAATACAATGCATACGTTACCAGGATAGTGTAGAACACTTGTACGGTGACAGAATTTGCAGAAAGCAGCCCGAACTCAACAGATCTGAAGATAGCTCACGGATTTTTCTTAAGAGAGGCAAGTTAGAAATGAACCTACGAAGGCAGGCTGCTGGATTTATCATCCACGCCTGGCCGCAGGCTCACCTGCGGCTGTAGAAGGTGCACCTACAGCTCCTCAATATGGGTCCCACCCCTCCGACTCGGTCCAGTTCGAGTTAAAACGGAGTTCTTAAGGGCTTAGAAAGGTCAAATCGGGAATAAAAATGCCACGCGATTGAGCAAAACAGCATACAATCTTGGTCTTCTCAGATGAGACTTTGAATCTGCACATCACTCATTGGTAGGCACCTGAACACAAGGTATACTCTACCGATGACCTCAGTTGTCACAAATCACATACGGCAATACCTTATACAGGTCCGATGCCGCCGACTCCAGGTCATTACCCTACGTGAGTCCCCGACGGGGGTTACAACGTGAGTTCCCGATGAGGGTTACAACGTGAGTCCCCAACAGGGGTTACAACGTGAGGCCCCAACGGGGGTTACAACGTATATCTCCGGCGGGAGTAGCAAAGCATGCTCAGCCGTTGAGACACATATCAACGAAGGTCAACCAACCTTGACATCATTTCAGCCGATAGTGTTTAAACATGTCAGAGCTATAGAGATGTTCGAGGTTCTCATACCCAGCTGCTCGTATTCCCCAGCAGATCCCCATTGGGGGTCACAACGCAATGCTCAGTTGATCTACACGTCAGTGAAGGTTAAGCAACCTTGACAATCTCCTCACAGAGTTTCAACCGTTGATTCACACGTCAGCGAAGGTCAAGCAACCTTGACAGTATATCCCACAGGATGTTTCAGCCGTTGATTCACACGTCAACAAAGTTCAGGCATCCCTGACAGTATTTGTTGTTGGCAGTAAATCCAACAGAATCATGACATATTATGGCGATACTAACCAAGAGAGGTCAACATTATCAAAGAGGATAGATGATGGAATAAGTTATACACATTCTCAAACAGATCAAGCTTTATCCCCACAGATCTCTTCCATATAAGAGATACCCCTTTAGTATCAAGTCGTTATCAAGAACACGGGAATTTGGTGATAACTCCAACACCAACATCCTAACAGATTCGGCTTTCACATCAGATTTGGTCGGTATTGCTAATCCGTAGTTGAAGCAACAGAGAACCAATAATCATCCCCAGCATTTTGGGCCACAACCCCGTACACATGCATCATACATTTGCATCATGTTGTTATCCATAGTACCATGTTTATCTTGTTGCATTTCAAGTGTCTAGGATTCTTTATCCTACCCATGCATCGCCATGCATGAGTATGATAAAGAGGGGCATTTGTAGACACTCGAAACTTTCTGTACTACTGTTAGTAACATTGCAGGAGGACATATTCGTCTTTTAAGAGAGAACCCTGAAAGACAATCTAAATCCATACAGGATACTACCGGAAGTGCATCATCAACCCCGGATAGTAATCTGGGAGTAACAATTTCAACCTCGGACTTAACCCCGAGACCTGTAGAGACAATACCAGAACACACACCGAAGAAGACCAATTAATCTCGGAAATAACCCCGAGGTATCCAGTCTCAGTCCCAACCATGGGAATAGCCACCAACCTTGGTGATAACCCCAAAGAATGCAGTTTCGGAGATAACCCTGGAAATGCTTGTTTTAAATGCCATCAGCTTCAATCTAGGCACTCACAACAAGATACATTGTGCCAACCCAACAATAACATCGGTAAGATAGGCAGAATTCAAAGATGACAATGAGGACCTTCAACAAATGCAGCAGTCCAATCTCAACAAAGTCTGAGCAACACCTGCTTTATCGGCCCAATCCGGCGATAACACCGATGAGGGGCAACATCTCCATCTCGTCCAACACGATGCCACGTCTCGTCCTTACACAACAATTTCCCATAAGGGTAACCAATCCCTAGTGACTATTGTGCGGGGTAATGGATGAAAGTTGAAGCTTGAAGACCGGAGGGCATCGTGCCATCTTCAAAGACTTCGTACAAACACTAATCCCATGTCATCGTACAACTCTCGACAAGGGCGGTCTGAAATAGGTCCTGAATACCTCAAAACGGATGCCCAGATTGAACTTCTCAAAATTCGAGTGGACATTACAGTGCCTGATTGCACGTACTTCGAGACGACCCGACCCGATAAAATCAGGCCGACCCAACCCGCCTATGGTACACCTGCGGCACATTTTTCCTATAAATAGAGGGCTTGGGGTCCTGATTTTTAAGAGAAAAAAAACGGGGAAACCCTGTACAATTTGCTCTGCACTCATTATACAGTGTATTTTCCCACTTTCAAACACATGTGAGCTCTTAAATAGCCTCTTTTGTACTCACAAAAGCCAGTGTTTACCCACTATAAAGATATATAAGCCTTTTTATCAATCAGCTGTAAGCCTGGTCACACACTTTAGAGTCTTTCTCTTTATCTTTGCACACACCCTTCTACACGTTGAGAGTTGTGTTGCTTGCTTTTTTGGGCTTCAGTCCGTGGTTTCATTCCAGTCTGTATATATATATATATATATATATATATATTAACTAACATTATCGAGTTATGCCTCGATTGAGCCTACACTTTGGTCTGGAGCATTTACTTGTTTTCCTATATATATATATATATATATATATATATATATGAACTGTGTGTCGAACTTTGTTCGATGAGCAATAAATGCACCAGACCGAAGTCTAGGCTCATCGAACAAAGTTCGACACACAGTTCATATATATATATATAAATATATATATATATATATATATATATATATATATATTTACATTTATATATATTAACTGTGTGTCGGACTTTGTTCGATGAGCCTGGATTTTATATCTGGTGCGTTTACTCGCTTTTATATATATATATATATATATATATATATATATATATATATATATATATATATATATATATATATATATATATATACACTTAAATATATGAATTGTGGTCAAACTCTATTCGATGAGCCTGGATTTTACATCCGGTGCATTTACTGCTTATATATATATATATATATATATATATATATATATGAGTCCGGATCAGGTCCGGACTCCCAGATTTTAACAAAATCCGGACCTTTTTTTTTGCTTTTTTTTAAAACAACTAAAAATAAATAAATTTATGGAACTTGAATTTTTACATAATAAAGTGTTTTGGGTGTGATTTGGATACGTATAACAAAATATATCTGTATAGTCTGGGCAGACTGTACATACATTGGTTGGTGTAGGTATTAAAAACACACTCAAAACACTATATTATGGAAAAAATTTAGTTCCATAATTTTATTTTATTTTTTAGTTGTTCTACCAAAAAAAAAAAATTAGTGTCCGAATTTTGGATCAGGTCCGGGAGTCCGGACCTGATCCGTGTTCTATATATATATATATATATATATATATTGTCCTGCCTGGAGTTCTCTTCGTGGCAGTTGATCGCTTTACAACTTTACTTATATTTTGTTCTGCCTTGATTTTCCTCTGTGGCGGTTGATAGCTATTAACATCTTTATTTACATTTCTGGTCCCCCATGGAGGTGCTTCATGGATGGTGATCATATCTGTATATATATATATATATTTGCCGTTTTTATATATATACATGTTTATTGCTTTTATACAAATTATAATATTCTATGCGCCTAGGAATCATGTGATCACAGATTTATCCCATTGGATCTAGATTCGGTTCCCGTGATGGACATTGTTCAGCTGTAAGCAGCTTGTAAAGTATTCTGCGATGTCTGAATTTCCTCAGATGGTTTCCATACCCACGAGGAAGTCGGCATTATTTTTGTATTTTATTTTTCATATGGATGCCTCGCATCCGTCAAATAAAATCAATTCAGCCGCTCACTTAATAAAAATGGGAGTGTAAAAGGTCTCAATTCATATTGAGCATCAGGGTTTGAAAAACCTCTTTTATAAAACATCATTGCCATATCTTGCTAAAAACTGAATTTTTACATAAATTCAAACTCTGTGTATATAGGTTCGAACGAGGCCTCGCACAACTTTCATATAATAGAACATTGACCTACACACACACACACACTCAGATAATAATTTCTTGAAAAGAAGCGGTCACTGTGGTAACACGGATGTCGGGGGGTGCCTAACACCTTCCCCCCCCCCCCACATAACCAAGTCCCTGGATCCCTAAACGAATCTCGGTTTTGCCGACCCGTATATCAGTGTCACATCACTGGGTCAATGTGCAAACCTTTTCTCGGTTGTGTTGGTAAAACCATTTAAAAACCAACTGACCACTCTTAACAATCCCATCATTGACATTATACATGTCGGACCTTTTTCACTTGTTTTTCAAATAAATCTCACCTAAAATGAGAACACCAAAGAACAAGTAACGAAAAGGGACACCCAAAATTCCCGACGTCGACAACAATGATATAAGAATTAAATAAAACAAGTTCAAAAATTAATTTATCTAGGAACTGATAACATCCAAATTGTCAACATGATACTGCTTTGTAGAGTAAAATTCAAGAATGCTCAGAAGAATATTTCCATGAAAAGATACTGGATGAAGCACAAATATCAAGAATATTCCACTAATTTCATGGAGTATAGAAGTCTAAACTTAAACCAACTGAGTATAATAGAAAATGAAATAACAACAGAAATCACCATGCATGCGGTACTTTGCATTAGACAGGTTATTCCAACAGAATAATAATAACGCAACCAGGTCAGGCAAAATTTCCACCGATAGGAAGTTCCACCAGAATAATAAAGAATGGAATAACAACAGAAATCATCATGTACGCGATACTTCGCATAGACAGATTATTCCAACAGAATACTAATAAGGACGGAATCAGGTCCGGCGTAAAACGCACAAACAGGATATTCCAACAGAATAATAAAGACGTAATCAGGTCCGGCGTAAAACGTACAGACAGGATATTCCAACAAAATAATAAAGACGGAATCAGGTCCGGCGTAAAACGCACAGACAGGATATTCCAACAGAATAATAAAGACAGAATAATAGAAGAATGTCACCAAGTATAGGGTAGACCGCGTATACAGGTTATTCCAACAGAATAATTAGAAATGGAGTAACAACAGTTCTCTTCATGAATAAGAAAGAATAACACCCCTTACCGTAAAAGAAACTTGATATAGAAAAGGGTAAAGTAGCAGAACACTTTTCTTCTTTCTCTCTATAGTTTTTCTTTTTGGAGTTTCAATGAATTCGTAAGAAATAATGAAGGAATGAGCTTCTATTTATAGCAGAATGGAATGCATAGTAACTAATTCATGAACGGTCCAGATTGATTTACTTTAATCGCACGGTCCATATTTAAAGCAAAATCTTTTAAATAAAATATAATATATTATATATATATATATATAACACATGTTTTTAATAAACCACCCTAATTCATCCACCCATCACTATCATCATACTACTTTCCCACCATTAATTCAACTTACACACACACACACATCACTCTCACTCTTTCTTTTCTCCCACCACAATCCAGTCACACATATTATATTATATATATACACCCACATCACAATCTTATATATATAAACTCCCTCCATATACATAACTCTCTCCCTCTCCCATTTCCAAAATCAGTTTTTCAACACATATGGGCCCCACATGTGGCCCCCACAAGTGGGTCCTACCTTTAAATAATTTTCTACCGATTATTTTGAAAAATGAGTAAATGGGGTTCATAAAATAAACAAACTTTATAAAAATCACCTTAATAATTTTAACAACATTTATCATCTTTATTATAATTCACAATATTAATCGACCAGATCGTTCCGAGGAAAGAGGGGGCTTTCCAATAAGGATTTCTCCCTATTGGCATGCAATTAGGTGACCAAACCTCTCCTTGGCATAACTTCTAGACATCGTTAACATTGCAAATTATAATATTAATAATTCTATCATTTCAATTATTGATTTTAACAATATATAAAAAATATTGACAATAATTGAATCAAATAACGTGAGATACTATGCAACAATTACTATAGCAATAATTGAATAAAACAGAATGACTTCTCACGTAAGCATCAATAATCAATATTGTGTGCTGCATTCAACCACGCGTATTACTGTACTTTTACTACCGAGTAGTTCAACGGTATCAACGGTAAAACTTCTGCCGTTATTTTCATAAAAATATTTTTGTCATTTTCTCAATCCGACATAATTCTATTGTGGGGTCCACTAATGATTACACTGTTGTACGAATATTCCCTGCTAAAACGAATATTCCCCTACCAATCGAATATAATATAACCACTTGCATACTTTGTAGAATTTATAAATACTACCCACAACTATAATATTATATCAAATTTATTCCATAATATTCAAAAATAATAATTATAAAAAATTCATCTTTATTTATAAAAGTTGGGGTCTTACATAATATATATTATTACTATATACGTTATATTATTCTACGTATGTTAGAGTTAGGAAGAAAGAAAACTTAGAAGAAGAAAAAGGGAGAGAAAAAGAAAACTATAGAGAGAAAAATGAGTGATTCTAACAGGTTTTTGAGAAAGGAATTGGGGAGAAGAAGCTTGAGAATAACTATCATCTTCTTAATCAAAGGTAGGTACTCAATCTTTTATTGTTATAGTTTAGTTTTCCTCTTCTAAAAGTTCCTTGTAAAAATCTTCATGAAGGATAAATTGTGGGTTATATATGGCTTTATATGATTAATTAGTGTTACGAAACTATTTTCATTAGTTTATATATGAGCATAGTCAATAAATTGATGTATGTATACAATTTGTGAAGAAAAATATATTATAGTGTTCATATGAAAATATATGAGTATGGCATAGTTTAAAATGAAATTAAGGTTTGATTAATTGTTAATATATATAAATTAACTATTAAATTTGATAGAGTATATATAATCATAAACATGATATTTTGAATTTACTGTTTTGGTTGAAAAACAAAATCACAGTGTTGATTTTCATTGAAAACATAAAAAATGGAGTTTTTGCCAAAAACATTGAAATTGGGTGTTGTAAATTTGATGTTTATGTTATTTTATGGGTAGAATCATGTTAGAAGTCTTCACAATATGATTACATGAAGTCTTTGTATGAATTACATGTTAATTAGTCTATTAGATTGGAGCTTGTAGGCCAATTTGGCTTTTTGTTCATACTGTTGCCGAGCTTGGTCGCCGAGTTCTGGACTCTGGCGCCGCAGCGCGGCCCAGCAGTATAAATCTCACGCCGCAGCGCCGATGCCACGCCGCAGTGCACATCTTTGGCCTGTGACTCGTGCCGCAGCGCCAGCTCAGTGCCGCAGCGCCAGCTCAGCGCCTCAGCGCCGCAGTGCCAACCACAGTGTAAACTGTGGCGCCGCAGCGCGAGTTAGCAGGAATGGTCTGACAATTTTAGTTTATTACACAAATTTTGAAAATAAATATTATGTGTTAACAATAAGAATGTTAAATGATGATTTCAGTAGTATTAAACTATGAATGAGCATGTTATCAAGTGTTAACTAATATTAACATAGTTTTGATTATGTGAATGGGTAATTTGACCTACATGATGTATGTATTTGTTTATATAGATATAAAATGTTGGTAATGACTAAATTTTGTCATGATGACATATGTATAGGGTATTGATTCAAGTTGTAAGGTTTAGCTTGTGCTATAGGCAAGTTTTCTAACTTTAAAACTTCGTTGTGCAAGTTTAATTTCGTTGAGTACGTTATTGCTTCTAATTCAATTTCAATTACACAAGTTGCTAACTCTACACTTTCTTAGAGCTAGATTGTTTATTATTGATAAAGCTCTTGTATCTATTGGTTCATGAGGATGCAAGGATTCCAAATCTTATATTTTATTATTGAGCAAGTTTCTTTAATATGTAACTTGTGATTTAGCATGCGAGTTGTTCTATTTTAATATTCTAGTATTGAATAACTTTATCGTTCAAATTACTAAACACTATGCATGCTTACTATCCAATTCTCAATAACCTTAACTTAATATTGTTCAAGCAATTTATATTATGGTTATTCAATGTTTATGCTATTAGATTATTCCTAAAGCATGATACTAATTTATAAATGTTGATTCAGTTATGATTGTTTCAAAGCATATAGTTATTGCTTTTGTATTCAACTAATCATTAGTTGATGATCGTTGAATTCTAAATTACTCTGTAATGTATCCAAACCAAACCTACTTTGGTGCGGACTTATATTCTAAATACTGAGATGAACAACTCTTTTATTAGAGGTTTACGCTTAGTGTTAAAATGGTTGTGCATAATACATTGTACGAAGGGTTGATCCCCTTAAGTACGTGGAGTCCGTATAGTCTTATGAATGTTAAAGTTAAAGTTGAAAGATTACTTATAACTATGGTCATGATTCATGGTCATTAGACCCTCAGTGAATGTTATAATTTTTAGAAAGTTAATAGAACACATTGTTCAGTTCTAGTGAGCCTCATATTGGCAATTGATGTAAAAACTCAAAGATTTATTTGTTGTTATTCCAAGTGAGCCTTGTTTGCTCACTCTTGCCTGTAAAATTTCTTACAACTAAAGCTGAAAAGGGTGACGTACCTAGCACCAGTAAGGGAAAAGGTAAGATGAACAAATATTGAAGACTTGTAATAGTTTTGATAGTTTTATTATCAAACATTGATTTAGAGATTGTAATGAAGTTTATTTAATTTTATGCATTTGAATGTTTTTAATTAAAGGTTAGATAACCTGGGATATTTTTATTTAAGTTTAATCCTGTATGGGCAGGTTTTATTGTTCAATTTTATTATGATTGGGTAATTAGAAATTAATTTTAATTAAGTGAACACCAAATCTTTTGTAAATGAAGTACCATGATTTGGGGGTGTCATAGGTTGGTATCAAAGGTTTAGGTTATTAACCTTAGGTGGGGGAAAAGCCTTAGGACGTAACCTTTGAAAAGATAGTGGAGATAACTCTTATCGAGTTTTAAGGAAGAAGTAACAAAACACTTATGTGCTTATGTGTTTATAACTTATGTGCTCGTGAGTGTCGAGTAGAATGATTAATAATTAAAACTTTAAAACTTTGTTTTCAGGATGACTAATGTCGGAGAATCCAGTCAGGCTAGAGAGGAAGGACCTTAAATGCCTATAGAGGAGGAGCTTAAATGCCAAGGACCTTAAATGCCTAGAGAGGAAGGACCTTACAAAACTTTCTTTTGTAAATTTGATGTTTTTGTTATTTTATCGGTAGAATCATGTTAGAAGTCTTCACAATATGATTACATGAAGTCTCTGTACGAATTACATGTTAATTAGTCTATTAGATTGGAGCTTATAGGCCAATTTGGCTTTTTGTTCATACTGTTGTCGAGCTTGGTCGCCGAGTTATGGACTCTGGCGCCACAGGCCCAGCAGTATAAATCATGTCGTAGTGACGCAGTACCGGCGCCACGCCTCAGCGCCAATCTTTGGCTTGTGACTAGCGCCGCAGCGCCAGCTCAGCGTCACAGCGCCACCCACAGTGTAAACTGTGGCGCCGCAGTGCGAGTTTGTAGAATGGTCTGACAGTTTTAGTTTATTACACAAATTTTGAAAATAAATGTTATGTGTTAACAATAGGAATGCTAAATGATGATTTCAATAGTATTAAACTATGAATGAGCATGTTATCAAGTGTTAACTAGTATTAACATAGTTTGATTATGTTAATGGGTAATTTGACCTACATGATGTATATATTTGTTTATATAGATATAAAATATTGGTAATGACCAATTATGTCATGATGACATATGTATAGGTTATAGATTCAAGTTGTAAGGTTTAGCTTATGCTAAAGGCAAGTTTTCTAACTCTCAAACTTCGTTGTGCAAGTTTAATTTCGTTGAGTACGTTATTGCTTCTAATTCAATTTCAATTACACAAGTTGCTAACTCTACACTTTCGTAGAGCTAGATTGTTTATTATTGATAAAGCTCTTATATCTATTGGTTCATGAGGATGCAATGATTCCAAATCTTATATTTTATTATTGAGAAAGTTTGTTTAATATGTAACTTGTGATTTAGCATTCGAGTTGTTCTATTTTAATATTCTAGTATTGAACAACTTTATCGTTCAAATTACTATTCACTATGCATGCTTAGTATCTAATTCTCAATAACATTGACTTAATATTGTTCAAGCAATTTATATTATGGTTATTCAATGTTTATGCTATTAGATTATTCCTAGAGCATGGTACTAATTTATAAATGTTGATTCAGTTATGATTGTTCCATAGCATACAATTATTGCTTTTGTATTCAACTAATCCTTAGTTGATGATCGTTGAATTCTAAATTACCATTTAATGTATCCAAACCAAACCTACATTGGTGCGGACTTGTATTCTAAATACTGAGATGAACAACTCTTTTATTAGAGGTTTACGCTTAGCGTTGAAATGGTTATGCACAATACATTGTACGAAGGGTTGATCCCCCTAAGTACGTGGAGTCCTTATAGTCTTATGAATGTTAAAGTTAAAGTTGAAAGATTACTTATAACTGTGGACATAATTTATGGTCATTAGACCCTCAGTGAATGTTATAATTTTTATAAAGTTAATAGAATAGATTGTTCAGTTCTATTGAGCCTAGTATTGGCAATTGATGTAAAAGTTCAAAGATTTATTTGTTGTTATTCCAAGTGGGTCTTGTTTGCTCACTCTTGCCTGTAAATTTTTTTACAACTAAAGCTGAAAAGGGTGACGTACCTAGCACCAGTAAGAGAAAAGGAAAGATGAACAAATACTGAAGACTTGTAATAGTTTTGATAGTTTTATTATCAGAATTTAATTTAGAGATTGTAATGAAGTTTATTTAATTTTCCACATTTGAATGATTGTAATTAAAGGTCAGATAACCTGGGATATTTTTATTTAAGTTTAATCCTGTATAGGCAGGCTTTATTATTCAATTTTATTATGATTAGGTAGTTAAAAATGAATTTTGTTTAAGTGAACACCAAATCTTGAGGAAATGAAGTACCAGGATTTGGGGGTGTCACACCACATATTATCCCTATACTCTGACCGACCAATTAAATATCAAATAAACTTAGGTAGGTCATACTAGCGAAGGAATTACCTGTCTCTCCCCTCCTACTTCTAGTCTCACACCTCAGCCAGGGATCATATCCATAAGCTTTGATACCAACTGTGACGCCCCCAAAACAGGTATACATCACCCATCTTGAGTCGCCAGATACATGGTACATATATTCAAATACAACTTAATTATACAACAGTCGTGTAAAATACGACAAAACATAGCTGAGAGTTTAAACAAGAATATTGTCATCTAGACAATATCCACACTCAATGGTGTCCTCATTACAATTATTATCACATTATTCCGTAGAATAGCGAGGACTACTAAAGCCATTTATCCTGGACCATCACTCCATTCCCCGACTCGTCCCAGCTATATTCTCATTTCCTGAAGAGAACAATAAAAGAAAGGGTGAGCTAAAATAGCCCAGTAAGAAATATTATGACTAAGATAATGTAGAATAAATTATCCTTAGCCTTCAACAATATAACAACTGATAGAATACAATAGATAACAAGTTTTAGATCAACAACTGCGGCAGAAATAACCAATCCATTAGAAGAGTCAAGTAGAGCATAAAATCTACTATCTTCTATGATTTAAAAAGGTTATACTCAACTTTATCGCTGAGACTCAGCTTAATAAATAAACCACATAATTGCATCATCCCTGCACTACGACCAATGATATTCATGTAATCATCAATGGTCATGATTATACCGAATAATCCATGGTTATAATCATATCAATAATTGTCCATCAATGCACTACGGGCCAATGAGGACTTTTATCACATCATTCGTTACATTACGGTCATGATTATACCGAATAATCCCTGGTCATAATCATACCAATTCCATATATGCACGTAAGACAAATATGACTTTCATCACAATATAAGCATGAGGATGATGACAATGACATAATAATTGAATAAAACAAGTTCAAGGATAAATTTTAAAGATTTATAATTTAATTTATCCAGAAATTAATAACGTCTAAATTGTCAACATGATACTGCTTTGTAGAGTAAAATTCAAGAATAATATTCATGTACCAAAAATAATTTGGACAGAAAAGAAATATATTTTTTGGGTGAATATTACTTCGGGAATAGTACCCCAACACAAAAAGTGTCCCAAATATCCAAGTGAATGATACTATAGTGAATAGTAATCGGGTGAATAGAAACTCGTGAATAGTACTCTAGCATAAAAACTGCCCCGAATACCCGATTGAATAATACCAGAGTGAATAGTAATCGGGTGAATTGTAACCCGTTAATAGTAACTCGTAAAAGAAAAAAATACCAAAGAAAATGATATTTCATGACGAGTACAAAAGAAATGATATCTCATATAAGTATAATAGAATATACGAAACTGCAAATGGATTTTCACCCGTCATGCGGTAATCCACGTAGACAGATCATTTCCACAATTTAATAAAGAATGAATACGAAGGATCATTCACCATGCATACGGTAATCCATATAGACAGGTTATTCTAACAGAATAATAAAGAATGGAATAACAGAAGAATTCACCAAGAATACGGTAGTCCGCGTAGACAGGTTATTACAACAGAATAATAAAGAATGGAATAACAAAAGAATTCACGAGGCATGCTATAGACCGCACAGACAGGTTATTCTAACAGAATAATAAAGAATGGAATAACATAAGAATTCACCAGGAATGCGATAGACCGCACAGACAGGTTATTCTAACAGAATAATAAAGAATGGAATAACAACCCTTATGAGTATTGAAAGAAAATAACTCTCTTTATGAATACGAAAGAAATAATACCCCTTACCTTAGAAGAAAACTGAATACTGAAATAGTGAGGTAGCAGACTTCTCTTCTTCGTTCTCTCTATAATTTCTCTCTATAATAATTTCTCTATAGCTTTAGTGAATTGGTGAGAAATGAAGGAAGAATGAGCTTCTTTTTATTGAAAAATATAGTTTCGATAATTGCACGTTTTGGGGCTCGAAATATTACAGTATAATACCTTCCTCTTTTCCTTCATTTTTAATTTAGTCCTGCAAGTATTATCAAACTTGCACCACCTCCCCTAATAGTAAATCATGTGAATCAATAGTAAATCACATGACTCAATATTTCTAAACATTTGAAAAAAATAATTACAGTATAATACCTTCATCTATACCTCCATTTTTAACTTAGTTATGGAAGTATTATCAATCTTGCACCAACTCCCCTAATAGTAAATGAATGTGAATCAATAGTACACACATGTGAACAAATAGTTATAATTTTGTGAATCAATAGAAATTAATTGCTCATTTATCAGGTTAATTACACGACTGGTCAATATAACCTCCAGACATCAATTATTATCGAAATAAATGTCGATTTTCATTAACATTAATAATTCCCACACAATGTAACTATCAATTTCATCTTTAATCAACACGAATTTATTCATCATTAATATTATAACTCACAATATTTAACAACCAGGTCATAACCAGGAAAGATGGGGCTTTCCGATAAGGATTTTTCCTTATTGGCGCGCAATTAGGTGACCAAACCTCTCATTGACAAAACTTCTAGACATTGTCACTATTGCAAATAATAATATGAATAACTTTGTCGTCTCAATTATTGATTTAATAATAATAAATATTATGTAAATGATATTGTGACAATAATTGAATCAATAATATGAGAGATATAATGCAGCAATTACTATAGCAATAATTGAGTGACTTCTTACGTAAGCATCAATAATCAATACCGTGTGCTACTATAAAACCACGCGTATTACTGTACCAGTTATTTTATGACAACTTGTTTACTTTGAAAATTTTTCACATATCACCCTTAACTTTAACCTTTTATCAATTTAACCATTTACTAAATAGAATAATTATAAAAAAAATTGAATATTTTCATTTCATAAAATTCGGGGTCTCACAATATATATATATATATATATATATATATATATCAGCTAGCTAGTTGTATATAGATAGTATATTGGATAATGTAATTTCACATCACTAATTAATTATAAATTAGTGACAATGATTTGTACCATAACTCAAGCTTACTTTATTTACTCAGTGTATAGATGTGCTAAATTTTAAAAAATATCTACAAAGTTGAATAACCTTTCACTAATGATTGATTTTCGAAATATATTTAGAATTGATTCAAATTTACATATTTTGATTATTAAATGAATATATTTAACAAGCACACTTTTTGTGGTTTAAATTAGAGAAAAATAAATAAATAATGTTACTATAAAATAAAAAAGTGTCATATAATACTCACATACACACACATGTATACTGCAGGCCCCACATGTTAGACGGGGCCCACAATATGCATGTGTGTGTATGTGAGTATTATGTGACTCTTTTTTATATAATAGTAACATTATTAGAAAAATTAACAATCTACCTAGTTGATATATAGGGGTGACACCACCACCTATCCTCATTGCCTATATATTTTGACTCGTTTACTTTTATGTATGTATAATGTACTAATTCAAAATTTGATTCATGTGACTAAATTTTCATAATCTCGGGGTCTTCGGTCATTATTTGTTTTTGTGCTTTTTAAGTATATAATAATGCGTTTCTCAAAAATAGTATATAATAATGCAAAATTTAATTCATATATAATAAATATATCCTAATATTTTTAGGTGTATAATAAATGCAAAATTTGATTCATATAATCACATTCTAAAAATTTTATAAATCTCAAGGATGTTAGATATCTAGGCATCTTATATTGATAATTATGTGTACTCTAATAATATACATTGAATGCTTTTATTACTAATACTCCAATATCTTAAATACAATATTACTATGCATATGGTGTGCAGCCATTAATATATAATGTGCTATATCAATATCCAATTTTTAAAAGAGATCCTAAATAAATGCATTAATTGCACATTTATATTTATAGAAGAAAATTAAAAGAAAATTTTTAAGAAGATTTGATCCTCTCGCGCTATAAATTGTAGGAACTGAATGGTTTTGTTCACAAATCACATATCTTATTTTTTGGAGACACTTGAAAAAAAATTAAGTATGAAGTATTCCATTACATTTGCTAGCGTTCTTCTCTTGCTAGTCCTTTTTACAGGTAAACACTAATTTAGTATGTAATATATGGGTGTTTGTGTTTAACTAAAGTTACATATAGACACACTATGCTTTTTTAATCATGTATTTCATTTTTTAAAAATTCTATTTCTTAATATATAAATGTTTCAATAGATTTCATATATTGAGTAACATGAATAGATCAAAATTATTTAAGATTATTAGCATTTTGTATTTTTTTTATTACAAATGTAATTTAGATAATAACCATGAGAGCTTAAGAAAACCATGACCCTTTTTTTTTGAAAGTCTTCTAATTATATTAAATAATTATTATGCCTCATGCTCATGCCTTTGTTTATTTTGTTATATATAATTATTTTTTATTTTACTTCTCAAAATTATCATATAAAACTAGTTTTTCTGGTGTTAGGATGCTATGATGGAAGTTTAACTCCACTAACTCTGTCATATTAGTGCAAGTAATAATGACCGTAATAATACATGTCTTTGTAAAATAAAAAAATAAAAAAAATCATGAGTTCAATTGTAGTGATCTTTTTTTACGGTAGTTACTTATAATTGATTTGTTAAATATATAATTACTTTGTTTCAAAATAGAGATACGTTTTGATTTTCAAGTCAAATTTTAAATTCTTAAAATTCAAAATTAATTTAACTTTTGAAAAACTAAATATTTTAATTAGTACTATCTTTTAACTAGTATACAATAATTATATATATTTTTTATTTAAAGTAAATAAATATGTATTAGTATTATGTTTCAAAAATTATGAATTAGCTTACAAATGTTAAAAATGCAACTCTAATTCTAAAACACAAGGATTATATAGATGACAAAATTTTTACATAAAATCACCAAATTATATTATTTTGTCTTTTGATTTCGTTTACGTATTTCAATAATTATAGGTAATGAGCTGACGATTGTTGATGCATGTGAGGTACAATTTTCAGATTCTACTAAAAATTGTGTTGAAGATGCCTGTGCCAAAAAGTGCAAGCAAGAAAAGGGTCACTTTGCTTTAGGAAGATGTATACTTGTTGATACTTGCTTCTGTACATACCCTTGTTAGTCCTATGTATTACATGATGGGTTGTCACATTTAGACATGACAACATAAATAAAAAACTATTGGGTCAATCATATTAAGTTACATTTAATTAATTTGGATATTTTTTTATTTCTTTTTTTGAAATAACTTCTTCATACAGGACACAAACTTTTATTCATGTGCAAATTCTTTTACAATTAAAGAAAGCAAGCTATGATGGCAATTATCCATCTAATAAGTAGGAAAAACATATTATTTAACTAAGCTTAATTTGCTAGTTCATGAGCTACTTGATAGCTTTCTCTTGGCAAAACTCACCTTCTGAAATTCTAATCTGAATCCTCAACAATCTCTTTTGATAGACGTGTAATCATCGTCTTACAATCTAGCTCCTTCAATAACAATGTTACTAAGACCTATCTCAATAGAAAATTTAATAGCTTGACGAATAGCAATTGCTTCGGCACATGCAACCTGTAAATTATCGACCAAACTGTCTACTCTGGCTCCTAAAACAGGCCCATGTTCATCTCGAAAACAAAACCAATTCTGCAAAAACCATTACCTTTCACCGAGGCATAACAATTTATTTTAACAACATGGCTGATAAGTTTACACCATTTAGTAACTTGCCTTAATTCAGGTTGAACAAGAAAGTACCTAATAAATCTCATAGTTTCAGAAAATTGATGAAAGAAATCGAGACACCTCCCAGCCAACACATTAAAATTCCCCTAAAGTTTGCCATGTACAACACAATTACAGTGATCCCAAATCTGCCATGCCAATAGACAACCTGCACAAGTCCCTTTGCTTAACACCTTAACTATGGATGTCTAGGAATAGGAACCAATCAGCAAAGTTCCTAATAGAATAAAAATAGATCGTCTACCTAATATTAGTTAGTTACTTTTGTTCAAAAATAGAAATTAGTATCGTAATTTTGTAAAATACATGAAATCATTTTATAGTTTTATAAGAAAATAATCAAAATAAGATTACACAATATTAAGAAACGATTTGATAAGAAACGAAAATTGTCATAAAACTCATCTACCTAACTTAAATTTGGTAATATTATTAAAATATATGTATAATTAATGCTTCGAGTGTAAGTAAGACTTTATCACTATTCAGGTAATATAATTGTTATTATTCTAAAAATAAAAATATAATATTCTAATAGACTATATGATTCAATTATTAAATTAAAAATAAAAATTAATTACTCTAGCAAATATAAAAATTCCCAAATTAAAATTTACTCATCTACCAAACTTAAATTTGGTACTATTATTAAAATATAAGTATAATTAATGCTTCGAGTGTAAGTAAGACTTTATCATTATTTAGGTAATATAACTGTTATTATTCTAAAAATAAAAATATAATATTCTAATCAACAATATGATTCAATTATTAAATTAAAAATAAAAATTAATTACTCTATCCAATATAAAAATTCCTAAATTAAAATTTACTCATCTACCAAGAATTCTCTTATTCTGGTGTGATTTTCATTTCTAACTAAACATCCTATTAATAGGAGAATGGCAAGATACTATTTAAATTTAGAAAATCACAGGTGCATAGGAGAAATTTCTAGGGCGAATTCACAGACGAATTCAATAATGCAAATATCAATATCAATAATCCAAACCCCTTTCCTTGACAGAACTTTCTAAACATCATCAATAATGCAAATAATAATATGAATAACTTTTGTCGTCTCAATTATTGATTTAATAATATAAAATATTATGCAGATGATACTGTGACAATAATTGCATCAATAATATGAGATACTATGCAACAACTACTGTTGCAATAATTGAATAAAACTAAGTGACTTCTCACGTAAGCATCAATAAAGATAATATACAATACCGTGTGCTACTATGCAACCACATGTATTACTGTACTTTTACCACCGGGTATTTCAACAGTTAACGATAAAAATTTTGTTGTTATTTTAATGAAAAGTTATTTTTGTCATTTTCTAATTTCGACAGTAATTCTGTTGTTGGGTCCACAGATGATTGTGTCCTCGTACAAATATTCCCCGACCAAACGAATATTTTATAACAACTTGCTTACTTTGTAAAATTCTTAAATATTACTCACAACCATAACATTATATCAAATCCACACCTTATTACTCAAAATGATATTTATAAAAAATTAAATCTTTATTCCTAAAAGTTGGGGTCTTACACCTTCCCCATGTCATTTAACAATGAGTACATTCTGGTTGCTGTAGACTATGTTTCAAAATGGGTCGAAGCATCCACATTACCCACCAACGATGCTAAGGTAGTCCTCCAGTTTCTTTAGAAAAACATATTCACTAGATTTGGTACACCTCGGGCGATCATTAGTGATGAAGGTGCTCATTTTTGCAAAAAATACTTCTCAACATTTCTTGCAAAGTATGGAGTCACTCGCAAAATAGCCATGGATTACCATCCCCAAACTAGTGGTCAAGCCGAAGTATCGAATAGAGAGGTGAAGCGTATTTTGGAAAAATGGTAAACCCAAATCGGAAGGATTGGTCAATTAAATTGGATGACGCAAAGTGGGCATACCGAAAAACATATAAAATATCGATTGGGATGTCATCATATCGATTGGTGTATGGAAAAGCTTTCCATCTTCCCGTAGAGTTAGAACATAATGCATATTGGGCTATTCAGAAATTAAATTTTAACTTGCATGCAGCAGGCGAGAAAAGATTGTTACAACTCAATGAGATGGAAAAGTTTCGCCTGCAATTGTATGAAAATGCAAAGCTTCACAAAGGGAAAATAAAACGGTGGCATGATAAGAAAATTATGGATTGAAAGCTTGAACCTGGTCAAACTGAGCTACTCAACTATTTTCTGGAAAACTCAAATCACGTTAGTCAGGCCCAATTATAATCAAAGAAGTATTTTCCTATGGCGCTGTTGAATTAGTTGGTCGAAATCAAGACAAAATATTTAAAGTCAACGCACATCAATTACAACATTACTGGGGTGGAATTGTGGATCGACACAAGACCTATATCACTCTCGTGAATTCACCATAAAAATAGGGAGTAGTCAGGATGAAAGACTTAAAATCAAGTGCTTGATGGGAGGTAACCCAATCAGAATTTAGTTTTTCTTTTAATTTCACACTTAGAAAATTTGTAGTAAGTTTAGAATAGAATTGTTGTAGTACAACTTTTCTTATTCATTCTCCACGTGAACCCTAATCTGATTTAATCATCATCATTTCAAGGTTGAGATTAACATTCACAAGAGTAAATCACGAGACAACCATTAGGTAAGGTTCTGAAAGGATGAAGGCAGTCCGCATATGAGTAGATAAGTATGTGGAGAGTAATTTACATAAAAAAACATGAGGAAATAAGTAATGTGAAGTATGATTAATGTTCTAAGCAATTAAGTGGATCCGAAAGGAAAAGAATTTTTTTTAGAAAAACAGTATATGCACCCTAGTAGAGAAATTAACAAGTAAAACTGCGCCTAGGCGCAGAGCTCTCTGCCAGACTTCGTCCCAGCAGGCTTTTCATGGCTCCTAAGTGCAGACTCCTCTGTCAAACCTCGCCCCGACGAAGTTTCCTGAACAAAAATCCTCGCCCGACACAAATAACAGTTTTCAGTTTTTAAAATTCCTCTTTTATTCAAGTTAAAACACTTCCTTTTCATTCCAAACACAAACATACCAGTGCCCTAACCACCAATAACCGATCCCCATCTCGATGTTAAACCAAATTCGACTAAATTCTTAGCCCAAATCACTGCGCACAAATTCAAGGGATCTCTAGTTCTCAGATTTCATCAAGGACTTGACCCAAACTAGGGCTCCAAGTGCTTCCAGCCTTCCTCTCGGCTTGAATCATTCTACATGAAATTGGGTAAATTCATTAGGGTTGTGGTCGATCATCAGACATCTCATTAAGTAAACCCACATAATTTGCCTATTTGGACACTTGTTCATCTGATTTGGGTAAGTTGGAAGCGTGAGTAGGGATTTTCATTGCTAGACTAGTTACTTCAACTATAAAATGTTTGTTATTGGTAATTATTGCATTTGATCAGGTATAATGCTATACACTGCTTTGTGACTTGCAAGTTAGGTTGAACACTAAGGTTGGGGAAATTTTGAACATACAATTTAGTGCACACAAGGTATCCATAGAGTGATTGGCATGGTTCCTAGTCATATTGGTTTCAACAGTTGACTACCTGGATACATTCTAGACACTATAATGGGGGGATTCATTGAGACAACTGAGATTTGGGGGTAAACCGTCATGTGAACGTTTTGATATGTTTGGAACTACAGTTCAACGACATACACAATGATGCCAAAAGCATCAAAAAGAAGATGGGGTAAGGGATCGTCCACCCCGTTCGACAGTTTGATATATGAAAATTTATAACTTCTGAGGCGTCAACCAGATTTGAATACTTAACCTCCAAATCCCTTATTCAAGAGCATGGACTAAGCCTCAATGAGTTTAATGGTGAGATGGGCCACTAGATAATAGAAAGGGGAAGGGGGACCTTTACCAAAGTACCAGAAATAGCAGTGGTGGCTTTAGTGAAAGAGTTATATGCCAATGCACCAGATAAATCACCATTGTTTGCATTCTTCTGGGGTAAAATGGTGTCGTTTATTGTTCAAGAAATCAATGATTATTTCAATCTCCAATCTCTAGCTGTTTGTGAGTATATGGCATATATGGACCATAGCTTAAATTATGAGCAAATACTGAGTAAGTTATTCAAGCCAGAGTCCGTATGGTCCTCGAAGGGTACGTACTTTTCAAGAAAGAATCTTAGTCATTATGGAAAGATATGGCATGCATTTTTTTACGCTAAATTGATGCCTTCAAAGCACACAAGTGATGTTACCAAAGAGAAGGTTGTATTATTGTACTCTATCATCAAAGATTGTCCAATAGATATAGGCCTCATAATACATCATTCCATTCGTCGTTGTCTGTGGGGACTGTAATATCCTAGATTTTTCCATGTAATTAAACAATTTCAATAAACAAACTTATGTGAAATTCTTATGTGACAATTATTTTTAGATGAATTATTTATTTTTATTATATGTTATGTGATAAGATGCATATTAATGGTTGTTACGGTTAGGCCAATTATTTAAATTGGTTAAGGATGGAATTAATTATAATTAATTTTGTGGGATGACTTACAAATATGAGTTTGAGTTTGCAGCGTAATTTAGGGACGCGGTCTGCGTATTTGAGTCTGAAATGTCAAAATCAGGCAGGATAGACTGTAACCACGAAAATGTGTCACGAAAATGAGACATGTCTCATAATATTTTTAAATGTGTCACGAAAATGAGACATGCCTCATAATATTTTTATATATCAACCACTCTCTTTTACAATGCTCTTATTTATAGATATATGGACTTGGAAGTTTCATGACGTAAAATATCACATACATTCAAATCTCTTCTCTTGGAACTTTATTAGATATAATATTATCTTAAATTTAGTCCAAACACACTTTGGAGCGACGATTTGTCAACTACGAATTTTGAAGTTGAGTTTGACGAAACGGAGAGTTCCATGACGTCCGGGACGTCGACTTTAGTAGGAATCGATATAAGTATCGACACGTGTGGCTACGGAGGGCAAAACGGTCAAAATCAGTATTTAAATGATTAAAATAACATTATAATTCATTTGTTTAATTGGACAGCAGTTGGGGGGGTATTGTGACACATAATATGGGACAAGAAGGGAGAGTATATACGTATATAACAATAAGGAGGAAGAAAGGTTTAAAGTATGATGAATATGCTTGTAACTGATGTTTTGAGAGATGAAAAGACTGGAGACATCAGTCCTATTAACATATATACATATACACCCAACTGAAACATTTCTTTACTTTGATAAAATACAACTAAGAGATCAATAATAGAGAAAATGGAATAAAATATTGAGAGTTTGAGAGTGGTTCAAGGTGGGCTACGAATTCTGGAGTATCTTGCAAGCAAGGAGGGTGGTTATCAAGCTTCAATCAAGAGGAATTCGCCAAAGACGTAAGCTATGAACCCATTCTCTATGTTCTTCCAAAACAATTAGAGAATATGCATAGGAGACCTTTATAAATGGTTTGTTTTGGAGTATGTGATGTTGTGTAATTGTGGTCGGATTGTTATGGTGTAATAAGAACATAAGTTCTGGACAAATCATGCCATGTATGTTTTAAAAATCCAAAGAGTTATGCCATGCATGCTAAGTGTTTGATATTATTCCTCTTAGTTCCTAATTTGATCAAAACATGAAAAGTTAGAGGGTTTGATTGTTGTAACATGTGTATATATGTTAGTAAATGTGGTCTGGATAGTAGGAATCAAATCCATGCATGCTAGAAACAAAATCATGATTTTCTCAAAAGTTGGATTAAACTAGTTTGCATAATTTTTCAGGATTTTTGGTCACTCAAAATCATGTCTTAGATAATCCATTTGTTGCATGTAATAATTTTATAAAATAGTATTTAGCATGAGGTATAACAGGTCCAAATTTCATTCAGATCGAAGCTATATTGAGTGAGATATGAAAATCGTAAGGTCGCAAAATAAACATGTTAGAAACCGAAAAAAATTGTGAGCTGCTGACCCTAAAGACAAATTCTGGGCTAGCTACAATTTCTAGAAAATTTTGGGCTTTTGGTTTATTATAGTACACAGAATAAGCTTTCCATAGACTCTGGAACGGACTAATTCTGACTTCGGAGCAAGGAGTTATGACTTTTCAAAGTAGTTGCGTCAAATCTGTCCAACAAATTCGGAGCAGTCCCCTTGCACGGATTTTATGGAATTTTGTATTTGGAATTTGAAGATGGTCCATGAACGAAAGTTGTAGCCCCAGAAGTTAGCTTCGCGTGGGCGTAAGAATCACTCAAAAATGTTTTAAAAAGAATTAGTTATGACTGTTTTAGCGAGGTATGGTAAAGCTGAGAAAAAAATGTAAAAACTGTTATGTTTGGGCATTTTTAAGTTGTGTTTTGGGCTGCCTATGATATCTAGCTTCCCGGCTGCTGCGCTCAGTCGCTACGGGAAGGCTTGGTACAGCTTCATTTGCGCCTCCATGCTACCGACCCGTCACCTAAGCGATGTGACTAAAGACAGGGCGATTCTGCTTTTCGCCATTGTCACGGGCTTGAACGTGGATATAGGAGTTCTCATCCATGACTCGATCATTAAGGCAATCAAGAGTACAGTCGTTTCGGGACTTCCCCATCCATCTGTGATCACGACATTGTGCAAGCATGCAGGGGTACAGTGGGGGCTTCACTATTTGGGACGGGGCAGAATCTCATTTAAGGGGCGAAGGGTACGGACCGCCTACAGCACCGCCTCCTTCCGCCGAACCAGAGCCTCCTCAAGCACCTGAGTCAGGACCAGCTAGTCAGGGTCTTTTAACAGACATCATGGCATCCCTTACCCTGCTGCATCAGAAGCAGGACGCAGAGGCACAGAGGCAGCGGAGGCATATCGCTGCTGTGGCTCAAAGGCAGGAGATAGCGATGCAGTACCAGGCTGAGCTGGTGAATATTATGCAAGGGATCTACACTGATTATTGTGGCGAGGGCATTGACTTCACGCCATACCAGTTTCCCGATCCTCCCATCTTTCCACCTTACCCTCCTCCATCACCGCCCGCCGAAGCTGACGGAGCTGATGAAAATGAAGCTGAAACTGCTGTGGAGTGAGCGATCTCCAGGGAAGCCCTCTTGTGTATTCAACTGCTTTACGTTTTAGCAATGGGGGCATTGCTCTCCTAAAGTTTGGGGGTGTTGCTTTTTAATTTTTATCTGTTTATCTTAGTGCTGCCATGTTAGGACTACTGTCTGACTTTATTTCTTTATTATGTTTTGGTGCAGTCTTTTGAACTGCGGGATTTGGTTGATTATCTTTATCATTATGGATGCCTGAGCTGTTTTTGGTTTTATTTTGATATTTAGCATGATTGTGGTTTCTAGCCATCTTTTTTGGGACTTTTACAGATTCAGATGTTTGTGCCATGTTAATGGCCTTTTCACCCTATTTTGAGCTGCTATTTAGCAAGGGTGTTATATTTATCATTGCTAATTTTTGTTGGATTGTGGCTATGTCTAGCGCCAAATGAGTATATATCTCGTAGAATTGTGTCAAGCTTGCCTTGTGCTAGGGGTTTATGAATTGGCAAGTTTAGACTGTTATTGATCCGTCCTTCCAGCAAGCTCTGACCAGCTGTGTTAACTAGTTATTCTTCGAATTTAGTTTGTGTGTTGATTGTGTTGACTAGTTGTTCACTCTTATAAACTTTCATTTGTGCAAGGTAATAAAAGACTTGGGTGTCTATGCAGTTTTGGATCTTGGTTTCTAGCTAAGGGTGTTTATATCGAAAGTTGTGCGGTGGGTCGAGATGGAGCGTAAAACGCACTCGCCTATAAACGCAGAGCCGATATCGAGATGGAGCATAAAATGCACTCGCTGTTAAATTTTCGTTCTTATTGTGAAGTCTCAGTTGGCTTATGTTGATTACATGGCCTTTACTGCTCGAGTTATTAGATTCTTCGGGGTGTTCTACACCTAGTGCCCTAAAGTCGTCTGGCTTGGGAGTCGCTGATCAAAAGCTCATTCATGGGTAGTTCTTATTAGCCTAAGGTAATTAAGTACTGTCCGAGTCTGATTTTACTATCGGCTTGCTAAAACCTTTTGATCTTTCCCTGCATTTGCGTCTTGTTCTTAATGCTTGTTGAATGTTTAAGTTGCGGAATGTGCTTGGTTTTAACAATCAACTATGCGAGCTTATTTGGGCTATGATTAGTCAGGACGGTTGATCTTCACACACATGCACAGATTGGATCGATTACAGTCTTATGCTTGAATTAGATTGAACCCTTGTTCATCCCCGTGTTTGACTCTTTCTTTTGGGGGTAGTTTTTATAGATAAACGTAGCTGCGATGCTAGTATATATTTTTATGTTCCTTTCGCATTCTTAGTGTCTACTGTTATTATTGTGTTAGATAGTTTGCTCGAGGACAAGCAAAGACTTAAGTTTGGGGGTATTTGATGAGTGGGATTTAAACCTGCGAATCGGATATTTTCTGCCTTAATTACTTGCCTGGATTCATAGTTTTTATATAGTTTTATTGGGAATATAGTGTTTTTGTATTTAATCGTTGCATTGCAGAGCTTCGTAGTGTTTGTGCTGCTTTAAAAGGGGCAAAACTGTCTTTTTGAGCTTTCCCGCGCCGCGGCGCCAATGCCAGAGTCATTGGCCGCGCCGCAGCGCCACATTCTGCCCCACGCTGACAAAAAGCCGCGCCGCAGCTCCACTTATCATATGCTGGCTCGTGCTGCAGCGCGAGCTCCGTGTCCCAGTTCCTTAGGCCGCGCCGCAGCGCGACTCAAGGCTTCGTGGCCCGCGCCGCGGCGCCACCTCCGGTTCCCAGGCAGACAGGAAGTGTTTGACCTAGCAAATTGGAAGGATAAAAAGGGGGCAGGCGGCTGTTAGATAAAAGAGAGGAAAAAGAGATAAGAAAAGCTAGAGAATAGAGAAGAAGGAAGGAAAAAACTGTGGAAAAGAGATCCGTTGCTCTCCATTTTCTCAGATCGTGCAAGTGAAGAGATTGTTTGACTGAAGAGTACTCCTTTCTTTAGGGGTTTTTCTTATTTCAAATCTTCTATTTATTGTATTTGTCTGAAATGGGTGGTGTATTAGAACTATGTGTTAGTCTCATAGTTATGAACTAACTCCATTGTTAGGATTGCAATGTAACTTTTTGAATAGCTTAATCGACTTTCTCGCTCGTTTTATATAATGAAGCATTTTGGAATGGGTTGTTGTATTTTGCTTATAATGTCTGATTTCTTGATAAAGAAATAGGTTTTGATAGTAGTAGAAATTGATAAATGGATATTACTGTCTTCCTTTAAATACAATGACACTTGTTTTGTCCTGACATTTAATTGTGGGCTTATTGTGCTTGTAGGATAGACATATCCTCACTTGCCTTGTGTGACCTTGGAGTTGAGCATAATGACCTTGGTCAGATTAGATTCACCAATAGACATATTGTGTTCTAGCTTGTCAAGGATTAGCATTTGACCTTCGACAGAAGCTTATGCTTACTTTAATCTCGGTTGGCCATTCCTTGATTTGTTTATATTACGGAGAGTTAGAAGATTATGCGAAGCATCAGGGGAGTTGTAATCCTACCTTCATTTCTTAGAGCTGTTTCTTCTCGTAATTTGATTGTCCTATAGAATTTGTTTAACCAACCATCTATTTCTTTTGTTTAGATAAGATTAGTAACGACTTTACCTTAGTAGTTGTTTCCTGTTAAGTCTTTGTCCTCGTGGGTTCGACACTCTCTTATCACTGTATTACTTGTGAGACCGCGTATACTTGCGCGAGTTTTTCGGTTGCGAAATCGACCAACATGCCTTCTCTTTGGTCACGTCCGAGGTGTGTGTGGATGGCAACAGTTTCACACATAAGAAGGCGTACCAAATTTTCCAATACCAAGTGAGATCTTTACTATGAAACACCGTGCCTCCCTTCCGACCCTTGATCCACGTTGTTCCCAGCTTGGTCATTTCTTTGAGAACCTCCTCAAAGTCAGGGTTAAAATCCCTCAAAATAACATATTAACATTGTCTAGGCACCCGCAGTTGATAATACGTGTTGATGGCATCAGCATTGAACAAGACCATTCTACCCCGCACAAAAGCATTGAACGGTGCCATGTCCTCGGCGTTTGCATAAAACTCCTTAACCACTTAACATCGGTGGGCTCGGGCTCCTCAGTGAACTTGACCCACCCTTTCTGATAAATTTATTACATTATTTCACCGTCATGAGCATCCGGTGTAAACCCCTGCTCCGGTGTAAGAGCCTTTGTGACCATATAGTCGTACCGGTCGGTGGCGACGACACTTTTTAACTTGCGGCGGTCGAATGTTCGGGATGGTGGAGTTGGCCTTGAACTCTTTCCCCGTTGTCGTTTGGATGTTGGTTGAGACGCCATTGATTCTCTGATGCCTTAGTAAAAATATTCACTCCCAAACTATACTCACACAATCTAAAAAACACTTGGTGTGCACAAAATTTTCTCCCCCCAAGCTTGGTGATTTCTATGGCAAATAAGGTGAGAGAAGATGAAGAAAATATAGAATTGTGACGTACACTCGATTGCTCTGCACTTGCCTCAGTTATTTGTGTAATTCGTAGCTCTTGGAGATGGAGATAGAGATGGAAGGATCTGGTGAACTTGGGTTGAGAGGTAGGGTTTATATAGAAGTGGTGGGATGAAGAGGGGTAGAACTAATGGATTGATGGAGTGAAGTAGTGGTTAATGGAATGGGAAAATGGAATGGTGGTGAAGTGGGTGTAGTGGATGGTGGTTGAAGTGGTAATCGTGGGTTATTAAGTGCTAGTGTATAGAGCTTGGAGTTCTAGTGTAGGGGAAGTAGTGTAGTGGGCGTGTGTCTGTGTAACTGCCGAATAAGACTGCCCAGATTTAAGGACCCCCGCTTCGGCGGAGGGTACAAGGCTAAAATAGCCCGCCCCAGCAGGATAGTCCCCTGACTTTGAATTTTGGACTTTGACTTTGTGACTACAAAATGGGCTATGTCCTCTTCTTTTCGTGCATGTTGCTACTCTGACTCACTATTTAACATCCTGCAAACCATAAAACACATACATGAGTATATTGTTGATCAATTTGAACATGATTGAGAGATTTTCAAGAATCATAGAAATACGACCTAATGAAATTAGTAATTCCTAACTATTATTCTAAGCTATAATATAAATAGTACAAAAATCAATAAAAATTAAACATTTGGGTTGCCTCCCAATTAGCGCTTGATTTAAGTCGTTCAGCCTGACTACTCCCTGTTTATGGTGCGTCGGTCAGAGTGATTATGATGACGTCAGTATTGGACTCGCCACCCCAATAGTGCTTTAATCGTTGACCTTTGACTTTTAAAGTTTCTAAAGGATTCGACTGTAAAGTTCAACGGCGCCATGAGAGAACTCCTGTTTTATAGTGAATGGTCCTGACCATCTCGACTTAAGCTTTCCTGGGAACAATCTCAGCCGTGAGTTGAACAGCAATACTGATTGCCCAGGCTCGAACGTTCGGCGCATGATCTTCTTGTCGTGCCATTTCTTGACCTTTTCCTTTTATAACTTGGAGTTCTCGTAGGCGTGAAGGGGAAATTCGTAGAGCTCATTTATTTAAAGTAATCGTATTTCCCCTACAACTGCTTGATCGAAATTAAGTTTTTGAATTGCCCAATAAGCCTTATGTTGTAACTCGAATGGTAGGTGACAAGCCTTTTCGTATAGTAGTTGATATGGTGGCATCCCGATTGGTGTCTTATGTGCAGTCCGGTATGCCCATAATGCATCATCAAACCGGAGCGACCAATCATTTCGATTCGGGTTCACCACTATTTCCAGAATTTTCTTGACTTCCCTGTTCGACACCTCAGCCTGCCAACTGGTTTGGGGATGATAAGCCTTCGCTACCTTGTGGTTGACCCCATACCTTGCCAATAGAGCTGTAAATGATTTATTGCAAAAGTGACTACCTTTGTCACTTATAATTGCTCGTGGTGTGCCAAACCTCGTGAAAATGTTCTTTTATAGTAATTTAAGAACCACCTTGGCATCATTAGATGGGAGTGCTACAGCTTCAACCCACTTTGATACGTAATCCACTGCGAGTAGAATGTAGTAATTGTTAAGTGACGAAGGGAATGGCCCCATGAAATTGATGCCCCATACATCGAAAATTTTAACTTCAAGAATTATTTGTAGAGGCATCTCATTCCTTTTTAAATTTTTGCCCACCCATTGACATCTATCACATGTTTTGACAAACTGGTGGGCATCCTTAAATAGTGTAGGCCAATAGAACCCGACTTAAATCACCTTTGTTGCTGTCCTCTCACTACCATAATATCCACCATACGCAGATAAGTGGCACTCATGCAGTATGTTCTTCACTTCACTGTAGTGCACGCACCTTCTAATCATTTTGTCAGCGCACTGCTTGAATAAATAAGGTTCGTCCCACATGTACCATTTTACGTCATGAAGAAACTTTTTTTTTCTGTTGTCTTTGTGAGATCAGGTGGAAGAACGTTGCTCACTAGATAATTCACATAATTCGCGTACCGAGGAAATTCAGCATTTATCCCAAATAGTTGCTCATCCGGGAATGATTCGTTGATTTCACACTTATCCTCTTTCAGTTTCTCTTGATTTTCTAGCCTAGACAAACGATTAGCGACTTGATTCTTCGTCCCCTTTCTATCCTTTATTTCTATATCAAATTCTTGAAGAAGGAGAATCCATTGGATAAGGCATGGTTTAGCATCTTTTTCGCAATTAGATACCGAATAGCTGAATGATCCGTGTAGACTATCACCTTAGTCCCGATCAAGTATGCCCGAAATTTGTCAAACGCATACACCATTGCAAGCAATTCCTTTTCCGTAGTTGTATAATTTATTTGAGTCTTTGTGAGTGTCTTGATTGCATAATATATGGCGTGAAACACCTTCTCTCGGCATTATCCCAAAACAGCCCCAACCGCATAGTTTCTTTCATCACACATCATCTCAAAAGGCATATTCCAATCTGGTGCAATGATCACGTGGGCTGTAGTTAACTTCTTCTTCAATAACTCGAAAGCCGACTTACATTCCTCATCAAAATTAAACACAGAGTCCTTCTCTAAAAGATTACACAAAGGTTTTGCAATTTTTGAGAAGTCCTTTATGAATCTTCTATAGAACCCAGCATGTCCAAGAAAACTTCTAATTCCCTTTACTGAGCTTGGTGGAGGCAGTTTTTCTAATGTTTCCAGCTTAGCCTTGTCAACTTCCAGTCCTTGAGCCGATACCTTGTGGCTCAAAATTATGCCCTCCACAACCATAAAGTGGAAATTTTCCCAGTTAAGTACAAGGTTCGTATCTTTGCATCGTTGTAACACCATTACCAAATTCCCTAAGCAAGTATCAAAATTGTCTCTATAGACAGAAAAGTCATCCATGAAGATTTTCACAATTTTATCCACTATGTTTGAGAAGATGGCCATCATACATCGTTGAAAGGTAGTAGGTGCATTACACAAACTAAATGACATTCTCCTGAACATGAATGTACCGTAAGGGCACGTAAATGTAGTCTTCTCTTGATCCTCAGGAGCGATGACGGCCTGGTTATAGCCCGAGTATCCATCTAATAAACAGTAGTATTCATGTCCCGCCAATCTGTCCAACATTTGATTGATAAAGTGTAGCAGGAAAATGATCTTTTCAGGTTGCCTTATTCAACTTCCTATAATTCATGCACACCCTCCAACCTGTCACTGTTCTTATCGGAATTAACTCGTTATCCTCATTCTGTACCACGGTCATTCCCCCTTTTTTTGGCACACACTGAACAGGACTAACCCACTTACTGTCGAAAATCGGGTAGATGATACCAGCATCCAATAATTTAAGAATTTCATTCTTTACCACTTCCTTCATAATTGGGTTAAGTCATCATTTTTGCTCCACCGTCGGTTTTGCATCATCTTCCATCATAATCTTGTGCATGCAAAATGAAGGGCTGATTCCCTTGATATCCGTGATCGTCCACCTGATCGCTGATTTATGTTCCCTAAGCACCCTCAACAACTTTTCTTCCTGTAAATCATTAAGTGCAGCAAGAAATAATAACAGGAAAAGAATTTGAATTGCCTAAATACGCATACCTGAAGTGTTTAGGGAGTGGCTTAAGTTCCAGAGATGGTGGCTCCTCCAATGACGGTTTCAATTTATCTGTGGCTATCTCCTCCGTGTGTAAAAGTTTAAATGGTGCTTTGAATAGGCTAACTCATGGCAATGAATCTAAAATCTGTAAGTAGTCCACAAATTCTGGGTCATCGACCTATTCATCTCCCAATAATGTGATTTCTAATGGATCATTGACCAAGCTTTTGCCCACGTCTTCACTGATAATCTGCTCAATTATATCCATCCTAAAGCATTCTTCCTCATCCGTAGGCAATTTCATGGCCTTGAACACGTTAATTTTATTTCCTGATCTTGGACCTTCATAGTAAGTTCGCCTTTTTGTACGTCGATGAGTGTCCTACCCGTAGCTAAGAAAGGTCTCCCTAGGATAATCGGGATGTTCTTGTCCTCCTCAAAATCCAGAATAATAAAGTCCGCGGGGAATATAAACTTATCCACTTTATCCAATATGTCCTCTACTATGCCTCTCAGATATGTGACTGACCTATCCACTAACTGCAATGAAATATTCATAGGCTTTGGCGCGGGCAAACCCAATTCTGTGTATACTGACAATTTCATAAGGTTCACACTCACCCCCAAATCACATAAGCACTTATTAAAAGACATGTTCCCGATCGTGCATGAAATAGTGAAACTCCCCGGGTCTTTCAGCTTTGGTGGCAACTTCTGATGTAACATCGCACTATACACCTCTGTTAATGCCACAGTTTCGAAGTCTTCCCATTTCTTTTTCCTTGACAGAATCCCTTTCATGAACTTCGCATAACTCGGCATCTACTCTAGGGCTTCTGCAAACGGGATGTTAATATGAAGTTTCTTAAACACTTCCAAAAACTTAGCGAACTGCTTATCTAATTTTTGTTTTTGGACCCTCTGGTGAAACGGTGGTGGAGGATATACAACTAGCTTGTCGTCTAACTTTGTTTTCTCACTTTGTTTATCCTCACCCTTGTTTCCTTCAACCACTTTACTGTCATCAACTTTTTCATCTGATATCACTGAATTTTTTGCATCTGTACCAACGAGATGTTTTCCATTCCTCAACGTAATTACTTGACACTGTTCATGGTTTCCTTTCGGATTTATCTATATATCACTCGGTAGGGTCCCTAGTGGCCTGTTATTTAATGCTAAGGCAATTTGCCCCATCTAATTTTCCAAATTCTTGATGGTCATTGCTTGATTTTTTATCGCTGCCTCATTTCTAGTTATGTATTTTGAAAATAACTCCTCTAAATCTATTTTTTTTTTCCTGATGTTGAGTCGGTTGTTGGTGATTCTGAAAACCTGGGGGGTATGATGGTCGTGGAGCTTGATGTTGCTGATTATTGCTCCATGAGAAATTTGGGTGATTCCTATTCCCATGGTTGTAAGTGTTTTGGTACATTTTATGTGGACCCCAGTTGTACCTACCTATGAATTGCACAGACGCTGGATTAACTGCGCACTGATCTGTAGGATAGTCACCCGCGCACAAGTCACACACGACCACAACCTGCTGTACCTGAGCCCCTATCATGGAATCCATCTTCTTGGACATCGCAGAAATTTGTGCTTGTATTGATGTCACCCCATCGACTTCTAACACCCCAGACACCTTTGCATGTGTAATTCTTGTTGTGGGCCACTAGTAGTTGTTAGCCGCCATGGTCTCAATAAAATTGTAGGCCTCCTCATAACTCTTAGCCACGAACTCTCCACCCGACGCTGCATCAATACTGGTCCTAAGATTCCTATGTAGTTCGCTATAAAAAGTATTCATTTGCAACCACTTAGGGAATCCATGATGCGGACACTTTCTGAGTAACTCCTTGTATCTCATATGCCTCATATAGCGACTCCCCATGTTGTTTCTCAAACATTGTTATTTCATTCCTCATTTTTGTTATTTTCGCTGGTGGGAAAAATTTGGCAAGGAATTTCTGAGCTAAGTCTTCCCACATAGTTATCGATCCCGACGGTAGAGAGTGTAACAAACTCTTGGCCTTGTCTTGTATGGTGAATGGGAACAAGGGAAGTCTCACTGCATCATCCGACACCCCATTATACCTGAAGGTGTCGCAAATCTCCAGAAAGCTGACTAGATATTCATTCGGATCGTCATTAGCCTATCCCCCAAATTGAACTGAATTCTAGATCATCTTAATCGTCTCAGGCTTGATTTCGAATGTATTTGTAGCAATTGCAGGCCTGGTGATGCTCGACTGCAGTTCAGTCACCTTGGGTGTGGCAAAGTCCCTTAACGCTTTCTGATCTTCAGCTGCCATTGCCTCTTCTTTCGTAAAATTTTCAAAGTCTCGCCTTGTTTCCTTGATTCACTTACTTAACCACTGAAACCATTTCTCAATGTCGTCCTGAAAAGGCAGCAAATCTAGATTTTTGGACCGAGTTTGCATAAACCACTTCAAAAACCTGAAATAAAAGGAACAAAACAAAAATAAAAATGTTTAAGTAAAATTGAACTAAATAAATTGACATTATAAAAATATTAAAATCTATACTAAGTTGTCACCGACAACGGCGCCAAAAACTTGTTGGGTAAAATCTATATACGCATAACACGCAAGTATACGTGGTCAACAAGTAATATAGTAATGAGTATAGTATCATTTCCTCAGAAACAAATTAGTAAGAAATTTAACTTTATAATTACCATTTTCCTATTAATCCTAATTATATTAAACTATTCAATTCAATGATTTAAATTTATAGAAACCAAATTAATAAATAAATAAACTATCAAAAAATAATCACAAATATCAAAATTTGGAATTTTAAACAAATAATGGAGAAATAGACTTATGATTTCACCCTAATATTTACTCTAATTTCAACACCTTTATTCTAATTCAATTCACTATCCCAGTTTATTAATCAACAACACGAATGTAGTACTAACTACCCCTAAATGCACTAATACTATATTAACTTAAATCCACAAAGTAGATAGAAACAAGCTAAACACCTTAATCAACTAACTCAATATATCTCTATGTGAATTATAATTAAAGAAGGTTTAAGATTAAGTTCTCTATCTGATTACATGCGATGTCAAGCATATCTCTACCTTGACATTCATCAAGATTCTGCTATTCACAAAATTTATGGACACATGTTATATTAACTATGTCTAGATTCGAATATCCTCTCTCGATTCCATATAAATCCACAACGAATCATTGATCAGGCAATTCATAAATTCACGCTCAAATTAATATAGATAAATCGGGAAATAACTTATTGAACTGGAAATCAAAGTTACAAAATCATCATTTCACTTAAGGACCCATCATAAGCCTAAAAAGAGAATTAGTTCATAATGAATGAAATAAAAACTAAATAACTCAAAGATAAAATTCTTTCAATTACAAATAAAAGACTAAGAAGAAGAATGGTGAAAAACACCCTTCACGTAGCCTAAATCTGCAATCGTCACGAAAATCTCTTCAAAATACTCCTCCAAAGCTTGTTATAAAAAACTAGAATTAATCTCTGTACTTTGCCTTCCGTGATGCTTAATTCATTGTTTTTTAGAGAAATATATATCTACCACAGAGTTCTAGTCGAAGTCCCTCAGCCATTAGAGTACAAATGCCACACATAGTCATAATAATCCATGTTCCAGCCGAGTTTAAAACCCACAGATCACTCCAGACTTCGGCATCCACGCCACGACAGTGGGCACACAGAGGTGGGCATGGCCACTGTTAGTTGACTGGTGCCATTTTCCAAACTTGCCCCAAATACGCTCCAAATGCTTCCTTTTCGCATCATTCGCTACACCAACCACTCAACATATGAAATAACAAGAAACAAGTAAGAATGGACATGAATGCAACGAATTAACAACGATTATGCTTAAAATGGACATCAATTCACAGATATAAAATCTGCTTATCAATGATTAAACGCTATTCAATTTTGAAAGGAAGGAAATCTCACTCACGAGGCCTTGGTTTTACCTTTTTGACTGATTCTGATGGTGAGGAGGATGAAGAAGAAGATGCAGACTTTGATGAGGAGGACCAAGAAAAAGAATTCAGTCGGACCATCCAACACATCTCGTTCAAAATCCACTTTCAGTATCCAATTTCGGAGTCTCCAACAATATCCTGAAGCGCGGAATAAGCTAGTGTATCAAAGGATGGAACGATTAACAGCGAAACAAGAGCATATATTTTCTACACAAAATAGCTTCAACGCTTCTTTGGTTGAGAGACTGGCCTGCCTGGATCCACATGTTGAGCCTTTTCAATTCTTTGTTCCCCAACCAATATCAGTCTACCCCCCGTCAGATCCCGAGGTTTAGGTTTATGAACTTTGTTTAAATAGACAATTATTTTCCAAGGGACAAACTTATTTTCATTTTAGATGGCCTTTTACGTGGATTATACTTTTAATTTAATTTAAATGTGTATCTTTGTATTCGCTTAATAAGTTTAGAAAATTTTCAGATTAATTTAAATGTAAAGGTCTTCTATCATTTTAGGCTGCAGGACGTCGTTCCACAAGTGGAGCTAGAAAGGGAAGAGCACATCCTCTTCCTTTATCATGTCATTAATGGCTAAAATCATATGCTTTGGTTTCATGTTCTTCTTTCTTCACTATTACTTTGTCAACAAAGCGAGTCGGCACTCACAGTGATAATTTTCACTATAACGAAGTGCTTCATGATTCAACTCTCCAATAAGTTCTCTACTTCCGAAAATTTTCAAACTGGAGACCCCACGGACATTTCTTTTAAATTTATTTGGTTGTAAGTACATATATAAGTATCAACTCTTGATGTTTATCAAGTCAATAACTACAAGAAAAATTGTATCGACTCTTGATGCTTATCAAGTTAATGCTTCAAAATTTATATAGAAGTATTAGTATATAGATAGATGCAATTCTCTGAATCCAAAGTTTAATATAACATGCTTTTGCCTCAAATTCATTCCTATTTTTTCTGAATTTAATACACTAAGTAAAAGGTAATGTACAAGACATGTTTTGTAAAATGCTTGATCGTCGTCTGGGGTTATGTGTGTTTGTTTGCATGTTTATTACAAAGAATTGTACAACTAATTAAAGTTTGAAATAAGATCTCATTCTCTACTAGGTACTACTTATCATCTATGGGACTAGAGTATTTCACATATATAATAATAGGTCAGTGTTATGGATTAATTTCTTATGTTAATTCATTATTTAAACTAGCTCGTGCATTGCACGGGTTATATATATATATATATATATATATCAGCTAGCTAGTTGTATATAGATAGTATATTGTATATTATAATTTCACATCTCTAATTAATTATAAATTAGTTACAATGATTTGTACCATAACTCAAGCTTACTTTATTTACTCAGTGTATAGATGTGCTAAATTTTAAAAATTATCTACAAAGTTGAATAACCTTTCACTAATGATTCATTTTCAAAATATATTTAGAATTAGTTCAAATTTACATATTTTGATATTAAATGAATATACTTAACAAGCACACTTTTTGTGGTTTAAATTAGAGAAAAATAAATAAATAATTCTACTATAACATAAAAAAGTGTCACATAATACTCACATACACACAAGTGTATACTGCGGGACCCACATATTAGACGGGGCCCCACAATATGCATGTGTGTGTATGTAAGTATTATGTGACCCTTTTTTTAATGTGAAAGTAGTATTATTAAAAAAATTGACAATCTAACTAGTCGATAGGGGTGACACCACCACCTATCATCATTGCCTATATATTTTGACTACTTTTACTTTTATGTATGTACAATGTACTAATTCAAAATTTGATTCATGTGACTAAATTTTCATAATCTCGGGGTTTTCGTTCATTATTTGTTTTTGTGCTTTTTAAGTATATAATAATGTGTTTCTCAAAAATAGTATATAATAATGCAAAATTTAATTCATATATAATAAATATATCCTTATATTTTTAGGTGTATAATAAATGCAAAATTTGATTCATATAATCACATTCTAAAAATTTTATAAATCTCAAGGATGTTAGATATCTACGTATCTTATATTGATAATTATGCATACTCTAATAATACGCATTGAATGCTTGTATTACTAATACTACAATATCTTAAATACAATATTAATATGCATATGGTGTGCAGCCATTAATATATAATGTGCATATATCAGTATCCAATTTTTAAAAGAGATCCTAAATAAATGCATTAATTGCACATTTATATTTATAGAAGAAAATTGAAAGAAAATTTTTAAGAAGTTTTTATCCTCTCGCGCTATAAACTGTAGGAACTAAATGGTTTTGTTCACAAATCACATATCTTATTTTTTGGAGACACTTGAAAAAAAAATAAGTATGAAGTATTCCATTACATTTGCTAGCGTTCTTCTCTTGCTAGTCCTTTTTACAGGTAAACACTAATTTAGTATATAATAAATGGGTTGTAAGACCCCAACTTTTATGAATAAAGATGATTTTTTTTTTTATAAATATCATTTTTGAATATTAAGGTTTGAAATTGAAATAATGTTATAGTTGTGGGTAATATTTATAAATTTTGCAAAGTAAGCAAGTTGTTATATTATATTCGATTGGTCGGGGAATATTCATTTTAATAAGGAATATTCGTACGGCAACACATTCATTGGTGGACCCCACAACAGAATTATTGTCGGAATGAGAAAACGACAAAAAATATCTTTTTATAAAAATAACGGCGAACGTTTTACAATTAACTGTTGAAATACCCGGTGTTAAAAGTACAGTAATACGCGTGGTTGCATAGTAGCACATGATATTGATTATTGATGCGTACGTGAGATGTCACTCAGTTTTGTTTAATTATTGCTACAGTAATTACTGCATAGTATCTCACGTTATTTGATTCAATTATTGTCCATATTTTATATATTATTAAATCAATAATTGAGATGAAAAGTTATTCATACTATTATTTCCATAATTAACAATGTCTAGAAAATTCTGTCGAGGAGAAGTTTGGTCACCTAATTGCGCGCCAATAGGGAGAAATCCTTATTGGAAAGCCCCCTCTTTCCTGGGAACAATCTGGTTGTTAATATTGCGAGTTATAATTGCGACGCCCCCAATTTTGTTTGGTACCGATATATATACTGACACTATTAGAACCGGCAGTCATGGACTGTTGGTGGGAAATTATGGATGTCCATGGCAGTAGTAGGTTGTCACCGACATTTATAGCAATGATCGGAAAATATTTAGAGGATGATATGCATACTCCTAGTTTTGTTTGGTTGAACTGATTAACCCGGGTTGCTAAGTGTATATGACTGACAATAACTTGAAATGGGCAGGGTTTGGCTGACAAACCTCGGTATATATGTGTGGCACTACTCTGACCTTTATGTTCATTCAATCAAGATTTAGTGTGTGTGGAAAAACTCTGAACTTTATGTTCGTTTAATACAGATTTGGTATATGTATAACTTCGTTTATTGTTCAAAAACTTCCTGAGCTTTCTGTAGCTCATCCCTGCAAATATTTTCTTCATTTGTAGATAGAAAGAATATATTCTAGCGGTACCAGTATTTGTGGATAGAAGGGATTAAGACATGGTTATCCATTTGAAAACTATAATGTAATATTTGAAAGCATTCCGAATTAATGTAATGGTCTATTAATTGTGTAAGGTAATTGTTCGTTCCAGTGTTTAATTTTTATTCTAATGAAATTAGAAAAAAGTACAATATCTATATGAACTATATATCTGAATGATAGTGTTAACAGACATTGGGTTTCTCTAATGCACTGAGGTAGCGCTTCACTCAGTTCCAAGAACCCTATCAATAATACTATGGAGGTCAGATAGATAAGAATTATAGATATGGAAGAAATATCTATGAGATAATAAACATGTATATCCAAGCGAGGTTACTCAGTTACAATAATTGTTCTGACGAGAACTACTATTTACTATGAGTACTGTGAATCTTGGGTGTATAGGAGTTATTATATTATAGAATATTTACGTGAGCACCAAATTGGCTACAGTGAAAGTAACGAATTTGGGGGCGTCACAATTTGGTATCAAAGTTGTAGGTTATAGATCTAGGGTAGGAATACTCTAGGATATGACCTGAGAGATTGTAACGAAGGCAATAAGGAGATAAACTTACAGATATGGAATGATTTTAGGTAGTCATTGCAGGGAAATATTCTGGAGATGTTTGGAATGTCTAGAATAAACAATAAGGGAAGTTATAAGGAATGAGAAGATTATGGAGATAAAAGGTTTTATAAAATACGAAGATAATTAAGGTTGTAAGAAAGGAGATAATGATGGATCTAGGAATTGTGGCTTGAAAGGGTGATATTGGAAGATGAATATGGTAAGAAGTTTAGAATTTATAGACTTAGTATCAGGGAGAGAGTAGTAATAAAGAGATTAACTAAAGATAAGTTTGTAGGAGATGAATTAAGGAAATTCATCAGCCAAAGTTGGAGGAATATATTGTTTATATAAGTTAGTGATATCAAATTAATGTTTTGGTAAGTGAAGGAGTTAAGTGTATTCATATAATGAGTGAAATGTTGATTGTTCTACTTAAAATAGTACTTGAACCATAATAGGTCATAGTAATGGAGAATGATTCGAAGGATAGAATAAAAGAAGGGTTCACTGAAGTAGTTGTAACAAAATGTTGGAAGTTATAAGAGGCAAACCTATGGTGGAATTAGAAAATGTTCATAAAGAGTATCGAGGGTGGAGTAAAGTGAAGAAGGAAATTGAAATTTCTATAAGACTCATATAGAGTCTGAAGGAGGGACAACCGAAGGAGGAGTAAAAGAAGTTGAAATAACATTAAAAGAAAAGAAATGGAATAGATTTTAAGTAGACGCTGGAGAAATTTGGACATCCATAAGAGAGTTGATCAATAGTATCAAAGTTAAGTTAAGAGAAAGAAATGAAAAAGCATGAGAGGCTAGGGAAACAAATGGCAGTAGAAGAGCTGTAGTTGTAATAGTATAGTGTTCCTAGTGTAAGAATTCGTGGGAGAAAACAAGTGAAAATGTATAAATCATTAGTTGGTAAATTATTTTCTTAGAGTATATAGCATATATATATATACACCTTGTTGTTTGTCAAATTAAAATGATTTTTGTACTTATAATTAGTTATTTGGTATCTTTAGATAAATGGCATCACAAGGAGGATCACCAGCATAGATTGATGGAAACAATATAGAGACAAACCCAACCCAATAGTAGGTAAACGTATTACTAAATGCATCATGATGGAGGTCAAGGAATCCACCAGAAGTAGAACCTAATACTTTAAGGATTACCTTGGACTTTAAATTAGTGGGACCATCAGAACTGAAGGGGACTGAGGAATCAGGAAATGAAGTATTAAGACAATGTCAAACGAAGGGAGATCGTAAAAGGACTAGGGATGTAAATTCTTCAAATAACTCTGGGGAAAAGGGACATAGTAGCACCAGTCAAAGAAATGAAGGTTGTCGTATTTTTAAGAAGAAGCACATAGGGATATGTATGTTTTGAGGGACTCAATGTTTTACTTGTGGAAATATTGGACATTATTCAAATAGATGCCCACAGCAGAAGGATAGTAGGAACAATAAGATCATCGGGATTAAGTGTTTCAATTGCGAGGTGGAGGGACACATTGCAAAATTTTGTCTAAAACCCAGACATCTTAACCTAAAGGGGGACCAAAATCTCAAATCCAAACCAGCAGGTGAAGGGAGCGGAAATGTCTAAGATGAACGATAGGTTTTGTGATATTTGAAATAGTAAGAATGTTAGGATAATATTTTGAAAAGTATATGTTAATATATCTATATGTACGGTAGAAGTTTTAGTTTTTGTATAAGTTTGGTAAAGGTAATAGATTTCATCTTTTAGTATATGATTATGGGATATGTACATTATATAGTGGTAAGATGAACTGAAATGTAATTAGTCAAACTTATTGTTATATAATAAATATATTTTAAATTTGGAAGGTATTTCCAAAGTGTAAAATTTGTTAAAGAAAAAGGAATATTTATATATGCATTAAATATGTTTAATCATGGTAGAACATAGGTTAATGATAAGTCTAAAAAAATATTTTAGACGATACTGTAAAAGATTAAATAAAAGTTATTCCCTAATAATAATGTTGATGGTGATCATATTTTTTTGGTCGGGAAGAAATTTGTGATAGATGAAAAGTCAGTTATGAAAGGAAGTAAAGGTAATTAAGGTTACTTTATATCAAAAGTATGAGATTAGTAGTGGATTAGACAACAATAGCCGAAGAAATTGCTTAAATAAACCACTAGGATTAATAATGTAAGACCCCGAATTTTATGAAATAAAAGTATTCAATTTTTCTTATAATTATTATTCAGTAAATGATTAAATTGATAAAAGTTTAAAGTTAAAGGATGATATATGTAAATATTTTAAATAAGCAAGTCGTTATAAAATACTCATTGTTGTCGGGGAATATTCATTTGATCGTGGAATATTCTTCTTGTCGGGGAATATTCGTACGACGGCGCAGCCATTTGTGGGCCCCAGAACAGAATAACTGTCGAATGAAGAAAATGACAAATTTTAGTTTTTATAAATAACGACGTAGTTGTTACCATTGACACTATTGGAATACACGGTGGGTAAAGTCAAGTAATACGCGTTGTTGCACAGTATCACACGATATTGCACAGTATTTTTGAATTATTGATTCTTACATAAGAAGACACTACTCAATAATTGTTACAGTAATTACTGTTCAATATTTTTATGTTATTGATTCAATAATTGCTACGTTGATATTTTATATTACTGTTGTTTCAATAATTGTCACTACACACTATTTTCCATTTTCGAAGCAATAATTCATATTATCTGAATAATATTATTAGATAACATTATTGGCAATGTCTATAAAGATCTGTCTAAGGAGAGGTTTGGTCACCTAATTGTGCGCTAGGAAGGAGAAATTCTTATTGAAAAGCCCCCTCATTCTTGGGAACTGCCTTGTTGTCAGTATTGTGATTCTGCAATATTATTTATGAATAATTAATTATTGATTTATATGAAGAGGAAATTATTAATTTTATGTGGATGTAGATACAGAAAATTTATAAAGTGACAATTGTTGAAAATCGATATTTTATCTTTTCTGATAAAATAATATTTTATTATATTATTATAATATAATAATGACGATATTTTTTATAATGAATGTGGGATATATGAGTATATGAGGATGAAGAGTATTTTTGTCGCAAAAGTTGTTTAAAACATGTTAAGCATGTCTGTGGGCCAATTTCTTGACTAAAATTTAATTATAGCCTGTAGAATCACCCGTTTGTGGATTTCGGTCAATTTTTGTTTGGAATTTGGAAAAATTTTCTTCTGCAAAGTTGTAGAGAATGAAATTTTCTATGGAAAGGACATGAAGTTTGAATTTTTCTGATAAAATGGCTATTTATTATGAATTATTAAAGTTCTGGAATAATTAATTTTTGGAGTTTAAAATGTTTTATTTAAGAAAAACATTTTTTTTTATTTTTGTTGGGTGAGTGACTGATGTTTTGGATCAGTGGAGGTGTGCGTAGGAATTTATAATATATATATATATATATATATATATATATATATTTTATTAAAATTTTTGCTTTGGTGTTCTAAGCATTTTCCTATAAATAGGGTGCTTAGGTTAGAATTGAAAATTACATCAGAAACTAAAGTTTTCTCTCTTTCTCTCTCTATATTATCTAGTGTATTCTTGTGAGTATTTTGATATTTGGAGTGTTGCTATACGGTGCAAGTTCCTTCAGCACTATATCCAGTATTCTAGTCAGAGGTACTGTCTTTTGGGGTAAGTGATTTTAAGGGATTGTAAGGGATGTTGTTTTCTTCTTAAATGATATTATTTTCTTCAATATCATTATACCAAAATATTGGTATAGATTATATTGTAGAAGTTCTACCTTTTTGTGTCGGGGTTACTATTCACGTATACGGCACTATTCACGTATACGACACTATTCATGTATACGACATTTTTTACGTATACGGTACTATGTAAGAATATGGAGTACTATTCACGAGTTAATATTCATGAGTTACTATTTATGAGTTACTATTCACGAGTTACTATTCGTGAGTTACTATTCATGGGTACTATTCACGACAAAATTGGTTTCTTTTTCTGACCAAATTATCGTTGATTTATGAATATTGCTCTTGAAATTAAATGTAGTTGTTGATCTTATTGCTTTTATTATCATATATAACATTTTTATAACCTTGGTGATGGAATTTCTCTTTGACTTGTGTGTAAAGATGGGTAAAGTATTGGTATGATCGTGACTATGGGTTCTCTTTGGCCAGTAGTGCAAAGTTGAATTGTTGACTAGTATGATCATGACCATTGAATTTACAATGGAATATTTTTAGCTTAAGTGCAAGGTGAATTGATCAACATGGTTATAATTATGGTTTATATAAATTCTGAAATGATTATGTATATCTTTGAGATATGAATGTCTTTGGCCTGTAGTGCAAAGATGATCTGTTGTTGAATATCTTTGGCATGTAGTGAAAAGATGAACTGTTAATGAATATATTTGGCCTGTAGTGCAAAGATGAATTTATTAGTATGATTATGAAAAGGAACTGTGATTTGGTATAACCATGATCTTTGATGTTTCAGGTAAAGACATGTGATAAAAATTATCTTCGTCCTGAATGCGGAAATGAATTCAGAATTACAATTATGATTATGAGTTATTCATATGATTGTGGACAGGAACTGTTGATTGATGTTACAGTGTTAAAACATTGTTGGTGGACTTTTAACATGGAGAAGATAATAGACTTCATGGTCTATTTGACTCTTCTAATGGATTGCTCGTTCGCTGCAACTATGGTTGAAAAGTTTTATCATCTACCATATGTTCTAAATCTATGATTTATTATTGATGAAGGCTATTGAGAATTTAATTATCTTTAGTCATGATATTCTTTACTGAGCTAGTTCTGCTCACCCTTTTGCTTCACAATTCCTTTCAGGTAATAAGAGTGTAGTTGGGTCGAGCGGGGGTAACAAGGGAATAGAACGGTGGTCTCTAGCTGTGGAGGTTCTCCCTAAATAGTATTAAAAGTGGGTTATATTTTATACATCATTTAGTAGTTATATTTGGTGAACCAAATAGGGTGAGGCGAACCCAACGTTTGGAAGGGTGTTTTGCCACTATCATACAAGATGTGTAATGGCATGTGACTTAGTCTTATCATAAGACAAGGTTGTGTACATCCACTTGCTGAATATATCTACAAGCACTACCTATATGATCTTGGAGTTTGGTTGAAGTATAATTCTCAAATAGAGATGGTGGAGATAATGATATGTCAAGAGAAGACTCACCATTGGAAAGCATATGATAGTAATCTTCTCGTTTTTCTTTGGGATTTATTGGGTCAACCGAGGATAATTCTGTGGGCATATGATATCTATCATAACCTAGACGCATGGCCTCCCATGTACGAAGGTTTCCATGAGCACTTCCCAAAGATTTTAATTTAAAAAACAGTTATTAACTGTATCTTTATGTAAGGTGCCATTGTGACGTACTATCCAAGGTTGGGACATGAGTCACAGTTGGTATATATATTTGTATCAAAACTCACAACATATATGTTGTTATATTTTGCACGATAATTGTAGTAATAAAGTTGTAGTTGTTTTCTGTACCATATTTTTGACGACTCAAAATAGGTTGGTTGGATTGGACCTATTTTGGGGGCGTTACAAATAATCTTAAGTGAATAAAGTTAGAGATAAGTTTGAGAAGTAAAGGAATGATTTAAAAATATCATTATTACTAGTATGATAAAGTAATTCAAGCGGAGAAATAAATTAGCTGTATCTTGAAATAAGAGGTATAATTGACTACCATAAGTGTAAATCGTATCTGGATTTGAGACATGATGGAGGAAATATTTAACAATAATATTAAAAGTTAAATAAAACAACGAGGTATTGATAAAAGATTTTTAATAAATTTAAGATTGAGATAAGATTTCAGCTAACTGTATTGTATTCAGAAGCGTTAGTTATAGGAAAAGGTTATGAGAAAGAAGATAAATCTTGAAAAAGATAATAGATAGAGATGGGAAGACAAGATATAAAGAAAGAATTTGAGATAAATTAATAAGGGGGATGACATCGAAACCAGATTTTCTGTAGGCACGCCGATTTGTTCGGTTACAAACAGATAAGTACCATTGTGAGATGTGGTGATTGAACCATGGAGGTTACTATTTGGTAAAATACTATGGTTAATACCAAGGGTATAAAATATAAGACAATAAGTAAAAGAGTGTTATAGTTAAACAGGGACAAAATTAGAATTAATGTTGAAGGATAAATTTGAGTTCAAGTTAAGATAAGGATAAATAGTGATTAAGTTTTTAACTTGACAAATAGTCGTGGTACATGACAAATAAGGACGTGGAGAAATAAATGTTATGTGTATTAAATGTTCTATGTGTTTAACAATTAAATTTAAATACAATGGTGAAGTCTATTGATTCAATTTATATAAACTTTCGAATAAAGAATGGATCAGGATTCGTAATATAGAATCTTATAAGGAGGGGAGAATATATTAATTCAAAATTTTTATGATCTTAATTTTTGCATTAAATGTGTGGATATGGAACTATGTTTCCTAAGGAAATTATGGGCCAAAATAACTTAAATAAAACTTAAGCGGGCCTCAAGAATTGTTTTTATTCCTAAAAGGAATTAATGGTGGAATAAAGGTCTTACAATAAGACATAAAAGTAAGTATACAATGATGATGATTTGATCCGTTGACGGAATCTTTATAAGGAGGGGAGAATGTGAGGATCCAAAATTTTACGAATAATTTTTTATTTATTTAATATTTATATTGATTACCAATATTGGGCTAAATATCTGTGAGACAAGTCTAGAGAAGTGGTCAATTTGTGTATTGACTAACAAATATGAGTAGAGTTGTGATTAACAGAAAATAGAAATCCTAACCCTAAGTTCGGATAGGGATTCGGTAAAAAAATACAGTTACAACAATTGTATTGATGAGTTTGTGTTGGTATTATATAGAATTGATGATCAGTGATTGATCGGATAGAGTACACAATCAGTAAAACCTAATAAAGGATTTTAAAACCTAATGGGTGATTGATAAACACTAATATACATTTAGGAACCCTAATCAAATGTCAGAAAATCCTAATTTTTAATTCAGGAAACCTAAACCCTGATAAGTAAACCCTAACTCTAATTAGGATTATCAATAAGAAGTTGTGATAATGAATATTATAATAAGTATGTGGGTGTAGGATAAAGTATAAAATTCTATCAGAGAATTTTAATGAGGATTAGGAAAACCTAACTCGGATTACCAATCCCTAATCGGTAAACCTTGATTTTAATTTTGGAACCCTAAAATCTAATTAGGGAACCCTAATACTGGTTATCAAAACCTAAGGATTAAAAATGTTAGGGATGTATGTGAAATGACTAAAATAACCCAATGGATAATATGGAAATTACCAAAATACCCTTAGTATGGGTAAAAAGACCAAAATACCATCAGGCTTATCTTTTAACAAAAGATAAACACAAATCTTGGTAACTCATCACCAAGATTAGCCACGTGTCTAAATCAATATATATAAATGACCAAATTAACCTCAAGGTTGAATGGGAAATCACAAAAATACCCTTAGTACATAGGAAGTTACTAAAATACCCTTTATCTTCCAAATTTTAGTGATAATCTTAAATCTATGACTCACCACTCTAAAGATTTGTAACATGTGTTAAAAATAAACATCACCAGTTGTCCTTGATACCTAGCAACAAATTGAAGTCATTGAATCAAGACTTAGCTTGTTAAAGGGTTTAAAAGTTAGGAAATATCTTAACTTTCTAGCCATAAGGGCATTTTTCTCTAAGTCGCTGATAATACTCTCAAAATACTACATATATAGTCTATAATCAGTAACCATAAAGCCGGATCAGAAACATGAAGGAAACAATCAAAGTTTTTCTGAAAAGGTAAGATTACAAACGCTAATCCTAGATCTTGGAAGCAATATTAAAAGTTATGATTTAATGTTTATATATATGATATAACATGTTAATAAGTGATCTGGGTTGCTAAAACATCAATCCATAACATTTAAAAGCTTCAAAATAAAGATTTGAGAAAGCAGACAAGAACCCTAAAATCGTGTCTGACAACCGAATGTCAGGCCTCTTATATCCGAATCTGTTAGTTGTTTGATGTATTTTAGTTGTAGTATGTTTGGAGCTTAGTGGTCTAGAAGTGGAAACATGATCATAAGATGTATAGACTGCAAGATATTAGTGGTCAAAACCCGTTGACCGATCAGATTGATAATTTCTGGAAAACCCTGAACTCAAGAATAGTGTCTGACAAGATGTTTAAAGACCATTATCTTAACTCTGACAGGCTTTTGGATCATATAAGTGTAATGGACTTGAACCATGTCATTTAGATTACAAGCCCATGCCAATAGATCACTCATTACATCAAACGAGTGCAAGATATGATAGATTAAAAGTAGGGTCTCGAAACTGGTTACCCAGATTTCTGGGTAACCTAGAAAGTTCTTAGATACGCCTGATAGCCAGTTTGACCAACCTCAAATTTGATATCCTGATGTTATTATAAACTATTAGATGTTACATTATTGTAGTATGACATACATATTGCATGTTTAATACATTGGAACGTTTATCTAATACATGGAATCCAAGATAATAGATGTTAAAGTAGGGGGGTTGACACTGATCGAGTTTCTGGGTTACCTAGAAACTTTAAGATCAGACCTTGAGGGGTAGTTTGACCATCTATAATTTGCTTATATGATATAATTAGATCACCCAATTATTTTTTCGTCCATAGTACTACATCAGTACTACACCCTTGAACCATTTTCATGATCAAAAACACATTCTGTAGGAAATTAAAGTCAGTCAAACCCATCACCTGAGCATTGACAGTCGTGTTCTTCGTGAAGAACACCATCAGCGACAGTTCTGTCACTATAAGTGACCTTTAGCGACAGTTAGCTATGAAATTAATAAAAATTATATAATAAATAAGAATAAATACTAAATAATTTTTATAAATTAAATTTCTAAAATACATTTTAAACTATAATAAATAAGTTTTAATATTTTGACATGAAATTTCATTAATATTAAATTAATTTGAATATTAATCATAATAAAATTAATTAATAATGATATTTAATAAATTAGTAAATATGATAATAAATTATTTTAAATAATAATAAATGAAAACTAATGATTTAAAAATCATTATCAGTGATAATAAATTATTTAAAGATAATATTGATGATTTAATAACTATTATGAAGAATTAATAATTATTTTAATGATTGCTAAAATAATTTTTATTTGGTAATAAATTAGATAATAATAATAAATCATTTTAAATAATATTAAATTATTTAAAAATAAAACTAATGATTTTAAAATCATTATCAATAATAGTAAAATTATTTGAAAATAATAGTGAAGATTTAAAAATAATTACGAATGATTATTAATTACCTAAAAATAATATTAATGATTTTAAAATCATTTTTATTAATAATAAATTAGTTAAAATTAATATTAATCATTGAAAAATGGTTTTAAGCTTCTAGAAAATATTATAAATAATATTTAGAGTAATATTTAAACTTTCAAACAAAGTTTATTTGGAAGAAAATTCGATAACTATCTGATCAAGTTATAAAATATCAAATAGACACCGAATACAACCCAGACACTAATAATTGGATTAGATATCAACTGCTATTGATTTTAATTACTACAATGAACATATTTAGATTGCTTAGACAGTTCAAAGTATTATAGATTAGTTGATCGTCGGGCAAGCAAGTTTTTCTGCACTTTGTGTAACTTTATAGTTCAAATGCAATGTTTTTCTGCACTTTGTGCAAACCACATATTTCAAATGCCAGCTTCATTTAAATTATTTTATTAAATGAAAATTTTATATTTATTTGTTATGATCTAGTGATATACAATGTATATGGTTTATGTTATTCAAATGTTATTATTTCTTATTCAAACATAACCAAGTCATTTGAATTATTATCATGGAAAAATAAGTTTGATTTGATATCAAAACATAGTTTGTGAGAAACCAATTTTGTTTGGTACCGATATATATACCGACACTATTAGAACCGGCAGTCAGTGGACTGTTGGTGGGCAATTATGGTTGTCCTTGGCAGTAGTAAGCTGTCACCGACATTTATAACAATGATCGGATAATATTTATAGGATGATATGCATACTCTAAGTTTTGTTTGGTTGAACGGATTAACCCAGGTTGCTAAGTGTATATGACTGACAGTAACTCGAAATGGGCAGGGTATGGATGACAAACCTCGGTATATATGTGTGGCATTACTCTGAACTTTATGTTCATTCAATCCAGATTTAGTGTGTGTGGAAAAACTCTGAACTTTATGTTCGTTTAATACAGATTTGGTATATGTACTTCGTTTATTATTCAAAAACGTGCTTACCTTTCTGTAGCTCATCCCTGCAAATATTTTCTTAATTTGCAGATAGAAAGAATATATTCTGGCGGTACCGGTATTTGTGGATAGAAGGGCTTAAGACGTGGTTATCCATTTGAAAACTATAATTTAATATTTGACAGCATTCTGAATCAATGTAATGGTCTATTAATTGTGTAAGGTAATTGTTAGTTCCAGTGTTTAGTTTTTATTCTAATGAAATTAAAAAAGTGTACAGTATCTTTATGAACTATATATCTGAATGATAGTGTTAACAGACATTGGGCTTCTCTAATGCACTGAGGTAGCGCTTCACTCAGTTCCAAGAACCCTGCCATTAATATTATGGAGGTTAGATAGATAAGAATTATAGATATGGAAGAAATATCTTTGAGATACTAAACCTGTATATCCAAGCGAGGGAACTCAGTTACAATAATTGTTCTGACGAGAACTACTATTTACTATGAGTACTGTGAATCTTGGATTTATAGGAGTTATTATCTTATGGAATATTTACGTGAGCACCAAATTGGCTACATTGAAAGTAGAGAATTTGGGGGCGTCACAATAATAATATGAATAAACGTTGTTAAAAATATTGGGGGGATTTTTATGAAGTATTTGTTGGACACCCATTTACCCATTTTTTAAAATAATCGGTAGAAAATGTTTTAGTGTTTTTTTATAATAAAGGCGGGGCCCACATGTGACTTTGGAAATCTGAAATTGGCAGGGGAAACGTTACGGGAAAGGAATGGAGTTATATTATTATAATATATATATATATATTATAAGTTTTGTTTTATTTGATTTTAAATAGAATATATTATATTTTATTTAAAGTTTTTGTTTTATTAGAATATTTTATTGCATATTAATGCACAGTAAAAAAAAATTAGAAAATTTTCGCTGGCTGAGCGCCCGTGCATTCTTCACTGTGCAGTCCGTGATTTCTAAATTGAAATAGTATCCTTTCCATTCTCCTATAAATAAGATGCTTAGTTAGAATTGAAAATCACACCAGAATCAGAGAATTCTTCTTCTATAATATTGACCGTATTTCTTTCGAGTTTTAGAAAGCTTTGAGTGTAGAAAATAGTAAAAGTTTTCTTCAAAAATATCCCCGTTATACCAGTTGGAATACTCTTTTTTCAAGGTAAGGGATGTTATTTTTGTTCAATATTCGTTTGAAATAATATTTTCTTCCATACTCTGTAGTATGTAACTAATATTATTTCGTTTCAGATTTCGAATTCTATACTTAGTTTGTTGAAGTTTTGGCTTCTATACTCCATGAAATTAGTAGAATATCCTTGATATTTGCGCTTCATCCAGTATCTTTTCATGGAAATATTATTCTTAACATTCTTGATAATTTTTAACTTTTTTATGCATGGGTACTATTCACTTGGTTACTATTCACCCGGGGTACTATTCATGATAAAAATTGATTTCTTTTCGGTCCAAATCATTTTTGATATAATATTATTCTTGAATTTTACTCCACAAAGTAGTATCATGTTGATAATTTGGACATCATTGAATTCTAGATAAATTAAATTATAAATCTTTAAAATTTATCCTTTACTTTTATTTAATTGAATTCTTATATTATTGTCATCATCCTCATGCTTATATTGTTATTAAAGTCATCTTTGGCCCGTAGTGCATATATGGACTTGTTATGATTATGACCAGGGATTATTCGGTATAATAATGACCGTAATATTACAAATGATGTGGTAAAAGTTCTCATCGGCCCGTAGTGCATTGATGGACAATTGTTGGCATGATCAAGACCATTGGTGAATACGCGAATATCCTTGGCCCGTAGTGCATGGATAATTTGTGGTCGTGATACTTAAGAATATCCTTGACCGTAGTGCAAGGGTAATTCGATGATGTGGATTATTTATTAAGTTGAGTCTCAGCGATAAAAGTGATAAAAAAAACCTTTTAAATCGTAGAAGATAGTAGATTTTATACTCTACTTGACTCTTCTAGTGGATTGCTTGTTCCGCTGCAGTTAAACTTGATGTTTATTATATTTTATCAGTTTAACATTGTTGAAGGCTAACGATAATTTATTCTGCATTATCTTAGTCATAATATTTCTTACTGGGCTAGTTGAGCTCACCCTTTTCTTTCACCGTTCTCTTCAGGAACTGAGAATATAGCTGAGACTAGTCGGGGACTGGATTGACGGTCCAGATTGTTGCACTAGTAGACCTCACTATTCTGTGAAATAGTGTGATAATAATTAAATTTGAGTGTGGATATTGTCTAGAAGACAATATTCATATTAAAACTCTTAGATTATGTTTTGTCATATTTTACACGACAGTTGTATAATTAAGTTGTATTTAAATTCTGTACCACGTATCTAGCGACTCAGAATGGGTGATGTATACCTATTTTGGGGGCGTCATAGTTGGTATCAAAGCTTAGGAATATGATCCTTGGCTAAGATGTGAGACTAGAACTAGGGGGAGAGAGGGGTAATTCCTTCGCTAGTATGACCTACCTAAGTTTATTTGTTATTTAATTGGTCGGTCATAATATAAGGATATTATGTGATGTGTCAATTAACCATTGTTTTGTAGAAGTATTTGAAAATGACATCCGAGAATGTTGAAAATAGCGATGGAGAAGAAGAGACGTTGAGTCCCCACGGATCAATACCCAGGATAATGTGCAACAGGAAGATAATATTCCTCAGGTAAACAACGACACCGATCAAATGATGAACGATGTGATGTTCAGAGGCTTTATGCAATTCATGCTACATCAGGCAATAGCGGCTCCTGTCCAAAATACAGGTAGAAATACTGGCAACTCACGGACGGTCACTGCTAAGCAGTTCAAGGAGCTGGGACCACAAGAGTTTATTGGAGAGCCAAAACCACTTAAGGCGGAGACGTGGATAAAACAGATCGCCAAGATATTTGATATCTCGGGATGCTCCGAGGAGCAAAAGGTTCCCTTTGCCACCTTTATGTTGTGAGAAGAGGCAGATTACTTCTGGGAATTGGTAAAGCGTACTCAACCTACCACACCAAGAACTATTCAACGACAAGTACTTTCCCAAAAGTATTCGCCACATGAAGGAGGTAGAGTTCATCAAGCTGGAGCAGAACAATATGACCATGTCGCATTACGAAGCTAAGTTTTCAAAGTTGTCCCAGTTTGCATCCCACTTAGTTGATAATGAGGAGAGAATGACGCTGATGTTTCTAACATTTTTGAAACCCAAGATACATCAATATCTAATTTCTCATAAACTGTGTTTGTATTCAGGTGTTGTAAATAGGGCTCAGTTATTGGAACGCGATAACAAGTCGACCCAACCAAGAGAAAGCAGCCAACAAAATAAATAATACCAGTGGTAACAATCATCGAAGCGGTGACAACAAACGTGGAGGGAATCAACATGCCAGAAATGGTAACCACTTTGGTGGTAATCATGGCCAAGACAATAAAAATAGATATTTCAAGAAGAGGAGATTCAACAATGATAGAAAGACGTCATCACCAGCATCCGTTGTTAAAGAAGGAGAACAACCACTTTTCACATGCTTCAAATGTGGAGGGGAGGGACACATCAGTCCAAACTGTGCGCAGCAGTCCAAAACAAGTTACAATTGTGGAAAACAAGGTCACCTAACTAGATTTTGTCGTACAGGGAAGCCAAGTCCAGTTGGAATGGTGACACCAAATGTCTTCCCAAACAAGTCAAAACTAGTAGTTCAAGGGAGAGCATTTGTTGTGACCTCCCAGAAAGCAAGGAACCCGAACGAGGTCATCATAGTGTAAGCTTATCATAAACTCTAGCAAAGTATATACCTTATTTGATACCGGTTCTACCCATTCTTTTACTTCTCCTACTTGCGCTCAACGTTTAAATTTAACTCCGGAGAAATTAGACTTTGACTTATCTGTTGAAACTCCGTTAGGAGAAACCTTAATTACATCCACTGTTTATAAGTATTGTTTGGTTCAAATCGGTACCCTCACATTACCTGTCGATCTTATTTCATTAAAAATACTTGCATTTGACGTAATTCTAGGGATTGATTGGTTAACTACTCATCATGCAAAAATTAATTTTTTTGTAAGGTTGTTAGCTTTCATATTCCTAACCAACCTATTATGCAAATTCAAGCAACTAAACCATTAAATTCAATCACTGTCATCTCAAGCCATAAAGCTATTCCTTTATTGAAAAATGGTTGTCAAGCTTTCTTAGCTAATGTCACGAATTTAAACAAAAATACGTCAATTTTGAATGATATTTCTATTGTTAATAAATTTCCTGATGTATTCCCTGAAGAACATCCTGGCCTACCCCCAGAGCATTAGATTAAATTTTGTATCGACCTTGAACCCGGTACAAAACCCATTTCCAAAGCCCCATATCGAATGGCTCATATTGAACTTCGGGAGTTAAAGACTCAACTGCATGAATTGTTAGACATCGGTTTCATTCATCCTAGTACGTCTCCTTGGGGTGTTCCTGTTCTATTTGTGAAGAAGAAAGACGGGAGTATGTGACTTTGAATTGATTATCGGGAGTTAAATCATGTCACCATCAAAAATAGGTACCCATTGCCACGTATTGATGACCTGTTTGACCAGTTGCAAGGTGCCAAATTCTTTTCAAAGATCAATCTTCGTTCTGAATATCATCAGTTAAATATTAAAACTGATGACATTCCAAAGACTGCTTTCAGAATTTGGTACGGGCATTACGAATTCCTAGTCATGTCTTTTGGATTGACTAATGCTCTTGCGGCCTTCATGGATATGATGAACCGAGTATTCAAGGAATATTTGGGTCATTTTATGGTTGTCTTTATTGATTACATCCTCATTTACTCCAAAAGCTGTGAAGATGATGATCAACACTTGAGGCTAATACTCCAAAATCTTCTTGAAAACAAGCTTTATGCCAAGTTGAAGAAATGCGAGTTCTGGCTTGAGGAAGTTGCATTCCTTGGGCACGTGATATCAAGTCATGGAATATATGTTGACCCGGCAAAGATTGAAGCAATACAAAGATGGGAGCAATCTAAGTCAGTGACCGAAGTACGTAGCATTCTCGGCTTAGCTTGTTATTATCGGAGATTCATGGAAGGATTTTCTCGAATCGCTACTCCATTAACTCAGCTGACTCAGAAAGATACAAAATTTAGTTGGAGCGAGGAATGTGTGAAAAGTTTTCAAGAACTCAAGAGGAGACTCATTTCAACACCTGTTCTGACAATACCATCTGGTTCGGAGGGATTTGTCATCTACAGTGATGCTTCAGGAAAATGGTTAGGATGTGTTCTCATGCAACATGAGAAAGTCATAGCTTATACCTCTCGACAACTCAAAGAATATGAGAGGTATTATCCTACTCATGATCTAGAGTTGGCAGCTGTTGTCTTCACACTTAAAATTTTGAGGCATTACTTGTATGGGGAGAAAGTGGAGATCTTTACAGATCATAAAAGCCTTAAATATTTTTTCACTCAAAAGGAACTCAACATGCGGCAACGACATTGGCTTGAACTGTTGAAAGATTATGAACATACCATTCAATACCATCCTGAAAAAGTGAACGTGGTAGTGGACGCATTGAGTAGAAGATCATATGCGGGTACGAGTGTGATATTATCAACGCAAAGGCCAATCTTGTATGACTTGCAAAGGATGGAGATAGAGTTAAAGACTCCAGGGACCCATGTGATGATGGCGGATATACGAGTAGAACTGACTTTAATCGATAAAGTTAAAGCTACTCAAGCTACAGACCTGGACCTGATGCGTATGAGGAAGAAAGTGTAAGAAGGTGCTATGCCGGAAGCAAGAATCGATCAAAAAGGAATACTTCGAGTCAACTCCAGACTTTGTGTTCCTAACGACCATGATTTAAAGTATAAAATCATGATGGAGGCTCCCAACACACCATTTGTAATCCATCTTGGGAGTACCAAAATGTGTCGTGATCTTCGACATACATTTTTGTGGAGCAATATGAAGAGAGAGATCACAGAGTTTTTCTCAAGTTGTTTAACTTGTCAACGTGTCAAGGCGGAGCATCAAGTGTCAAAAGGTCCATTGCAACCACTTGAAATTCCAGAATGGAAGTGGGAGCACATTACCATGGATTTTATTACTGGTCTTCCTAAGGTTTCTCAAGGCATATATGCAATTTGGGTCATTATTGATAGATTGACCAAGTCTGCTCATTTCTTACCTATACAAGAAACTTATACACTTGAACGTCTTGCTCGTATTTACATAAATGAGATTGTAACACTTCATGGTATGCCAGTATCCATAGTTTCTGATCAAGACCCAAGATTCACTTAACGGTTTTGGGTTAGTTTGCAAATAGCTATGGGCACGAATTTGCGATTAAGTTCTGCATATCATCCTCAAAAGGACGGGAAGTCGGAGAGGACTATTCAAACTCTTGAAGATATATTAAGACTCCGTGTCCTTAACTTCAGAGGAAGTTGGGACAAGTTCTTTCCATTGGTGGAATTTTTCTACAACAATAGTTATCAAGCAAGTATTGGCATGGCTCCATTCGAGGCATTATATGGGCGTAAGTGTCGTTCTCCAGTATGCTGGGATGAGGTGGTTGAAGGAACGTTGTTAGGACCAGAATTGGTACGTATGACTATGGAGAAGATTTAAATAATCCGGCAGCGTATAAAGACCTCACATGATCGACAAAAGAGTTATGCTGATCTTCATCGAAAAGACGTGGAATTCAATGTTGGAGAACATGTGTTGTTACATGTTGCTCCATGGAAGGGAATTACGAGATTTGGAAAGAGAGGAAAGCTCAATCCTCGATTCATTGGTCCATTTGAAATACTTGACCGAGTAGGAACTGTGGCTTATAAATTCGCGTTACAGCCAAGTATGTCTCATGTTCATAACATTTTTCACATATCCATATTACGTAAATATGTGGAAGACCCGAACCATATTATTGAGTTAGAACCGGATGAAATAGCAGAAGATTTATCATACGAAGAGGTTCCTAATAAAATCTTGGATAAGAAGGAACATATTCTACGCTCCGAGGTTATAACCTCAAGTCAAAGTTTTGTGGAAAAACCACGATGTTGAGGAAATGACCTAGGAGTTAGAATTTGAAATGAGATCAAGGTATCCTCACCTCTTCGTCATACCAGGTATGTACCCTAATTTCGTGGGAAAAATTCATAAGAATGGGAGGTTGTAAGACCCCAACTTTTATGAATAAAAATGATTTTTTCTATAAATATCATTTTTGAATATTAAGGTTTGAAATTAATATAATGTTATAGTTGTGGGTAATATTTATAAATTTTGCAAAGTAAGCAAGTTGTTATATTATATTCAATTGGTCAGGGAATATTCGTTTTAACAAGGAATATTCATACGACGGCACAATCATTGGTGGACCCCACAATAGAATTATTGTCGGAATAAGAAAACGACAAAAATATTATTTTATAAAAATAACGACGAATATTTTACCATTAACTATTGAAATACCTGATATTAAAAGTACAAGTAATACGCGTGGTTGCATAGTAGCACGCGATATTGATTATTGATGCTTACGTGAGAAGTCACTCAGTTTTGTTCAATTATTATTACAGTAATTGCTATATAGTATCTTACGTTATTTGATTAAATTATTGTCAATATTTTATATATTATTAAATCAATAATTGTGATGACAAGTTATTCATACTATTATTTCAAAAATTAACAATGTCTAGAAAGTTCTATCGAGGAGAGATTTTGGTTACCTAATTGCGCGCCAATAGGGAGAAACCCTTATTGGAAAGCCCCCTCATTCCTAGGAACGATCTGGTCGTTAATATTCTGAGTTATAATAATGTGAATAAACGTTGTTAAAAATATTGGGGGGATTTTTATGAAGTATTTGTTGGACCCCCATTTACCCATTTTTAAAAATAATCGGTAAAAAAAATTTCAGTATTTTTTTATAATAAAGGTGGGGACCACATTTGACTTTGGAAATCTGAAATTGGCAGGGGGAAAGGTTACGGGAAAGGAAGGGAGTTATATTATATATATATATATATATATATATATATATATATTTTATAAGTTTTGTTTTATTTGATTTTAAATAGAATATATTATATTTTATTTAAAGTTTTTGATTTAGTAGATAATTTTATTGCATAGTAATGCACAATAAAAATCAAAATTAAAAAAATTCGTCGGTTGAGCGCCCGTGCATTCTTCACTGTGTAGTCCGTGATTTCTAAATTAAAATAGTATCCTTTCCATTCTCCTATAAATAAGATGCTTAGTTAGAATTGAAAATCACACCAGAATTAGAGAATTCATCTTATATAATATTGACCGTATTTCTTTCGAGTTTTAGAAAGTTTTGAGCGTAGAAAATAGTAAAAGTTTTCTTCAAGAATATCCCCGCTATACCAATTGGAATACTCTTCTTTTCAAGGTAAGGGAAGTTATTTTTGTTCAATATTCGCTTGAAATAATATTTTCTTTCATACTCTGTAGTATGTAACTAATATTATTTCGTTTCAGATTTCGAATTCTATACTCATTTTGTTAAAGTTTTGGCTTTTATACTCCATGAAATTAGTAGAATATCCTTGATATTTGCGCTTCATCTAGTATCTTTTTATGAAAATATTATTCTGAGCATTCTTAATACGTTTTAACTTTATCATGCCAGGGTACTATTCACGAGGTTACTATTCATGGGTACTATTCACTCAGTTACTATTCACCCGGGGTACTATTCATGATAAAAATTGATTTCTTTTCGGTCCAAATTATTTTTGATATAATATTATTCTTGAATTTTACTCCACAAAACAGTATCATGTTGACAATTTGAACATTATTGAATTTTGGATAAATTAAATTATAAATCTTTAAAATTTATCCTTTACTTTTATTTAATTGAATTCTTATATCATTGTCATCATCCTCATGCTTATATTGTTATAAAAGTCGTCTTTGGCCCGTAGTGCATAGATGAACTTGGTATGATTATGACCAGAGATTATTTGGTATAATCCTGACCGTAATGTTACAAATGAGGTTGTAAAAGTCCTCATTGGACCGTAGTGTATTGATGGACAGTTGTTGGCATGATCATGACCATTGGTGAATACATGAATATCCTTGGCCCGTAGTGTATGGATAATTCGTTGTCGTGATACTTAAAAATATCCTTGGCCGTAGTGCAAGGGTGATTCGATGATGTGGATTATTTATTAAGCTGAATCTCAGCGATAAAAGTGATGAAAAACTTTTTAAATCATAGAAGATAGTAGATTTTATACTCTACTTGACTCTTCTAATGGATTGCTTGTTCCGCTGCAGTTAAACTTGATATTTATTATATTCTATCAGTTTAACACTATTGAAGGCTAACGATAATTTATTCTGCGTTATCTTGGTCATAATATTTCTTATTGGGCTAGTTGAGCTCACCCTTTTCTTTCACCATTCTCTTCAGGAACTGAGAATATAGCTGAGACTAGTCAGGGAATGGATTGACGGTCCAGATGGTTGCACTAGTAGACCACACTATTCTGTGAAATAGTGTGATAATAATTGTTATAAGATTGAATTTGAGTGTGGGTATTGTCTAGAAGACAATATTCGCATTAAAACTCTCAGATTATGTTTTATCGTATTTTACACGACAGTTGTATAATTAAGTTGTATTTGAATTCTGTATCATGTATCTTGCGACTCAAAATGGGTGATGTATACCTACTTTGGGGTGTCACATGGGTGTTTGTGTTTAACTAAAGTTACATATAAACACTGTGACGCCCCCAAAACAGGTATACATCACCCATCTTGGGTCGCCAAATACATGGTGCATAATACAACTACAAACTTCTTTTATACAACTGTCGTGTAAAATACGACAAAACATAGCTGAGAGTTTTAAAACGAATTTTGTCTTTTAGACAATATCCACATTCAATTAAGTCCTCATTACAATTATTTTCACACTATTTCACAGAATAGTGAGGACTACTAAAGCCACTTATCCTGGACCATCACTTCATTCCCCGACTCATCCCAGCTATATTCTCATTTCCTCAAGAGAATAATGAAAGAAAAGGGTGAGCTCAACTAGCCCAGTAACAAATATTATGACTAAGATAATGCAGAATAAATTATCCTTAGCCTTTAACAGTATAACAACTGATAGAATACAATAGACAACAAGTTTTAGATCAATAACTACAGCGAAACAAGCAATTCATTAGAAGAGTCAAACAAAGTATGATATCTACTATCTTCTATGATTTAAATAGTTTATCATCAATTTTATCAGTGTAATACCCAAGACAAAGAGAACTTTCATCACATGTCTTCACCAGAACCACCAAAGATTTTAATTAAACTCATAATTCATGTTTATAATAATGTGAATCAATAGTTTCTCTTTCTCACAAAGGCTTAATAGAACGGTCACTCAATATCCTTACCCCAAAGGCTAAAGATATTCAAATGTAATAACAATGATCATACCAATCAGTTGTCTATCCTTGCGCTACTGACCAAAGATATTTAACTATAAAATCAATGGTCATGATCATACCAATCAATTGCATTTCAGTGCACTACAGCCAAAGACATTCAACTGTTAACTAATGGTCATGATCCTACTAATCACATCATCGAATTATCCCTGCACTATGACCAAGGATATTCGTTAGTATCACCAGTGGTCATGATCATGTCATACACCTGTATATCATTGAACTACGGGCCAAAGCTATCAAACAATAGATCATCTTTTCACTATAGGTGTGATGCCCCCAAAATAGGTATACATCACCCATCTTAAGTCTCCAAATATATGATACAAAATTCAAATACAACTTAATTATACAACAGTCGTGTAAAATACGACTAAACATATGCTGTGAGTTTTAATACAAATACTGTCATCTAGATAATATACAAACTCAATGGGGTCCTCATTATATTTAATATCACACTATTTCACAGAATAATGAGGACTACTAATGCACCATCTAGGACCATCACTCTGTTTTCCTCGACTAGTCCCTGCTACGTTCTCATTTCTTGAAGAGAACAATGAAAGCAAAAGGGTGATCTCAACTAGCCCAGTAAGAAATATAATGACTAAGATAATGCAGAATAAATTATCGTTAGCCTTCAACAGTGTTAAACTGATACAATATAACAAACATCAAGTTTAACTGCAGCGGAACAAACAATCCATTAGAAGAGTCAAGTAGAGAATAAAATCTACTATCTTCTATAATTTAAAAGGTTTTTCATCACTTTTATCGCTGAGACTCAACTTAATAAATAATTCACATCATCAAATCATCCCTGCACTACAGGCCAAGGATATTCTTTAGTATCACGACCACGAATTATCCATGCACTATGGGCCAAAGATAATCATGGTTTCATCAACGGTCCTGATCATGCCATGAAATAATTCATCTTTGCACCCTTGGCCAAAGAGAATCCATAGCCATAATCATACCAAAAATAGTCCATCAATGCTCTACGGGCCAATGAGGATGTTTTTCACATCATTTGTAACATTACGGTCATGATTATACCTAATAATCCTTGGTCATAATCATACCAAATCCATCTATGCACTACAAGCCACATATGACTTTTAACATAATATAAACATGAGGATGATGACAATGACATAATAATTCAATAAAACAAATTCAAGAATTAATTTACCCAGGAACCAATAACGTCCAAATTGTCAACATGATACTTTTTTGTGGAGTAAATATTCAAGAATGCTCAGAAGAATATTTCCATGAAAAGGTACCGGATGAAGCGTAAATATCAAAGATATTTCACTAATTTCATGGAGTATAGAAGTCAAAACTTTAACCAACTAAGTATAATCAAGAATGGAATAACAAAAGAAATCTCTAGGCATGCGATAGACTGCACAGACAGGTTATTCCAACAGAATAATAAATAACGGAACCATGTCATGCGTAAAGCACAGACAGGATATTCCAACAGAATAATAATTAACGAAACCAGGTCATGCGTAAAGCACAGACAGGATGTTCCAACAGAATGATAAATAATAGAACCAGGTCATGCGTAAAGCACAGACAGGATGTTCCAACAGAATAATAAAAAATGGAATAACAGAAGAATTTCACCAACTATAGGGTAGCCCGCGTATTTAGGTTATTCCAATAGAATAATAAAGAATGGAATAACATAAGTTCTCTTCATGAATAAGAAATAAGGAATACCCCTTACGAGTACAACAAATAATATCTCTTACTGTAAAAGAATAGTATTCCGACTGGTAGGGCGAGGATATTCTTGAAGAAAACTTACACTACGCTCAAAGCTTCTTAAAACTCTAAAGAAATATGCTCAAAATTATAGAAGAAGAACTCTCTCTAGAGTTTTAGTGAATTCGTAAGAAATAATGAAGGAATGAGCTTCTATTTATAGAAGAATGGACTGCATAAATAACTAATTCATGAACGGTCTAGATTGATTTACTTTTAATCGGACGGTCCATATTTAAAGCAAAATCTTTTAAATAAAATATAATATATTTTATTTATAATCTAATAAAACAAATAACTTTATAAAAGTATTATGTTTTATATAAAAAGATTTTACTATGCAAAGCACTATGCAGGCACTATGCAACACTATGCATAATAAAATATAATATATTCTATTTATAGAATAACTTTATAAAAGTATTTTATTTTATATAAAAAGATTTTACTATGCAAAACACTATGAATAATAGAATATAATATATTCTATTTATAGAATAACTTTATAAAAGTATTCTATTTTATATAAAAAGCTTTTTTGTTTTATTACATTAATAATACTAATAAAACAAAACTGAGCGACTTATCACGTAAACATCAATAATCAATACCGTGTGCTACTATGCAACCACGCGTATTATTGTACTTTTACTACCGAGTAGTTCAACAGTTTTAACGGTAAAACTTCCGTCGTTATTCTCATAAAAATATTTTTGTCGCTTTATCCATCCGACAATAATTCGGTTGCGGGGTCCACCAATGTTTGTACCGTCGTACGGATATTCCCCGACAAAAAGAATATTCCCCGACCAACAGAATATTATACAACAACTTGTATACTTTTCAAAATTTATAAATACTACCCACAACTATAACATTATCTCAAATCAACACCATACTAGTCAAAAAAATATTTCGAGAAAATTAAATATTTATTCATAAAATCTGGGGTTTCACAATAGGCCAAAGATGAGACCAATAACCAACATTTCCATCTATGCACTACGGGCCAAAGATGACTTTTAACGCAATATAAGCATGAGGATCATGACAATGATATAGGGAATCAATCAAATGAGATAAATGATAAATATTAAATATTTATAATTCAATTTATCTAGAGTTCAAGAATATCCAAATTGTCAACATGATACTACTTTGTGGAGTAAAATTCAAGAATAATTTTCATGTATCCAAAATAATTTGGACAGAAAAGAAATATATTTTTTGGGTGAATAGTACCCCATGATTAGTATCCCGTGAATAGTACTTCAGGAATAGTATCTCGTGAATAGTACCCCGGCATGAAAAGTACCCCAAATACCCGAGTGAATAATATTTGAGTGAATAGTAATCGGGTGAATTGTAACACGTAAATAGTAACTCATGAATAGTAACTCATGAATAGTATTTCAGCATAAAAAGATCAATAATTATCAAGAAAGCTTAGAATAATATTTCCATGAAAATATACTTTATGAAGCACAAATATCAAGGATATTCTACTAATTTCACGAAGTATATAAGCAATACTTCAACAAAATGAGTGTAGAATTAGGGTTACGAAACGAAATAATATTACTTACATACTACAGAGTATGGAAGAAAATATTATTTCTTACGAATATTGAACAAAAATAATAATCCTTACGAATACGAAAGAAATAATATCCCTTGCCTCAAAAGAAGACTGAATATTGGAATAGTGAAGTAGCAGACTACTCTTCTTCTTTCTCTCTATAGCTTCTCTATCTATAATTGTTCTTGTGAGTCTTAGTAAATTGGTGAGAATGAAGGAAGAATGAGTTTCTATTTATAGGAAAATATATTTTCGATAATTGCACGTTTTGGGGCTCGAAATATTACAGTATAATACATTCATCTTTTCCTTCATTTTTAATTTAGTCATGCAAGTATTATCAAACTTGCACCACCTCCCCTAATAGTATATCATGTAAATCAATAGTACAATCATGTGAAAAAAATAATTACAGTATAGTACCTTCATTTATACCTCCATTTTTTATTTAGTCATGCAAGTATTATCAATCTTGCACCACCTCCCCTAATAGTACATGCATGTGAATCAATAGTACACACATGTGAACAAATAGTTATAAACATGTGAATTAATAGCAATTAATTGCTCATTTATCCGATTAATTACCCAATTGGTCAATATAACCTCAAGACATCCATTATTATCGAAATAGATGTCGATTTCCACTAACTCTAATAATCTCAATACAATGGAAATATCAATTTCATCTTTAATCGACAAGAACTTATTTATCATTAATATTATAACTCACAATATTTAACAACCAGATCATTCTCAGGAAAGAGAGGGCTTTCCGATAAGGATTTCTCCCTATTGGCGCGCAATTAAATAACCTAGCCCCTTTTCTTGACAGAACTTTCTAGACATCGTCAATAATGCAAATAATAATATGAATAACTTGTCATCTCAATTATTGATTTAATAATATAAAATATTATGCAGATGATACTGTGTCAATAATTGAATCAATAATATGAGAGATATGATGCATCAATTACTGTAGCAATAATTGAGTAAAACTGAGTGACTTCTCACATAAACATTAATAATCAATACAGTGTGCTACTATGCAACCACGCATATTACTGTACTTTTACTACCGGGTAGTTCAACAGTTTAACGGTAAAACTTTCGCCGCTATTTTTATAAAAAAATATTTCTGTCATTTTCTAACTACGACAAAACTTCCGTTGTGGGGTTCACCAATGATTATGACGTCGTACGAATATTCTCTTTTAAAATGAATATTTCCCGACCAATCGAATATTACCCGACACAACGAATATTTTATATCAACTTGTTTACTTTGCAAAATTTTCAAATATCACCCTCAACTTTAATCTTTTATAAATTTAACTATTTACCAAAATAGAAAAATTAAATACTTTTATTTCATAAAATTCGGGATCTTACAGACACACTATGCTTTTTTAATCAAGTATTTCATCTTAAAAATATTCTATTTTTTACTATATAAATTCTATTTTTCATATATTGAGTAACATGAATAGATCAAAATTATTTAAGATTATTAGCATTTTGTATTTTTTATTACAAAGGTAATTTAGATAATAACCATGAGAGCTTAAGAAAACCATGACCCTTTTTTTTAAAGTCTTCTAATTTTATTAAATAATTATTATGCCTCATGCTCATGCCTTTGTTTATTTTGTTATATATAATTATTTTTTATTTTATTTCTCAAAATTATCATATAAAACTCATTTTTCTGGTGTTGGGATGCTATGATGGAAGTTTAACTCCACTAACTGTCATATTAGCTTAAGTAATAATGACCCTAATAATACATGTCTTTGTAAAATAAAAAAGAATCATGAGTTCAATTGCAGTGATCTTCTTTTATGGTAGTTACATATAATTGATTTGTTAAATATATAATTACTTTGCTTCAAAATAGAGATACGTTTTGATTTTCAAGTCAAATTTTAAATTCTTAAAATTCAAAATTGATTTAACTTATGAAAGACTAAATATTTTAATTAGTACTATCTTTTAATTAATATACAGTAATTATATATATTTTTTAATTTAAAGTAAATAAATATGTATTAGTATTATATTTCAAAAATTATGAATTAACTTACAAATGTTAAAAATGCAACTCTAATTGTAAAACACAAGGATTATATAGATGACAAAAATTTTACATAAAATCACCAAATCATATTATTTTGTCTATTGATTTCATTTAGGTATTTCGATGATTTTAAGTAATGAGATGACAATCGTTGATGCATGTGAGGTCCAATTTTCAGATCCTACTCAAAATTGTGTTGAAGATGCCTGCGCCAAAAAGTACAAGCAATAAAAGGGTCACTTTGCTTCATGAAGATTTATACTTGTTGATACTTGGTTCTGTAAATACCATTGGTAATAATATGTATTACATGATGGGTTGTCACATTTAGACATGACAATATAAATAAAAAACTATTGGGTCAATCATATTTAGTCACATTTAATTAATTTGGATATTTCTTTATTTCTTTTTTGAAATAACTTCCTCATTAAGGAGACACACTTTTTTTCATGTGCAAATTCTTTTACAATTAAAGAAAGAAAGCTATGATGGCAATCATCCATCCAATAAGTAGGAAAAAACATATTATCTAACTGAGCTAAATCTGCTAGTTCATGAGCTATTTGATAGCTTTCTCTTGGCGAAACTCACCTTCTGAAATTCTAATTTTAATACTCAACAATCTCTTTTGATAGACGTGTAATCATCATCTTACAATCTAGCTCCTTCAATAACAATGTTACTAAGACCTATCTCAATAGAAAATTTAATAGCTTGACGAATAGTAATTACTTCAGCACATGCAACCTATAAATTATCGAACAAACTGTCTACTCCAGCTCCTAAAACATGCCCATGTTCATCTCAAAAAACAAAACTAATTCTGCAAAAACCATTACCTTTCACCGAGCCATAACAATTTATTTTAACAAAATGGCTGATAAGTTTACACCATTTAGTAACTTGCCTTAATGCAAGTTGAACAAAAAGTACCTAATAAATCTCATAGTTTCAGAAAATTGATGAAAGAAATCGAGATACCTCCCAGCCAACACATTAAAATTCCCTTCAAGTTTGCCATTACAACACAATTGAAGTGATCCCAAATCTGTTATGCCAATAGACAACCTGCACAATTCCTCTTTGCTTAACACCTTAACCATGGATGGCTAGGAATATGAACCAATCAGCAAAGTTCCTAATAGAATCAAAATAGATCGTCTACCTAATATTAGTTAGTTACTTTTGTTCAAAAATAAAAATTAGTATCGTAATTTTGTAAAAAAACATGAATTCATTAAATAGTTTTATCAGAAAATAGTAAAAATAAGATTACCAAATACTAATTGGTTTCTTTTATTTAAATATAATAATAATAATAATAATAATAATAATAATACAAGTTTAAGTAAAATTTTATTACCACTTAGATAATATGATTTGATAAGAAACGAAAATTATCATAAAACTCATCTACCTAACTTAAATTTGGTAATATTATTAAAATATAAGTATAATTAATGCTTCGAGTGTAAGTAAGACTTTATCATTATTCAGGTAATATAATTGTTATTATTCTAAAAAAAAAATATAATATTCTAATCGACTATATGATTCAATTATTAAATTAAAAATAAAAATTAATTACTCTATCCAATATAAAAAATTCCCAAATTAAAATTTACTCATCTACCAAACTTAAATTTAGTACTATTATTAAAATATAAGTATAATTAATGCTTCGAGTGTAAGTAAGACTTTATCATTATTCAGGTAATATAACTGTTATTATTTGAAAAATAAAAATATAATATTCTAATCGATAATATTATTAAATTATTAAATTAAAAATAAAAATTAATTACTCTATCCAATATAAAAATTCCTAAATTAAAATTTACTCATCTACCAAGAATTCTCTTATTCTGGTGTGATTTTCATTTCTAACTAAGCATCCTATTAATAGAAGAATGGTAAGATACTATTTGAATTTAGAAAATCACGGGTGCACAGGAGAATTTCTCGCGCGAATTCACGGACGAATTCAACGAAATTTTTTGATTTTACTATGTTGCACAATGCACACTAAGCAATACTATGCATAATAAAATATAAAATATAATATATTCTATTATACATAAAAAACAAAACTTATATAATATATATATATATATATATATATATATATATATAATGTCGCCTCTAAGCATTCATTCGCTAGATGACAAGCAATTGTAAGTATTTTTGATTTTGATAATGAATATATTAAAGGAAGTAACAACTCAGTTCCAGATTTTCTCACTCGTGAGTTCATTAACACAGGTACCATAATAGCAACATGAGTGTTCGAGGAGGTTCATCTTCTCGTGGTCATGGCCGCTCTGCCGGTCCAGTTAATCAGTCAAAAGGAACTGTTGTTCCTCATCCAGTTACCCAAACCCATAATAAATTTTAGGTGCTTGGTACAGTTCCCAAGCTCTACTCCTCAGTTCTTGCTAGTCAGATATAAATATATATAACAAAACTTAAATAACTTTCTACCGACAGTTTTGAAAAATGGGTAACTGGGTGTCCATGTAATAAACAAAATTTACAATAAATACTTCATAAAATATCACTCTATTTATCTCAATTCACTTGGCTTCTCAAAACACATTTTTAATAACATTTTTTATTAATATTATAACTCATAATATTAACAACCAGATCATTTCTAGGAAAGATGGGGCTTTTCGAAAAGGACTTCTCTTTATTAGCGCGCAATTTGGTGACCAAACCCCTTTTCTCGACGAAACATTCTAAACATCGTCAATAATGCAAATAATAATATGAATAACTTTTGTTGTCTCAATTATTGATTTAATAATATAAAATATTATGCAGATGATACTGTGACAATAATTGCATCAATTATGTGAGATAATATGCAACAACTACGGTTGTAATAATTGAATAAAATTGAGTGACTTCTCACGTAAGCATCAATAAAAATAATATACAATACCGTGTGCTACTATGCAACCACGCGTATTATTGTACTCTTACCACCGGGTATTTCAACAGTTAATGGTAAATCTTTTGCCTTTATTTTTATAAAAAGTTATTTATGTCGTTTTCTAACTCCGATAGTAAATCTGTTGTGGGATCTACCAATGACAGTTTTTAGTTTTAAAAATTCCTCTTTCATTCGACTTAAAACACTTCCTTTTCATTCTAAACACACACACACACCAGTGTCCTAACCCCCAATAACCGACCCCCATCTCGATGTTGAACCAAATTCGATTAAATTCTTTTCCCAAATCATTGCGCAGGGATTCAAGGGATCTCTAGTTCTCAAATTTCATCAAGGACTTGACCCAAACTACGGCTCCAAGTGCTTCCAGCCTTCCTCTCGGCATGAATCATTCTACATGAAATTAGGTAAATTCATTAGGGTTGTGGTCAATCATTAGACTTCTCATTAAGTAAACCCACATACTTTGCCTATTTGGACACTTGTTCATCTGATTTGGGTAAGTTGGAAGCGTGAGTAGGGATTTTCATTGCTAGACTAATTACTTCAACTGTAAAATGTTTGTTATTTGTAATTATTGCATTTGACCAGGTATAATGCTATACACTGCTTTGTGACTTGCAAGTTAGGTTGAACACTAAGGTTGGGGAAATTTTGAACATATAATTTTGTGCACACAAGGTATCCATAGAGTGATTGGCACGGTTCCTAGTCATATTGGTTTCAACAGTCGACTAGAAAATGGCGCCAAAAGCATCAAAAAGAAAATGGGGTGAGGGATCGTCCGCCCCCATCCGGCAGTTTGATATAAGGAAAATTATAACTTCTGAGGTGGCGACCAGATTTGAATACTTAGCCTCCAAATCCCTTATTCAGGAGCATGGACTAAGCCTCAATCCGTTTAATGGTGAGATGGGCCAGTAGATAATAGAATGGGGATGGGGGACATTTACCGAACTACCTGAAGCAATAGTGGTGGCTTTAGTGAAAGAGTTTTATGCCAATGCACCAGATAAATCACCATTTTTTACATTCGTTCGGGGTAACATGGTGTCGTTTACTGTTCAATAAATCAATGATTATTATAATCTCCAATATCCAGCTGTTTGTGGGTATATGGCATATAAGGACCGTGACTTAAATTATGAGCAAATACTGAGTGAGTTATGCAAGCCAATCAATTTTTACATGATGAGTAGTTAACCAATCAATCCCTAGGATTACGTCAAATGCAAGTATTTTTAATGAAATAAGATCGACAGGTAATGTGAGGGTACCGGTTTGAACCAAACAAGACTTATAAACAGTGGATGTAATGAAGGTTTCTCCCAATGGAGTTTCTACAGATAAGTCAAAGTCTAATTTCTCTGGAGTCAAATTTAATCGTTGAGCGCAAGTAGGAGAAATAAAAGAATGGATAGAACCAGTATCAAATAAGGTATAGACTTCGCTAGAGTTTATGATAAGCTTACCCGTGATGACCTCATTCTAGTTCCTTACTTTCTGGGAGGTCACAACAAATGCTCTCCCTTGCACTACCGGCTTTGAATTTTTTGGGACGGCCTTTGGTGCCTCCATCCTGGATGAACTTGTCTTCGGTGAACGACAAAATTAGGCTAAGTGACCTTCTCTTCCATAATTATAATATGCTTTGGACGACATCACGCAGTTTGGACTGATGTGTCCCTCCCCTCCGCATTTGAAGCATATGATAGGTGGTCGTTCTCCTTCCTTAACAACGGGTGTTGGTGCTGATGTCCTTCCATCATTGTTGAATCTTCTTTTCTTGAAATGTCAATTTTTACTGTCTTGGCCCAGATTACCACCAAAGTGGTTACCATTTCTGGCATGTTGATTCCCTCCACGTTTGTTGTCACCGTTTCGATAACTGATACCACTGGTATTTTCACGCTGCCATCTTCTTTCTCTTGGTTGCGTTGACTCATTATCGCGCTCCAATAATTGAGCCCTATTTACAACATCTTAGTACAAACACAGTTTATGAGAAATAAGATATTGACGTATCTCCGGTTTCAAACCTCTTAAAAACATTCGCGTCATTCTCTCCTCATTATTGACCAAATAGGATGCAAATCGGGATAACTCCGCAAATTTAGCCTCGTATTGCGACACGGTCATATTGTTTTGTTCCAATTTGATAAACTCCACTTCTTTCATGTGAGGAATACTCTCGAGAAAGTACTTTTCGTTGAGTAGCTCTTGGAACTTCTCCTAAGACATCTTGAATTCGTCAGGCTGGGTACGTTTTACAGATTCCCACCAGTAATTTGCCTCTTCAACCAACATGAAGGTGGCAAAGGGAACCTTTTGCTCCTCGGAGCATCCCAAGACATCAAATATCTTGGTGATCTGCTTTATCCATGCTTCCGCCTTAAGTGGTTTTGGCTCTCCAATAAACTCTGGTGGTCCCAACTCCTTGAACTGTTTAGCGGTGACCGTCTGAGAGTTTCCAGTGTTTACACCTACATTTCGGACAGGAGCCGCTCTTGCATGATGTTGCATGAATTGTATAAAGCCTCTGAACAATCCATCATTCATCATTTGGTCCGTGTTGTTGTTTCCATGAGGATTGTCGCCTTCCTGATGCACATTATCCTGATTATTGATATGTCGAGACTCAACGGTCTCTTGTGCTCCATTGCTATTCTCAACATTCTTGGATGTTATTTTCAGATACTGCCACAAAACAAGGTTTAATTGACATGTAACATATTATCTCTAAACTCTGACCAACCAATTTAAATAAAAAATAAATTTAAGTAGGTCATACTAGCGAAGGAATTCCCCGACTCTCCCCTCCTAGTTCTAGTTTCACATCTTAGCCAGGGATCATATCCCTAAGCTTTTATACCAACTGCGACGCCCCCAAAATTAGGTATACATCACCCATCTTGAATCGCCGGATACATGGTACAGAATTCAAATACAACTATCGTGTACAATACGACAAAACATAAACTGTGAGTTTGAATACAAATATTGTCAACTAGAGAGTATACAAACTCAAAAAGAGTCCTCATTAAAATTATTATCACACTATTTCACAGAATAGTGAGGACTACTAATGCACCATCTAAGACCATCACTTCATTCCCCGACTCGTCCCAGCTATATTCTCATTTCCTGAAGAGAACAGTGAAAGAAAGGGTGAGCTCAACTAGCCTAGTAAGAAATATTATGACTAAGATAATGTAGAATAAATTATCAATATCCATAAACAGTGTTAAACTGATACAATATAACAAACATCAAGTTTAACTGCAGCGGAAAAAGTAATCCATTAAAAGAGTCAAGTAGAGAATAAAATCTACTATCTTTTATGATTTAAAAGGTTTTTCATCACTTTTATTGATGGGACTAAGCTTAATAAATAATCCACATCATCGAATCACCCCTGCACTACGACCAAGGATATTCTTTAGTATCACGACCACAATTATCCACGCACTACGGGCCAAAAATATTTATGTATTCATTAATGGTCATGATCATGCCAACAACTGTCCATCAATGCACTACGGGCCAATGAGGACTTTTACCACATCATTTGTAACATTACGGTCATGATTACACCGAATAATCCCTTGTCATAATCATACCAAGTCCATCTATGCACTACAGACCACATATGATTTTCAAAAAAAATATAAATATGAGGATGATGACAATGATATAAGAATTCAATAAAATAAGTTCAAGAATTAATTTGTCCAAGAACCAATAACGTCCAAATTGTCAACATGATACTGCTTTGTAGAGTAAAATTCAAGAATGCTCAGAAGAATATTTCCATGAAAAGATACTGGATGAAGCACAAATATCAAGGATATTCCACTAATTTCATGGAGTATAGAAGTCAAAACTTTAACCAACTGAGTATAATAAAGAATGGAATAATAAAAGAAATCACCATGCATTTGGTACTTAGCATAGACAGGTTATTCCAACAGAATACTAAATAACAGAACCAGGTTAGGCGAAATTCGCACCCACAGGTTCTTCCAACAGAATAATAAAGAATGGAATAACAACAGAAATCACCATACATGCGGTACTTCGCATAGACAAGTTATTCCAACAGAATACTAATAAGGACGGAATCAGGTCCGGCGTAAAATGCACAAACAGGATATTCCAACAGAATAATAATAAAGACGGAACCAGGTCCGGCGTAAAACGTACAGACATGATATTCTAACAGAATAATAAAGACGGAATCAGGTCCGGCGTAAAACTCACAGACAGGATATTCCAACAGAATAGTAAGGACGGGATAATAGAAGAATGTCACCAAGTATAGGGTAGCCCGCGTATATAGGTTATTCCAACAAAATAATAAAGAATGGAATAACAGAAGTTCTCTTCATGAATACAAAAGAAATAATACTCCCTATGAGTACAACAAATAATATTCCTTACCTTAAGAAGAAGAGTTCTGGATATATAAGTGGTGAAGTAGCAGAATACTTTATTCTTTCTCTCTATAGTTTATCTCTCTAGAGTTTTAGTGAATTCGTAAGAAAATAATGAAAGAATGTGCTTCTATTTATAGAAAAATGGACTGCATAGTAACTAACTCATGAACGGTCCAGATTGATTTACTTTTAAACGGACGATTCAGATTGGTTTACTATAAAATATTCTAATAAAACAAAATCTTTAAATAATATATATATATATATATATATATATATATAGAAAACCTGCGAATAACTCCCTCCCTTCTGTGAATCAACAGGATTCACGTGACTCCTTATAAATATATATTATATATATAATACTAATTATTATACTCCTTCCTGCAATCAAACACCCCCCTCCCCACTTTCCTGTAACTAATATATATTTATATATATATATATATATATATATATATATATATATATATAAATCACAAGCAACCACACGTGATAACAAAAAATTTAGCCATCAACTATGGGCCCCATAGTGGGCCCCCACCTATTATTATATTAAATAATTTTCTACCGACTATTTTGAAAAATGGGTAAATGGGGGGGGGGGGTTCCATATAATAACCAAAATTGACAACAATTACTATAGCAATAATTGAACAAAACTGAGTGACTTCTCACGTAAGCATCAATAATCAATATCGTGTGTTACTATGCAACCATGCGTATTACTGTACTTTTAACACCGGGTGTTTCAACAGTTAACGGTAAAACTTCCTTCGTTATTTTCATAAAGTATTTTTGTCGTTTTCTCAATCCGACAATAATTCCGTTGTGGGGTCCACCAATGATTGTGCCGTTGTATAAATATTACCTGTTAAAACGAATATTCCCCGACCAATCGAATATTATATAACAACTTGCGTACTTTGTAAAATTTATAAATTTTACCCACAACTATAACATTATATCAAATTCATTCCATAATATTCAAAAATGATATTTATAGAAAATTCATATTTATTTATAAAAGTTGGGGTCTTACAACCTCCCCTTCTTATGAAATTCCGCCCTCGAAATTAGGGTACATACCTGGTATATCGAAGAGGTAAGGATACCTTGATTTCATTTCAGATTCTAACTCCCAAGTAATTTCATCAACATCGTGGTTTCTCCACAAAACTTTGACTTGAGGTATAACCTTGGAGCGTAGAATATGTTCCTTCTTATCCAAGATTTGAACATGAACCTCTTCATACGTCAAATCTTCCGCTATTTCGTCCTGTTCTAACTCAATAATGTGGTTCAGGTCTTCCACATATTTACGTAACATGGATATGTGAAAAATGTTATGAACACGAGACATACTTGGCGGTAAAGCGAGTTTATAGGCCACAGTTCCTACTCGATCAAGGATTAAAAATGGGCCGATGAATCGAGGATTGAGCTTTCCTCTCTTTCCAAATCTCGTAACTCATTTCCATGGAGCAACATGTAATAACACATGATCTCCTATATCGAATTCCACATCTTTTTGATGAAGATCAACATAACTCTTTTGTAGATCTTGTGAGGTTTTTATACGTTGCCGGATCGTTTGAATCTTTTTCGTAGTCATACGTACCAACTCCAGCCCCAACAACGTTGCTTCACCCTCCTCATCTCAGCATACTGGAGAACGACACTTTCTTCCATACATCGCTTCGAATGGAGCCATGCCAATACTTGCTTGATAACTGTTGTAGGAAAACTTCACCAATGGTAAGAACTTGTCCCAACTTCCCTTCAAATCAAGGACACAGAGTCTTAATAGATCTTTAAGAGTTTGAATAGTCCTTTCCGACTGTCCGTCCGTCTGAGGATGATATGCAGAGCTAAATCGCAAGTCTGTGCCCATAGCTTTTTGCAAACTAACCCAAAATCGTGAAGTGAATCTTGGGTCTCGATCAGAAACTATGGATACTGGCATACCATGCAGTCTTACGAACTCGTTTATGTACATACGAGCAATACGTTCAAGTGTATAAGTTTCTCGTATTGGTAAGAAATGAGCAGATTTGGTTAATCTATTAACAATGACCCAAATTACATCAATGCCTTGAGAAACCTTGGGAAGATCAATAACGAAATCCATTGTAATGTGCTCCCACTTCCATTCTGGAATTTCAAGTGGTTGCAATGGACCTTTTGTTACTTGATGCTCCACCTTGACTCGTTGACAAGTTAGACACCTTGAGATAAATAGCGCTATCTCTCTCTACATATTGCTCCACCAAAATGTATGACGAATATCATGATACATTTTGGTACTCCCAGGACGGATTGCAAACGGTGTATTATGCGCCTCCATCATGATTTTATACTTTAACTCAAGATCGTTAGGAACACAAAGTCTGGAGTTGACTTGAAGTATTCCTTCATCATCGATTCTTGCTTCCGGCATCGCACCTTCTTGCACTTTCTTCCTCATACGCATCAGCTCCGGATCTGTAACTTGAACAGCTTTAATTTTATCAATTAAAGTTGGTTCTACTCGTATATTCGCCATCATCACGTGGGTCCCTGGAGTCTTTATCTCTATCACCATCCTTTGCAAGTCATACAAAATGGGCCTTTGCGTTGACAATATTGCACTCGTACCCGCATATGATCTTCTACTCAATGCGTCAGCTACCACGTTCGCTTTTCCAGGATGGTATTGGATGGTATGATCATAATCTTTCAACAGTTCAAGCCAACGTCATTGTCGTATATTGAGTTCCTTTTAAGTGAAGAAATATTTGAGGCTTTTATGATCCGTAAAGATCTCCACTTTTTCCCCATACAAGTAATGCCTCCAAATCTTTAGTGCGAAGACAACAGCTGCCAACTCTACATCATGAGTAGGATAATTCCTCTCATATTCTTTGAGTTGTCGTGAGGAATAGGCTATGACTTTCCCATGTTGCATGAGAACACATCCTAACCCTTTGCCTGAAGCATCACTGTAGATGACAAATCCCTCCGAACCAGATGGTATTGTCAGAACAGGTGTTGAAATGAGTCTCATCTTGAGTTCTTCAAAACTCTTCTCACATTCCTCGCTCCAACCGAACTTTGTATCTTTCCGTGTCAGTTGAGTTAGTGGAGTAGTGATTCGAGAAAACCCTTCTACGAATCTCCGATAATAACCAGCTAAGCCGAGAAAGCTACGTACTTCGGTCACTGATTTAGGTTGCTCCCAGCTTTGAATAGCTTCAATCTTTGTTGGGTCAACAGATATTCTATGACTTGATACCACGTGCCCAAGGAATGCTACTTCCTCAAGCCAGAACTCGCATTTGTTCAACTTGGCATTAAGCTTGTATTCACGAAGCTTTTAGAGTATCAGCCTCAAGTGTTGCTCATGATCTTCACGGCTTTTGGAATAAATAAAGATGTCATCAATAAATACGACCACAAAGTGATCCAAATATTCCTTGAATACTCGGTTCATCATATCCATGAAGGCAGCAGGAGCATTAGTCAATCCAAAAGATATTACTAGGAAATCATAATGCCCGTACCGAGTTCTGAAAGCCATCTTTGGAATGTCATCGGTTCTAATCTTCAATTGGTGATATCCAGAACGAAGATCAATCTTTGAAAAGAATTTGGCTCTTACAACTGGTCAAATAGGTCATCAATACGTGGCAATGGATACCAATTTTTGATGGTGACATGATTCAACTCCCGATAATCAATACAAAGTCGCATACTCCCATCTTTCTTTTTCATGAATAGAACAGGAGCACCCCAAGGAGAAGTACTAGGACTAATGAAACCAATGTCTAATAATTCCTGTAGTTGGGTCTTTAACTCCTGAAGTTCAATAAGAGCCATTCGATATAGGGCTTTGTAAATAGGTTTTGTACCAGGTTCAAGGTCGATACAAAATTTAATTTCACGCTCTGGGGGTAGGCCAGGAAGTTCTTCAGGGAATACGTCAGGAAATTCATTAACAATAGAAATATCATTCAAAATTGACGTATTTTTGTTTAGATCCGTGACATGAGCTAAGAAAGCTTGACATCAGTTTTTCAATAAACGAATAGCTTTATGGCTTGAGATGAAAGTGATTGATTTTAATTGTTTGGTGGCTTGAATTTGCATAACAGATTGGTTAGGAATATGAAAGCTAACAATCTTATGAAAACTAATCAATTTTTGCATGATGAGTAGTTAACCAATCAATCCCTAGAATTACGTCAAATGCAAGTATTTTTAATGAAATAAGATCGACAGATAATGTGAGGGTACCGATTTGAACCAAACAAGACTTATAAATAGTGGATGTAATGAAGGTTTCTCCCAACGAAGTTTCTAAAGATAAGTCAAAGTCTAATTTCTCTGGAGTCAAATTTAATCGTTGAGCGCAAGTAGGAGAAATAAAAGAATGGGTAGAACCAGTATCAAATAAGGTATAGACTTCACTAGAGTTTATGATAAGCTTACCCATGATGACCTCATTCGGGTTCCTTGCTTTCTGGGAGGTCAAAACAAATTCTCTCCCTTGCACTACCGGCTTTGACTTTTCTGGGACGGCCTTTAGTGCCTCTATCCTGGCTGAACTTATCTTCGGTGAACGACAAAATCAGGCTAAGTGACCTTCTCTTCCACAATTATAACATACTTTGGACGATATCACGCAGTTTGGACTGATGTGTCCCTCCCCTCCGCATTTGAAGCATATGATAGGTGGTCGTTCTTCTTCCTTAACAACGGGTGTTGGTGTTGACGTCCTTCCATCATTGTTGAATCTCCTTTTCTTGAAATGTCCATTTTTATTGTCTTGGCCCTGATTACCACCGAAGTGGTTACCATTTCTGGCATGTTGATTCCCTCCAAGTTTGTTGTCACCGTTTCGATAACTGATACCACTGGTATTTTCATGCTGCCATCTTCTTTCTCTTGGTTGCGTTGACTCGTTACCGCGCTCCAATAACTGAGCCTTATTTACAACATCTGAGTACAAACACAGTTTATGAGAAATAAGATATTTACGTATCTCCAGTTTCAAACCTCTTAAAAACATTCGTGTCATTCACTCCTCATTATTGACCAAATGGGATGCAAACTGGGATAACTTCGCAAATTTAACTTCATATTGTGACACGATCATATTTTTTTGTTCCAATTTTATAAACTCCACTTCTTTCATGTGACGAATACTCTCGGGAAAGAACTTGTCGTTGAATAGCACTTGGAACTTCTCCCAAGAAATCTTGAGTGCGTCAGGCTGGGTATGTTTAACAGATTTCCACCAGTAATCTGCCTCTTCACACAATATAAAGGTGGCGAAGGGAACCTTTTTCTCCTCAAAGTATCCCAAGACATCAAATATCTTGGTGATCTGCTTTATCCATGCTTCCACCTTAAGTGGTTTTTGTTCTCCAATAAACTCCGGTGGTCCTAGCTCCTTGAATTATTTAGCGGTGACCGTCCGAGAGTTTCCAGTGTTTCCACCTATATTTTGGACAAGAGCCGCTCTCACCTGATGTTGCATGAATTGCATAAAGCCTCCGAATAATCCATCATTCATCATTTGGTCCGTGTTGTTATTAGCATGAGGATTGTCGCATTCCTAATACACATTATCCTGATTATTAATATGTGGAGACTAAACGCTCTCTTGTGCTCCATTGCTATTCTCAACATTCTCAGATGTCATTTTCAGATACTGCCACAAAACAAGGGTTAATTGACATGTAACATATTATCTCTAAACTCTGACCAACCAATTTAAATACAAAATAAATTTAAGTAGGACATACTAGCGAAGGAATTCCCCTTCTCTCCCCTCCTAGTTCTAGTCTCACATCTTAGCCAGGGATCATATCCCTAAGCTTTTATACCAACTGTGACGCCCCCAAAATTAGGTATACACCACCCATCTTGAGTCGCCAGATACATGGTACAGAATTCAAATACAACTGTCGTGTACAATACGACAAAACATAAACTGTGAGTTTGAATACAAATATTATCTACTAGAGAGTATACAAACTCAAAAAGAGTCCCCATTACAATTATTATGACACTATTTCACAGAATAGTGAGGACTACTAATGCACCATCTAGGACCATCACTTCGTTCCCGACTCGTCCCAACTATATTTCCATTTCCTGAAGAGAACAGTGAAAGAAAGGGCGAGCTCAACAAGCCCAGTAAGAAATATTATGACTAAGATAATGCAGAATAAATTATCATTAGCCTTAAATAGTGTTAAACTGATACAATATAACAAACATCAAGTTTAACTGCAGCGGAACAAGCAATCCATTAAAAGAGTCAAGTAGAGAATAAAATCTACTATCTTTTATGATTTAAAAGGTTTTTCATCACTTTTATTGCTGGGACTCAGCTTAATAAATAATCCACATCATCGAATCACCCCTGCACTACAACCATAGATATTCTTTAGTATCAGGACTACAATTATCCATGCACTACGGGCCAGGAATATTTGTGTATTCATTAATGGTCATGATCATGCCAACAATGGTCCATCAATGCACTACGGGCCAATGAGGACTTTTACCACATCATTTGTAACATTACGGTCATGATTACACTGAATAATCCCTTGTCATAATCATACCAAGTACATCTATGCACTACAGGCCACATATGACTTTCAAAATAAATATAAATATGAGGATGATGACAATGATATAAGAATTCAATAAAACAAGTTCAAGAATAAATTTGTCCAAGAACTAATAACGTCCAAATTGTCAACATGATACTGCTTTGTAGAGTAAAATTCAAGAATACCTAGAAGAATATTTCCATGAAAAGATACTGGATGAAGCGCAAATATCAAGGATATTCCACTAATTTCATGGAGTATAGAAGTCAAAACTTTAACCAACTAAGTATAATAAAGAATGGAATAACAAAAGAAATCACCATGCATGCGGTACTTCACATAGACAGGTTATTCCAAAAGAATACTAAATAACGAAACCAGGTCAGGCGAAATTCGCACCGACAGGATGTTCCAACATAATAATAAAGAATGGAATAACAACAGAAATCACCATGCATGCGGTACTTCGAATAAACAGGTTATTCCAACAGAATACTAATAAGGACGGAATCAGGTCCGACGTAAAATGCACAGACAGGATATTCCAACAGAATAATAATAAAAATGGTACCAGGTCTGGCGTAAAATGCACAGACAGGATATTCCAACAGAATAATAAAGACAGAATCAGGTCCGGTGTAAAACGCACAGACAGGATATTCCAATAGAATAGTAAAGACGGAATAATAGAAGAATGTCACCAAGTATAAGGTAGCCCACGTATACAGGTTATTCCAACAGAATAATAAAAAATGGAATAACCGAAGTTCTCTTCATGAATACAAAAGAAATAATACTCCCTACGAGTACAACAAATAATATTCCTTACCTTAAGAAGAAGAGTACTGGATATATAAGTAGTGAAGTAGCAGAATACTTTCCTCTTTCTCTCTATAGTTTATCTCTCTAGAGTTTCAGTGAATTCGTAAAAAAATAATGATGGAATGAGCTTCTATTTATAGAAAAATGGACTGCATAGTAACTAACTCATGAACGGTCCAGATTGATTTACTTTTAAACGGACGGTTCAGATTGGTTTACTATAAAATATTCTAATAAAACAAAATTTTTAAATAATATATATATATATATAAAACCTGCGAATAACTCCCTCCCTTCCGCGAATCAACAGGATTCACGTGACTCCTTATAAATATATATTATATATATAATACTAATTATTATACTCCTTCATACAATCAAGCACCCCCCTTCCCCACTTTCCTGTAACCAATATATATATATATATATATATATATATATATATATATATATATATATAAATCACAAGCAACCACACGTGATAACAAAAAATTCAGCCATCAACTATGGGCCCCATATGTGGGCCCTCACCTATTATTATATTAAATAATTTTATACCGACTATTTTGAAAAATGGGTAAATGGGGGTTCCATATAATAACCAAAATTGACAACAATTACTATAGCAATAATTGAACAAAACTGAATGACTTCTCACGTAAGCATCAATAATCAATACCGTGTGCTACTATGCAACCACGCGTATTATTGTACTTTTAACACCGGGTGTTTCAACAGTTAACGGTAAAACTTCCGTCGTTATTTTCATAAAGTTTTTTTATCGTTTTCTCAATCCGACAGTAATTCCATTGTGGGGTCCACCAATGATTGTGCCGTTGTACGAATATTCCCTGTTAAAACGAATATTCCCCGACCAATCGAATATTATATAACAACTTGCGTACTTTGCAAAATTTATAAATTTTACCCACAACTATAACATTATATTAAATTCATTCCATAATATTCAAAATTGATATTTATAGAAAATTCATATTTATTTATAAAAGTTGGGGTCTTTCAATAATAATAATAATAATAATAATAATAATAATAATACAAGTTTAAGTAAAATTATATTACCACTTAGATAATACGATTTGATAAGAAATGAAAATTATCATAAAACTCATCTACCTAACTTAAATTTGGTTATATTATTAAAATATAAGTTTAATTAATGCTTCGAGTGTAAGTAAGACTTTATCATTATTTAAGTAATATAAATGTTATTATTCTAAAAATAAAAATATAATATTCTAATCGATAATATGATTCAATTATTAAATTAAAAATAAAATTAATTACTCTATCCAATATAAAAATTCCTAAATTAAAATTTACTCATCTACAAAGTATTCTTATTCTGGTTTTGATTTCCATTTCTTACTAAGCATTCTATTAATAGGAGAATGGCAAGATACTATTTGAATTTAGAAAATCACGGGTGCACAGGAGAAATTTCTCATGCGAATCCCGTGACGAACGAGATTTTTGTAATTTAATTTTAATATTTATTGAATTAAATAAATATTTTTCGATAATTTAATTATTGGATTAAATAATTATTTGATGCAATTGTGGTAGATTAATTTACTTATATGTATTACATTTATTAAATTAATGTGGAGAATAATTATTATTCATGTATGTAATTAATAGAGTTTATTGAATTAAATTAAATATTTAATTAAGCATGATGTTATTTTAATTAAATTAATTATTAATTAGAGAGTTAATAATTTTACATTATTAATTAATGAGAAAATTAAATATATGACTATGTGAATTTATGAGAAATTATTATATTTTATTTATATTAAATAAGATATTTGATTATTGTGCAAGTGGGTGTGACATGAATTAACTATGTGATAAAGTTTTATTAAATTAAATGGTTTTTGAAACCTATTCTAGCTAGGCAAACATGACACTAAAGGGAGTTGGGGCCAGTTAACCCATGACTGGGTAACTGACCACCAACGCGTCAGTTGTTCATTATTTAGTTTACGTATTCTTTTATTTCTTCTTCATTATTTGCCTAAGTCTAGAAAGTATAACAGAGAGAAATACAGAGAAATAGTTGAGAAGTCAGAGTTGTTAAGAGGATTGTGAGAGTCATCTGAGAAGGAATTCATCTTCCATTAATTATACTCTGGATAATTTTCCTTCCCAAATTCTATTTTACGTCATTAAGTTTTTATAAGAAAATGGCTTTCAAAGTTTCTGTAAAGCCTCTGTGATTGAGAAATGAGTAATATTTATGAGTTATTTATGGGTTAAGATGTATCAAATCGTATTTTATATATATATATTGCATGATTCCATATCATCAGTTTCATAATGTTACATCATATATGATTTCTACAAAATTACAGAGTATGGGTTTTGGCCATATGGCCTTATACGTGATATTTTATGTATTGATCGTATATTATCCCTAAATTTTACACTCGTATATCATTATGCATGTTGATACGAAGAGATCAAAGTTTAAATAAACGGATTCGGTGTTATAACGAATCTGTAGTGACAATTTTTATGTTTTATTTTCAAAACATTCAAGAACGTCAAGAACAGTGGAAGTAAATGTGTTGATTTTGCAAATTATGTGTTGTAACTTGTTAAAAATCATGCTAGATGGGTTAAGTAATGATTATATATGTATTACAATGATTGGGTAAGTCTAAATTCGTGTAAAAATAACTAATTGGAATGTTATGGCCATATTCATGTATAATTTTACATGTGATTGATTTTTGGCCTTGTTATGTTAGCGAACTGCAGAACTACAGAAACTGCAGAAAATGAGCCTGGGTAACCCCGCCCCCGGCGGGTGTTACCAAACTAAATTACCCCTCCCCGACGGTTAAAAAAAATAATAAAAAATATAAAAAAATATAAAAAAAATAAAAATAAATATATGATGAGAATTATTATTAAAATATTTATAAATTAAATTAAATATTTTAATTGAGATATTTATGGAATAAAATAAATATTTGATGAAAATTATTATTAAAATATGTATAAAATAAATTAAATTTTTTAATTGAGATATTATGGAATAAAATAAATATTCGATTAAAATTATTATTAAAATATTTATAAAATAAATTAAATATTTTAATTGAGATATTTATGGAATAAAATAAATATTCGATGAAAATTATTATTAAAATATTTATAAAATAAAGTAAATATTTTAATTGAGATATTTATTGAATAAAATAAATATTCGACGGAAATTATTATGAAATAATTTATTCGAGTGTAATAGTAGTAAGAGAATGAAAATATTCTAATTTAATTAAGTAATTAAATTAGAAGGGTAATGATTTGTTAAATAAAGTGGAGTTTATATTAAATAATTAAGTGAAAATGTAACTAATGAATGTCGTGAATACATATTGTACGTGTGTAGGATTTGTGGTGAACGGAAGTAGTAATCGTTTAGCCTACACACGAGGCAAGTTTCCTAACCCTACTTGTCATTATTGTTCAAGTTATTAGTTACCTCGAGTAAATTATCGTTACTATTATTCAAGTTCAATTGTTATATTAAAGATTTATTATCTTTTCAAAGCATGATTCAGTTATACAATAATTGTTCTATTGTATACTTATTGAGATTATTATTCGAATTGAATATCATTATTGTTGAACCTTATTAGACTAGTGAATTTTATTGATTCAACTAGTCCTTAGTTGATGAACGTTCTAAATTTCAGAACCCTTATTGAATTATCCAAACCAAACTTCCTTTGGTGCGGACTCGAATGTCAAACTAAGATGAACAACCCTGCAAAGGGATTTACTTATGCATTAGCGTTAAGATATTGTGCACAGTATGGTACTAAGGGCTGATCCCCCTAAGTACGAGAAGAAAGGTCCATAGTCTTATGACTGGTAAAAGTTTCAAGTATAACCCTTGATAACCTAGGACATAGTTCAAGGTCTTATGAGCCTCAGAATTCTTTTGATTCTTGTTATTCATTCTTGATTCAAAAGTTGAGCTTTCATTCAGATGTTTTTGATTTACTTGCATGTAATTATACTGTTATTTCATTATTATACTTGTGGGCAATAGTGCTCACTCTTGCTTAATAATAACATTGCAGTTAAGAACGAAAGAGCTGATGAACCTTCCACTAGTAAAGGCAAGGAAAAAGTTAGCAAGTGATGAAGACTTGTTATTTTTATTAGATGATGTATTTATGTTTAAGACTTGAGTTACTGATGTTATTTAAGACTTATTTGTTTATGATTCCGCACAGATGTTTAAGGTTAGTTTAATCTGGGATTTTATTATTATTAGTTGGATGTTGTAACCCTTAAGGAGATTTATTATTATTTCTATCTATTGTATGGTTTGCATTTATTATGGGTAGATAGATAGATGATATTTGTACAGTGAACACCAAATCCCGTGGAATTGAAGTACCCGAATTTGGGGGTGTCACAAGTTGGTATCAAAGCTGTAGGTTATGAACCTTAGGTGGGGGAACAACCTTAGGTAGTAGCCTTATAGAAAGAAGATAGTGATGGAAAACTCTTATCGAGTTATAAGAAATGAATTTATGTAATTCATTGAAGATAATAAAAGACCTTATGAGTTTATGTGTTAAAGTATGCATTAGATGATACGACTTAGTAACTAAAACTTAAAAATTTTATTGTCAGGATGTCGAATGTTGGAGAAGCTGGTCAAGCTGAGGAGGAACCCTGTGTACCTATAGTACCGACAGAGGAGGAGCCCCGAGACATTCATGTCGTTAGGGAGCGGCTGGTACAGAGGGAGTCATCTCCATTGATCGCCATTGTTGGTCAGGAGAATGAGCCCGAGACTGATCCTGAGGAGGATCCTGAGGAGGAATTTGTTGAGGAAGAGGAAGAAGAGGAGTTACCACGGTACACCGTTGATGGTGAGATGTATGACACGTTATACGACTGTAATGTGGAGTTACGAGACGAGGTCCAGGATTTGACTGAGCGAGCGGTTATTCAGTATATTACTCTAGAGTAGAAGGAGAGGGAGATTTCGACTCTTCACTCTCGACAGGAAAATGTAGAATGGGATTTGGTCCATGAGAAGGGTCAAACTGAAGATAAGACCGAGGAGATAGAGAAACTGAAGAAGGAACTGAAGGAAACCTCCAAAAGGTTGAACATAGCAGAGGAAGGCTTGGTAAGAGAATCACGTCGAGCTGATCGTGCAGAGGATGATAGTCGTGCAAAGAAAGCAAAGATTGGGGAAACGTACTCTACACTCAACAAGGCAATGAATGAGACCCAAGATCGAGTTTTGAGGTACCCAATCCAATTTGAAGGACTACCATTATACATGATGGATCGCAGGACGATTCATCACATCTTAGAAGAGGAGCGTAGCAAGGCTAATCAGTACCTTGATAGACAGTGATAGAATTTGTTTAGTTATGTGAAAGACTTAATTAGTTTTTAGATGTAAATTCTAACGTGTTTATGAACGAAAGAATATTTGAATGTTTTAATCCTGTGGATTCTTTATTCCAGGATAGTTAATGTAAATAGCAGTTATGCTATTGTTTAATGTTAAAACTTTTGATTTGAATGAAAATATATCAAGTTGTTTGAGATGATGTGTTAAATGAATATGTTAAATTGTTAAGTAATGCCTTAACTATTTAGAGAAATAAATAAAGTTCTAATAAGCGTTTATTTAACAGAAAAATGCCGCCAAGGAGAAGACAACAACATCACCCAGCTCAGGAAGAGTCAACCAATAATAACAATAATGCCAACGCTAATCCCGTTCAGCAGTTGGTGAACTTACTGACTGGAGCCATGAATAACCAATCCTCAAGCTCCACCAAACACAATGTTTAAGGACTTCAAGTCGGTGGGACCGCCAGAGTTCAAAGGTTCCATGGACCCAATCGAGGCTCAAACATGGGTTATGGAGATGGAGAAGGTGTTTGACGTCGCCAGAGTAATGGAAGACCAGAAGACCGCATATGCAACATTCATGCTGAAGTCTGAAGCCAGTTATTGGTGGCAGGCAAACAAAGTACGGGGAGGAGAAGGTATAATAACCTGGGAGAGATTTAAGGAGATGTTTTTTGAGATGTATTTTCTGACTAGTTCACAGAATTGGCTAGGTTCGCCACGTATCAAGTGCATACTGACCAGAGAAAGGCAAGATGTTTCAAGAAGCGACTGAAGCCCTGGTTATATAGCAAGGTGTCAATGTTCCAATTGAACACCTTTGCTGGAGTGTTAGAGAAGGCCATACTCACTGAAGGTGGAAGCGATGCGGTATCTAAATATAATCAAGATCAGAAGAAGAAAAAGAGTGAAAATGAAGGAATTAACAAGACTTTTGGAAGTAGCACGGGAGGTAATAATAATCAGAAGAGAAAGTGGTCTGATAACTCGTCAGCTGGAAGTCAACAAGGAGGGCAAAAGAAGAAGATTGAAGCGTGCTCAACCTGCGGAAAAAGCTCATTTGGGAGTTTGCATGAAGGGAAAACGTGTATGCTATAATTGTGGTCAGGAAGGCCATATAGCACCTAACTTGTTCTAAACTAAAGAAGGGTGCCTGCTTCACTTGTGGCTCAAAGGATCATCTTGCAAGGGATTGTCCTAATAAGGGATCTGGAGGAACAGGATCAGGAGGGAATAGAGGAAACAAAGGTGGAAGCACTCTGACTATCACAGGACCAACTGCAACCAACCGACCGGCCGCCAGAACATTCAACATGACAGTTCAGGATGCAATGCAGTCTCGTGATGTTGTGTCAGGTATCATTCCGATCAATAAAGTTAATGCTTATGTATTATTTGATTCGGGTGCTACTTGTTCATTTATATCCGATGACTTTGCTAAGAACTTAGAATTGCCTAAGGATGAGTTAGAATACCCCATGAACATAGAAATTGCGAATAGAGAAGTGATCCTTATTAAATACGTACACAAGAACTGTAGGGTGGATATTAAGGGTAACATTATGAACGTAGATCTTATCCCTATTCAACTTGGAGAATTCGATGTTATCTTGGGTATGGACTGGTTATCCAATTATGGGGCTGTAATTGATTGCCAAAAGAAGTGTATTAACCTTATGACTCCATCAAAGGTTGTGTTTTATTGTAGCAAGTCGCCTAGACAAGCGAGTTGTCGGACGATGATGCAGGCCAGGAAGTTGTTAAAATAAGGCTGTGTAGGATACTTAGCTTACAAAGTCAATAGTCGAAAAGAGAATATGAAGGTAGAAGAAATACCGATTGTGAGGGACTTCGTCGACGTATTTCCAGACGATTTACCAGGACTTCCACCAGATAGAGAGGTAGATTTCGTAATCGATTTGGCGTCCGGAACTGCTCCAATATCGAAGGCACCATACCGAATGGAACCAGTAGAGATGAAGGAATTAATGGTACAACTACAAGAATTGTTGGACAAGAAGTACATTCAACCGAGCATATCACCGTGGGGAGCGCCGGTGTTGTTTGTGAAAAAGAAGGATGGATCGATGCGATTTTGCATTGACTACAGAGAACTGAATAAGGTCACGATTAAGAATAGATATCCATTACCGAGGATCAACGACCTGTTTGATCAATTGAAGGGAGCGATATACTTTTCCAAGATAGACTTGAGAAGCGGTTATCATCAATTGAAGGTGAGGCCGGAGGATGTACCAAAGACTGCGTTCAGAACACGATACGGTTACTACGAATTTTTAGTAATGTTGTTTGGTCTTACGAATGCTCCTGTAGCATTTATGGGACTAATGAATGGTGTGTTCAAGCCATTTTTGGACAAGTTCGTAGTGGTATTTATAGATGAAATTTTGGTCTATTCGAAAACCAAAGAAGAACACGAAGAGCATTTGAGATTAACGTTGGAAGTATTGAGAAGGAAAAAGTTGTATGCCAAGTTTTCGAAATGCGAATTTTGGATTGAACGATTGCAATTTCTTGGGCACGTGATCGATAAAAATGGAATTTCGGTAGATCTATCCAAAGTCGAAGCCGTGATTAACTGGGATCAGCCAAGGACACCGTCGAAATATGAAGTTTTCTTGGATTGACAGGATATTATAGAAGGTTCATACAAGACTTTTCGAAGATCGCAACTCCGTTAACGAATTTAACTCGAAAAGCTGTGAAATTTGTGTGGATGGATAAGTGTGAGGAAAGTTTTCAAGAATTGAAGAAGAGGTTGAGTACGGCCCCTATGTTATCTCTTCCGGATGATACAGGAAATTTTGTTATTTATAGTGATGCATCGCATAAAGGACTTGGTTGTGTGCTGATGCAAAACGGCAAAGTCATTGCGTATGCATCACGACAATTGAAGGATTACGAGAAGGGATATCCGACCCATGACTTGGAGTTAGCTGCAGTTGTTTTTGCTTTGAAAATTTGGAGGCACTATCTCTACGGGGAGAAGTGTGAAATATATACGAACCATAAGAGTCTGATATATATTTTCACGTAGAAGGACTTGAATATGCGTCAAATAAGGTGGTTGGAGTTAATTAAGGACTACGACTGTGAGATTTTATACCATCCGGGTAAGGCGAATGTCGTTGCCTATGCCTTAAGTAGAAAGGGTCGGGAGAAGTTGATGATGTTGACTGCTCAGGATGAGCTAATTGCAGAAATGGAGAAACTGAAATTGGAAGTGAAGTATCCTATGGAGATTGATGAGAAAATATTTCAGATGCAATCTGGTATAACCCTACTGGATAAAGTTAAGGAGGCTCAGCTTCAGGACGAAGAATGTAAAAATGTGATAAAGAAGATATCTGATGGAACCGAACCAAGATTTAAGATGGATAAGGAAGGAATACTGAGATTTGATAGTAGAATTTGGGTACTGCCAGTTCAAGAGATTAAGGAAGATATTTTAAGCGAGGCTCATAGTTCACGATATTCTATTCACCCTGACAGTACCAAGATGTACCAAGATCTTATACAACATTTCTGGTAGCCAAATTTGAAGCGTGATGTTGCAGAATGTGTTGCCAAGTGTCTGACCTGTCAGAAAGTGAAAGCGGAACATCAGAGACCGAGTGGATTGTTACAACCGTTAGAGATCCCAGAGTGGAAATGGGAACATATTACAATGGACTTTGTGGTTGGCCTTCCGACGACTCAGAAAGGCTACGACGCAGTATGGGTTATCGTTGACCGACTGACGAAATCTGCACACTTCCTTCAGATCAAAATAAGATTCAACTTAGATCAGTTGGTGAGGCTATACGTAAAACAGATTTTTTCGAGGCACGGAGTTCCGGTATCAATTATTTTAGATAGGGATCTGCGCTTCACATCAAATTTCTGGAAACGTCTTCAGGAATGCATGGGTACGCAATTACGAGTGAGTACAGCTTACCACCCTCAAACAGACGGACAGAGTGAGAGAACGATTCAGACATTAGAAGATATGCTAAGAGCCTATGTGATGGACTTTAAAGGAAATTGGGATGATCACCTACCATTAGTAGAGTTCGGCTACAACAACAGTTACCACGCTAGTATAGGCATGCCGCCTTACAAAGCGTTATATGGCAGAAAGTGCAGAACTCCGCTTTACTGGGATGAAGTTGGTGAAAGATAATTGCTAGGGCCAGAATTGGTACAGCAGACGGCAGAAATAGTCAAAGTGATCCGAGCACGACTAATAGCGGCTCAAGATCGACAGAAGAAATACGCTGATCCACATCGTAAAAATATTGAGTTTGAATCAGGTAGTTATGTTTTCTTGAAGGTCTCTCCCTGGAAGGGGAAGATCAGGTTCGGAAAGAAAGGGAAATTGAGCCCAAGATTCATTGGACCCTTTGAAGTACTGAGAAGAATAGGAGAAGTTGCGTACGAGGTAGCCTTACCTCCAGCACTCGAGAATGTCCACAACGTCTTCCATGTTTCTGTATTACGGCCCTACAAGGCTGATTACAAGCATGTAATTGAATATGAACCCTTACATTTTGAGAAAGACTTATCTTACGAAGAAATTCCTATCTAAATTGTTGACCGAAAAGAACAAGTTCTCAGAAATAAAGTTATACCTTCTGTTAAGGTAATTTGGAGGAACCACAACACTGACGAAGCTACGTGGGAACTCAAACAAAATATGATGAAAAATTACCCTAATTTATTTACTTAATTATGTGTAACCGATTCTGGGGACAGAATCTTTATAAGGGGAGAAGAATGTAACGGGTTTAATTTATTGAGTCGTGATTCTGGGGACAGAATCCTTTTAAGGGGGGAAAGATGTGACGAACAAGATTTTTGTAATTTAATTTTAATATTTATTGAAATAAATAAATATTTTTCGATGATTTAATTATTAGATTAAATAATTATTTGATGCAATTGTGGTAGATTAACTTAATTATATGTATTACATTTATTAAATTAATGTGGAGAATAATTATTATTCAAGTATGTAATTAATTGAGTTTATTGAATTAAATAAAATATTTAATTAAGCATGATGTTATTTTAATTAAATTAATTATTAATTAGAGAGTTAATAATTTGATATTATTAATTAATGAGAAAATTAAATATATGACTATGTGAATTTATGAGAAGTTATTATATTTTATTTATATTAAATAAGATATTTGATTATTATGCAAGTGGGTGTGACATGAATTAACTATGTGATAAAGTTTTATTAAATTAAATGGTTTTTGAAATCTATTCTAGCTAGGCAAACATGGCACTAAAGGGAGTTGGGGCCAGTTAACCCATGACTGGGTAACTGACCACCAACGCGTCAGTTGTTCATTATTTAGTTTACGTATTCTTTTATTTCTTCTTCATTATTTGCCTAAGTCTAGAAAGCATAACAAAGAGAAATACAGAGAAATAGTTGAGAAGTCAGAGTTGTTAAGAGGATTGTGAGAGTCATCTGAGAAGGAATTCATCTTCCATTACTTATACTCTGGGTAATTTTCCTTCCCAAATTCTATTTTACGTCATTAAGTTTTTATAAGAAAATGGCTTTCAAAGTTTCTGTAAAACCTCTGTGATTGAGAAATGAGTAATATTTATGAGTTATTTATGGGTTAAGATGTATCAAATCGTATTTTATATATATATATTGCATGATTCCATATCATCAGTTTCATAATATTACATCGTATATGATTTCTACAAAATTACAGAGTATGGGTTTTGGCCTTATGGCCTTATACATGATATTTTATGTATTGATCGTATATTATCCCTAAATTTTACACTTGTATATCATTATGCATGTTGATACGAAGAGACCAAAGTTTAAATAAACGGATTCGGTGTTATAACGAATCCGTAGTGACAATTTTCATGTTTTATTTTCAAAACCATCATGAAAATCAAGAACAGTGGAAGTAAATGTGTTGATTTTGCAAATTATGTGTTTTAACTTATTAAAAATCATGCTAGATGGGTTAAGTAATGATTATATATGTATTACAATGATTGAGTAAGTCTAAATTCGTGTAAAAATAACTAATTGGAAGTTATGACCATATTCATGTATAATTTTACCTGTGATTGATTTTTGGCCTAATTTGGCCTTGTTATGTTAGCGAACTGCAGAACTGCAGAAAACTGCAGAAAATGAGCCTGGGTAACCCCGCCCCCGACGGGCTTTACCAAACTAAATTACCCCGCCCCGACAGTTAAAAAAAATAATAAAAAATATAAAAATAAATATTTGATGAGAATTATTATTAAAATATTTATAAAATAAATTAAATATTTTAATTGAGATATTTATAGAATAAAATAAATATTCGATGAAAATTATTATTAAAATATTTATAAAATAAATTAAATATTTTAATTGAGATATTATGGAATAAAATAAAAATTCGATGAATATTATTATTAAAATATTTATAAAATAAATTAAATATTTTAATTGAGATATTTATAGAATAAAATAAATATTCGATGAAAATTATTATTAAAATATTTATAAAATAAAGTAAATATTTTAATTGAGATATTTATTGAATAAAATAAATATTCGATGGAAATTATTATGAAATAATTTATTCGAGTGTAAAAATAGTAAGAGAATGAAAACATTCTAATTTAATTAAGTAATTAAATTAGAAGGGTAATGATTTGTTAAATAAAGTGGAGTTTATATTAAATAAAATGTAACTAATGAATGTCGTGAATACATATGGTATGTTTGTAGGATTTGTGGTGAACGGAAGTAGTAATCGTTTAGCCTACACACGAGACAAGTTTCCTAACCCTACTTGTCATTATTGTTCAAGTTATTAGTTACCTCGAGTAAATTATCGTTACTATTATTCAATTTCAATTGTTATATTAAATATTTATTATCTTTTCAAAGCTTGATTCAGTTATACAATAATTGTTCTATTGTATACTTCTTCAGATTATTATTCGAATTAAATATCATTATTGTTGAACCTTATTAGACTAGTGAATTTTATTGATTCAACTAGTCCTTAGTTGATGAACGTTCTAAATTTCAGAACCCTTATTGAATTATCCAAACCAAACTTCCTTTGGTGCGGACTCGAATGTCAAACTGAGATGAACAACCCTGCAAAGGGATTTACTTATGTATTAGCGTTAAGATATTGTGCACAGTATGGTACTAAGGGCTGATCCCCCTAAGTACGAGAAGAAAGGTCCATAGTCTTATGACTGTTAAAGGTTTCAAGTATTACCCTTGATAACCTAGGCCATAGTTCAAGGTCTTACGACCCTCAGAATTCTTTTGATTCTTGTTATTCATTCTTGATTCAAAAGTTGAGCTTTCATTCAGATGTTTTTGATTTACTTGCATGTTATTATACTGTTATTTCATTATTATACTTATGGGCAATAGTGCTCACTCTTGCTTAATAATAACATTACAGTTAAGAACAAAAGAACCGATGAACCTTCCATTAGTAAAGGCAAGGGCAAAGTTAGCAAGTGATGAAGACTTGTTATTTTTATTAGATGATGTATTTATGTTTAAGACTTGAGTTACTGATGTTATTTAAGACTTATTTGTTTATGATTCCGCACAGATGTTTAAGGTTAGTTTAACCTGGGATTGTATTATTATTAGTTGGAAGTTGTAACCCTTAAAGAGATTTATTATTATTTCTATCTATTGTATGGTTTGCATTTATTATGGGTAGATAGATAGATGATATTTGTACAGTGAACACCAAATCCCGTGGAATTGAAGTACCCGAATTTGGGGGTGTCACAAATCTACGGACGAATTCAACGAAACTTTTTGATTTTACTATGCTGCACAATGCACACTAAACAGTACTATGCATAATAAAATATAAAATATAATATATTCTATTATACATAAAAAACAAAACTTATATAATATAAATATATATATATATATATAACAAAACTCATATAACTTTCTACCGATAGTTTTAAAAAATGGGTAACTAGGGGTCCACGTAATAAATAAAATTTACAACAAATACTTCATAAAATATACCTCTATTTATCTCAATTCACTTGGCTTCACAAAACAAGTTTTTAATAACATTTATTATTAATATTATAACTCACAATATTAACAACCAGATCATTCCCAATAAAGATGGGGCTTTCTGATAAGGACTTCTTCTAATTGGCGCACAATTAGGTGACCAAACCCTTTTTCTCGACAAAACTTTCTAAACATCGTCAATAATGCAAATAATAATATGAATAACTTTTGTCGTCTCAATTATTGATTTAATAATATAAAATATTGTGCAGATAATACTGTGACAATAATTGAATCAATAATATGAGATACTATGCAACAACTAATGTTGCAATAATTGAATAAAACTGAGTGACTTCTCACGTAAGCATCAATATAGATAATATACAATACCGTGTGCTACTATGGAACCACGCGTATTACTGTACTTTTACCACCGGGTATTTCAATAGTTAACGGTAAAATTTTGCCGTTATTTTTATAAAAAATTATTTCTGCCATTTTTTAACTCCGACGGTAATTCCGTTGTGGGGTCCACAAATGATTGTGTCGTCGTACAAATATTCTCCGACCAAACGAATATTTTATAACAACTTATTTACTTTGCAAAATTCTTAAATATTACTCACAACCATAACATTATATCAAATCCACACCTTATTACTCAAAATGATATTTAGAGAAAATTAAATCTTTATTCATAAAAGTTGGGGTCTTACACCTTCCCCATGTTATTTAACAATGAGTACATTCTGGTTGCGGTAGACTATGTTTCAAAATGGGTCGAAGCATCCACATTACCCACCAACGATGCTAAGGTAGTCCTCAAGTTTCTTTAGAAAAATATATTCACAAGATTTGGTACACCTTGGGCGATCATTAGTGACGAATACTCATTTTTGCAAAAAATAATTCTCAACATTGCTTGCAAAGTATGGAGTCACTCGCAAAATAGCCACGGCTTACCATCCTCAAACTAGTGGTCAAGCCGAAGTATTTTGGAAAAAATGGTGAACCCGAATCGGAAGAATTGGTCAATTAAATTAGATGACGTACTGTGGGCATACTGGAAAACATATAAAATACCGATTGGGATGTCATCATATCGATTGGTGTATGGAAAAGCTTGCCATCTTCCCATGGAGTTAGAACATAATGCATATTGGGCTATTCAGAAATTAAATTTTGACTTGAATGCAACAGGCGTGAAAAGATTGTTACAACTCAATGAGATGGAAGAGTTTCACCTTCAATCGTATGAAAATGCAAAGCTGTACAAAGGGAAAATCAAACGGTAGCATGATAAGAAAATTATGAAAAGATATGGTATGCATTCCTTTACGCTAAATTAATGCCTTCAAAGCACACTAGTGATGTTACCAAAGAGAAGGTTCTATTATTGTACTCTATCATCAAGGATTGTCCAATAGATGTAGGCCTCATAATACATCATTCCATTTGTCGTTATCTGTTGGGCCCTCTTCAAGGAGGATTACCCCATCCTTCTCTCATTTGTGGGATGTGTGCACGAGCTGGGGTGAAATGGAGTGCGAATGAGCCAATTTAACAACTATTGCAACTCTTTGACCACATGATGATTAAACACATTCTGATGATGATGAGGATGAAGAAGAAGATGCATACTTTGATGATGAGGACCAAGAGCAAGATTCAGTTGGACCATCCAATACATCTCGTTCAAAAGCCACTTTCAGTATCCAATTTCAGAGTCTCCAACAATATCTTGACGCACGAAATAAGCTAGTGGATAAAAGGATGGAACGATTAGCAGCGAGACAAGAGCATATGTTTTCTACACAAAACAGCTTCAACGTTGCTTTGGTTGAGAGACTGGCCCGCTTGGATCCACATGTTGAGCCTTTTCAATTCCTTGTTCCCCAATAAATATCAGTCTACCCCCCGTTAGATCCCGAGGTTGAGTTTTATGAACTTTGTTTGAATAGACAATTGTTTTCCAAGGGACAAACTTATTTTCATTTTAGATGGCCTTTTATGAGGATTGTACTTATAATTTAATTTAAATGTGTATCTTTGTATTCGCTTAATAAGTTTATAAAATTTTTAGATTAATTTAAATGTAAAGGTCTTTTATCATTTTAGGCTGCAGGACGTCGTTCCACAAGTGGAGCTAGCAAGGGAAGAGCACATCCTATTCCTTTATCATGTCATTAATGGCTAAACTCATATGCTTTGGTTTCATGTTCTTCTTTCTTCACTATTATTTGTCAACAAAGCGAGTCGGCACTCACAGTGACAATTTTCACAATAACGAAGTGCTTCATGATTCAACTCTCCAATAAGTTCTCTATTATCGAAATTTTTCAAACTCGAGACCTCGGGTACCTTTCTTTTACATTTATTTGGTTGTAAGTACAAATAGAAGTATCGACACTTAATGTTTATCAAGTCAGTAACTACAAGAAAAATATTATCGACTCTTGATGATTATCAAGTTAATGCTTCACAATTCATATAGAAGTATTAGTATATAGATAGTTGTAATTCTTTGAATCCAAAGTTTAATATAACATACTTTTGCCTCAATTTCATTCATATTTTTTTAAAATTTAATACACTAAGTAAAATATAATGTACAAGACATGTTTGATAAAATGCTTGATCGTCGTCTGGGGTGATGTGTGTTTGTTCGCATGTTTATTACAAACAATTGTACAACTAATGAAAGTTTGAAATAAGATCTCATTCTCTACTAGTTACTACTTATCATCTATGTGACTAGAGTATTTCACAAATATAATAATAGGTTAGTTGTTATGGATTAAATTCTTATGTTAATTCATTATTCAAACTAGCTATATATATATATATATATATCAACTAGCTAGTTGTATATAGATAGTAGATTGTATATTGTAATTTCACATCACTAATTAATAAAAAAATTAGTGGCAATGATTTGTACAATAACTCAAGCTTACTTTATTTACTCAATGTATAGATGTACTAAAATTTAAAAAATATCTACAAAGTTGAATAACCTTTCACTAATGATTGATTTTCAAAATATATTTGGAATTTATTCAAATTTACATATTTTGATATTAAATGAATATATTGAACAAGTACACTTTTTTGTGGTTAAAATTAGAGAAAAATAAATAAATAATGCTACTATAACATAAAAAATGGTCACATAATACTCATATACACACACATGTATACTGCGGGCCTCAAATGTTAGACGGGGGCCCACAATATGCATATGTATGTATGTGAGTATTATGTGACCATTTTTTATGTAATAGTAGCATTATTAAAAAAATTGACAATCTAACTAGTTGATAGGGGTGACACCACCACCTATCATCATTTCCTATATATTTTGACTACTTTACTTTTATGTATGTACAATGTACTAATTCAAAATTTGATTCATATGACTAAATTTTCATAATCTCGGGGTCTTCGCTCATTATTTGTTTTTGTGCTTTTTAAGTATATAATAATGTGTTTCTCAAAAATAGTATATAATAATACAAAATTTAATTCATATATAATAAATATATCCTAATAATTTTAGGTGTATAATAAATGCAAAATTTGATTCATATAATCACATTCTAAAAAATTTATAAATCTCAAGGATGTTAGATATCTACGTATCTTATATTGATAATTATGCATACTCTAATAATACGCATTGAATGCTTGTATTACTAATACTGCAATATCTTAAATACAATATTACTATGCATATGGTGTGCATCCATTAATATATAATGTGCATATATCATTATCCAATTTTTAAAAGAGATCCTAAATAAATGCATTAATTGCACATTTATATTTATAGAAGAAAATTAAAAGAAAATTTTTAAGAAGTTTTTATCCTCTCGCGCTATAAACTGTAGGAACTGAATGGTTTTGTTCACAAATCACATATCTTATTTTTTGGAGACACTTGAAAAAAAAATTAAGTATGAGTATTCCATTACATTTGCTAGCGTTCTTCTCTTGATAGTCCTTTTTACAAGTAAACACTAATTTAGTATATAATATATGGGTGTTTGTGTTTAACTAAAGTTACATATAGACACTGTGACACCCCCAAAATAGTTATACATCACTCATCTTGGGTCGCCAAATACATGATACATAATACAACTACAAACTTCTTTTATACAACTGTCATGTAAAATACGACAAAACATAGCTGAGAGTTTTAAAACGAATATTGTCTTCTGGACAATATCCACACTCAATGAAGTCCTCATTACAATTATTATCACACTATTTCACAGAAATAGTGAGTATTTCACAGAAATAATGAGGACTACTAAATCCACTTATCCTGGACCATCACTCCATTCTCCGAATCGTCCCAGCTATATTCTCATTTCCTGAAGAGAACAATGAAAGAAAAGGGTTAGCTCAATTAGCCCAGTAAGAAATATTATGACTAAGATAATGCAGAATAAATTATCCTTAGCCTTCAACAGTATAATAACTAATATAATACAATAGACAACAAGTTTTAGATCAACAACTGCAGCGGAACAAGCAATCCATTAGAAGAGTCAAGCAGAGTATGATATCTACTATCTTCTATGATTTAAAAAGTTTATCATCAATTTTATCGCTGTAATACCCAAGACAAAGAGAACTTTCATCACCTGTCTTCACCTGAACCACCAAAGATTTTAGTTAAATTCACAATTCATGTTTATAATAATTTGAATCAATAGTTTCTCCTTGTCACAAAGGCTTAATAGAACGTTCACTCAATATCCTTACCCCAAAGGCTAAAGATATTCAAATGTAATAACAATGATCATACCAATCAGTTGTCTATCCTTGCACTACTGGCCAAAGATATTCAACTATAAAACCAATGGTCATGATCATATCAATCAATTGCATGTCTGTGCACTATGACCAAAGATATTTAACTGTTAACTAATGGTCATGATCCTGCAAATCACATCATCGAGTTATCCCTACACTACGACCAAAGATATTCGTTAGTATCACCAGTGGTCATGATCATGTCATACACCTGTCTATCTTTGCACTACAGGTCAAAGCTATCAAACAACAGATCATCTTTGCACTACAGGCAAAAGATATACAACTATAATACCAATAACCAACAGTCCATCTATGCACTACGGGCCAAAGATGACTTTTAACGCAATATAAGCATGAGGATCATGACAATGATATAAGTAATCAATTAAATTAGATAAAGGATAAATATTAAATATTTCTAATTCAATTTATCTAGAGTTCAAAAATATCCAAATTGTCAACATGATACTGCTTTGTGTAGTAAAATTCAAGAATAATTTTCATGTATCAAAAATAATTTGGACAGAAAAGAAATATATTTTTCGGGTGAATAGTACCCCATGAATAGTACCCTATGAATAGTACTTCAGGAATATTATCTCGTGAATAGTATCTCGGCATGAAAAGTGCCCCAAAAACCCGAGTGAATAATATTAGAGTGAATAGTAACCGGGTGAATAGTAACCCATAAATAGTAACTCATGAATAGTAACTCGTGAATAGTATTTTAGCATAAAAAGATCAATAATTATCAAGAAAGCTCAGAATAATATTTTCATGAAAAGATACTGGATGAAGTGCAAATATCAAGGATATTCTACTAATTTCACGGAGTATATAAGCAATACTTCAACAAAATGAGTGTAAAATTAGGGATACGAAATGAAATAATATTACTTACATACTATACAGTGTGGAAGAAAATATTATTTCTTACGAATATTGAACAAAAATAATATCTCTTACGAATACGAAAGAAATAATACCCCTTACCTCAGAAGAAGACTGAATATTAGAATAGTGAAGTAGCAGACTACTCTTCTTCTTTCTCTTTATAGCTTATCTATCTATAATTGCTCTTGTGAGTCTTAGTAAATAGGTGAGAATGAAGGAAGAATGAGCTTCTATTTATAGGAAAATATAATTTCAATAATTGAATATTTTGGGACTCGAAATATTATAGTATAATACCTTCATCTTTTCGTTCATTTTTAATTTAGTCATGCACGTATTATCAAACTTGCACCGCCTCCCCTAATAGTATATCATGTGAATCAATAGTACAATCATGTGAAAAAAATAATTACAGTATAGTACCTTCATCTATATCTCCATTTTTAATTTAGTCATACAAGTATTATCAATCTTGCACCACCTCCCCTAATAGTACATGAACGTGAATCAATAGTACACACATGTGAAAAAATAGTTATAAGCATGTGAATTAATAGCAATTAATTACTTATTTATCCGATTAATTACCCGATTGGTCAATATAACCTCCAGACATCCATTATTATCGAAATAGATGTCGATTTCCACTAACTCTAATAATCCCAATACAATGGAAATATCCATTTCATCTTTAATAAAAACGAACTTATTTATCATTAATATTATAACTCACAATATTTAACAACCAGATCATCTTCAGGAAAGAGGGGGCTTTCCGATAAGGATATATCCCTATTGGCGCGCAATTAAATAACCTAACCCCTTTCCCCGACAGAACTTTCTAGACATTGTCAATAATGCAAATAATAACATGAATAACTTTTCATCTCAATTATTGATTTAATAATATAAAATATTATGCAGATGATACTGTGTCAATAATTAAATCAATAATATGAGAGATTTTATGCAGCAATTATTGTAGCAATAATTGAGTAAAATTGAGTGACTTCTCACATAAGCATCAATAATTAATACCGTGTGCTACTATGCAACCACGCGTATTACTATACTTTTATTACCTGGTAGTTCAACAGTTTAACGGTAAAACTTTCACTGTTATTTTTATAAAAAGATATTTCTATTGTTTTCAAACTACGACAAAACTTCCGTTGTGGGGTTCACCAATGATTATGCCGTCGTACAAATATTCCCTTTTAAAATGAATATTTCCCGACCAATCGAATATTACCCGACATAACGAATATTTTATATCAACTAGCTTACTTTGCAAAATTTTCAAATATCACCCTTAACTTTAATCTTTTATTAATTTAACTATTTACCAAAATAGAAAAATTGAATATTTTTATTTCATAAAATTCGGGGTCTTACAGACACACTATGCTTTTTTAATCAAGTATTTCATTTTAAAAAAAATCTATTTCTTACTATATAAATGTTTCAATAGATTTCATATATTGAGTAACATGAATAGATCAAAATTATTTAAGATTATTAGCATTTTGTATTTTTTATTCAAAAGGTAATTTAGATAATAACCATAAGAGCTTAAGAAAATCAGACCCTTTTTTTAAAGTCTTATAATTTTATTAAATAATTATTATGCCTCGTGCTCATGCCTTTGTTTATTTTGTTATATATAATAATTTTTTATTTTACTTCTCAAAATTATCATATAAAACTCATTTTTCTGGTGTTAGGATGCTATGATGGAAGTTTAACTCCACTAACTGTCATATTAGCTCAAGTAATAATGACCCTAATAATACATGTCTTTGTAAAATAAAAAAATAAAAAAAATCATGAATTCAATTGTAGTGATCTTTTTTTACGGTAGTTACATATAATTGATTTGTTAAATATATAATTACTTTATTTCAAAATAGAGATACGTTTTGATTTTTAAGTCAAATTATAAATTCTTAAAATTCAAAATTGATTTAACTTTTGAAAGACTAAATATTTTAATTAGTACTATCTTTTAATTAATATACAGTAATTATATATATATATATATATATATTATTTAAAGTAAATAAATATGTATTAGTATTATATTTCAAAAATTATGAATTAACTTACAAATGTTAAAAATGAAACTCTAATTCTAAAACACAAGGATTATATAGATGACAAAAATTTTACATAAAATCACCAATTTATATTATTTTGTCTGTTGATTTCGTTTACGTATTTCGATAATTGTAGATAATGAGCTGACGATTGTTGATGCATGTGAGGTACAATTTTCAGATCCTACTAAAAATTGTGTTGAAGATGCCTGTGCCAAAAAGTGCAAGCAAGAAAAGGGTCACTTTGTTTCAGGAAGATGTATACTTGTTGATACTTGCTTCTGTAAATATCCTTGTTAATCCTATGTATTACATGATGGGTTGTCACATTTAGACATGGCAATATAAATAAAAAACTATTGGGTCAATCATATTTAATTACATTTAATTAATTTGGATATTTTTTTTATTTCTTTTTTTGAAATAACTTCCTCATACAGGACACAAACTTTTATTCATGTGCAAATTCTTTTACAATTAAAGAAAGCAAGCTATGATGGCAATCATCCATCCAATAAGTAGGAAAAAACATATTATCTAACTGAGCTAAATCTGCTAGTTCATGAGCTACTTGATAGCTTTCTCTTGGCGAAACTCACCTTCTGAAATTCTAATTTGAATCCTCAACAATCTCTTTTGATAGACGTTTAATCATCGTCTTACAATCTAGCTCCTTCAATAACAATGTTACTAAGACATATCTCTATAGAAAATTTAATAGCATGAGGAATAACAATTGCTTCGGCACATGCTATAAGAGTCCAACTTTTATGAATAAAGAATAATTTTCTTGAATTATATTTTTGCATATTATGGTATTGATTTGATATAATGTTATTGTTGTGGGTAATATTTACAAATTTTGCAAAGTAAGCAAGTGGTTATATAATATTCGATTGGTCGGGGTATATTCGTTTTTACAGGAAATATTCGTACGATGGCACAATCATTGGTGGACCCCACAACAGAAGTATTGTCGTAGTTAGAAAACGACAAAATTATCTTTCTATAAAAATAACGGCGGAGGTGTTACCGTTAAAACTGTTGAACTACCCGGTAGTAAAAGTACAGTAATACGCGTGGTTGCATAGTAGCACACGGTATTGATTATTGATGCTTATGTGAGAAGTCACTCAGTTTTACTCAATTATTGCTACAGTAATTGCTGTATAAAATCTCTCATATTATTGATTCAATTATTGACACAGTATCATCTGCATAATATTTTATATTATTAAATCAATAATTGAGACAGCAAAGTTATTCATATTATTATTTGCAATATTGACAATATCTAGAAGTTCTGTCAAGGAGAGGTTTAGTCACCTAATTGCGCTCCAATAAGGAGAAATCCTTATCGGAAAGCCCCCTCTTTCCTGGGAACGACCTGGTTGTTAAATATTATGAATTATAATATTAATGATGAATAAGTTCGTGTTGATTAAAGATGAATTTTATAGTCCCATTGTGTTGGACTTATTTGTGTTAGTATAATTGATGTCTAGAGGATATATTGTTCAATCGGGTATTCGGGACACTTTTCGTGTCAGAGTACTATTCATGAGTTACTATTCATGAGTTACTATTCAGGAATTATTATTCACGAGTTACTATTCACGAGTTACTATTCACAGGGTACTATTCACCCGTAAGATATATTTCTTTTCGGTCCAAATCATTTTTGGGTACAATATTATTCCATGAGGAGATGTGCTAATTTTTCAGACCGTTGGTTGAAGATATAATAGTAAACCAATATGGATCGCTGGTTTAAAGTTTTAATAGTAAATCAGTATGGATCGTTGATTTAAGTTTTAATAGTAAACCAATATGGACCGTCCGTTTAAAAGTAAATCAATCTGGACCGTTCATGAATTAGTTACTATTCAGTCCATTTTCCTATAAATAGAAGCGCATTCCTTCATTAATTCTTATGAATTCACTGAAACTCTAGAGAGAAAAACTATAGAGAGAAAGAAGAAAAGTATTTTGTTACTTCACTTTTCCAATATCCAGTTTCTTCTAAGGCAGGGAATATTATTTGTTGTACCCTTAAGGGGTATTATTTCTTTTGTATTCATGAAGAGAACTTCTGTTATTCCATTATTTATTATTCTGTTGGAATAACCTGTATACGCGGGCTACCCTATATTTGGTGAAATTCTTCTGTTATTCCATTCTTTATTATTCTGTTAGAATATCCTGTCTGTGCATTTTACGCCGGACCTGATTCTAGTCTTTATTATTCTGTTGGAATATCATGTCTTTGCGTTTTACGCAGGACCTGGTTTCATTCTTTATTATTCTGTTGGAATATCCTGTCTGTGCATTTTACGCCGGACCTTGTTTAATTCTTTATTATTCTGTTGGAATATCCTGTCTGTTCGTTTTATACCGAACCTAGTTCCGTTATTTATTATTCTGTTGGAATAACCTGCCTGTGAGGTCTATCGCATGTATGGTGATTTGTTTTGTTATTCCATTCTTTATTATATTCAATTGGTTAAAACTTTGACTTCTATACTCCATGAAATTAGTGGAATATCCTTGATATTTGCGCTTCATCCAGTACCTTTCATGGAAATATTCTTTTGAGCATTCTTGAATTTTACTTTATAAAGAATTATCATGTTTACAATTTGGACGTTATCAGTTCCTAGATAAATTAATTCTTAAACTTATTTTATTGAATTCTTATATCATTGTCATAATCCTCATGTTTATATTTTGTTGAAAGTCATATGTGGCCTTTAGTACATAGATGGACTTGGTATGATTATGACCATGGATTATTCAGTGTAATCATGACCGTAATGTTACAAATGATGTGGTAAAAGTCCTCATTGGCCCGTAGTGCATTGATGGACAGTTGTTGGCATGATCATGACCATTAATGAATACACGAATGTCCTTGGCCCGTAGTGCATGGATAATTTGTGGTTGTGATACTAAATAATATCCTTGGCCGTAGTGCAGGGGTGATTCGATGATGTGGATTATTTATTAAGCTGAGTCCCAGCAATAAAAGTGATGAAAAACCCTTTTAAATCATAGAAGATAGTAGATTTTATTCTCTACTTGACTCTTCTAATAGATTGCTTGTTCCGCTGCAGTTAAACTTGATATTTATTATATTTTATCAGTTTAACATTGTTGAAGGCTATCGATAAATTATTCTGCATTATCTTAGTCATAATATATCTTACTGGGCTAGTTGAGCTCACCCTTTTGCTTTCATTGTTCTCTTGAGGAAATGAGAACGTAGCAGGGACTAGTCGGGGAACAGAGTGATGGTCCTAGATGGTGCATTAGTAGTCTTCACTATTCTGTGAAATTGTGTGATAATAATTGTAATGAAGACTCCTTTTGAGTTTTTATACTCTCTAGTAGACAATATTTGTATTCAAACTCACAGGTTATGTTTTATCGTGTTGTACACGACGGTTGTATAATTAAGTTATATTTGAATTTAGTACCTTATATCTGGCGAACCAAGATGGGTGATGTATACCGGTTTTGGGATCGTCACACATACAACCTGTAAATTACCGACCAAACTGTCTACTCCAGCTCCTAAAACAAGCCCATGTTCATCTCGAAAAACAAAATTAATTCTGCAAAAACCATTACCTTTCACCGAGGCATAACAATTTATTTTAACAACATGGCCGATAAGTTTACACCATTTAGTAACTTGCCTTAATTCAGGTTGAACAAGAAAGTACCTAATAAATCTCATAGTTTCATAAAATTAATGAAAGGAATAGAGACACCTCCCAGCCAACACATTAAAATTCCCCTCAAGTTTGCCATGTATAACACAATTGCAGTGATCCTAAATTTGCCATGCCAATAGACAACCTGCACAAGTCCTCTTTGCTTAGCACCTTAACCATGGATGGCTAGGAATATGAACAATAGCAAAGTTCCTAATAGAATCAAAATAGATCGTCTACCTAATATTAGTTAGTTACTTTTGTTCAAAAATAGAAATTAGTATCGTAGTTTTGTAAAAAAAACATGAATTCATTATATAGTTTTATAAGAAAATAATAAAAATAAGATTACCAAATACTAATTAGTTTCTTTTATTTAAATATATAATAATAAAATAATAATAATAATAATAATAATAATAATAATAATAATAATAATAATACAAGTTTAAGTAAAATTATATTACCACTTAGATAATACGATTTGATAAGAAACGAAAATTATCATAAAACTCATCTACCTAACTTAAATTTGGTAATATTATTAAAATATAAGTATAATTAATGCTTTGAGTGTAAGTAAGACTTTATCATTATTCAGGTAATATAATTGTCATTATTCTAAAAATAAAAATATAATATTCTAATAGACTATATGATTCAATTATTAAATTAAAAATAAAAATTAATTACTCTATCTAATATAAAAAATCCCAAATTAAAATAAACTCATCTACCAAACTTTAATTTGATACTATTATTAAAATATAAGTATAATTAATGCTTCGAGTGTAAGTAAGACTTTATCATTGTTCAGGTAATATAATTGTTATTATTCTAAAAATAAAAATATAATATTCTAATCGATAATATGATTCAATTATTAAATTAAAAATAAAAATTAATTACTCTATCCAATATAAAAATTCCTAAATTAAAATTTACTCATCTACCAAGAATTCTTTTATTCTGTTGTGATTTTCATTTCTAACTAAGCATCCTATTAATAGGAGAATGGCAAGATACTATTTGAATTTAGAAAATCACGGGTGCACAGGAGAAATTTATTGTGCGAATCCATGGACGAATTCAACGAATTTTTTTGATTTTACTATGATGCACAATGCACAGTAAACAATACTATGCATAATAAAATATAATATATAATATATTCTATTATACATAAAAAACAAAACTTATATTATATTATATATATATATATATATAACAAAACATAGATAACTTTCTACCGGCAGTTTTAAAAAATGGGTAACTGGGGATCCATGTAATTAATTTTTTTTACAACAAATACTTCATAAAATATCCCTCTATTTATCTCAATTCACTTGGCTTCACAAAACACGTTTTTAATAACATTTATTATTAATATTATAACTCACAATATTAATAAACAGATCATTTCTAGGAAAGTTGAGGCTTTTCGATAAGAACTTCTCTTTATTGGCGCGCAATTAGATGACCAAACCCCTTTCCTCGACAAAACTTTCTAAACATCATCAATAATGCAAATAATAATATGAATAACTTTTGTCGTCTCAATTATTGATTTAATAATATAAAATATTGTGCAAATAATACTGTGACAATAATTGCATCAATAATATGAGATACTATGCAACAACTATTGTTGCAATAATTGAATAAAACTGAGTGACTTCTCATATAAGCATCAATAAAGATAGTATACAATACCGTGTTCTACTATACAACCACGCGTATTACTGTACTTTTACCGCCGGGTATTTTAACAGTTAACGGTAAAACTTTTGTCGTTATTTTTATAAAAAGTTATTTCTGTCGTTTTCTAACTCCGACAGTAATTCTGTTGTTGGGTCCACCAATGATTCTATCGTCGTACGAATATTCTCTGACCAAACGAATATTTTATAACAACTTACTTACTTTGCAAAATTCTTAAATATTATTCACAACCATAACATTATATCAAATCCACACCTTATTACTCAAAATAATATTTAGAGAAAATTAAATCTTTATTCATAAAAGTTGGGGTCTTACAACTTCCCCATGTCATTTAACAATGAGTACATTCTGGTTGCAGTAGACTATGTTTCAAAATGGGTCGAAGCATCCTCATTACCCACCAACGATGCTAAGGTAGTCCTCAAGTTTCTTTAGAAAAACATATTCACTAGATTTGGTACACCACGGGCGATCATTAGTGATGAAGGTACTCATTTTTGCAACAAATACTTCTCAACATTGCTTGCAAAGTATGGAGTCATTCGCAAAATAGCCACGGCTTACCATCCTCAAACTAGTGGTCAAGCCAAAGTATCGAATAGAGAGGTGAAGCGTATTTTGGAAAAAATGGTGAACCGGAATCGGAAGGATTGGCTAATTAAATTGGACGACGCAATGTGGGCATACCGAAAAATATATAAAATACCAACTGGGATGTCACCATATCGATTGGTGTATGGAAAATCTTGCCATCTTCCCATGGAGTTAGAACAAAATGCATATTGGGCTATTTAGAAATTAAATTTTGACTTGCATGCAGCAGGCGAGAAAAGATTGTTACAACTCAATGAGATGGAAGAATATTACCTTTAATCATATGAAAATGCAAAGCTGTACAAAGGGAAAATAAAACGGTGGCACGATAAGAAAATTATGGATTGAAAGCTTGAACCTGGTCAAACCGAGCTACTCTACAATTCTAGGTTGAAACTATTTTTGGAAAAACTCAAATAACGTTAGCCATGCCCATTCATAATCAAAGAAGTATTTCCCCATGCCGCCTTTGAATTAGTTGGTCGAAATCAAGAAAAAACATTTAAAGTCAATGCACATCAATTAAAACATTACTAGGGTGGAATTGTGGATCGACACAAGACCTCTATCACTCTCGCGGATTCACCATAAAAATAGGGAGTAGTCAGGGTGAAAGACTTAAAATCAAGCGCTTGATGGGAGGCAGCCCAATCAGTATTTAGTTTTTTTTTTAATTTCACACTTAGAAAATTTGTAGCAAGTTTAGAATAGTATTGTTGTAGTACATCTTTTCTTATATATTCTCCACGCGAACCCTAATCCGATTTAATCATCATCATTTCAGGGTTGAGATTGACATTCACAAGAGTAAATCACGAGACAACCATTAGGTAAGGATCTAAAAGGATGATGGCAGTGCACATATGAGTAGATTAGTATGCGGAGAGTAATTTCCATCAAAAAACATGAGGAATCAAGTAAATGGAAGTATGATTAATGTTCTAAGAAATTAAGTGGATTCGAAAGCAAAAGAAAATTTTTCAGGAAAACAGTATATGCGCCCTAGTAGAGAAATTAAGAAAATTAAATTGCGCCTAGGCGCAGAGCTCTCTGTCAGACTTCACCCCAGCAGGCTTTTCATCGCTCATAAGTGCAGACTCCTCTGTCAAACCTCGCCCTGACGCAAATCACAATTTTTAGCTTTTAAAATTCCTCTTTCATTCTACTTAAAACATTTCCTTTTCATTCCAAACACACACACACACACACACACACACCAGTGCCCTAACCCCCAATAACTGACCCCCCATCTCGATGTTGAACCAAATTCGACTAAATTCTTGTCCCAAATCACTGCGCACATATTCAAGGGATCTCTAGTTCTCAAATTTCATCAAGGACTTGACCCAAACAAGGGCTCCAAGTGCTTCCAGCCTTCCTCTCGATATGAATAATTCTACATGAAATTGGGTAAACTCATTAGGGTTGTGGTCGATCATCAGACATCTCATTAAGTAAACCCACATACTTTGCCTATTTGGACACTTGTTCATCTGATTTGGGTAAGATGGAAGCGTGAGTAGGGAATTTCATTACTAGACTAATTACTTCAACTGTAAAATGTTTGTTATTGGTAATTATTGCATTTGATAAGGTATAATGATATACACTACTTTGTGACTTGCAAGTTCGGTTGAAAACTAAGGCTGGGGAAATTTTGAACATACAATTTAGTGCACACAAGGTATACATAGAGTGATTGGCACGGTTCCTAGTTATATTTGTTTCAACAGTCGACTACCTGGATAGATTCTAGACACTATAATGGGGGGTTTCATTGAGATAACTGAGATTTGGGGGTAAACCATCTTGTAAACATTTTGATAAGTTTGGAACTACAGTTCAATGACATGCACAATGATGCCAAAAGCATCAAAAAGAAAATGGGGTGAGGGATCGTCCACCCCACTCCGGCAGTTTGATATAAGGAAATTTATAACTTCTGAGTTGGCGACCAGATTTGAATACTTAGCCTCCAAATCCCTTATTCAGGAGCATGGACTAAGCCTCAATGAGTTTAATGGTGAGATGGGCCACTAGATAATAGAATGGGGATGGGGGATCTTTACCGATCTACCAGAAGCAGCAATGGTGGCTTTAGTGAAAGAGTTTTATGCCAAGGCACCAGATAAATCACCATTTTTTGCAATCGTTCGGGGTAAAATGGTGTCCTTTACTGTTCAAGAAATCAATGATTATTACAATCTCCAATCTCCAGCTGTTTGTAAGTATATGGCATATATGGACTATGGCCTAAATTATAAGCAAATACTGAGTGAGTTATGCAAGCCAAAGTCCTCACGGTCCTTGAAGGGTACGTACTTTCCAAGAAATTATCTTAGTCATTATGGAAAGATATGGCATGCATTCCTTTACGCTAAATTGATACCTTCAAAGCACACTAGTGATGTTACCAAAGAGAAGGTTGTATTATTGTACTCTATCATCAAGGATTGTCCAATAGATGTAGGTCTCATAATACATCATTCCATTCGTCGTTGTCTGTGGGGTCCTCTTCAATGAAGATTACCCCATCCTTCTCTTATTTCTGGGCTGTGTGCACTAGCTGGGGTGAAATAGAGTGTGGATGAGCCGATTTAACAACTGTTGTAACTCTTGGACCACATGATGATTAAACAATATTCGATTTAGAAAGGTGTGAAATCTCACCCATGAGGCCTTAATTTTACCTTTTTGACTGATTCTGATGATAAGGAGGATGAAGAAGAAGATGTAGACTTTGATGAGGAGGACCAAGAGTAAGATTTAGTCGGACCATCCAATTCATCTCGTTCAAAAGCTAATTTCAGTATCCAATTTTAGAGTCTCCAACAATATTTTGATGCACGGAATAAGCTAGTGGATAAAAGGATGGAACGATTAGCAGCGAGACAAGAGCATATGTTTTCTACACAAAACAGCTTCAACACTGCTTTGGTTGAGAGACTGGCCCGCCTGGATCCACATGTCGAGCCTTTTCAATTCCTTGTTCCCCAACCAATGTCAGTCTACCACCCGTCAGATCCTGAGGTTGAGGTTTATGAACTTTGTTTAAATAGACAATTGTTTTCCAAGAGATAAACTTATTTTCATTTTAGATGGCCTTTTACGAGGATTGGACTGTTAATTTAATTTAAATGTGTATTTTTATATTCGCTTGATAAGTTTAGAAAATTTTAAGATTAATTTAAATGGAAAGGTCTTCTATCATTTTAGGCTACAGGACGTCGTTCCACAAGTGGAGCTAGCAAGGGAAGAGCCCATCCTCTTCCTTTATCATGTCATTAATGGCTAAACTCATATGATTTGGTTTCATGTTCTTCTTTCTTCACTATTACTTTGTCAACAAAGTGAGTCGTCACTCACAGTGACAATTTTCACTTTAACGAAGTGCTTCATGATTCAACTCTCCAATAAGTTCTCTACTACCGAAATTTTTCAAACTCGAGACCCTAGGTACATTTCTTTTACATTTATTTGGTTGTAAGTACATATAGAAGTATCGACTCTTGATGTTTATCAAGCCAATAACTACAAGAAAAAAATTATCGACTCTTGATGCTTATCAAGTTAATGCTTCACAATTCATATAGAAGTATTAGTATATAGATAGATGCAATTTTCTGAATCCAAAGTTTAATATAACATACTTTTGCCTCAATTTCATTCCTATTTTTTCTGAATTTAATACACTAAGTAAAATGTAATGTACAAGATATGTTTGATTAAATGCTTGATCGTCGTATGGGGTGATGAGTGTTTGTTCGCATGTTTATTAAAAATAATTGTACAACTAATGAAAGTTTGAAATAAGATCTCATTCTCTAATAGGTACTACTTATCATCTATGTGACTAGAGTATTTCACAAATATAATAATAGGTTAGTTGTTATGGATTAAATTCCTATGTTAATTCATTATTTAAACTAGCTCGTGCATTGCACGCGTTATATATTTATATATAAATATATATAAATATATATATATATATATATATATATATATATATATATATCAACTAGCTAGTTGTATATAGATAGTAGATTGTATATTGTAATTTCACATCACTAATTAATTATAAATTAGTGACAATGATTTGTACCATAACTCAAGCTTACTTTATTTACTTAGTGTTTAGATGTGCTACATTTTAAAAAATATCTACAAAGTTGAATAACCTTTCACTAATGATTATTTTCAAAATATATTTGGAATTGATTCAAATTTACATATTTTGATATTAAATGAATATATTGAACAAGTACACTTTTTTGTGATTTAAATTAGTGAAAAATAAATAAATAATGCTATTATAACATAAAAAAGGGTCATATAATACTCACATACACACACATGTATATTGCAGGCCCCAAATGTCAAACGGGGGCCCACAGTATGCATGTGTGTGTATGTGAGTATTATGCCTTTTTTATGTGATAGTAGCATTATTAAAAAAATTGACAATCTAACTAGTCGATAGGAATGACACCACCACCTATCATCATTGCCTATATATTTTTACTACTTTACTTTTATGTATGTACAATGTACTAATTCAAAATTTGATTCATGTGACCAAATTTTCATAATCTCGGGGTCTTCGCTCATTATTTGTTTTTGTGCTTTTTAAGTATATAATAATGCGTTTCTCAAAAATAGTATATAATAATGCAAGATTTAATTCATATATAATAAATATATACTATTATTTTTAGGTGTATAATAAGTGAAAAATTTGATTCATATAATCACATTTTAAAATTTTTATAAATCTCAAGGATGTTAGATATCTACGCATCTTATATTGATAATTATGCGTACTCTAATAATACGCATTGAATGCTTGTATTACTAATACTGCAATATCTTAAATACAATATTACTATGCATATGGTGTGCATCCATTAACATGTAATGTGCATATATCATTATCCAATTTTTAAAAGAGATCCTAAATAAATGCATTAATTGCACATTTATATTTATAGAAGAAAATTAAAAGAAAAGTTTTAAGAAGTTTTTTATCCTCTCGCGCTATAAATTGTAGGAACTGAATTGTTTTGTTCACAAATCACATATCTTATTTTTTGGAGACACTTGAAAAAAAAATTAAGTATGAAGTATTCCATTACATTTGCTAGCGTTCTTCTCTTGCTAGTCCTTTTTACAGGTAAACACTAATTTAGTATATAATATATGGGTGTTTATGTTTAACTAAAGTTACATATAAACACACTATGCTTTTTTAATCATGTATTTCATTTTTAAAAAAAATTCTATTTCTTACTATATAAATGTTTCAATAGATTTCATATATTGAGTAACATGAATAGATCAAAATTATTTAAGATTATTAGCATTTTGTATTTTTTATTACAAAGGTAATTTAGATAATAACCATGAGAGCTTAAGAAAACCATGACCCTTTTTTTGTTGTTTGAAAGTCTTCTAATTTTATTAAATAATTATTATGCCTCATGCTCATGCCTTTGTTTATTTTGTTATATATAATTTTTTTTATTTTACTTCTCAAAATTATCATATAAAACTCATTTTTCTGGTGTTAGGATGGTATGATGTAAGTTTAACTCTACTAACATTGTCATATTAGTTCAAGTAATAATGACCCTAATAATACATATCTTTGTAAAATAAAAAAATCATGAGTTCAATTGTAGTAATCTTTTTTACGGTAGTTACATATAATTGATTTGTTAAATATATAATTACTTTGTTTCAAAATAGAGATACGTTTTGATTTTTAAGTCAAATTTTAAATTCTTAAAATTCAAAATTGATTTAACTTTTGAAAGACTAAATATTTTGATTAGTACTATCTTTTAATTAGTATACAGTAATTATATATATTTTTTATTTAAAGTAAATAAATTAACATGTATTAGTATTATATTTCAAAAAAATATGAATTAACTTACAAATGTTAAAAATGAAACTCTAATTCTAAAACACGAGGATTATATAGATAACAAAAAATTTACATAAAATCACCAAATTATATTATTTTGTCTATTGATTTCGTTTATGTATTTCGATAATTGTAGGTAATGAGCTGACGATTGTTGATGCATGTGAGGTACAATTTCCAGATCCTACTAAAAATTGTGTTGAAGATGCCTGTGCCAAAAAGTGCAAGCAAGAAAAGGGTCACTTTGCTTCAGGAAGATGTATACTTGTTGATACTTGCTTCTGTAAATATCCTTGTTAATCCTATGTATTACATGATGGGTTGTCACATTTAGACATGGCAATATAAATAAAAAACTATTGGGTCAATCATATTTAATTACATTTAATTAATTTGGATATTTTTTTATTTCTTTTTTTGAAATAACTTCCTCATACAGGACACAAACTTTTATTCATGTGCAAATTCTTTTACAATTAAAGAAAGCAAGCTATGATGGCAATCATCCATCCAATAAGTAGGAAAAAACATATTATCTAACTGAGCTAAATCTGCTTGTTCATGAGCTACTTGATAGCTTTCTCTTAGCGAAACTCGCCTTCTGAAATTCTAATCTGAATCCTCAACAATCTCTTTTGATAGACGTGTAATCATCTTCTTACAATCTAGCTTCTTCAATAAAAATGTTACTAAGACCTATCTCAATAGAAAATTTAATAGCTTGACGAATACCAATTGCTTCGGCACATGAAACCAGTAAATTACCGACCAAACTGTCTACTCCAGCTCCTAAAACAGGCCCATGCTCATATCGAAAACAAAACCAATTCTGCAAAAATAATTACCTTTCACCAAGGCATAACAATTTATTTTAACGACATGGCTGATAAGTTTACACCATTTAGTAACTTGCCTAAATTCAGGTTGAACAAGAAAGTACCAAATAAATCTTATAGTTTCAGAAAATTGATGAAAGAAATCGAGACACCTCCCAACCAACACATTAAAATTCCCCTCAAGTTTTCCATGTACAACACAATTGTAGTGATCCCAAATCTGCCATGCCAATAGACAACCTGCACAAGTCCCCTTTGCTTAACACCTTAACCATGGATGGCTAGGAATAGGAACCAATCAACAAAGTTCCTAATAGAATCAAAATAGATCGTCTACCTAATATTAGTTAGTTATTTTTGTTCAAAAATAAAATTAGTATCGTAGTTTTGTAAAAAAACATGAATTCATTATATAGTTTTATAAGAAAATAATCAAAATAAGATTACCAAATACTAATTGTTTTCTTTTATTTAAATATATAATAAAATAATAATAATAATAATAATAATAATAATAATAAGAATAATAATAACACAAATTTAAGTAAAATTATATTACCACTTAGATAAAACGATTTGATAAGAAACGAAAATTCTCATAAAACTCATCTACCTAACTTAAATTTGGTAATATTATTAAAATATAAGTATAATTAATGATTCGAGTGTAAGTAAGACTTTATCATTATTTAGGTGATATAATTCTTATTATTCTAAAAATAAAAATATAATATTCTAATCGACTTTATGATTCAATTATTAAATTAAAAATAAAAATTTATTACTCTATCCAATATAAAAATTACCAAATTAAAATTTACTCATATACCAAACTTAAATTTGGTACTATTATTAAAATATAAGTATAATTAATGCGTCGAGTGTAAGTAAGACTTTATCATTATTCAGGTAATATAACTGTTATTATTCTAAAAATAAAAATATAATATTCTAATCGACAATATGATTTAATTATTAAATTAAAAATAAAAATTAATTACTCTATCCAATATAAAAATTCCTAAATTAAAATTTACTCATCTACCAAGAATTCTCTTATTCTGGTGTGATTTTTATTTCTAACTAAGCATCCTATTAATAGGAGAATGGCAAGATACTATTTGAATTTATAAAATCAAGGATGCAAAGGAGAAATTTCTCGGGCGAATTCACAGACGAATTCAAAGAATTTTTTTTACTATGTTTCACTATGCACACTATGCATGCTATGCAGTACTATGCATAATAAAATATAAAATATAATATATTCTATTATATATAAAAAACAAAACTTATATAATATATATAATAACAGTCCTTCCCCCCCCCCACCTCTCTGATCGTTATATATATATATATATATATATATATATATATATATATATATATATATATATATATATATATATATAACAAAACTTAGATAACTTTCTACCTGCAGTTTCGAAAAATGGGTAACTGGGGGTCCATGTAATAAACAAAATTTACAACAAATAGTTCATAAAATATACCACTATTTATCTCAATTCAATTGGCTTCACAAAACATGTTTTTAATAATATTTTTTATTAATATTATAACTCACAATATTAACAACCAGATCATTCCCAGAAAGATGGGACTTTCCGATAAGGAATTTTCCTTATTAGCGCGCAATTAGGTGACCAGACCCCTTTCCTCGACATAACTTTCTAAACATAGTTAATAATGCAAATAATAATATGAATAACTTTTTTGTCTTAATTACTGATTTAATAATATAAAATATTGTGCAGATGATACTATGACAATAATTGCATCAATAATATGAGATAATATGCAACAACTACTGTTGCAATAATTGAATAAAACTGAGTGACTTCTCACGTAAGCATCAATAAAGATAATATACAATATCGTGTGTTATTATGCAACCACGCGTATTACTGTACTTTTACCACCAGGTATTTCAACAGTTAACGGTAAAACTTTTACCGTTATTTTTATAAAAAGTTATTTCTGTCGTTTTCTAATTATGACAGTAATTCCATTGTGAGGTCTGTAACGCACGAGAATTTTGGATTTTGAATAAATTGAATTTTTATTTGATTTTGTGAATTAAATGAATTTAATTGATTTATTATGTGAATAAGATGTTCGAAGGTCGCTTTATGACCTAGAATATACGGATGTGGTTAGTATTCTAGCTTTGTGCTAGGATTAATTGTTGTGAATTATCAAGATGAAAATGAATGTTTTTCGAGAATTTTTCCTTAAAAACACTATTCATCTAATTTCGTTCAGAGCTCAGGTTTGAAATTCCGAGAAACGCGTAATGATAGAATATGAAGATATTATGGAATATCCAATAATATTTTCGTTATGGCAAACGAAGTTTTCGCCTGCGGACTTAAAACCTAAGGGTTTGTGAAAGAGGTTTTCGAAAGGGAAATGAAATGCGTATAGTCATTTCGATGATTATACATATGAGATATGAGTATTATACTAGTATGAATACGAGTATTGTATGAAGAATAGTATAACATATAATACGAATATCATATGAGTATTTCACGAAGAGAATACGGGAGTTATACGCGTAGAATACGAGAAGTATTAATGGTGTGAGACCCCAAATTTTATGAACAAAGATTTAAATTTCTCGAAATATTTTTTTTTAATATTATGGTGTGAATTTGATATAATGTTATAGTTGTGGGTGATATTTACAAATTTTGCAAAGTATGCAAGTTGTTATAAAATATTCGTTTGGTCGGGGAATTTTCTTTTTGTAGGGAATATTCGTACGATGGCACAATCATAGGTGGACCCCACAACGGAAGTATCGTCGTAGTAAAAAAATGACAGAATTATCTTTTTATAAAAATAACTGCGGAAGTGTTACCATTAAAACTGTTAAACTACCCGGTAGTAAAAGTACAATAATACTCGTGGTTGCATAGTAGCACACTGTATTGGTTATTGATGCTTACATGAGAAGTCACTCAGTAATACTCAATTATTGCTACAGTAATTGCTGTATCATATCTCTCATATTATTGATTCAATTATTGTCACAGTATCATCTGCATAATATGTTATATTTTTAAATCAATAATTGAGACGACAAAATTATTCATATTATTAAATTACAATATTTACAATGTCTAGAAGTGATGTTAAGGAGAGGTTTGGCCACCTAATTGTGCGCCAATAGGGAGAAATCCATATTGGAAAGCCCCCTCTTTCCTGAGAACGACCTGGTTGTTAAATATTGTGAGTTATAATATTAATGATGAATAAGTTCGTGTTGATTAGAGATAAATTTTATAGTTCCAGTGTGTTGAAATGGAAATCGACATTTGTTTCGATAATAATTGATGTCTGGAGGTTATATTGTTCAATCGGGTATTCGGGGCACTTTTCGTGTCGGAGTACTATTCATGAGTTACTATTCACGGGGTACTATTCACCCGAAAAATATAATTCTTTTTGGTCCAAATCATTTTTGGGTACAATATTATTCCATGAGGAGATGTAATAATTTTTTAGACCGTTGGTTGAAGATACAATAGTAAATCAATATGGACCGCTCGTGGAAAGTTATAATAGTAAATCAATATAAATCGTTGGTTTAAAGTTTTAATAGTAAATCAGTATGGACAGTTGCTTTAAGTTTTAAAAGTAAATCAATCTGGACCTGTTCATGAATTAGTTACTATTCAATCCATTCTCCTATAAATAGAATCTCATTCCTTCATTATTTCTTACGAATTCACTGAAACTTTAGAGAGAAAAAAGAAAAATATTTCGCTACTTCACTACTCTATTATCAAGTTTCTTCTAAGGTAAGGGATATTATTTATTGTACTCGTAATGGGTATTATTTCTTTCGTATTCATGAAGAGAACTTCTTTTATTCCATTCTTTAATATTATGTTGGAATAACCTGTATATGTGAAGTACTACATACATGGTGAAATTCTTGTGTTATTCCATTCTTTATTATTTCGTTGGAATAACTTGTTTATGCGAAGTACCGCATACATGGTGAAATTCTTCTAATATTCAGTTCTTTATTATTTTGTTAGAATATCCTGTCTGTGCGTTTACGCCGGACCTGGTTCCATTATTTATTATTTTGACGGAATATCTTATCTGTACGTTTACGCCGAACCTGGTTCCATTATTTATTATTTTGTCGGAATATCATGTCTGTGCATTTATTCCAGACCTGATTCAATTATTTATTATTCTGTTGGGAATAACATGTCTGTGCAGTCTATCGCAGGCATGGTTAATCCTTCTGTTATTCCATTCTTTATTATTCTGTTGGAATAACATGTCTATTTGGATTACCACTTGTATGGTGAATGATCCTTTGTATTCATTCCTTATTAAATTGTGGAAATGATCTGTATACGTGGATTATCGCATGACAGGTGAAAATCCATTTACAGTTTCATAAATTCTATTATACTCTGTTGGTTAAAGTTTTGGCTTCTATATTCCTTGAAATTAGTGAAATATCCTGGATATTTGTGCTTCATCCAATATCTTTTCGTGGAAATATTCTTCTGAGCATTCTTGAATTTTTCTCCACAAGCAATATCATGTTGACAATTTGTACATTATTAAGTTCAGGATAAATTAACTTTTAAATCTTTAAAACCTATTCTTGAACTTGTTTTATTGAATTACTATGTCATTGTCATGATGAGTTATGTTGGTTATTATGTGAAAATATGAAAGTTTCTTAGAAATCACAAAGGGTTGGAAATTAGATTTTGGTAAAAATGGAGTATAAAATTCAATTGACTATATCTCCTATTATATTTTGAATTTTTGAGTGTGGTCAAGTTCTAGAGTTAGATCTATAAGTTTTCTAACTTATCCAAGTGGAATCACTGAAAAGGTGAAGTATATTTTCGTGTGGACTGATTTTAGCAAAGGAGTCAAAAACTGCAAATTACCGAAAAGGCTACTGCCCAGAAGTTTAAAAGGGAATTTTCGGCAACTTAGCTTATAAAATAAATTTCGGCCTTTTGGGACATGAAAATATATGGTATAAAGTACCTCCTGTCCAAATATGAGCTCATTCCGAATTAAAATGAACAAGTTATGACTATTTCAATATTTAGGGTTTTCCGATGAAAACGCTATAATCAGAGTTCTATAACTCCGATGACCATGAAATTTAAACTGGGAGCTCAAATTAACTTGTGTAAGATCCTGTCAAGATTTGAGAATTTCTGGAGTTAAACTTGAGGTAGCTAATTTTTTAAGGAATTAATGAGAAATTGATTTTTGAAAAAATACTTAAGGGAGTTGAAAAATTATAAAAAATTACTTGTTGTGTATGAAATATATGTATATATGTTTGGGCAAAGGATAGAAAAATAACAAGTTGATTTGGTAATTTTTTATGAAAATGGTTTAGTTACGAACATATGAGTTAAATATGTTATGTGAAGTAACAAAATTGGAAAATAGAATTTTATGGCTTGGAAATCCTATATTGGGTATATACAGATTTTTGATAAGGGATTTGATTATTGGTGATGAAATCTTATGAGTATGTCATTTTTTAATGATTAAATGCATTATTGGTTAAAGTATAAACAATTGAAATAAATTGTTTATAAGTTTAAGAAGTGATAAAATATTTTTATAATATTAATAATATTAGATTATGAGTTTATTAAGTGTGTGATAATATTTGGATAAATTTAAATTCTTTAATATTTATCCTTGTTTTCATTTGATTAATGCTTATATCATTGTCATCATTCTCATACTTATATTGTGATGAAAGTCATCTTTGGCTTACGTGCATAGATGGACTTGGTATGATTATGACCAGGAATTATTCGGTATAATCATGACCGTAATGTGACGAATGATGTGGTGAAAGTCCTCAGTGGCCTGTAGTGCATTGATGAACAGTTTTTGGTATGGTTATGACCAGAGATTATTCGGTATAGTCATGACCATTGATAATTTAATGAATATCCTTTGCCCATAGTGCAGGGTTGATTCGATAATGTGGTTTAATTATTAAGCTGAGTCTCAGCGATAAAATTGATGAAAAACCTTTTTAAATCATAAAAGATAGTAGATTTTATTTTTTACTTGACTCTTTTAATGGATTGCTTGTTCCGCTGCAGTTAAACTTGATGTCTATTATATTTTATCAGTTTAACATTGTTGAAGGCTAATGATAATTTATTCTACATTACCTTAGTCATAATATTTCTTAGTGGGCTAGTTGAGCTCACCCTTTTACTTTCATTGTTCTCTTCAGGAAATGAAACGTAGCTGGGACTAGTTGGGGAATGGAATGACGGTCCGAGATGATAGCATTAGTAGTTCTCACCATATTATGAAATATTGTGATAATAAATGTAATAAGGACTTCATTGAGTTTGTATACTGTCTAGAGGACAATATACGTATTAAAACTCTGAGATTATGTTTTTTTATATTTTACACGACTGTTGTATAATTAAGTTATATTTGAATTTTGTACCATGTATTGGCGACTCAGAATGGGTGATGTATACCTATTTTGGGGGCGTCACAGTTGGTATCAAAGCTTAGGGATATGATCCCTGGCTGAGATGTGAGACAAGTACTAGGAGGGGATAGACGGGGAATTCCTTCGCTAGTATGACCTATCTAAGTTTATTTGGTATTTAATTGGTCGGTCAGAGTATAGGGATAACATGTGATATGTTAATTTGTTTAATTAACCCTTGTTTTGTGACAGTATTTGAGAATGACCTCTAAAAATTTTGAGATGTGCCATGGAGCAAAACAATATGAACGAGTCATATTACGAAGCTAAGTTTGCCGAATTATCCCGGTTTGCATCCCATTTGGTCGATAATGAGGAGAAAATGACGGGATTATTTCTAAGAGGTTTGAAACCCAATATACGTCAATACCTCATTTCTCACAAACTTTGCTTGTATGTAGATGTTGTGAACAGGGCTCAGTTATTGGAGTGCGATAATGAGTCAGCACCACCAAAAGGTAGCGAGTAACAACTTGATAATAATTATACCGGTCGCAACGGCCATCAGAACAATGATAACCATCGTGGGGGAAATTATCATGCCAAGAATGGTAACCACTTCGGTGGTAATCATTGCCAAGATAATAGAAGTGGAAATTTCAAGAATAGAAGGTCATTTAGCTCGATTTTGTCGTATAGTGAAGTCAAGTACAGCTGGAAATGTGGCACCAAAGGCTGATAAGGACAAAACAAAGTCAGTGGTTTTAGGAAGAGCATTTTTTGTGACTTCTCAAAAAGTGAGTAACCCGAACGAAGTTAGCACGAATTAGTTAATTATAAATTCTTGCGAAGTTTATACCTGATTAGATACCGATTCTACCCATTCTTTTATCTCTCTTGCTTGTGCTCAACGTTTAAATTTGACTTCGGAGTAATTAAACTTTGACTTATTAGTTAAAACTTCGATAGTAAAAACCTTCGTTACCTCCATTGTTTATAAATCTTGTTGATTCAAATCGACACTTTCACGTTACCTGTCGATCTTATCTCTTTGAAAATACTTGCCTTTGATGTGATTTTAGGAATCGATTGGTTAACTACTCATCAAGCTTTTTGTAAGGTTGTTAGCTTTTATATTCCTAACCAACCTGTTATGCGAATTCAAGCAACCAAATCACGAAAATCAATCATTGTCATATCAAGCCATAAGTAAAGAGCCTTGAGCCTTTATCGGGTGACTTCCTTGTGTGGAATGCACCGAAGCTCGACTTTTTGTAGGCGGTATCATGAATGACGATGACAAGTTGATAGGTATCAATATGACGTACTATCCAAGTCTTGGGATGAGGGTCACAGTTTTTAATGATATTTTTATCGTTAATAAATTTCCTGACGTATTTTCGAAGAACTTCCTGGCCTACCCCCAAAGCGTGAAAATGAATTTTGTATTGACCCCAGTACAAAAACCCATTTCGTATAACTTACAAATGATGAAGATAGAGTTAAAGACTCTAGGGACCCATGTGGTGATATTAAATATACGAGTAGAATCGACTCTAATCGATAAAGTTAAAGGCCGCTCAAGCTACACACCCGGAGCTGATGAATGTGAAGAAAAAGGTTCAAGAGGGTGTTATTCTAGAAGTAAGAGTTGATGAAGAGAGGAAATGTCAACCCTCGATTTTATTGGCCCATTACAAATCCTGGATCGAGTAGGAAATGTGGCCTATAAACTAATTTTACCGCCAAGTATGTCGTGTGTTCATAACGTTTTCAAGTATCGATGTTACGTAAATATGTGGATGACCCAAACCACATTATTAAATTAGAACCAGATGAGATAGCAGAAGATTTAACGTATGAGGAGATACGTTAAATCTTGGAAAGGAAGGATCGTATTCAACACTCAAAGGTTATACCTCAAGAGTTAGAATCTGAAATGAAGTCAAGGTATCCTCATCTCTTCGGCATACCAAGTACGTACGTAAATTTCGAGGGCGAAATTTCATAAGAGGGGAGATTGTGAGACCCCAAATTTTATGACTAAAGATTTAAATTTCTCGAATTTTTTTTTTAATATTATGATGTGGATTTGATATAATGTTTTAGTTGTGGGTGATATTTACAAATTTTGCAAAGTATGCAAGTTGTTATAAAATATTCGTTTGGTTGGGGAATATTCTTTTTGTAGGAAATATTCGTACGACGGCACAATCATTGGTGGACCCCACAATGGAAGTATTGTCGTAGTAAGAAAACGACAGAATTATCTTTTTATAAAAATAACGGCAGAAGTGTTACAATTAAAACTGTTGAACTACCCGGTAAAAAAAGTACAGTAATACGTTGGTTGCATAGTAGCACACGGTATTGGTTATTGATGTGACGCCCCCAAAATTAAGTATACATCACCCATCTTGGGTCGTCAGATACATGGTACAAAATTCAAATACAACTTACTAATACAACTGTCGTGTACAATACGACAAAATATAACTGCGAGTTTGAATACAATTATTGTTTACTAGAGATTATACAAACTCAAAAGGAGTCCTCATTACAATTAATAACACACTATTTCACAGAATAGGGAGGACTACTAATGCTATCCTCTGTACTGTCCATCCGTTCCTTGACTAGTCCCTGCTATGTTCTCATTTCCTGAAGAGAACAGTGAAAGAAAGGGTGAGCTCAACTAGCCCAGTAAGAAATATTATTACTAAGATAATGCAGAATAAATTATCGTTAGCCTTCAACAGTGTTAACCTGATAAAATATAACAACATAAAGTTTAACTACATAGGAACAAGCAATCTATTAAAAGAGTCAAGTAGAGAATAAAGTCTACTATCTTTTATAATTTAAAAGGTTTTTCATGACTTTTACCGATAGGACTCAGCTTAATAAATAATCCACATCATCGAATCACCCTTGCACTATGGCCAAGGATATTCTTTAGTATCACGATCACAAATTATCCATGTACTACAGCCAAGGACATTCGTGTATTCATTAATGGTAATGATCATGCCAACAACTGTCCATCAATGCACTACGGGCCAATGACAACTTTTACCACATCATTTGTAATAATACGGTCATGATTACACCGAATAATCCCTGGTCATAATCATACCAAGTCCATCTATGCACTACAGGCCACAGATGACTTTCAACATAATATAAACATGAGGATGATTACAATGATATAAGAATTCAATAAAACAAGTTCAAGAATTAATTTATCTAGGAACTAATAACGTCCAAATTGTCAACATGATACTACTTTGTAGAGTAAAATTCAAGAATGCTCAGAAGAATATTTCCATGAAAAGATACTAGATGAAGCGCAAATATCAAAGATATTCCACTAATTTCATGGAGTATAGAAGTCAAAGTTTTAACCAACTGAGTATAATAAAGAATGGAATAACAAAAGAAATCACCATGCATGCGATAGACCGCACAGGCAGGTTATTCCAACAGAATAATAAATAACGGAACCAGGTCCGGCGTAAAACGCACAGACAGGATATTCCAACAAAATAATAAAGAATGGAACCTGGACCAGTGTAAAACACACAGACAGGATGTTCCAATAAAATAATAATAAAGACAGAAGCAGGTCCGGTGTAAAACACACAGACAGGATGTTCTAACAGAATAATAATAAAGACGGAACTAGGTCCGGTGTAAAATACACAGACAGGATGTTCCAACAGAATAATAAAAGAATGTCACCAAGTATAGGGTAAACCACGTATACAGGTTATTCCAACAGAATAATAAGCAATGGAATAACAATAGTTCTCTTCATGAATAAGAAAGAATAACACCCCTTACATTAACTAATGAATGTGATAAATTGACTAAGTATAGTCATAATCAAAGTTAGACAAAGAGAATGAAGTTATGATGACTAATTACATTATAATTAACTAGAGTTGTGAATGGAAATGATTTGTAGGATTAAATTCAAGGAATGTGTATATTAAAGTGTAATCTATGCACGAGGCAAGTTTCTTAACCCTACTTGTTATCGTTATATAAGTGCTGAGTTCACCTTTCTACATTGAGTAAGTTCTCATTATTATTGATCAAGTCTGTTTTGTTATATTATAGCTTATTAATCTTTTAAGCATGATGCTGTTATACAATACTTATTTTATTGTATACCTTTTAAGATTTTATTCAAGTTAAATATTTAATTAATGTTAAATCTTGTTAGACTAGCGAACCCTTTATGATTCGACTAGTCCATAGTTGATGAGCGTTCTAAATTTCAGAATCCTTGATGAATTATCCAAACCAAACTTCCTTTGGTGCGGACTCAAACGTCAAACTGAGATGAACAACCCTGTATAGGGGATTACTTATGCGTTAGCATTAAGATATTGTGCACAGTATGGTACTAAGGGTTGACCCCCCTAAGTATGAGTAGAAGAGTCCATAGTCTTATAACTGTTAAAGGTTTAAAGTATAAGCCTTGATAACCTAGGACATATTTCATGACCCTCATAAATCTTTTGAGTTCTTGTTATTCATTCTTGATTCAAAAGTTGAGCTTTTATTTCAGAAGTCTTTGATTCACTCGCATGTTATTATATATTATTATTTCATTTTTATACTTGTGAGCAGTCATGCTCACTCTTGCGTAATAATAACATTGCAGTTAAGAATGAAAGGTACGATGAGCCTTCTACTAGCAAAGGCAAAGGCAAAGGCAAAGCTAATAAGTGATGAAGACTTATTTGTTTATGTTTCTGCATAGATGTTTAAGGTTAGTTTGACCTGGGATTGTATTTATTATTCAGATGTTGTAACCCTATAAGGGGAGGATTTTATTTCTATCTATTGCATGGTTTGCATTTATTATGGGTAGATAGATAGATGATATTTGTACATTGAACACCAAATCCCGTGGAATTTAAGTACCCGGATTTGGGGGTATCACACCGGCCACTTGGCCAGCAAGTAAAGTGTTTACTTGGTGGCTTAGTTACAAAGGAGGTGCACTAGTAAGGAGGTGGGGGAATTGGACAATTTTGTCCCTTCATTGGTTGCCTAATATAAGACCCCAACTTTTTGAATAAAAATGAATTTTCTATAATTATCATTTTTGAATATTATGGAATAAATTTAATATAATGTTATAGTTGTGGGTAATATTTATAAATTTTGCAAAGTATGCAAGTTGTCATATATTATTCAATTGGTCGGGGAATATTCATTTTAAACAGGAAATATTCGTACGACGGCACAATCATTGGTGGACCCCACAACAGAATTATTGTCGTATTAAGAAAATGACAAAAATATTTTATTGAAATAACGTCGGAAGTTTTACCGTTGATACTGTTGAACTACTCTGTAGTAAAAGTACAGTAATACGTGTGGCTGCATAGTAGCACACGGTATTGATTATTAAGTCTTACGTGATAAGTCACTCAGTTTTGCTTATTTTATGGACCCCCATTTACCTATTTTTCAAAAAAATTGGTAGAAAGTTATTCGGTATAATAATGGTGGGGGCCCACATGCGGGGCCCATGATTGAAAATGATTTTAGGGGTGGGGAGTATGTTAGTCACGGGAGGGAGTTAATATCATTGTATATATATATATATATATATATATGTTATTATGTATATGTTATATGATATATAATATATATATATATAATTATAATGGTGGGGCCCACAGTTGGAGGCTAGGAAAGTTGGATGACATGATTCACGGGAGAGTGAATTATTTTTCAATCAAACATATGCCTTATAATATATATATATATATATTATATTTTATTTAAAAGATTTTGCTTTAATTATGGACCGTCAGATTAAAGTAAATCAATCTGGACCGTTCATGGATTAGTTACTATGCATTCCATTTTCCTATAAATAGAAGCTCATTACTTCATTATTTTCTTACGAATTCACTGAACTCTAGAGAGAGAAACTATAGAGAGAGACTATAGAGAGATAGAAGAAAAGTATTCTGCTACTTAACTACTTTTATATTCAGTTTCTTTTACGGTAAGGGATATTATTCTTTTGTATTTAAGAAGAGAACTTCTGTTATTCCATTTCTTTATTATTCCATTGGAATAACCTATATACGCGGAATACCCTATACGTGGTGACATTCTTCTATTATTTTGTCTTTATTATTCCGTTGGAACATCATGTCTGTGCTATACGCCGGACCTGGTTCCGTTTTTATTATTCTGTCTTTATTTTCTGTTGGAACATCTTGTTTGTGCTTTATGTCTGACCTGGTTCCATCTTTATTATTTCATTCTTTATTATTTTGTTGGAACATCCTGTCGGTGTGATTTTCACCTAACCTGGTTCCATTATTATTATTCTGTTGGAATAACCTGCCTATGGGAAGTACCGCATGCATAGTGATTTTTGTTGTTATTCCATTCCTTATTATTTTCAGTTGGTTAAAATTTTGACTTCTATACTCCATGAAATTAGTGGAATATCCTTGATATTTGCGATTCATCTAGTATTTTTCATGGAAATATTCTTCTAAGAAATCTTGAATTTTACTCTATAAAGCAGTATCATGTTGACAATTTGGACGTTATTAGTTTCTGAATAACTTAATTCTTGAACTTGTTTTATTGAATTTTTATATCATTGTCATCATCCTCGTGTTTATATTTTTTTTGAAAGTCAGCTGTGGCCTGTAAAGCATGGATGGACTTGATATGATTATGACCAGGGCTTATTCGGTGTAATCATGACCATAATGTTACAAATGATGTGGTAAAAGTCCACATTGGCCCGTAGTGCATTGATGGACAGTTGTTGGCATGATCATGACCATTGATGAATACACAAATATCTTTGGCCAGTAGTGCATGGAATTTGTGGTCGTGACCCTAATGAATATCCTTGGTCGTAGTGCTGGGATGATGTGGATTATTTATTAAGCTGAGTCTCAGCGATAAAAGTGATGAAAAACTTTTTAAATCATAAAAGATAGTAGATTCTATTCTCTACTTGACTCTTTTAATGGATTGCTTGATCCGCTGTAGTTAAACTTGATGTTGTTATATTTTATCAATTTAATACTTTTGAAGGCTAACGATAATTTATTCTGCATTATCTTAGTCATAATATTTCTTACTAGGGTAGTTGAGCACACCCTTTCTTTCACTATTCTCTTCAGGAAATGAGAACATAGCAGGAACTAGTCGGGGAACGGAGTGATGGTCCATAGGATAGCATTAGTAGTCCTCACTATTATGTGAAATAGTGTGTTAATAATTGTAATGAGGACTCCTTTTGAGTTTGTATAATCTCTAGTAGACAATAATTGTATACAAACTCACAGTTATGTTTTATCGTATTGTACACGACAGTTGTATTAGTAAGTTGTATTTGAATTTTGTACCATGTATCTGACGACCCAAGATGGGTGATGTATACCTAATTTTGGGGGCGTCATAGTTGGTATCAAAGCTTAGGGATATGATCCCTGGCTAAGATGTGAGACTAGAACTAGGAGGGGAGAGACGGGGAATTCCTTCGCTAGTATGACCTACTTAAATTTATTTTGTATTTAAATTGGCTGGTCAGAGTTTAGAGATATTATGTTACATGTCAATTAACCTTTGTTTCGTGGCAGTATCTAAAAATGACATCCTAAAATGTTGAGAATAGCAATGGAGCACAAGAGACCGTTGAGTCTCTACATATCAATAATCAGGAGAATGCGCATCAGGAAGACGACAATCCTCATGCAAACAACAACGCTGACCAAATGATGAATGATGGATTGTTCAGAGGCTTTATGCAATTCATGCAACAGCAGGCGAGAGCGGCTCCTGTCCAAAATATAGGTGGAAACACTGGAAACTCTCGGGCGGTCACCGCTAAACAGTTCAAGGAGCTGGGACCACCGAAATTTAAGGGAGAGCCAAAACCACATATGGCGGAAGCATGGATAAAGAAGATCACCAAAATATTTGATGTCTTGGGATGCTCTGAAGAGCAAAAGGTTCCCTTTGCCGCCTTTATATTGCGCAGAGAGGCAGATTACTGGTGGGAATCGATAAAATGTACTCAACCTGTCGTACTAAAGATGTCTTGGGAGAAGTTCGAAGAGCTGTTCAACGAAAAATACTTTTCCAAGAGTATTCGTCACATGAAGGAGGTGGAGTTTATCAAATTGGAGCAAAACAATATGACCGTATCGCAATACGAGGCAAAATTTACGGAGTTATCCTGGTTTACGTCCCACTTGGTGGATAATGAAGAGAGAATGACGCGAATATTTTTAAGAAGTTTGAAGCTGGAGATACGTCAACATCTTATTTCTCATAAACTATGTTTGTATTCAGATGTTGTAAATAGGGCTCAGTTGGTGGAGCGCGATAACGAGTCAACGCAACCAAAAGAGAGGAGCTGGCAAAATGATAATACCAGTGAGAGCAGTCATCGAAGAGGTGACAACAAGCATGGAGGGAATCAACAGGCCAGAAATGGTAACCACTTCGGTGCTAATCAGGGCCAAAACAATAAGAATGGACATTTTAGGAAGAGGAGATTCAACAATGATGGAAACACGTCAGCACCAACACCCGTTATTAAGGAAGGAGAAAGACCACCTATCATATGCTTCAAATGCGAAGGGGAGGGACACATCAGTACAAATTGTGCGATGCCGTCCAAAGCATGTTATAATTGTAGAAGAGAAGGTCACTTAGCCCGATTTTGTCGTTCACCGAAGACAAATTCAGCTAGGATGGAGGCACCAAAGGATGTCCCAGAAAAGTCAAAGCCGGTAGTGCAAGGCCATCCCAGAAGAGCCCTGAGCCTTTATCGGGTGACTTCCTTGTGTGGAATGCACCGAAGCTAGACTTTCTGTAGGTGATGTCATGAATGACGATGACAAGTTGATAGGTATCAATGTGACGTACTATCCAAGTCTTGGGATGAGGGTCACAGTTTTGAATGATATTTCTATCGTTAATAAATTTCCTGACGTATTTTCGAAAAACTCCCTGGCCTACCCCCAAAGCATGAAAATGAATTTTGTATTGACCCCAGTACAAAAACCCATTTCGTATAACTTACAAATGATGAAGATAGAGTTAAAGACTCTAGGGACCCAAGTGGTGATATTAAATATACGAGTAGAATCGACTCTAATCGATAAAGTTAAAGGCCGCTCAAGCTAAACACCCGGAGCTGATGAATGTGAAGAAAAAGGTTCAAGAGACTATTATTCTAGAAGCAAGAGTTGATGAAGACAGGAAATCTCAACCCTCAATTTTATTGGCCCATTAAAAATCCTGGATCGAGTAGGAAATGTGGCCTATAAACTAATTTTACCGCCAAGTATGTCGCATGTTCATAACGTTTTTCACGTATCGATGTTACGTAAATATGTGGATGACCCGAACCATATTATTAAATTAGAACCAGACGAGATAGCAGAAGATTTAACGTATGATGACATACGTGTTAAAATCTTGGATAAGAAGGATCGTATTCAACACTCAAAGGTTATACCTCAAGAGTTAGAATCTGAAATGAAGTCAAGGTATCCTTATCTCTTCGGCATACCAAGTACGTACGTAAATTTCGAAGGCAAAATTTCATAAGGAGGGGAGATTGTGAGACCCCAAATTTTATGAATAAAGATTTAAATTTCTCGATTTTTTTTAATATTATGGTGTGGATTTGATATAATGTTATAGTTATGGGTGATATTTACAAATTTTGCAAAGTACGCAAGTTGTTATAAAATATTCGTTTTGTTGGGGAATATTCTTTTTGTAGGGAATATTCGTACGACGGCACAATCATTGGTGGACCCCACAACGAAAGTATTGTCGTAGTAAGAAAACGACAAAATTATCTTTTTATAAAAATAACGGCAGAAGTGTTACCATGAAAACTGTTGAACTACCCGGTAGTAAAAGAACAGTAATACGCGTGGTTGCATAGTATCACACGGTATTAGTTATTGATGTGACGCCCCAAAAATTAGTTATACATCACCCATCTTGGGTCGTCAGATACATGGTACAAAATTCAAATATAACTTACTAATACAACTGTCGTGTACAATACGACAAAACATAACTGCGAGTTTGAATACAATTATTGTCTACTAGATATTATACAAACTCAAAAGGAGTCCTCAATACAATTATTAACACACTATTTCAAAGAATAGTTAGGACTACTAATGATATCCTCTGGACCGTCACTCTGTTCCCCGACTAGACCCTGCTATGTTCTCATTTCCTGAAGAGAACAGTGAAAGAAAGGGTGAGCTCAACTAGCCCAGTAAGAAATATTATGACTAAGATAATGCAGAATAAATTATCGTTACCCTTCAACAGTGTTAAACTGATAAAATATAACAACATCAAGTTTAACTGCAGCGGAACAAGCAATCCATTAAAAGAGTCAAGTAGAGAATAAAATCTACTATCTTTTATGATTTAAAAGATTTTTCATGACTTTTACCACTTGGACTCAGCTTAATAAATAATCCACATCATTGAATCACCCCTGGACTACGGCCAAGGATATTCTTTTGTATCACGACCACAAATTATCCATGCACTACAGCCAAGGACATTCGTGTATTCAATAATGGTCATGATCATGCCAACAACTGTCCATCAATGCACTACGGGCTAATGACAACTTTTACCACATCATTTGTAACATTACGGTCATGATTACACCGAATAATCCCTGGTCATAATTATACCAAGTCCATCTATGCACTACAGGCCATGGATGACTTTCAACATAATATAAACATGAGGATGATGACAATGATATAAGAATTAAATAAAACAAGTTCATGAATTAATTTATCTAGGAACTAATAACGTCCAAATTGTCTACATGATACTGCTTTGTAGAGTAAAATTCAAGAATGCTCTGATGAATATTTTCATGAAAAGATACTAGATGAAGCGCAAATATCAAAGATATTCTACTAATTTCATGGAGTATAGAAGTTAAAGTTTTAACCAACTGAGTATAATAAAGAATGGAATAACAAAAGAAATCACCATGCATGCGATAGACCGCACAGGTAGGTTATTCCAATAGAATAATAAATAACGGAACCAGGTCCGGCGTAAAACGCACCGACAGGATATTCCAATAGAATAATAAAGAATGGAACCATGTCCGGCGTAAAACACATAGACAAGATGTTCCAACAGAATAATAATAAAGACGGAACCAAGTCCGGTGTGAAACACACAGACAGGATGTTCTAACAGAATAATAATAAAGACAGAACCAGGTCCGGTGTAAAACTACACAAACAGGATGTTCCAACAGAATAATAGAAGAATGTCACCAAGTATAGGGTAAACCGCGTATATAGGTTATTCCAACAGAATAATAAGCAATGGAATAACAACAGTTCTCTTCATGAATAAGAAAGAATAACACCCCTTACATTGACTAATGAATGTGATAAATTGACTAAGTATAGTCATAATCAAAGTTAGACAAAGAGAATGAACTTATGATGACTAATTACATTATAATTAACTAGAGTTGTGAATGGAAATGATATGTAGGATTAAATTCAAGGAACGTGTTTATTAAAGTGTAATCTACGCACGAGGCAAGTTTCTTAACCCTACTTGTTATCGTTATATAAGTGATGAGTTCACCTTTCTACATTGAGTAAGTTCTCATTATTATTGATCAAGTCCGTTTTGTTATATTATAGCCTATTAATCTTTTAAGCATGATGCTGTTATACAATAGTTATTGTATTGTATACCTTTTGAGATTTTATTCAAGTTAAATATTCAATTACTATTAAACCTTGTTAGACTAGCGAACCCTTTATGATTCGACCAGCTCATAGTTGATAAGCGTTCTAAATTTCAGAACCCTTGATGAATTATCCAAACCAAACTTCCTTTGGTGCGGACTCAAATGTCAAACTGAGATGAACAACCATATATAGGGGATTACTTATACGTTAGCATTAAGATATTGTGCACAGTATGGCACTAAGGGCTAATCTCCGTAAGTACGAGTAGAAGAGTCCATAATCTTATAACTGTTAAAGGTTTTAAGTATAACCCTTGATAACCTAGGACATAGTTCAAGGTCTTATGACCCTCAGAAATCATTTGATTTCTTGTTATTCATTCTTGATTCAAAAGTTGAGCTTTTATTTCAGAAGTCTTTGATTCACTCGCATGTTATTATATATTGTTATTTCATTTTTATACTTGTGAGCAATCATGCTCACTCTTGCGTAATAATAATATTGCTGTTAAGAACGAAAGGTACGATGAGCCTTCTACTAGCAAAAGCAAAGGCAAAGGCAAAGGCAAAGGCAAAGCTAATAAGTGATGAAGGCTTGTTATTTGATTTTAAGAATGTTATTGTAAAGAATTGATGTTGTTAAGACTTATTTATTTATTTTTCTGCACAGATGTGTAAGGTTAGTTTGACCTGGGATTGTATTTATTATTCAGATGTTGTAACCTCATAAGGGGAGGATTTTATTTCTATCTATTGCATGGTTTGCATTTATTATGGGTAGATAGATATATGATATTTGTACAGTGAAGACCAAATCCTGTGGAATTGAAGTATCCGGATTTGGGGGTATCACACTGGCCACTTGGCCACCAAGTAAAGTGATTACTTGGTGGCTAAGTTACAAAGGAGGTGCACTAGTAAGGAGGTGGGGGAATTGGACAATTTTGCCCCTTCGTTGGTTGCCTAATGTAAGACCCCAACTTTTTGAATAAAAATGAACTTTCTATAATTATCATTTTTGAATATTATGGAATTAATTTAATATAATGTTAAAGTTGTGGGTAATATTTATAAATTTTGCAAAGTATGCAAGCTGTCATATATTATTCGATTGGTCGGAGAATATTCGTTTTGAACAGGAAATATTCGTACGACAGCACAATCATTGGTGGACCCCACAACAGAATTATTGTCGAATTGAGAAAACAAAAAAAATATTTTATTGAAATAACGACGGAATTTTTACTATTAATACTGTTGAACTACTCGGTAGTAAAAGTACAGTAATACGCGTGGTTACATAGTAGCACACGGTATTGATTATTAAGGCTTACGTGATAAGTCACTCAATTTTGCTTATTTTATGGACCCCTATTAACCTATTTTTCAAAATAATCAGTAGAAAGTTATTCGGTATAATAAAGGTGGGGGGCCACATGTGGGGCCCATGATTGAAAATGATTTTGGGGGTGGGGGAGTATGTTAGTCATGGGAGGGAGTTAATATCATTGTATATATATATATATATATATATATATATATATATATATGTTATTATGTATATGTTATATGATATATAATATATGTATATTATATATATATATATATATATATAATTATAATGGTGGGGCCCACAGTTGGAGGCTATTATTGTGCTGGGAAAGTTGGATGGCATGATTCACGGGATAGTGAATTATTTTTCAATCAAACATGTGCCTTATAATATATATATATATATATATATATATATATATATATATATATATATATTATATTTTACTTAAAAGATTTTACTTTAATTATGGACCGTCAGATTAAAGTAAATCAATCTGGACCGTTCATGGATTAGTTACTATGCATTCCATTTTTCTATAATTAGAAGCTCATTCCTTCATTATTTTCTTACGAATTCACTGAACTCTAGAGAGAGAAACTATAGAGAGAGACTATAGAGAGATAGAAGAAAAGTATTTTGCTACTTAACTACTTTTATATTCAGTTTCTTTTACGGTAAGGGATATTATTCTTTTGTATTTAAGAAGAGAACTTCTGTTATTCCATTTCTTTATTATTCTGTTGGAATAACCTATATACGCGGAATACCCTATACGTGGTGACATTCTTCTATTATTCTATCTTTATTATTCTGTTGGAACATCATGTCTGTGCTATATGCCGGACCTGGTTCCGTTTTTATTATTCTGTCTTTATTTTCTGTTGGAACATCTTGTCTGTGTTTTATGTCGGACCTGGTTCCGTCTTTATTATTTCATTCTTTATTATTCTGTTGGAACATCATGTCGGTGTGATTTTCACCTGACCTGGTTCCATTATTATTATTCTGTTGGAATAACCTGCCTATGCGAAGTACCGCATGCATGGTGATTTTTGTTGTTATTCCATTCCTTATTATTCTCAGTTGGTTAAAATTTTGACTTCTATACTCCATGAAATTAGTGGAATATCCTTGATATTTGCGCTTCATCCAGTATTTTTCATAGAAATATTCTTCTGAGAAATCTTGAATTTTACCCTACAAAGCAGTATCATGTTGACAATTGGACGTTATTAGTTCCTGAATAACTTAATTTTTGAACTTGTTTTATTGAATTTTTATATCATTGTCATCATCCTCATGTTTATATTTTTTTGAAAGTCATCTGTGGCCTGTAAAGCATGGATAGACTTGGTATGATTATGACCAGAGATTATTCGGTGTAATCATGACCGTAATGTTACAAATGATGTGGTAAAAGTCCTCATTGGCCCGTAGTGCATTGATGGACAGTTGTTGGCATGATCATGACCATTGATGAATACACAAATATTTTTGGCCCGTAGTGTATGGAATTTGTGGTCGTGACCCTAATGAATATCCTTGGCCGTAGTACAGAGATGATGTGGATTATTTATTAAGCTGAGTATCAGCGATAAAAGTGATGAAAAACTTTTTAAATCATAAAATATTGTAGATTCTATTCTATACTTGACTCTTTTAATGGATTGCTTGATCCGTTGCAGTTAAACTTGATGTTGTTATATTTTATCAATTTAACATTGTTGAAGGCTAACGATAATTTATTCTGCATTATCTTAGTCATAATATTTCTTACTGGGCTAGTTGAGCTCACCCTTTCTTTCACTGTTCTCTTTAGGAAATGAGAACATAGCAGGGACTAGTCAGGGAACAGAGTGACGGTCCATAGGATCGCATTAGTAGTCCTCACTATCCTGTGAAATAGTGTGTTAATAATTGTAATGAGGACTCCTTTTGAGTTTGTATAATCTCTAGTAGATAATAATTATATTCAAACTCACAGTTATGTTTTATCGTATTGTACACGACAGTTGTATTATTAAGTTGTATTTGAATTTTGTACCATGTATCTGACGACCCAAGATGGGTGATGTATACCTAATTTTGGGGGCATCACAGTTGGTATCAAAGCTTAGGGATATGATCCCTAGCTAAGATATGAGACTAGAACTAGGAGGGGAGAGACGGGGAATTCCTTCGCTAGTATGACCTACTTAAATTTATTTTGTATTTAAATTGGTTGGTCAGAGTTTAGAGATATTATGTTACATGTCAATTAACCTTTGTTTTGTGGCAGTATCTAAAAATGACATCCGAAAATGATGAGAATAGCAATGGAGCACAAGAGACCGTTGAGTCTCTACATATCAACAATCAGGAGAATGTGCATCAGGAAGGCGACAATCCTCATGCAAACAACAACACTGACCAAATGATAAATGATGGATTGTTCGGAGGCTTTATGCAATTCATACAACAGCAGGCGAGAGCGGCTCCTGTCCAAAATGTAGGTGGAAACACTGGAAACTCTCGTGCGGTCACCGCTAAACAGTTCAAGGAGCTGGGACCACCGAAGTTTAAGGGTGAGCCAAAACCACTTATGGTAGTAGCATGGATAAAGCAAATCACCAAAATATTTGATGTCTTGGGATGCTCCGAGGAGCAAAAGGTTCCCTTTGCCTCCTTTATGTTGCGATGAGAGGCAGATTACTGGTGGGAATCGATAAAACGTACTCAACCTGCCGTACTGAAGATGTCTTGGGAGAAGTTCCAAGAGCTGTTCAACGATAAATACTTTTTTGAAAGTATTCGTCACATGAAGGAGGTGGAGTTTATCAAATTGTAGCAAAATAATATGATCGTGTCGCAATACGAGGCAAAATTTGTGGAGTTATCCTGGTTTGCGTCCCACTTGGTGGATAATGAAGAGAGAATGGTGCGAATGTTTTTAATAGGTTTGAAGCTGGAGATACGTCAACATCTTATTTCTCATAAACTGTGTTTGTATTCAGATGTTGTAAATAGGGCTCAGTTGGTGGAGTGCGATAACGAGTCAACGCAACCAAAAGATAGCAGCCGGCAAAATGATAATACCAGTGAGAGCAGTCATCGAAGCGGTGACAACAAGCATGGAGGGAATCAACAGGCTAGAAATGGTAACCACTTCGGTGGTAATCAGGGCCAAAATAAAAAAAATGGATATTTCAAGAAGAGGAGATTCAACGATGATGGAAAGACATCAGCACCAGCACCTGTTGTTAAGGAAGGAGAAAGACCACCTATCATATGCTTCAAATGCGAAGGGGAGGGACACATCAGTACAAATTGAACGATGCTGTCCAAAGCATGTTATAATTGTGGAAGAGAAGGTCACTTAGCCCGATTGTTTCATTCACCGAAGATAAATTCAGCTAGGATGGAGGCACCAAAGGCCGTCCCAGAAAAGTCAAAGCCGGTAGTGTAAGGAAGAGCGTTTGTTGTGACCTCCCAGAAAGCAAGGAACCCGAATGAAGTCATCACGGGTAAGCTTATCATAAACTCTAGCGAAGTCTATACTTTATTTGATACCTGATCTATCCATTCTTTTATTTCTCCTACTTGCGCTTAACGATTAAATTTGAGTCCGAAGAAATTAGACTTTGACTTATTTGTGGAAACTCCATTGGGAGAAACCTTCATTACATCCACTATTTATAAGTCTTGTTTGGTTCAATTCGGTACCCTCACATTACCTGTCGATCTTATTTCATTGAAAATACTTGCATTTGACGTGATTCTAGGGATTGATTGGTTAACTACTCATCATGCAAAAATTGATTATTTTCGTAAGGTTGTTAGCTTTAATATTCCTAACCAATCTGTTATGTGAATTCAAGCTACCAAACCATTAAAATCAATCACTGTCATCTCAAGCCATAAAGCTATTCGTTTATTGAAAAATAAATGTCAAGCTTTCTTAGCTCATGTCACGGATCTAAACAAAAATACGTCGATTTTGAATGATATTTCTATTGTTAATGAATTTCCTGACGTATTCCCTGAAGAACTTCCTGGCCTACCCCAGAGCGTGAAATTGAATTTTGTATCGACCTTGAACCTGTTACAAAACCTATTTCCAAAGCCTCATATCGAATGGCTCCTATTGAACTTCATGAGTTAAAGACCCAACTGCAGGATTTGTTAGACATTGGCTTTATTCATCCTAGTACTTCTCCTTAGGGTGTTCCTGTTCTATTCGTGAAGAAGAAAGATGGGAGTATGCGACTTTGTATTGATTATCGGGAGTTGAATCACGTCACCATCAAAAATAGGTACCCATTGCCACATATTGATGACCTGTTTGACCAGTTGCAAGGAGCCAAATTCTTTTCAAAGATTGATCTTCATTCCAGATATCACCAATTGAAGATTAGAACCGATGACATTCTAAAGACGGATTTCAGAACTCGATACGGGCATTATGAATTCCTAGTCATATCCTTAGTCATGTCCTTTGGATTGACTAACGCTCCTGCTGCCTTCATGGATATGATGAACCGAGTATTCAAGGAATATTTGGATCACTTTGTGGTCATCTTTATTGATGACATCCTTATTTATTCCAAAAGCCGTGAAGATCATGAGCAACACTTGAGGCTGATACTTCAAAAGCTTCGTGAATATAAGCTTTATGCCAAGTTGAAGAAATGCGAGTTCTGGCTTGAGGAAGTAGTATTCCTTGGGCACGTGGTATCAAGTCATGGAATATCTATTGACCCAGCAAAGATTGTAGCTATTCAAAGCTGGGAGCAACCTAAATCAGTGACCGAAGTACGTAGCTTTCTCGGCTTAGCTGGTATTTATCGAAGATTCGTAGAAGGGTTTTCTCAAATCGCTACTCCACTAACTCAGCTGACTCGGAAAGATACAAAGTTCGGTTGGAGCGAGGAATGTGAGAAGAGTTTTTAAGAACTCAAGAGGAGACTCATTTCAGCACCTATTTTGACAATACCATCTGGTTCGGAGGGATTTGTCATCTACAGTGATTCTTCGGGCAAAGGATTAGGATGTGTTCTCATGCAACATGGGAAAGTCATAGCCTATGCCTCACGACATCTCAAAGAATATGAGAGGAATTATCCTACTCATGATCTAAAGTTGGCAGCTATTGTCTTCGCACTAAAGATTTGAAGGCATTACTTGTATGGGGAGAAAGTGGAGATCTTTATGGATCATAAAAGCCTCAAATATTTCTTCATTCAAAAGGAACTCAACATGCGACAATGACGTTGGCTTGAACTGTTGAAAGATTAGGATCATACCATCCAATACCATCCTGGAAAAGTGAACGTGGTAGCTGACGCATTGAGTAGAAGATCATATACGGGTACGAGTGTAATATTGACAACACAAAAGCCCATTTTGTGTGACTTGCAAAGGATGGAGATAAAGTTAAAGACTCCAGGGACCCATGTGATGATGGTGAATGTACGAGTAGAACCGACTTTAATTAATAAAGTTAAAGCAGCTCAAGCTATAGACCTGGATCTGATGCGTATGAGGAAGAAAGTGCAAGAAGATGCTATGCCAGAAGCAAGAATCGATGAAGAAGGAATACTTCGAGTCAACTCCAGACTTTGTGTTCCTAACGACATTGATTTAAAGTATAAAATCATGATGGAGGCGCACAACACACCATTTGCAATTAATCCTGGGAGTACTAAAATGTATCATGATCTTTATCATACATTTTGGTGGGGCAATATGAAGAGAGAGATAGCGTTGTTTATCTCAAGGTGTCTAACGTGTTAACGAGTCAAGGAAGAGCATAAAGTACCAAAAGGTTCATTGCAACCACTTGAAATTCAAGAATGAAAGTGGGAGCACATTACCATGGATTTCGTTACCGATCTTCCCAAAGTTTCTCAAGGCATAGATGCGATTCGGGTCATTGTTGATAGATTGACTAAGTCTGCTCACTTCTTACCAATACGAGAAACTTATACACTTGAACGTCTTGCTCGTATGTACATAAACGAGGTTGTAAGATTACATGGTATGCCAGTATCCATAGTTTCTGATCGAGATCCAAGATTCACATCAAGATTTTGGGTTAGTTTGCAAAAAGCTATGGGCACGGATTTACGATTTAGCTCGATATATCATCCTCAGGCGGACAGACAGTCGGAGAGGACTATTCAAACTCTTGAAGATCTATTAAGACTATGTGTTCTTGATTTCAAAGGAAGTTGGGACAAGTTCTTACCATTAGTGGAGTTTTCCTATAACAACAGTTATCAAGCAAGTATTGACATGGCTCCATTCGAAGCGTTGTATGGAAGAAAGTGTCGTTCTCTAGTATGCTGGGATGAGGTGGGTGAAGCAACGTTGTTGGGACTGGAGTTGGTACATATGACTACAGAAAAGATTCAAACAATCTGACAACGTATAAAAACCTCACAAGATCTACAAAAGAGTTATGTTGATCTTCATCGAAAGGACGTGGAATTCGATATAGGAGATCATGTGTTGTTACGTGTTGCTCCATGGAAAGGGGTTACGAGATTTAGAAAGAGAGGAAAGCTCAATCCTCAATTCATTGGCCCATTTTTAATCCTCGATCGAGTAGGAACTGTGGCCTATAGACTCGCTTTACCGCCAAGTATGTCTCGTGTTCATAACATTTTTCACATATCCATGTTACGTAAATATGTGGAAGACCCGAACCACATTATTGAGTTGGAACCGGATGAAATAACGGAAGATTTAACGTATGAAGAGGTTCCTGTTCATAGCCTGGATAAGAAAGAACATATTCTACGCTACAAGGTTATACCTCAAGTCAAAGTTTTGTGGAGAAACCACGATGTTGAGGAAATGACCTGGGAGTTAGAATCTAAAATGAAGTAAAGGTATCCTTACCTCTTCGATTAACCAGGTACGTACCCTAATTTCGAGGGCAGAATTTCTTAAGAAGGGGAGGTTGTAAGACCCCAACTTTTTGAATAAAAATGAATTATCTATAATTATCATTTTTGAAAATTTTGGAATGAATTTAATATAATGTTATAGTTGTGGGTAGTATTTATAAATTTTGCAAAGTATGCAAGTTGCCATATAATTTTCGATTGGTCGGGGAATATTCATTTTAAACAGGAAATATTCGTACGACGACACAATCATTGGTGGACCCCACAACAGAATTATTGTCGGATTGAGGAAAACGACAAAAATATTTTATTAAAATAACAGTGAAAGTTTTACCGTTGATACTGTTGAACTATTCGGTATTAAAAGTACAGTAATACGCGTGGTTGGATAGTAGCACACGGTATTGATTATTAAGGCTTACGTGATAAGTCACTCAGTTTTGCTTATTTTATGGACCCCCATTTACCTATTTTTCAAAATAATCGGTAGAAAGTTATTCGGTGTAATAAAGGTGGGGTCCATATGTGGGGCCCATGATTGAAAATGATTTTGGGGGTGGGGGAGTATGTTAGTCACGGGAGGGAGTTAATATCATTATATATATATATATATAGGTTATTATGTATATGTTATATGATATATAATATATGTATATTATATATATATATATATATAATTATAATGGTGGGCCCACAGTTGGAGGCTATTATTATGCTGGGAAAGTTGGATGACATGATTCACGGGAGCGTGAATTATTTTTCAATCAAACATGTCCCTTATAATATATATATATATATATATATATATATATATATATATATATATATATATATATATATATATTATTTGATTTAAAAGATTTTGCTTTAATTATGGACGTCAGATTAAAGTAAATTAATATGGACCGTTCATGGATTAGTTACTATGCATTCCATTTTCCTATAAATAGAAGCTCATTTCTTTATTATTTTCTTACGAATTCACTAAACTCTAGATAGAGACACCAGTACAAAGTACCTAATAGACAACGCTTAATAGACAACGTTTTTTATAAAAACGTTGTGGTTTTTTTTTTTACAACGTTTTAGAAAAAACGTTGTAAATACACATGCAAAAACGTTATCTATTTAAAAGGGTATTTTTTTGGTTTTAAATAGATAACGTTTTTTAAAAAAAATGTTGTGTAGGTCAAAAACACGGAGCAAAAAATCGGCCTTAAGTGAAAACTTAAAATTAAAAGATAAAGTGTTTTGTCTGTGCTCGTGAGTTCATTTTCGTTCATTTCTTAAATTTTCATCGTCTCTTTCGGTTTTTCTCTCATTTTTTTCTTCTGTTTTGGGGCTAGATTTTCATTCGAAAGTTTTCATCTCTTTAGATTTGTTCTAGAATTATACAGGATCAACCCTAGGAGGAGCTGGACATAAGCCATAAATCGTCTCGAAGAAACCCTAAAAGGAGGCTAGAATCATGAAGAGCATGAAGCCACTTAAGCAACTGAAGCTCTCCGTACCTACTCAAGAAACACCTATCACCAATTTCTTGTAAGCTCTCTCTTCGATTTGCTTCAGCCACTACCGTTGTCGCCGCATCAACCTCTTCTATCTATGGCTTCCACCGTCCCGGAGTCATCGAGTCAAAGAATGACGCCGGAGCTTCGAAGACGTTCCCTCAGCAGGCCGGCACCATCCGCAAGACAAAGGCCGCGCTTGCAAGGTCTTCTATCCTTCTCTCTCCTTATTATCTCTTAGATCTGTTGTTCTTCTTCTGATTCTACGTTTTCAAATCTTTAATCTGGATTGTTACGTGTATATATATATATATCTTCATTTTGTATCTATTTATACATTTGGGGTACAGTGATTTCAAGGGAATTGTCAATTAGATATACATAAATGTATTGTTTCGAGTTTTAATATCTATTTGTATAGATCTTAGTGTTCCTTTTTTTCTGTTAATTTTTGCATATCTGCTATACATGTGGTTTCATTTTAGTAATACTCAGTTGACCTGACTGTACCTTTTCCTAAATCTAGCTATATTATCTTTCTCTCTCTCTTTCTTTTTTGGTAAGTTAATTATATCTGTTTGTTTATAACTATCTGAGAAATATTATTCTAGTTAGTGTTGAACTGGTATATTCAGATCTCTAATATAAAATTTGTTATGAGGAATAACTTATCAAGTAATATTCTTTGAAACTCCTATTTGCTTATGTATTCTGATGCAAATTGTTTCAACTGTACCTTGGAACTTCCAATCCAACTTTCATTATTCCAAGGTTAATGAAAATCATCTATATCTAGCATCTAGTTATGATTACCATGTATTAAGGCAACCTTCTGTTTTGATAATCCTTCCACGCAGAATGTATATTATTGGATCCACGGTGTTTAAATGTTAGAATATCCTTATTGCTAGAGTTTATTTAAGCTGTTAGAGCTCATGAATAGGTCTGTTAATTGATTCTTGAGTAGTGCCGTTATGTCCAGTAGTCTCTTCATGATGGATTCCTTCTGCTCTTGTTTTCCATGTGGTTAAGATGATCTGATGATGCTTTCTAGTTAATGACCATCTTATGATTGTGTACAAATCTTCATGATGGATTCCTTCTGCTCTTGTTTTCCATATGTGGTTAAGGTCTGATGATGCTTTCTAGTTAATAACCATCTTATGATTGTGTACAGGTTGATTTTTATCAACCTAATAGTGATGAGGAGAAGGAGATGCTTAGTTGATTTTTATCCTTATTGTAATTCTCAGGTCTGTGTGTGGGTGGATGTGCTGCACTTCAGATCTCATCGTCAAAGTATGGTCAACAATAATAAGAATACTGTTGGAGCTAGAGAGCCCATGCACTTTAATGCTCTTAATGACTGTAAAGGGGTTGTATATTCGTGGCTTTCTAAGAAACTCTCAGCAGATGATGCAAATTATGCATTCCGAATATTATCTGCATGTAAAGTTAATAAAGGTTCAGATTTTTCCTCTATTTTATTTCCATGATGATTGATATGAACTTGTTAGAATTTCAAGCTCTCTAAGGAGACACTAAAATATTCATAGACACTTTTTATGGGTAATATATCCTTTAGAACAGAAAATTTCTTATTAATATATCCTAGGAAAATTGCTTGATAATATATCCTTTGAACCGTTTGCTAACTTGAAATTTTAGTAACTATTCAGCCTTGTTGAAACTTCGACTCACTGCTATACATTACTTTTTGGAATGTAAATCGAAGGTGAGTCATAGTTTCAACAAGGCTGAATAGTTACTGAAATTTCTGGTCTTTTTGATATACTATGTACATGATCTAATTTAGTTTGTAAATCATTTCTCTCATACATGTATTAGCATGTAGCATGATCACTTAGATAAACTTTTCAGCGAGAGGCATATGGCTCTCTTTAAATGCACATTTTCCTATTTTATATGCCATGATTTCTCTGAATGATTATGGTTTGTACATGTAGTTTGTCCTTTGGAATTTAAACAACCATCTGAAGTTATTAAAGCATGCCATAATGTTGCTGCTCCCAGTCCTTGTTGTAGCTCATTAAACAATTACATTGCCGGAATACAAAAGCAAATGCTGATCACAAATAGGCAGGCCATAATCTGTGCAACAGTATTTGGTTCCATGCTAAAGAAAGCTGGGGTTCTGACAGATGTTTATGAACTTTGTGATGTTGACTTAAAAGATTTTAGTATCCAAGGTAAATTATTTGTCAACAAGGAGCTTATACTGTTTTCAATGGCTGATCTTCAGAGGTCCATTCGGTTGATGGTCTAAAACCAGGCCAAAGAAAGATTCTTTTCTATTCTTTCAAAAAGAAGTTTACTAAGGAAGCCAAAGTTGCTCAATTCTCTGGTTATGTGGCTGAGCACTCGGCTTACCATCACGGTGAGCAGAGTCTTTTTAGTACCATTATTGGCATGGCTCAAGATTTTTTTGGCTGTAATAACATAAACCTTCTTCAATCGAATGGGGAATTAATTCAATAACTGGCATGAGGCTGCTTTATTTATGTGAAATCATTGCCTCTTCTCATATTGTTTACAGGGCAACTAATAATGGAAGGTTTTAAAGGAGCTAGAGAAGGCCACTAAGGGCAGACCGACTTGAACGATAGCAAGCCTGGCGATCTCCGATCTGCGATAGAGGAGGCATTTCTAGCAGAACAAGGGTTTACTGAGATGCTGATGGTTGAAATTAATGCAGCAGCTGGAAATTTAGATTATCTTGAAGCTATTTCTAGAGGCATCCAAGAGGTTACTGATTCGAATCAGGATCATGAATGCAACTCCCAAAACCAGGCAAGTTGCATTTCAAAGAGGCTCATTCATTAATATTGGTCATGTCGGTAACCACAGGGAAATAAGTGGTAACCTCACATTGTTGTGGCATTTTTTGGCAAGGTTCAAATGATGTGAAATTGGGTTTTCTACAAAAAGTATTGGCATAGATTATTGAATTTCGTGTTTTATTGAAGAAGTAGATTACCATGTGGCTCGAATTGCCTACCATACAAATCAGCCCTCTCATGATTAGGTTGACCCTTCCCAGACAAGGATCTGATTAAGATATTTTGTTTGTGCAGAAAGCATTTAAAAAGAAAAACACACGACCCTGTGAAGGTTGTGGCTCAAGTATTTCTCTTAATATTTCTACAAAAAAGGTTGATTAAGATATTTCTCTTGTTTTTTTCAGTTAACGAAATTAAAGCAATATTGCGGCATATGCAAGAAAATTTGGAATCGTTCAGACAACGGGAGTTGGGTGAGGCAACTGGAATCTGAACTATTTATTTCTTTTTCTTCTCATAGATTACATATGTAATTATTTTTTAAAATTTGTATAATGGATTCTGTACAAGGAGAAAGGTAAGATTATTGATCTCTTCTTTAAATATCTTAACCATATATTTATTTAATTGGTACTGGCATTCATCTTTAGCATGGACCTGATCTACAGAGTTTCGCACATCGGATGAGTTGGTCCAGACGATTGCACATTTTTATTATAAAGCAAAAAAGCCTTCATGGATGAGTGGAGCAACTTTATATTGACCATTTCAATTCTGATACAGGTACCCTTTTTCGTTTAAGTTTATAGCTGATTGTGCAGCCTTGAGTTGGTACTGGCATTCTGATTGTGCAGCCTTGAGTTGGTACCTGTAACCCTTCTAGGATACCTGCAATAGAAAGAGCAACCAACAAAATCTGGGAACCTTTTACAAGTTCAGTCTCATTGTCTTTGAAAGAAATTTAGTTTCACTTGTATTTTTTAATTCATGTTGTTTCATAATCAATGCTTGAGATATTTGAAACTGTAAACGAATGATATTATTGGGATCGATGTATTTTGAATGGTTGATACATTTTGGTTTTAAATTTAAATGAGAATTTAGACCTTTTAGCTATATATCATGGCATTAGTATATTGCAGGTGCATTGGTAATATAAGTGAACCATAATTTTTTTTTTTTTTTTTCTTTATCTACAACATTTTAAAAATGTTGTATAAATTGGTTAAAAATGTTGTCTAATATACTAAACAACAACGTTTTTATCCAAAAACCGTTGAGGAATCATACATTCTACAACGTTTTTAAGCATCTGCTAATTTTTGGAAGACAAATCTACAACGTTTTTTTTAAAAAAAACGTTGTGTATTGTGCTTAACTACAACGTTTTAAAAACGTTGTGTAAGAGTGTCAAATAGACAACACCCTTAACCACTACGTTTTTCTGACAGAAACCACAACGTTTTTTCCGCGTTGTCTATTTACTGTTTTGTAGTAGTGAGAAACTATAGAGAGAGACTATAGAGAGATAGAAGAAAAGTATTCTGCTACTTAACTACTTTTTTATTCAGTTTTTTTTACGGTAAGGGATATTATTCTTTTGTATTTAAGAAGAGAACTTATGTTATTCCATTTCTTTATTATTCTGTTGGAATAACCTGTATACCCGGAATACCCTATACGTTGTGATATTCTTCTGTTATTCTGTCTTTATTATTCCGTTGGAACATCCTGTCTGTGCTATACGCCGGACCTAGTTCCATTTTTATTATTCTGTCTTTATTTTCCGTTGGAACATCCTGTCTGTGCTTTATGCCGGACCTGGTTCTGTCTTTATTATTTCATTCTTTATTATTCTGTTGGAACATCATGTCGGTGTGATTTTCACCTGACATGGTTCCATTATTATTATTCTGTTGGAATAACCTGCCTATGCGAAGTACCGCATGCATGGTGATTTCTGTTGTTATTCCATTCCTTATTATTCTCAGTTGGTTAAAATTTTGACTTCTATACTCCATAAAATTAGTCGGATATCCTTGATATTTGCGCTTCATCCAATATTTTTTATGGAAATATTCTTCTTAGAAATCTTGAATTTTACTCTACAAAGCAGTATCATGTTGACAATTTGGACATTATTAGTTCCTGAATAACTGAATTCTTGAACTTGTTTTATTGAATTTTTATATCATTGTCATCATCCTCATGTTTATATTTTTTTGAAAGTCATCTGTGGCCTGTAAAGCATGGATAGACTTGGTATGATTATGACCAGAGATTATTCGGTGTAATCATGACCGTAATGTTACAAATGATGTGGTAAAAGTCCACATTGGCCCGTAGTGCATTGATGGACAGTTGTTGGCATGATCATGACCATTGATGAATACACAAATATTTTTGGCCCGTAGTGTATGGAATTTGTGGTCGTGACCCTAATGAATATCCTTGGCCGTAGTACAGAGATGATGTGGATTATTTATTAAGCTGAGTATCAGCGATAAAAGTGATGAAAAACTTTTTAAATCATAAAATATTGTAGATTCTATTCTATACTTGACTCTTTTAATGGATTGCTTGATCCGTTGCAGTTAAACTTGATGTTGTTATATTTTATCAATTTAACATTGTTGAAGGCTAACGATAATTTATTCTGCATTATCTTAGTCATAATATTTCTTACTGGGCTAGTTGAGCTCACCCTTTCTTTCACTGTTCTCTTTAGGAAATGAGAACATAGCAGGGACTAGTCAGGGAACAGAGTGACGGTCCATAGGATCGCATTAGTAGTCCTCACTATCCTGTGAAATAGTGTGTTAATAATTGTAATGAGGACTCCTTTTGAGTTTGTATAATCTCTAGTAGATAATAATTATATTCAAACTCACAGTTATGTTTTATCGTATTGTACACGACAGTTGTATTATTAAGTTGTATTTGAATTTGTACCATGTATCTGACGACCCAAGATGGGTGATGTATACCTAATTTTGGGGGCGTCACAGTTGGTATCAAAGCTTAGGGATATGATCCCTAGCTAAGATATGAGACTAGAACTAGGAGGGGAGAGACGGGGGAATTCCTTCGCTAGTATGACCTACTTAAATTTATTTTGTATTTAAATTGGTTGGTCAGAGTTTAGAGATATTATGTTACATGTCAATTAACCTTTGTTTTGTGGCAGTATCTAAAAATGACATCCGAAAATGATGAGAATAGCAATGGAGCACAAGAGACCGTTGAGTCTCTACATATCAACAATCAGGAGAATGTGCATCAGGAAGACGACAATCCTCATGCAAACAACAACACTGACCAAATGATAAATGATGGATTGTTCGGAGGCTTTATGCAATTCATACAACAGCAGGCGAGAGCGGCTCCTGTCCAAATGTAGGTGGAAACACTGGAAACTCTCGTGCGGTCACCGCTAAACAGTTCAAGGAGCTGGGACCACCGAAGTTTAAGGGTGAGCCAAAACCACTTATGGTAGTAGCATGGATAAAGCAAATCACCAAAATATTTGATGTCTTGGGATGCTCCGAGGAGGAAAAGGTTCCCTTTGCCTCCTTTATGTTGCGATGAGAGGCAGATTACTGGTGGGAATCGATAAAACGTACTCAACCTGCCGTACTGAAGATGTCTTGGGAGAAGTTCCAAGAGCTGTTCAACGATAAATACTTTTTTGAAAGTATTCGTCACATGAAGGAGGTGGAGTTTATCAAATTGTAGCAAAATAATATGATCGTGTCGCAATACGAGGCAAAATTTGTGGAGTTATCCTGGTTTGCGTCCCACTTGGTGGATAATGAAGAGAGAATGGTGCGAATGTTTTAATAGGTTTGAAGCTGGAGATACGTCAACATCTTATTTCTCATAAACTGTGTTTGTATTCAGATGTTGTAAATAGGGCTCAGTTGGTGGAGTGCGATAACGAGTCAACGCAACCAAAAGATAGCAGCCGGCAAAATGATAATACCAGTGAGAGCAGTCATCGAAGCGGTGACAACAAGCATGGAGGGAATCAACAGGCTAGAAATGGTAACCACTTCGGTGGTAATCAGGGCCAAAATAAAAAAAATGGATATTTCAAGAAGAGGAGATTCAACGATGATGGAAAGACATCAGCACCAGCACCTGTTGTTAAGGAAGGAGAAAGACCACCTATCATATGCTTCAATGCGAAGGGGAGGGACACATCAGTACAAATTGAACGATGCTGTCCAAAGCATGTTATAATTGTGGAAGAGAAGGTCACTTAGCCCGATTGTTTCATTCACCGAAGATAAATTCAGCTAGGATGGAGGCACCAAAGGCCGTCCCAGAAAAGTCAAAGCCGGTAGTGTAAGGAAGAGCGTTTGTTGTGACCTCCCAGAAAGCAAGGAACCCGAATGAAGTCATCACGGGTAAGCTTATCATAAACTCTAGCGAAGTCTATACTTTATTTGATACCTGATCTATCCATTCTTTTATTTCTCCTACTTGCGCTTAACGATTAAATTTGAGTCCGAAGAAATTAGACTTTGACTTATTTGTGGAAACTCCATTGGGAGAAACCTTCAGTACATCCACTATTTATAAGTCTTGTTTGGTTCAATTCGGTACCCTCACATTACCTGTCGATCTTATTTCATTGAAAATACTTGCATTTGACGTGATTCTAGGGATTGATTGGTTAACTACTCATCATGCAAAAATTGATTATTTTCGTAAGGTTGTTAGCTTTAATATTCCTAACCAATCTGTTATATGAATTCAAGCTACCAAACCATTAAAATCAATCACTGTCATCTCAAGCCATAAAGCTATTCGTTTATTGAAAAATAAATGTCAAGCTTTCTTAGCTCATGTCACGGATCTAAACAAAAATACGTCGATTTTGAATGATATTTCTATTGTTAATGAATTTCCTGACGTATTCCCTGAAGAACTTCCTGGCCTACCCCAGAGCGTGAAATTGAATTTTGTATCGACCTTGAACCTGTTACAAAACCTATTTCCAAAGCCTCATATCGAATGGCTCCTATTGAACTTCATGAGTTAAAGACCCAACTGTAGGATTTGTTAGACATTGGCTTTATTCATCTAGTACTTCTCCTTAGGGTGTTCCTGTTCTATTCGTGAAGAAGAAAGATGGGAGTATGCGACTTTGTATTGATTATCGGGAGTTGAATCACGTCACCATCAAAAATAGGTACCCATTGCCACATATTGATGACCTGTTTGACCAGTTGCAAGGAGCCAATTCTTTTCAAAGATTGATCTTCATTCCAGATATCACCAATTGAAGATTAGAACCGATGACATTCTAAAGACGGATTTCAGAACTCGATTACGGGCATTATGAATTCCTAGTCATATCCTTAGTCATGTCCTTTGGATTGACTAAACGCTCCTGCTGCCTTCATGATATGATGAACCGAGTATTCAAGGAATATTTGGATCACTTTGTGGTCATCTTTATTGATGACATCCTTATTTATTCCAAAAGCCGTGAAGATCATGAGCAACACTTGAGGCTGATACTTCAAAAGCTTCGTGAATATAAGCTTTATGCCAAGTTGAAGAAATGCGAGTTCTGGCTTGAGGAAGTAGTATTCCTTGGGCACGTGGTATCAAGTCATGGAATATCTATTGACCCAGCAAAGATTGTAGCTATTCAAAGCTGGGAGCAACCTAAATCAGTGACCGAAGTACGTAGCTTTCTCGGCTTAGCTGGTATTTATCGAAGATTCGTAGAAGGGTTTTCTCAAATCGCTACTCCACTAACTCAGCTGACTCGGAAAGATACAAAGTTCGGTTGGAGCGAGGAATGTGAGAAGAGTTTTTAAGAACTCAAGAGGAGACTCATTTCAGCACCTATTTTGACAATACCATCTGGTTCGGAGGGATTTGTCATCTACAGTGATTCTTCGGGCAAAGGATTAGGATGTGTTCTCATGCAACATGGGAAAGTCATAGCCTATGCCTCACGACATCTCAAAGAATATGAGAGGAATTATCCTACTCATGATCTAAAGTTGGCAGCTATTGTCTTCGCACTAAAGATTTGAAGGCATTACTTGTATGGGGAGAAAGTGGAGATCTTTATGGATCCATAAAAGCCTCAAATATTTCTTCATTCAAAAGGAACTCAACATGCGACAATGACGTTGGCTTGAACTGTTGAAAGATTAGGATCATACCATCCAATACCATCCTGGAAAAGTGAACGTGGTAGCTGACGCATTGAGTAGAAGATCATATACGGGTACGAGTGTAATATTGACAACACAAAAGCCCATTTTGTGTGACTTGCAAGGATGGAGATAAAGTTAAAGACTCCAGGGACCCATGTGATGATGGTGAATGTACGAGTAGAACCGACTTTATTAATAAAGTTAAAGCAGCTCAAGCTATAGACCTGGATCTGATGCGTATGAGGAAGAAAGTGCAAGAAGATGCTATGCCAGAAGCAAGAATCGATGAAGAAGGAATACTTCGAGTCAACTCCAGACTTTGTGTTCCTAACGACATTGATTAAAGTATAAAATCATGATGGAGGCGCACAACACACCATTTGCAATTAATCCTGGGAGTACTAAAATGTATCATGATCTTTATCATACATTTTGGTGGGGCAATATGAAGAGAGAGATAGCGTTGTTTATCTCAAGGTGTCTAACGTGTTAACGAGTCAAGGAAGAGCATAAAGTACCAAAAGGTTCATTGCAACCACTTGAAATTCAAGAATGAAAGTGGGAGCACATTACCATGGATTTCGTTACCGATCTTCCCAAAGTTTCTCAAGGCATAGATGCGATTCGGGTCATTGTTGATAGATTGACTAAGTCTGCTCACTTCTTACCAATACGAGAAACTTATACACTTGAACGTCTTGCTCGTATGTACATAAACGAGGTTGTAAGATTACATGGTATGCCAGTATCCATAGTTTCTGATCGAGATCCAAGATTCACATCAAGATTTTGGGTTAGTTTGCAAAAAGCTATGGGCACGGATTTACGATTTAGCTCGATATATCATCCTCAGGCGGACAGACAGTCGGAGAGGACTATTCAAACTCTTGAAGATCTATTAAGACTATGTGTTCTTGATTTCAAAGGAAGTTGGGACAAGTTCTTACCATTAGTGGAGTTTTCCTATAACAACAGTTATCAAGCAAGTATTGACATGGCTCCATTCGAAGCGTTGTATGGAAGAAAGTGTCGTTCTCTAGTATGCTGGGATGAGGTGGGTGAAGCAACGTTGTTGGGACTGGAGTTGGTACATATGACTACAGAAAAGATTCAAACAATCTGACAACGTATAAAAACCTCACAAGATCTACAAAAGAGTTATGTTGATCTTCATCGAAAGGACGTGGAATTCGATATAGGAGATCATGTGTTGTTACGTGTTGCTCCATGGAAAGGGGTTACGAGATTTAGAAAGAGAGGAAAGCTCAATCCTCAATTCATTGGCCCATTTTTAATCCTCGATCGAGTAGGAACTGTGGCCTATAGACTCGCTTTACCGCCAAGTATGTCTCGTGTTCATAACATTTTTCACATATCCATGTTACGTAAATATGTGGAAGACCCGAACCACATTATTGAGTTGGAACCGGATGAAATAACGGAAGATTTAACGTATGAAGAGGTTCCTGTTCATAGCCTGGATAAGAAGGAACATATTCTACGCTACAAGGTTATACCTCAAGTCAAAGTTTTGTGGAGAAACCACGATGTTGAGGAAATGACCTGGGAGTTAGAATCTAAAATGAAGTAAAGGTATCCTTACCTCTTCGATTAACCAGGTACGTACCCTAATTTCGAGGGCAGAATTTCTTAAGAAGGGGAGGTTGTAAGACCCCAACTTTTTGAATAAAAATGAATTATCTATAATTATCATTTTTGAAAATTTTGGAATGAATTTAATATAATGTTATAGTTGTGGGTAGTATTTATAAATTTTGCAAAGTATGCAAGTTGCCATATAATTTTCGATTGGTCGGGGAATATTCATTTTAAACAGGAAATATTCGTACGACGACACAATCATTGGTGGACCCCACAACAGAATTATTGTCGGATTGAGAAAACGACAAAAATATTTTATTAAATAACAGTGAAAGTTTTACCGTTGATACTGTTGAACTATTCGGTATTAAAAGTACAGTAATACGCGTGGTTGGATAGTAGCACACGGTATTGATTATTAAGGCTTACGTGATAAGTCACTCAGTTTTGCTTATTTTATGGACCCCCATTTACCTATTTTTCAAAATAATCGGTAGAAAGTTATTCGGTGTAATAAAGGTGGGGTCCATATGTGGGGCCCATGATTGAAAATGATTTGGGGGTGGGGGAGTATGTTAGTCACGGGAGGGAGTTAATATCATTATATATATATATATATAGGTTATTATGTATATGTTATATGATATAATATATGTATATTATATATATATATATATATATAATTATAATGGTGGGCCCACAGTTGGAGGCTATTATTATGCTGGGAAAGTTGGATGACATGATTCACGGGAGCGTGAATTATTTTTCAATCAAACATGTCCCTTATAATAATATATATATATATATATATATATATATATATATATATATATATATATATATATTATTTGATTTAAAAGATTTTGCTTTAATTATGGACGTCAGATTAAAGTAAATTAATATGGACCGTTCATGGATTAGTTACTATGCATTCCATTTTCCTATAAATAGAAGCTCATTTCTTTATTATTTTCTTACGAATTCACTAAACTCTAGATAGAGACACCAGTACAAAGTACCTAATAGACAACGCTTAATAGACAACGTTTTTTATAAAACGTTGTGGTTTTTTTTTTTACAACGTTTTTAGAAAAAACGTTGTAAATACACATGCAAAAACGTTATCTATTTAAAAGGGTATTTTTTTGGTTTTAAATAGATAACGTTTTTTAAAAAAAATGTTGTGTAGGTCAAAAACACGGAGCAAAAAATCGGCCTTAAGTGAAAACTTAAAATTAAAAGATAAAGTGTTTTGTCTGTGCTCGTGAGTTCATTTTCGTTCATTTCTTAAATTTTCATCGTCTCTTTCGGTTTTTCTCTCATTTTTTTCTTCTGTTTGGGGCTAGATTTTCATTCGAAAGTTTTCATCTCTTTAGATTTGTTCTAGAATTATACAGGATCAACCCTAGGAGGAGCTGGACATAAGCCATAAATCGTCTCGAAGAAACCCTAAAAGGAGGCTAGAATCATGAAGAGCATGAAGCCACTTAAGCAACTGAAGCTCTCCGTACCTACTCAAGAAACACCTATCACCAATTTCTTGTAAGCTCTCTCTTCGATTTGCTTCAGCCACTACCGTTGTCGCCGCATCAACCTCTTCTATCTATGGCTTCCACCGTCCCGGAGTCATCGAGTCAAAGAATGACGCCGGAGCTTCGAAGACGTTCCCTCAGCAGGCCGGCACCATCCGCAAGACAAAGGCCGCGCTTGCAAGGTCTTCTATCCTTCTCTCTCCTTATTATCTCTTAGATCTGTTGTTCTTCTTCTGATTCTACGTTTTCAAATCTTTAATCTGGATTGTTACGTGTATATATATATATATCTTCATTTTGTATCTATTTATACATTTGGGGTACAGTGATTTCAAGGGAATTGTCAATTAGATATACATAAATGTATTGTTTCGAGTTTTAATATCTATTTGTATAGATCTTAGTGTTCCTTTTTTTCTGTTAATTTTTGCATATCTGCTATACATGTGGTTTCATTTTAGTAATACTCAGTTGACCTGACTGTACCTTTTCCTAAATCTAGCTATATTATCTTTCTCTCTCTCTTTCTTTTTTTGGTAAGTTAATTATATCTGTTTGTTTATAACTATCTGAGAAATATTATTCTAGTTAGTGTTGAACTGGTATATTCAGATCTCTAATATAAAATTTGTTATGAGGAATAACTTATCAAGTAATATTCTTTGAAACTCCTATTTGCTTATGTATTCTGATGCAAATTGTTTCAACTGTACCTTGGAACTTCCAATCCAACTTTCATTATTCCAAGGTTAATGAAAATCATCTATATCTAGCATCTAGTTATGATTACCATGTATTAAGGCAACCTTCTGTTTTGATAATCCTTCCACGCAGAATGTATATTATTGGATCCACGGTGTTTAAATGTTAGAATATCCTTATTGCTAGAGTTTATTTAAGCTGTTAGAGCTCATGAATAGGTCTGTTTAATTGATTCTTGAGTAGTGCCGTTATGTCCAGTAGTCTCTTCATGATGGATTCCTTCTGCTCTTGTTTTCCATGTGGTTAAGATGATCTGATGATGCTTTCTAGTTAATGACCATCTTATGATTGTGTACAAATCTTCATGATGGATTCCTTCTGCTCTTGTTTTCCATATGTGGTTAAGGTCTGATGATGCTTTCTAGTTAATAACCATCTTATGATTGTGTACAGGTTGATTTTTATCAACCTAATAGTGATGAGGAGAAGGAGATGCTTAGTTGATTTTTATCCTTATTGTAATTCTCAGGTCTGTGTGTGGGTGGATGTGCTGCACTTCAGATCTCATCGTCAAAGTATGGTCAACAATAATAAGAATACTGTTGGAGCTAGAGAGCCCATGCACTTTAATGCTCTTAATGACTGTAAAGGGGTTGTATATTCGTGGCTTTCTAAGAAACTCTCAGCAGATGATGCAAATTATGCATTCCGAATATTATCTGCATGTAAAGTTAATAAAGGTTCAGATTTTTCCTCTATTTTATTTCCATGATGATTGATATGAACTTGTTAGAATTTCAAGCTCTCTAAGGAGACACTAAAATATTCATAGACACTTTTTATGGGTAATATATCCTTTAGAACAGAAAATTTCTTATTAATATATCCTAGGAAAATTGCTTGATAATATATCCTTTGAACCGTTTGCTAACTTGAAATTTTAGTAACTATTCAGCCTTGTTGAAACTTCGACTCACTGCTATACATTACTTTTTGGAATGTAAATCGAAGGTGAGTCATAGTTTCAACAAGGCTGAATAGTTACTGAAATTTCTGGTCTTTTTGATATACTATGTACATGATCTAATTTAGTTTGTAAATCATTTCTCTCATACATGTATTAGCATGTAGCATGATCACTTAGATAAACTTTCAGCGAGAGGCATATGGCTCTCTTTAAATGCACATTTCCTATTTTATATGCCATGATTTCTCTGAATGATTATGGTTTGTACATGTAGTTTGTCCTTTGGAATTTAAACAACCATCTGAAGTTATTAAAGCATGCCATAATGTTGCTGCTCCCAGTCCTTGTTGTAGCTCATTAAACAATTACATTGCCGGAATACAAAAGCAAATGCTGATCACAAATAGGCAGGCCATAATCTGTGCAACAGTATTTGGTTCCATGCTAAAGAAAGCTGGGGTTCTGACAGATGTTATGAACTTTGTGATGTTGACTTAAAAGATTTTAGTATCCAAGGTAAATTATTTGTCAACAAGGAGCTTATACTGTTTTCAATGGCTGATCTTCAGAGGTCCATTCGGTTGATGGTCTAAAACCAGGCCAAAGAAAGATTCTTTTCTATTCTTTCAAAAAGAAGTTTACTAAGGAAGCCAAAGTTGCTCAATTCTCTGGTTATGTGGCTGAGCACTCGGCTTACCATCACGGTGAGCAGAGTCTTTTTAGTACCATTATTGGCATGGCTCAAGATTTTTTTGGCTGTAATAACATAAACCTTCTTCAATCGAATGGGGAATTAATTCAATAACTGGCATGAGGCTGCTTTATTTATGTGAAATCATTGCCTCTTCTCATATTGTTTACAGGGCAACTAATAAATGGAAGGTTTTAAAGGAGCTAGAGAAGGCCACTAAGGGCAGACCGACTTGAACGATAGCAAGCCTGGCGATCTCCGATCTGCGATAGAGGAGGCATTTCTAGCAGAACAAGGGTTTACTGAGATGCTGATGGTTGAAATTAATGCAGCAGCTGGAAATTTAGATTATCTTGAAGCTATTTCTAGAGGCATCCAAGAGGTTACTGATTCGAATCAGGATCATGAATGCAACTCCCAAAACCAGGCAAGTTGCATTTCAAAGAGGCTCATTCATTAATATTGGTCATGTCGGTAACCACAGGGAAATAAGTGGTAACCTCACATTGTTGTGGCATTTTTTGGCAAGGTTCAAATGATGTGAAATTGGGTTTTCTACAAAAAGTATTGGCATAGATTATTGAATTTCGTGTTTTATTGAAGAAGTAGATTACCATGTGGCTCGAATTGCCTACCATACAAATCAGCCCTCTCATGATTAGGTTGACCCTTCCCAGACAAGGATCTGATTAAGATATTTTGTTTGTGCAGAAAGCATTTAAAAAGAAAAACACACGACCCTGTGAAGGTTGTGGCTCAAGTATTTCTCTTAATATTTCTACAAAAAAGGTTGATTAAGATATTTCTCTTGTTTTTTTCAGTTAACGAAATTAAAGCAATATTGCGGCATATGCAAGAAATTTGGAATCGTTCAGACAACGGGAGTTGGGTGAGGCAACTGGAATCTGAACTATTTATTTCTTTTTCTTCTCATAGATTACATATGTAATTATTTTTTTAAAATTTGTATAATGGATTCTGTACAAGGAGAAAGGTAAGATTATTGATCTCTTCTTTAAATATCTTAACCATATATTTATTTAATTGGTACTGGCATTCATCTTTAGCATGGACCTGATCTACAGAGTTTCGCACATCGGATGAGTTGGTCCAGACGATTGCACATTTTTATTATAAAGCAAAAAAGCCTTCATGGATGAGTGGAGCAACTTTATATTGACCATTTCAATTCTGATACAGGTACCCTTTTTCGTTTAAGTTTATAGCTGATTGTGCAGCCTTGAGTTGGTACTGGCATTCTGATTGTGCAGCCTTGAGTTGGTACCTGTAACCCTTCTAGGATACCTGCAATAGAAAGAGCAACCAACAAAATCTGGGAACCTTTTACAAGTTCAGTCTCATTGTCTTTGAAAGAAATTTAGTTTCACTTGTATTTTTTAATTCATGTTGTTTCATAATCAATGCTTGAGATATTTGAAACTGTAAACGAATGATATTATTGGGATCGATGTATTTTGAATGGTTGATACATTTTGGTTTTAAATTTAAATGAGAATTTAGACCTTTTAGCTATATATCATGGCATTAGTATATTGCAGGTGCATTGGTAATATAGGTGAACCATAATTTTTTTTTTATTTTTTTTTCTTTATCTACAACATTTTAAAAATGTTGTATAAATTGGTTAAAAATGTTGTCTAATATACTAAACAACAACGTTTTTATCCAAAAACCGTTGAGGAATCATACATTCTACAACGTTTTTAAGCATCTGCTAATTTTTGGAAGACAAATCTACAACGTTTTTTTTAAAAAAAACGTTGTGTATTGTGCTTAACTACAACGTTTTAAAAACGTTGTGTAAGAGTGTCAAATAGACAACACCCTTAACCACTACGTTTTTCTGACAGAAACCACAACGTTTTTTTCCGCGTTGTCTATTTACTGTTTTGTAGTAGTGAGAAACTATAGAGAGAGACTATAGAGAGATAGAAGAAAAGTATTCTGCTACTTAACTACTTTTTTATTCAGTTTTTTTTACGGTAAGGGATATTATTCTTTTGTATTTAAGAAGAGAACTTATGTTATTCCATTTCTTTATTATTCTGTTGGAATAACCTGTATACCCGGAATACCCTATACGTTGTGATATTCTTCTGTTATTCTGTCTTTATTATTCCGTTGGAACATCCTGTCTGTGCTATACGCCGGACCTAGTTCCATTTTTATTATTCTGTCTTTATTTTCCGTTGGAACATCCTGTCTGTGCTTTATGCCGGACCTGGTTCTGTCTTTATTATTTCATTCTTTATTATTCTGTTGGAACATCATGTCGGTGTGATTTTTCACCTGACATGGTTCCATTATTATTATTCTGTTGGAATAACCTGCCTATGCGAAGTACCGCATGCATGGTGATTTCTGTTGTTATTCCATTCCTTATTATTCTCAGTTGGTTAAAATTTTGACTTCTATACTCCATAAAATTAGTCGGATATCCTTGATATTTGCGCTTCATCCAATATTTTTTATGGAAATATTCTTCTTAGAAATCTTGAATTTTACTCTACAAAGCAGTATCATGTTGACAATTTGGACATTATTAGTTCCTGAATAACTGAATTCTTGAACTTGTTTTATTGAATTTTTATATCATTGTCATCATCCTCATGTTTATATTTTTTTGAAAGTCATCTGTGGCCTGTAAAGCATGGATAGACTTGGTATGATTATGACCAGAGATTATTCGGTGTAATCATGACCGTAATGTTACAAATGATGTGGTAAAAGTCCACATTGGCCCGTAGTGCATTGATGGACAGTTGTTGGCATGATCATGACCATTGATGAATACACAAATATTTTTGGCCCGTAGTGTATGGAATTTGTGGTCGTGACCCTAATGAATATCCTTGGCCGTAGTACAGAGATGATGTGGATTATTTATTAAGCTGAGTATCAGCGATAAAAGTGATGAAAAACTTTTTAAATCATAAAATATTGTAGATTCTATTCTATACTTGACTCTTTTAATGGATTGCTTGATCCGTTGCAGTTAAACTTGATGTTGTTATATTTTATCAATTTAACATTGTTGAAGGCTAACGATAATTTATTCTGCATTATCTTAGTCATAATATTTCTTACTGGGCTAGTTGAGCTCACCCTTTCTTTCACTGTTCTCTTTAGGAAATGAGAACATAGCAGGGACTAGTCAGGGAACAGAGTGACGGTCCATAGGATCGCATTAGTAGTCCTCACTATCCTGTGAAATAGTGTGTTAATAATTGTAATGAGGACTCCTTTTGAGTTTGTATAATCTCTAGTAGATAATAATTATATTCAAACTCACAGTTATGTTTTATCGTATTGTACACGACAGTTGTATTATTAAGTTGTATTTGAATTTTGTACCATGTATCTGACGACCCAAGATGGGTGATGTATACCTAATTTTGGGGGCGTCACAGTTGGTATCAAAGCTTAGGGATATGATCCCTAGCTAAGATATGAGACTAGAACTAGGAGGGGAGAGACGGGGAATTCCTTCGCTAGTATGACCTACTTAAATTTATTTTGTATTTAAATTGGTTGGTCAGAGTTTAGAGATATTATGTTACATGTCAATTAACCTTTGTTTTGTGGCAGTATCTAAAAATGACATCCGAAAATGATGAGAATAGCAATGGAGCACAAGAGACCGTTGAGTCTCTACATATCAACAATCAGGAGAATGTGCATCAGGAAGACGACAATCCTCATGCAAACAACAACACTGACCAAATGATAAATGATGGATTGTTCGGAGGCTTTATGCAATTCATACAACAGCAGGCGAGAGCGGCTCCTGTCCAAAATGTAGGTGGAAACACTGGAAACTCTCGTGCGGTCACCGCTAAACAGTTCAAGGAGCTGGGACCACCGAAGTTTAAGGGTGAGCCAAAACCACTTATGGTAGTAGCATGGATAAAGCAAATCACCAAAATATTTGATGTCTTGGGATGCTCCGAGGAGCAAAAGGTTCCCTTTGCCTCCTTTATGTTGCGATGAGAGGCAGATTACTGGTGGGAATCGATAAAACGTACTCAACCTGCCGTACTGAAGATGTCTTGGGAGAAGTTCCAAGAGCTGTTCAACGATAAATACTTTTTTGAAAGTATTCGTCACATGAAGGAGGTGGAGTTTATCAAATTGTAGCAAAATAATATGATCGTGTCGCAATACGAGGCAAAATTTGTGGAGTTATCCTGGTTTGCGTCCCACTTGGTGGATAATGAAGAGAGAATGGTGCGAATGTTTTTAATAGGTTTGAAGCTGGAGATACGTCAACATCTTATTTCTCATAAACTGTGTTTGTATTCAGATGTTGTAAATAGGGCTCAGTTGGTGGAGTGCGATAACGAGTCAACGCAACCAAAAGATAGTAGCCGGCAAAATGATAATACCAGTGAGAGCAGTCATCGAAGCGGTGACAACAAGCATGGAGGGAATCAACAGGCTAGAAATGGTAACCACTTCGGTGGTAATCAGGGCCAAAATAAAAAAAATGGACATTTCAAGAAGAGGAGATTCAACGATGATGGAAAGACATCAGCACCAGCACCTGTTTTTAAGGAAGGAGAAAGACCACCTATCATATGCTTCAAATGCGAAGGGGAGGGACACATCAGTACAAATTGAACGATGCTGTCCAAAGCATGTTATAATTGTGGAAGAGAAGGTCACTTAGCCCGATTGTTTCATTCACCGAAGATAAATTCAGCTAGGATGGAGGCACCAAAGGCCGTCCCAGAAAAGTCAAAGCCGGTAGTGTAAGGAAGAGCGTTTGTTGTGACCTCCCAGAAAGCAAGGAACCCGAATGAAGTCATCACGGGTAAGCTTATCATAAACTCTAGCGAAGTCTATACTTTATTTGATACCTGATCTATCCATTCTTTTATTTCTCCTACTTGCGCTTAACGATTAAATTTGAGTCCGAAGAAATTAGACTTTGACTTATTTGTGGAAACTCCATTGGGAGAAACCTTCATTACATCCACTATTTATAAGTCTTGTTTGGTTCTATTCGGTACCCTCACATTACCTGTCGATCTTATTTCATTGAAAATACTTGCATTTGACGTGATTCTAGGGATTGATTGGTTAACTACTCATCATGCAAAAATTGATTATTTTCGTAAGGTTGTTAGCTTTAATATTCCTAACCAATCTGTTATGTGAATTCAAGCTACCAAACCATTAAAATCAATCACTGTCATCTCAAGCCATAAAGCTATTCGTTTATTGAAAAATAAATGTCAAGCTTTCTTAGCTCATGTCACGGATCTAAACAAAAATACGTCGATTTTGAATGATATTTCTATTGTTAATGAATTTCCTGACGTATTCCCTGAAGAACTTCCTGGCCTACCCCAGAGCGTGAAATTGAATTTTGTATCGACCTTGAACCTGTTACAAAACCTATTTTCAAAGCCTCATATCGAATGGCTCCTATTGAACTTCATGAGTTAAAGACCCAACTGCAGGATTTGTTAGACATTGGCTTTATTCATCCTAGTACTTCTCCTTAGGGTGTTCCTGTTCTATTCGTGAAGAAGAAAGATGGGAGTATGCGACTTTGTATTGATTATCGGGAGTTGAATCACGTCACCATCAAAAATAGGTACCCATTGCCACATATTGATGACCTGTTTGACCAGTTGCAAGGAGCCAAATTCTTTTCAAAGATTGATCTTCATTCCAGATATCACCAATTGAAGATTAGAACCGATGACATTCTAAAGACGGATTTCAGAACTCGATACGGGCATTATGAATTCCTAGTCATATCCTTAGTCATGTCCTTTGGATTGACTAACGCTCCTGCTGCCTTCATGGATATGATGAACCGAGTATTCAAGGAATATTTGGATCACTTTGTGGTCATCTTTATTGATGACATCCTTATTTATTCCAAAAGCTGTGAAGATCATGAGCAACACTTGAGGCTGATACTTCAAAAGCTTCGTGAATATAAGCTTTATGCCAAGTTGAAGAAATGCGAGTTCTGGCTTGAGGAAGTAGTATTCCTTGGGCACGTGGTATCAAGTCATGGAATATCTATTGACCCAGCAAAGATTGTAGCTATTCAAAGCTGGGAGCAACCTAAATCAGTGACCGAAGTACGTAGCTTTCTCGGCTTAGCTGGTATTTATCGAAGATTCGTAGAAGGGTTTTCTCAAATCGCTACTCCACTAACTCAGCTGACTCGGAAAGATACAAAGTTCGGTTGGAGCGAGGAATGTGAGAAGAGTTTTTAAGAACTCAAGAGGAGACTCATTTCAGCACCTATTTTGACAATACCATCTGGTTCGGAGGGATTTGTCATCTACAGTGATTCTTCGGGCAAAGGATTAGGATGTGTTCTCATGCAACATGGGAAAGTCATAGCCTATGCCTCACGACACCTCAAAGAATATGAGAGGAATTATCCTACTCATGATCTAAAGTTGGCAGCTATTGTCTTCGCACTAAAGATTTGAAGGCATTACTTGTATGGGGAGAAAGTGGAGATCTTTATGGATCATAAAAGCCTCAAATATTTCTTCATTCAAAAGGAACTCAACATGCGACAATGACGTTGGCTTGAACTGTTGAAAGATTAGGATCATACCATCCAATACCATCCTGGAAAAGTGAACGTGGTAGCTGACGCATTGAGTAGAAGATCATATGCGGGTACGAGTGTAATATTGACAACACAAAAGCCCATTTTGTGTGACTTGCAAAGGATGGAGATAAAGTTAAAGACTCCAGGGACCCATGTGATGATGGTGAATGTACGAGTAGAACCGACTTTAATTAATAAAGTTAAAGCAGCTCAAGCTATAGACCTGGATCTGATGCGTATGAGGAAGAAAGTGCAAGAAGATGCTATGCCAGAAGCAAGAATCGATGAAGAAGGAATACTTCGAGTCAACTCCAGACTTTGTGTTCCTAACGACATTGATTTAAAGTATAAAATCATGATGGAGGCGCACAACACACCATTTGCAATCAATCCTGGGAGTACTAAAATGTATCATGATCTTTATCATACATTTTGGTGGGGCAATATGAAGAGAGAGATAGCGTTGTTTATCTCAAGGTGTCTAACGTGTTAACGAGTCAAGGAAGAGCATAAAGTACCAAAAGGTTCATTGCAACCACTTGAAATTCAAGAATGAAAGTGGGAGCACATTACCATGGATTTCGTTACCGATCTTCCCAAAGTTTCTCAAGGCATAGATGCGATTCGGGTCATTGTTGATAGATTGACTAAGTCTGCTCACTTCTTACCAATACGAGAAACTTATACACTTGAACGTCTTGCTCGTATGTACATAAACGAGGTTGTAAGATTACATGGTATGCCAGTATCCATAGTTTCTGATCGAGATCCAAGATTCACATCAAGATTTTGGGTTAGTTTGCAAAAAGCTATGGGCACGGATTTACGATTTAGCTCGATATATCATCCTCAGGCGGACAGACAGTCGGAGAGGACTATTCAAACTCTTGAAGATCTATTAAGACTATGTGTTCTTGATTTCAAAGGAAGTTGGGACAAGTTCTTACCATTAGTGGAGTTTTCCTATAACAACAGTTATCAAGCAAGTATTGGCATGGCTCCATTCGAAGCGTTGTATGGAAGAAAGTGTCGTTCTCTAGTATGCTGGGATGAGGTGGGTGAAGCAACGTTGTTGGGACTAGAGTTGGTACATATGACTACAGAAAAGATTCAAACAATCTGACAACGTATAAAAACCTCACAAGATCTACAAAAGAGTTATGTTGATCTTCATCGAAAGGACGTGGAATTCGATATAGGAGATCATGTGTTGTTACGTGTTGCTCCATGGAAAGGGGTTACGAGATTTAGAAAGAGAGGAAAGCTCAATCCTCAATTCATTGGCCCATTTTTAATCCTCGATCGAGTAGGAACTGTGGCCTATAGACTCGCTTTACCGCCAAGTATGTCTCGTGTTCATAACATTTTTCACATATCCATGTTACGTAAATATGTGGAAGACCCGAACCACATTATTGAGTTGGAACCGGATGAAATAACGGAAGATTTAACGTATGAAGAGGTTCCTGTTCATAGCCTGGATAAGAAGGAACATATTCTACGCTACAAGGTTATACCTCAAGTCAAAGTTTTGTGGAGAAACCACTATGTTGAGGAAATGACCTGGGAGTTAGAATCTAAAATGAAGTAAAGGTATCCTTACCTCTTCGATTAACCAGGTACGTACCCTAATTTCGAGGGCAGAATTTCTTAAGAAGGGGAGGTTGTAAGACCCCAACTTTTTGAATAAAAATGAATTATCTATAATTATCATTTTTGAAAATTTTGGAATGAATTTAATATAATGTTATAGTTGTGGGTAGTATTTATAAATTTTGCAAAGTATGCAAGTTGCCATATAATTTTCGATTGGTCGGGGAATATTCATTTTAAACAGGAAATATTCGTACGACGACACAATCATTGGTGGACCCCACAACAGAATTATTGTCGGATTGAGAAAACGACAAAAATATTTTATTAAAATAACAGTGAAAGTTTTACCGTTGATACTGTTGAACTATTCGGTATTAAAAGTACAGTAATACGCGTGGTTGGATAGTAGCACACGGTATTGATTATTAAGGCTTACGTGATAAGTCACTCAGTTTTGCTTATTTTATGGACCCCCATTTACCTATTTTTCAAAATAATCGGTAGAAAGTTATTCGGTGTAATAAAGGTGGGGTCCATATGTGGGGCCCATGATTGAAAATGATTTTGGGGGTGGGGGAGTATGTTAGTCACGGGAGGGAGTTAATATCATTATATATATATATATATATATATATATAGGTTATTATGTATATGTTATATGATATATAATATATGTATATTATATATATATATAATTATAATGGTGGGCCCACAGTTGGAGGCTATTATTATGCTGGGAAAGTTGGATGACATGATTCACGGGAGCGTGAATTATTTTTCAATCAAACATGTCCCTTATAATATATATATATATATATATATATATATATATATATATATATATATATATATATATATATTATTTGATTTAAAAGATTTTGCTTTAATTATGGACGTCAGATTAAAGTAAATTAATATGGACCGTTCATGGATTAGTTACTATGCATTCCATTTTCCTATAAATAGAAGCTCATTTCTTTATTATTTTCTTACGAATTCACTAAACTCTAGATAGAGACACCAGTACAAAGTACCTAATAGACAACGCTTAATAGACAACGTTTTTTATAAAAACGTTGTGGTTTTTTTTTTTACAACGTTTTTAGAAAAAACGTTGTAAATACACATGCAAAAACGTTATCTATTTAAAAGGGTATTTTTTTGGTTTTAAATAGATAACGTTTTTTAAAAAAAATGTTATGTAGGTCAAAAACACGGAGCAAAAAATCGGCCTTAAGTGAAAACTTAAAATTAAAAGATAAAGTGTTTTGTCTGTGCTCGTGAGTTCATTTTCGTTCATTTCTTAAATTTTCATCGTCTCTTTCGGTTTTTCTCTCATTTTTTTCTTCTGTTTTGGGGCTAGATTTTCATTCAAAAGTTTTCATCTCTTTAGATTTGTTCTAGAATTATACAGGATCAACCCTAGGAGGAGCTGGACATAAGCCATAAATCGTCTCGAAGAAACCCTAAAAGGAGGCTAGAATCATGAAGAGCATGAAGCCACTTAAGCAACTGAAGCTCTCCGTACCTACTCAAGAAACACCTATCACCAATTTCTTGTAAGCTCTCTCTTCGATTTGCTTCAGCCACTACCGTTGTCGCCGCATCAACCTCTTCTATCTATGGCTTCCACCGTCCCGGAGTCATCGAGTCAAAGAATGACGCCGGAGCTTCGAAGACGTTCCCTCAGCAGGCCGGCACCATCCGCAAGACAAAGGACGCGCTTGCAAGGTCTTCTATCCTTCTCTCTCCTTATTATCTCTTAGATCTGTTGTTCTTCTTCTGATTCTACGTTTTCAAATCTTTAATCTGGATTGTTACGTGTATATATATATATATCTTCATTTTGTATCTATTTATACATTTGGGGTACAGTGATTTCAAGGGAATTGTCAATTAGATATACATAAATGTATTGTTTCGAGTTTTAATATCTATTTGTATAGATCTTAGTGTTCCTTTTTTGCTGTTAATTTTTGCATATCTGCTATACATGTGGTTTCATTTTAGTAATACTCAGTTGACCTGACTGTACCTTTTCCTAAATCTAGCTATATTATCTTTCTCTCTCTCTTTCTTTTTTTGGTAAGTTAATTATATCTGTTTGTTTATAACTATCTGAGAAATATTATTCTAGTTAGTGTTGAACTGGTATATTCAGATCTCTAATATAAAATTTGTTATGAGGAATAACTTATCAAGTAATATTCTTTGAAACTCCTATTTGCTTATGTATTCTGATGCAAATTGTTTCAACTGTACTTGGAACTTCCAATCCAACTTTCATTATTCCAAGGTTAATGAAAATCATCTACATCTAGCATCTAGTTATGATTACCATGTATTAAGGCAACCTTCTGTTTTGATAATCCTTCCACGCAGAATGTATATTATTGGATCCACGGTGTTTAAATGTTAGAATATCCTTATTGCTAGAGTTTATTTAAGCTGTTAGAGCTCATGAATAGGTCTGTTTAATTGATTCTTGAGTAGTGCCGTTATGTCCAGTAGTCTCTTCATGATGGATTCCTTCTGCTCTTGTTTTCCATGTGGTTAAGATGATCTGATGATGCTTTCTAGTTAATGACCATCTTATGATTGTGTACAGGTCTTCATGATGGATTCCTTCTGCTCTTGTTTTCCATATGTGGTTAAGGTCTGATGATGCTTTCTAGTTAATAACCATCTTATGATTGTGTACAGGTTGATTTTTATCAACCTAATAGTGATGAGGAGAAGGAGATGCTTAGTTGATTTTTATCCTTATTGTAATTCTCAGGTCTGTGTGTGGGTGGATGTGCTGCACTTCAGATCTCATCGTCAAAGTCGATGGTCAACAATAATAAGAATACTGTTGGAGCTAGAGAGCCCATGCACTTTAATGCTCTTAATGACTGTAAAGGGGTTGTATATTCGTGGCTTTCTAAGAAACTCTCAGCAGATGATGCAAATTATGCATTCCGAATATTATCTGCATGTAAAGTTAACAAAGGTTCAGATTTTTCCTCTATTTAATTTCCATGATGATTGATATGAACTTGTTAGAATTTCAAGCTCTCTAAGGAGACACTAAAATATTCATAGACACTTTTTATGGGTAATATATCCTTTAGAACAGAAAATTTCTTATTAATATATCCTAGGAAAATTGCTTGATAATATATCCTTTGAACCGTTTGCTAACTTGAAATTTTAGTAACTATTCAGCCTTGTTGAAACTTCGACTCACTGCTATACATTACTTTTTGGAATGTAAATCGAAGGTGAGTCATAGTTTCAACAAGGCTGAATAGTTACTGAAATTTCTGGTCTTTTTGATATACTATGTACATGATCTAATTTAGTTTGTAAATCATTTCTCTCATACATGTATTAGCATGTAGCATGATCACTTAGATAAACTTTTCAGCGAGAGGCATATGGCTCTCTTTAAATGCACATTTTCCTATTTTATATGCCATGATTTCTCTGAATGATTATGGTTTGTACATGTAGTTTGTCCTTTGGAATTTAAACAACCATCTGAAGTTATTAAAGCATGCCATAATGTTGCTGCTCCCAGTCCTTGTTGTAGCTCATTAAACAATTACATTGCCGGAATACAAAAGCAAATGCTGATCACAAATAGGCAGGCCATAATCTGTGCAACAGTATTTGGTTCCATGCTAAAGAAAGCTGGGGTTCTGACAGATGTTTATGAACTTTGTGATGTTGACTTAAAAGATTTTAGTATCCAAGGTAAATTATTTGTCAACAAGGAGCTTATACTGTTTTCAATGGCTGATCTTCAGAGGTCCATTCGGTTGATGGTCTAAAACCAGGCCAAAGAAAGATTCTTTTCTATTCTTTCAAAAAGAAGTTTACTAAGGAAGCCAAAGTTGCTCAATTCTCTGGTTATGTGGCTGAGCACTCGGCTTACCATCACGGTGAGCAGAGTCTTTTTAGTACCATTATTGGCATGGCTCAAGATTTTTTTGGCTGTAATAACATAAACCTTCTTCAATCGAATGGGGAATTAATTCAATAACTGGCATGAGGCTGCTTTATTTATGTGAAATCATTGCCTCTTCTCATATTGTTTACAGGGCAACTAATAAATGGAAGGTTTTAAAGGAGCTAGAGAAGGCCACTAAGGGCAGACCGACTTGAACGATAGCAAGCCTGGCGATCTCCGATCTGCGATAGAGGAGGCATTTCTAGCAGAACAAGGGTTTACTGAGATGCTGATGGTTGAAATTAATGCAGCAGCTGGAAATTTAGATTATCTTGAAGCTATTTCTAGAGGCATCCAAGAGGTTACTGATTCGAATCAGGATCATGAATGCAACTCCCAAAACCAGGCAAGTTGCATTTCAAAGAGGCTCATTCATTAATATTGGTCATGTCGGTAACCACAGGGAAATAAGTGGTAACCTCACATTGTTGTGGCATTTTTTGGCAAGGTTCAAATGATGTGAAATTCGGGTTTTCTACAAAAAGTATTGGCATAGATTATTGAATTTCGTGTTTTATTGAAGAAGTAGATTACCATGTGGCTCGAATTGCCTACCATACAAATCAGCCCTCTCATGATTAGGTTGACCCTTCCCAGACAAGGATCTGATTAAGATATTTTGTTTGTGCAGAAAGCATTTAAAAAGAAAAACACACGACCCTGTGAAGGTTGTGGCTCAAGTATTTCTCTTAATATTTCTACAAAAAAGGTTGATTAAGATATTTCTCTTGTTTTTTTCAGTTAACGAAATTAAAGCAATATTGCGGCATATGCAAGAAAATTTGGAATCGTTCAGACAACGGGAGTTGGGTGAGGCAACTGGAATCTGAACTATTTATTTCTTTTTCTTCTCATAGATTACATATGTAATTATTTTTTTAAAATTTGTATAATGGATTCTGTACAAGGAGAAAGGTAAGATTATTGATCTCTTCTTTAAATATCTTAACCATATATTTATTTAATTGGTACTGGTATTCATCTTTAGCATGGACCTGATCTACAGAGTTTCGCACATCGGATGAGTTGGTCCAGACGATTGCACATTTTTATTATAAAGCAAAAAAGCCTTCATGGATGAGTGGAGCAACTTTATATTGACCATTTCAATTCTGATACAGGTACCCTTTTTCGTTTAAGTTTATAGCTGATTGTGCAGCCTTGAGTTGGTACTGGCATTCTGATTGTGCAGCCTTGAGTTGGTACCTATAACCCTTCTAGGATACCTGCAATAGAAAGAGCAACCAACAAAATCTGGGAACCTTTTACAAGTTCAGTCTCATTGTCTTTGAAAGAAATTTAGTTTCACTTGTATTTTTTAATTCATGTTGTTTCATAATCAATGCTTGAGATATTTGAAACTGTAAACGAATGATATTATTGGGATCGATGTATTTTGAATGGTTGATACATTTTGGTTTTAAATTTAAATGAGAATTTAGACCTTTTAGCTATATATCATGGCATTAGTATATTGCAGGTGCATTGGTAATATAAGTGAACCATAATTTTTTTTTTTTTTTTTCTTTATCTACAACATTTTAAAAATGTTGTATAAATTGGTTAAAAACTGTTGTCTAATATACTAAACAACAACGTTTTTATCCAAAAAACGTTGAGGAATCATACATTCTACAACGTTTTTAAGCATCTGCTAATTTTTGGAAGACAAATCTACAACGTTTTTTTTAAAAAAAACGTTGTGTATTGTGCTTAACTACAACGTTTTAAAAACGTTGTGTAATAGTGTCAAATAGACAACACCCTTAACCACTACGTTTTTCTGACAGAAACCACAACGTTTTTTCCGCGTTGTCTATTTACTGTTTTGTAGTAGTGAGAAACTATAGAGAGAGACTATAGAGAGATAGAAGAAAAGTATTCTGCTACTTAACTACTTTTTTATTCAGTTTTTTTTACGGTAAAGGATATTATTCTTTTGTATTTAAGAAGAGAACTTATGTTATTCCATTTCTTTATTATTCTGTTGGAATAACCTGTATACCCGGAATACCCTATACGTTGTGATATTCTTCTGTTATTCTGTCTTTATTATTCCGTTGGAACATCCTGTCTGTGCTATACGCCGGACCTAGTTCCATTTTTATTATTCTGTCTTTATTTTCCGTTGGAACATCCTGTCTGTGCTTTATGCCGGACCTGGTTCTGTCTTTATTATTTCATTCTTTATTATTCTGTTGGAACATCATGTCGGTGTGATTTTCACCTGACATGGTTCCATTATTATTATTCTGTTGGAATAACCTGCCTATGCGAAGTACCGCATGCATGGTGATTTCTGTTGTTATTCCATTCCTTATTATTCTCAGTTGGTTAAAATTTTGACTTCTATACTCCATAAAATTAGTCGGATATCCTTGATATTTGCGCTTCATCCAATATTTTTTATGGAAATATTCTTCTTAGAAATCTTGAATTTTACTCTACAAAGCAGTATCATGTTGACAATTTGGACATTATTAGTTCCTGAATAACTGAATTCTTGAACTTGTTTTATTGAATTTTTATATCATTGTCATCATCCTCATGTTTATATTTTTTTGAAAGTCATCTGTGGCCTGTAAAGCATGGATGGACTTGGTATGATTATGACCAGGAATTATTCGGTGTAATCATGACCGTAATGTTACAAATGATGTGGTAAAAGTCCTCATTGGCCCGTAGTGCATTGATGGACAGTTGTTGGCATGATCATGACCATTGATGAATACACAAATATCTTTGGCCCGTAGTGTATAGAATTTGTGATCGTGACCCTAATGAATATCCTTGGCCGTAGTGCAGGGATGATGTGGATTATTTATTAAGCTGAGTATCAGCGATAAAAGTGATGAAAAACTTTTTAAATCATAAAAGATAGTAGATTCTATTCTCTACTTGACTCTTTTAATGGATTACTTGATCCGCTGCAGTTAAACTTGATGTTCTTATATTTTATCAATTTAACACTGTTGAAGGCTAACAATAATTTATTCTGAATTATCTTAGTCATAATATTTCTTACTGGGCTAGTTGAGCTCACCCTTTTTTTCACTGTTCTCTTCAGGAAATGAGATCATAGCAGGGACTAGTCGGGGAACGGAGTGACGGTCCAGAGGATAGCATTAGTAGTCCTCACTATTCTGTGAAATAGTGTGTTAATAATTGTAATGAGGACTCCTTTTATAGTTTGTATAATCTCTAGTTGACAATAATTGTATTCAAACTCACAGTTATGTTTTGTCGTATTATACACGACAGTTGTATTAGTAAGTTGTATTTGAATTTTGTACCATGTATCTGACGACCCAAGATGGGTGATGTATACCTAATTTTGGGAGTGTCACACCTATAAGTACAAAGCTAGAGTTGGTTAATGGTTGTTTTGAAAATCTTGTTCAACCTATATTGAGAGAGAAAAAGGCTAGAAACACTTAATCATTCTACTTCCAAGCAAATCTTTAGACGTATATTAAGAACGTGAATTACTTCAAAGGTAAATTCTCATAAACCGTAATCTTCATCTTTTTTGATTTCTTTCTCGTAGAAGAATCATAGATTGGTGGAGCATGTTTATTGAGGAGATATAGGGATGTCTATTAATGATCAAATCACTGATATGTCATGACCAAACAGAAATCGTAAGTGTTTACTTAAGTTAAAAACCGTAGAAAGTCTTGAACGTGAACTTAGTTATGAATGAACGATTTGAAAACCGTTATAGCTAAGGAATGTGCCTATTTTTTGGTTAGAATGACTATGATGAATCAATGGAGTTTTCCATTTGATTTGGCTTATAGAACACGAGTAACGATGTTATGGCGAATTTTTCGAAAATAGACGTTAAACGTCAAAAACGTAGAAATCTCGGATTAAAGGTCAAAAGTTACCGTGTAACTTGAAAACGTTGGTTTCTAATGTTAACACGTGAGATAAGGTAATTAAGAGTCGTTGCCACAAGAATCGTCGCATTCCGACTTATAACGAAGAAAACGAGTATTGAACAGTCAAAAAACGTTAAACGAACGCTCAAAAATGAACTCAAAGGTGAATTTCGAGTTAACGGATTTAAAAATGTGAAATTCTTATATGAACACGTAAAGGATGTGATTTGTGAGTTGTAGGCTTTCGAATGGGTCAATTCGGATGTAAAACAAACCAATTAGGAAGCCGGGAGTTTCGTTAGAAAAGTGGACTGTTTTGGCCAACTGGTGCACAGAGGCGGTACCGCAGTGCCAAACCCAGTACAAAGTCGTCACGCCGCAGCGCCAGACTCGGCTGAGTCCCCTGTTAACTCGCGCCGCACAGCCACTAAAATACTAGGGATGTCGCGCCGCAGCGCCGACAGTAGAAAAATGTTGACCAAGTTTGTTTTCATTTGAATGTAGACCTAAGATAAAACATTGAAGGTACTTAATGTACATAATAAGACTGAACTTAAATCACTTATAAGTTGATAATGTAAGAAGATTTAGTAAGGTTTAATAGAAATTAAATGAAGAACGCGAGAACGTAATAAGTAAACCGTAAATGACGTTCAACGTTGGTACTTAACCAATAATGATCGAATGTCGATTAATAACGTAAAAACATTAATGAGCCGTAACAAAGTATAGAAAGTCAAATCGACTTTAATAACAAAGTTAATTCAAGTAATACATAGAAGAGAAAGAAGTTGGTTAGGGAGAATAACGTTAGTTATTTGATACTAATTACAGTGTTCTATGTGAAAATATCATGTAGATCCTGTAAAGACTGAGAAAGACCGAAGGCAAGTCTTTCTTAACGCTTGTCTAACCTTCGTGTTAGCCAATTTTTTCTGTGATGCATGTTTGTCTAACCTTCGAGTTGATTGGTTTGTTTACAAGTCTTACGATATAGAACTATTAAATCTATCCTATGCCAAGCATTTGGTACGGATGAGAAGGTAAGTTTGTCTATGTACAAACAAAAGTATTTTTGATTGATTATTCGATGGGCACGTGTGGTTACCAAATGTTAAACGTAAATACGTTTGATGAAAGAGTGTTGATCAACATAGAGTACAATAGGCTGATCACCTAGAAGTTCTCGTAAGTAAAGACGGGTGGATGGCCTTAGTGCCGGATATCCTTTTCAGGTATGAAAATGAAAAGAGTATGTTCATGGTCTATTGATCGGTTCATCATTCCTAAGATATTATATATACTTTGGAATTGTTGTTATGACATGAGAAGTACTAGTCAAAGGTTTCATAGTGCTTCGTAGTTAATTTTTCTGATATGGAAATAAAGCATGTAATTGTCAAGGTGATAATTCATATGATTCTTTGTTAAGACTTGTTGAGCTAGTTATGCTCTTTCTTGCTTGAGCCATATGTTTGCAGCTAAAGCCGAACGAACTGAGAGTTCTAAGAGTGATAAAGGCAAGGCTAGGATGGACAATTAATCGTCCTGTAATAGATTAGTGTATTTGGTTGTAATATACTTATGAAGAACAACGAATGTATTCTGTTTATGAATCTGGGAAAGGATTTATTACAAATGTAATACAAAGATAGTAATTATACTCGTTTTATTGTTATTTCAATGGAATGATTGTATGGATTGTAGTATCGTGGAGCACCATTTGTCGGGTTGGAAGATACCCAGATTTGGGGGAGTCATAGGTTGGTATCAGAGAATTAGGTTATAAAACTTAAGGGGGGGAAGAATCTTAGGCTAATAACCTCGTTAGGAAAGGAAGTGTCCAGAGAAAGTTAACTCAAGTCAAATGAGTTAATAAGGTATTGAAGAAACTCAGTACCAAAAGATTTAAAAGATAAAAAGTAACCCTAAATGGATTAAATGTGATTTGTGCTTATATTATTGTGTATTATGTACTAATCAATTTGTTATGTGTTATTGTAGATGTCGGTCGATAGCTTGATGTATAGGGATATACATGTGGTCAGTGAGGAGTCTGTGAACAGAGTTGAGACAGTACATGTGCCTATAGCAGACATACCTGTAGTGATTCTAGAAGAGTCAGATCCCGAGGAATATTACTCTGAGGAGGACTATTCTGAGGAGACCATGGGAATAACATCATATTTGAATATGATGATAGATGTGGAGGCTGATATGGAGGTGACATCGATTAATATGGTGATGCCTGCCCTAAAGTCAACACCTACAAGACTATGAGGGCAATGTACCTCTCAGTGCTTGACCGTAATGTGCAACTGCACAATAAGGTGCAGCACCAGAAAGAAGAGATCAGTGATCTCTATGGAGCTAAAGAGTCTGCAGAGTCAGACTATGAGATAGAACATGATGAGAAAGTACTCATGACTGACAAGGTTAGGGACTATAAGAACAAGGTCATAGAACTTCATAAGAAACTGGTTGAAAAAGACCAGAATATAGCACGAATGTCATATATAAATGACAGTGCGCACGAGGATTTCAAGCTTAAGATAGCTTGTTATTCTATTGAGTCGGGATAGACTCGACATACTATAAGTCAAGATATTGTGTCGATTCTAGCGAACGAGAAGCATGAAAATGCTGTTAGGCAGTATTAGGAGTTATTATGGTACATACTTTTGTATAGTAACGTAAAACCCTCTTTTATATAATTAAAGGGTAGTCTTTTTGTAAATCCCAATTTTAGTGAAAGTCAATCGCGGGATATATATGTAATAAGTTTTGGGCTATAGAAAGCAACTTGTAAATAGTTTTGAGCTATAAAGAAGCATTTTAATATAAGGATGTTTTTATTTTAAATTGCTTTGTTGTGTATGAGTTATTGTTCAGTTGTTTGACGACTTATAAAGAAATAAGCAAATAAGTAATAACGGAACTGTACTTATTTAATCAGAAATGCCGCCAAGAAGAAGACAATGTAACCAAGAGGCGGAATTGCATAATGATAACGAGGGGGGGGTCCTAATAACGCAATGCAAGAGTTCGTTAATTTATTAACGACTGCATTTAACCAAGCTGGGGGTAGAGCACCCGCAGGACCTAGGGTAGCCCGAATGACTACCTTTAAAGAATTTAAAAGTGTAGGTCCACCCAAATTTAAAGGAACAATGGACCCAATGGAGGCCCAGACATGGGTTAAGGAAATAGAAAAGGCATTTGTTATTACAAATATAGCTGAGGCGCAAAAGACTTCTTTTGCAACCTATATGATGAAGGGGGAAGCCAACTACTAGTGGGAGGCTCACCAGGGTGGGGCTGGAATAGGTGTTGTTACATTGGAACAGTTAAAGAAGGTATTCTTTGAGAACTACTTCCCTAGTAGCATGCAAGGGAGAATGGAGATTAAGTTCCTAGAACTTAAATAGGGGGACATGACTATTCCCCAATATGCGGCCAAATTTAATGAATTGGCAAGGTTTGCTCCACACCAAGTGGATACATGGGAGAGGAAGGCTCGTAGGTTTGAGCAGGGCCTAAAACCCCAGTTCTATAGTAGGATATCAGTTTTTTCAGAGTGCTTCTTATGGGACCATTATGGAGAAGGAAATAATAGCGGAGGGTGGTAGTGAGGCGTTGACCCAATACCACAAGGATAGAAAGAATAAGAGTAAGGGAGAGGGAAGAAATAAGGCAGAGGTTGCCAGCGGTAGTGGTAATGTGCCTACGAGGAAAAATTTTAACCTTGGGAATACTGGGGAGAAACAAGGGGATCCTAAACATAGGATGGAGGCATGCAAGACATGCGGCAAGACTCATCTGGGTGTCTGTCTGAATGAAAAACTGGGTTGTTATAACTGTGGACATGAGTGTGACGCCCCCAAAATAGGTCCATTCCACCCAACCCATTCTGAGTCGCCAAATACATGGTACAGAAACAACTACAATTTTTTTAATACAAATATCGTGCAAAATACGATAACACTTAAACTGTGAGTTTAAATACAAATATTATCTTCTAGACAATATCTACACGCAAATAAATCCTCATTATTGATACACTATTTTACAGAATAGTGAGGACTACTAAAACAGCTATTTAGAACCATCACTCCACACCCCGACTAGTTCCTGCTATAATCTCGCTTCCTGAGACGAAAAATGGAACAAAAGAAAAGGGTGAGCTCAACTAGCCCAGTAAAGAATGTTATGACTAAGATAATGTACAACAAATTATCGTTAGTCTTCAACAGGGAAAAATCTGATAGAATACAATAGACAACAAGTTTCAGATCAATATTCGCAGCGAAAATAATAATTCATAGAAGAGTTACGTAGAGAATGAAATCTACTATAATCTATGAATTTAACAGTCAATCGTCAATATTTTATCCCTGTAACATCAATCAATATTCATCTCAAATCAAATATTCATCTTCGCACTATAGGCCAAAGATATTCATCAGTCGGTCATATTCATCTCAACACCTATTCATCTTTCCACTACAAGCCAAAGATATTCATCAGTCGATCATATTCATCTCAACACATGTTCATCTTTGCACTACAGACTAAAGAAATTCATCAGTCGGTCATGTTCATCTCAACACCTGTTCATCTTTGCACTACAGGCCAAAGACATTCATAAGAAAATCAACCATCTTTGCACTACAGGCCAAAGATATTAAGTTATATCATCATTTAGGACTGAGGATGATGAAAAATATTTTAAAGAAAACGAATCCAGTGAAACAAAAGAACAAATATTAAGGATTCGTACTTTAAATAACCCAAGTTCGAAAATACTTCATAAATAACCAGAGTGGAGTAAAATTCAAGAATGATCAAAACATATATCCAATCAAAGATATGAATCATAACAGACGATCTTGGACACAGAAAAAATTTTAATTTTTCTGTGAATAGTATCATATTCGTGAATAGTGTCGTATACGTGAATAGTAACTCCGATACTAAAAGATAGAAATTTCACAAAAAATATCATCATGCTTCGTGAATAGTACTCGTGAATAGTAACTCATGAATAGTAACTCGTGAATAGTAACTTATGAATAGTAACCCCGACATAAAAAAGTTCCAAATTTGATAAAAATTTCCAACCAATATTTCGGGATAATGATATCGAAGAAATAATATCATTTTTGAATAAAATAACATCTCTTACCTCAGAAAGATTAGTATTGAAAGAACTTGCACCGTATAGCAATACTCAAAGTACTAAAATACTCACAAAATACGCTCGATATTATAGAGAGATAAAGAGAGAGAAATCTTAAGTTTCTGGTGTGATTTTAAATTCTAAACTAAGCACCCTATTCATAGGAAATTGCTTAGAACACCAAAGCAGAAAATTTAATATAATATTAATATAATTATACAAATTTTCCTTAGCCCACCTTTTGGTCAAAAACACCAGCCACACATGTTAATGATGTCCAAAAAAAATACAAAAAATGTTTTTCTAACAAAAATAATTGAAACTCCAAAAACCAATTCACACCCGATATACCGAAACTTAAATAATTCACAATAAATAGCCCTTTTATCAGAAAATTTAAATCGCGCGATCTTTTATAGGAAATTTAATTCTCTACAACTTTACAGAATAAAGTTTTTCTAAATTCCAAACAGAAATTGACCTAAATCCATAAACGGACGATTTTACAGGCTATAATCAAATTTCAGTCAATAATGGGGTCCACCGACACACAAAACATGTGTTAAATAACTTTTGCAATAAAAATACTCTTCCTCCTCATATACTTATATATCCCACATTCATTGTAAAAATATCACCCTTATTATATTATAATAATATAATAAAATATTATTTTATCAAAAAAGATAAAATATCAATTTTTAACAATTGTCACTTTAAAAATTTTCTCCATCTATATCCACATAAAATTTATCAATATTTTCCTCATCATATAAATCAATAATTAATTATTTACAAATAATATTACAGAATCACAGTACTGACAACCAGGCCGTTCCCAGGAAAGAGAAGGCTTCCCAATAAGAATTTCTCCTTATTGGCGCGCAATTAGGTGACCAAACCTCTCCTTAGACAGAACTTTCTAGACATTGCCAATAATGTTTTCTAATAATATTATTCAGATAATATGAATTATTGCTTCGATAATGGAAAATACTGTGTAGCGACAATTATTGAAATAACAGTAATATAAAAAAATTAACACAGCAATTGTTGAATCAATAAAATAAAATACTGAACAGTAATTACTGTAACAATTATTGAGTAGTGCCTTCTTACGTAAGAATCAATAATTGGTGCAATACCGTGTGCTACTGTGCAACAACGCGTATTACTGTGTTTTAACCACCGGGTATTCCAACAGTATTAACGGTAACAACTACGCCGTTATTTATAAACAACTCATACTTGTCGTTTTCTTCATCCAATCGCTTTCCATTATGGGGCCCACACAAGGCTGCGTCGTCGTACGAATATTCCCCGACAGCAAGAATATTCCACGATCAAACGAATATTTCCCAACAACAATGAGTATTTTATAACCACTTGCTTATTTAAAATATTTACGCATTTTACCCATAACTAACCACATTAATCAAATCAACCCTTACTATTTCAAAATAGTAAACAGAGAAAATTAAATTTCATTTATTAATAATTTGGGGTCTTACAACTTCCCCTCCTTATGAAATTTCGTCCTCGAAATTGACATGCGTAGGACATGCTCCTTCCTATTCAAGATCTTGACTGGTACCTGCTCGTACGTTAAGTCTTCGTCTATCTCGTCCGGTTCTAAATCAATAACATGGTTCGGGTCGTCCACATATTTACGTAACATCGATGCATGAAAAACGTTATGAACACGCGTCATACTTGGCTGTAAAGCGAGTCTATAGGCCATAGTTCCTATTCAATCGAGGATTTCAAATGGACTAATAAATCAAAGGTTGAGATTTCTTCTCTTCATCAACTCTTACTTCTAGAATAACGCCTTCTTGGACCTTCTTCTTTATATTCATCAGCTCCGGTGTGTAGCTTGAGTCGTTTTAACTTTATCGATTAAACTCGATTCTAATCGTATATTCTTTATCTTCACGCGGGTTCTTGGAATCTATAACTCTATCTCCATCTTTTTTAAGTCATACAAATGGGTCTTTGTGTTAACAAGATCGCACTCATAAACGCATATGATCTTTTACTCAACGCGTCAGCTACCATGTCCATTTTTTCCCAGGATGGTATTGAATGATATGGTCGTAATATTTCAACAGCTTGAGCCAACGTCGTTGCCACATGTTGAGTTCTTAGAAGTTCTTCTCACATTCCTCGCTCCATTCGAATTTTGTATCTTTTCGAGTCAGCTGAGTTAATAGAGTAGTGATTCGAGAAAATCTTTCCACAAAATCTTCGATAATAACCAACTAAGCATAGAAAGCTACGTATTTTGATTACTGACTTAGGTTGCTCTCAACTATGACTCTTATCCCAATCTTGGATAGCACGTCACAATGGTACCTATCAGTTTACTATCACACAAATATGGCGTCCCCTACGTAGAGTCTGGCTTCACTGCATTCCACAAAGGAAGTCACCAGATAAAGGCTCGGGTACAAACTTCTACAGTTGAATTTTTAACTCCTGAAGTTCAATAGGAGCCATGAGATTTTAGAAATGGGTTTTGTACCGGGTTCAAAGTCGATACAAAATTTAATATCACACTTTGGGAGTAGGCCGGGAAATTTTTTAGGAAATACATCAGGAAATTTACTAACAACAGAAATATCATTCAAATATGACGTACTTTTGTTCAAGTCCATAACATGGCTAAGAAATCTTGACATCCGTTTTTCAATAAACGAATAACTTTACGGCTTGATATATAAAAGAGTTTGACTTCAATGGTTTGGTTGCTTAAATTCGAATAACAGGTTGCTTAGGAATATGAAAACTAACAACCTTATAAAAGAAATCAATTTTAGTATGATGAGTGGTTGACCAATCAATCCCTAAGGTCACGTTAAATGTAAGAATTTTTAAAGAAATAAGGTCAGCAGGTAATGTGATGGTGCCAACTTGGATCAAACAAGATTTATATACAGCGGATGTAATGAAAGTTTCTCCTAACAGAGTTTCAACAAAAAAGTTAAAGTCTAATTTTCTCCAGGGTCAAGTTTAAACAATGAGTATAAGCAGGAGAGATAAATGAATGGGTAGAATCGGTATCTAATAAGGTATAACTTCGCAAAAATTTATAATTAACTAACCCATGCTAACTTCGTTCGGGTTACTCGCTTTTTGAGAAGTCACGAAAAACGCTCTTCCAAGAACTGATGACTTTGACTTATCCGGGACAGCCTTTTGAGTAACCATCCCCGTTGGACTGGGTTTCACTACCGTACAATCTCGATCGATATGACCTTCTTTTCCACAATTATAACATACCTTCGAAGGTTGTGAACAGTTTGGACTTATGTGTCCCTCTTCTCCGCATCTGTAGCATCTAACTGGCGGCCTTTCTCCTCCTCTAAAATTAGTTGCTGGTGTTGGTGCTGACGTCTTCCCGTCATTGTTAAATCTTCTTTTCTTAAAATTTCCACTTGAGTTATTTCTTCTATTACCTTGGCCATGATTACCACTGAAGTGGTTACCATTTCTGGCATGATAATTTCCTCCACGATGGTTATCATTATTCCGATGATCGTCGCCACCGGTACGATTATCATCGAGCTGTTGGTCATAATTCTTCAATTGAGCTGACTCATTATCGCGCTCCAATAACTGAGCCCTATTTACAACATCAGAATATAAACAATGTTTATGAGAAATGAGGTATTGACGTATTTTGGGTTTCAAACCTCGTAGAAACATTCGCGTCATTCTCTCCTCATTATTAACCAAATGGGATGCAAATCGGGACAACTCGGCAAACTTAGCTTCATACTACGACACGTTCATATTGTTTTGCTCCAGCTTGATGAACTCTACCTCCTTCATGTGACGAATACTTTCGGGAAAGTACTTGTCGTTGAAAATTTCTTGGAATTTCTCCCAAGACATCTTCAGTGCGGTAGGCTGAGTACGCTTTACGGATTCCCACCAATAATCAACCACTCCTCGTAACATGAAAGTGGCAAAAGGAACCTTTTGCTCCTCTGAGCATCCCAAGACATCAAATATCTTAGTGATCTGCTTTATCCACGTCTCTACCGTAAGTGGTTCTGGCTTTCCCAAAAACTCTGGCGGTCCTAACTCCTTGAACTGCTTAGCGGTGACCATCCGTGAGTTGCCAGTGTTTTTACCTGCATTTTGAACAGTAGTCTTTCTTGTTTGGTTTTGCATGAATTCTAGAAAGTTCCTAAACATACCATCGTTCGTCATCTGCTCAATGGTGTTGTTCACAGGAGGAACATTGTCAGCCTGTTGCACGTTCTCCTCGTTGGTGAGCAAAGGTGTCTCCACGGTCTCATTTACTCCACTGTTAACATTCTCAGTCGACATTCTTAAATACTGCCATAAAACAAGGGTTAATTAAACAAATTAACAAATCATATAATACCCCTATATTATGACCGACCAACAAATAAGCTTAGGTAGGACACACTAGCGAAGAATTTACTCGTCTCTCCCCTCCTAGTTCTATTCCCCGATCTCTGCCGGAGATCATATCCCTAAGCTCTGAAACCAATTGTGACGCCCCCAAAATAGGTCCATTCCACCCAACCCATTATGAGTCGTCAAATACATGGTACAGAAAAAACTACAACTTTATTAATACAAATGTCGTGAAAAATACGAGAACACTTAAACTGTGAGTTTAAATACAAATATTGTCTTCTAAACAATATATACACGCAAATAAATCCTCATTATTAATACACTATTTTACAGAATAGTGAGGACTACTAAAACAGCTATCTAGAACCATCACTCCACACCCCGACTAGTTCTTGCTATAATCTCGCTTCCTGAGAAGAAAAATGGAACAAAAGGAAAGGGTGAGCTCAACTAGCCCAGTAAAGAATGTTACGACTAAGATAATGTACAACAAATTATTGTTAGTCTTCAACAGGGAAAAATCTGATAGAATACAATAGACAACAAGTTTCAGATCAATATTTGCAGCGGAAATAATAATTCATAGAAGAGTTACGTAGAGAATGAAATCTACTATAATCTATGAATTTAACAGTCCATCATCAATATTTTATCCTTGTAACATCAATCAATATTCATCTCAAATCAAATATTCATCTTTGCACTACAGGTCAAAGATATTCATCAGTCGGTCATATTCATCTCAACACATGTTCATCTTTGCACTACAGGCCAAAGATATTCATCAGTCGGTCATATTCATCTCAACACATGTTCATATTTGCACTACAGGCCAAAGATATTCATTAGTCGGTCATGTTCATCTCAACACCTGTTCATCTTTGCACTACGGTCCAAAGATATTCATAAGAAAATCAACCATCTTTGCACTACAGGCCAAAGATATTCAGTTATATCATCATTTAGGACTAAGGATGATGAAAAATATTTTAAAGTGAACGAATCCAGTGAAACAAAAGAAGAAATATTAAGGATTCATACTTTAAATAACCCAAGTTTAAAAATACTTCATAAATAACCAAAGTGGAGTTAAATTAAAAAATGATCAAAACATAGATCCAATCAAAGATAGGAATCATAACAGACGATCTTGGACACAGAAAAGAATATTTAATTTTTCTGTGAATAGTGCCGTATACGTGAATAGTAACTCCGACACTAAAAGACAGAAATTTTACAAAAAATATCATCATGCTTCGTGAATAGTAACTCATAAATAGTAACTCATGAATAGTAACCCCGATATGAAAAAGTTCCAAATTTTATAAAAATTTCTAACCAATATTTCGGCATAATGATATTGAAGAAATAATATCATTTTCGAATAAAATAACATCCCTTACCTCAGAAAGAATAGTATTTCTTACTGGAATACTGGATATAGTGCTGAAAGAACTTTCACCGTATAGCAATACTCAAAGTACTAAAATACACACAAAATACGCTCAATATTATAGAGAGAGAAAGAGAGAGAAAGAGAGAGAAATCTTTAGTTTCTAATGTGCTTTTAAATTCTAACCTAAGCACCCTATTTATAGGAAATTGCTTAGAACACCAAAGCAGAAAATTTAATATAATATTAATATAATTATACAAATTTTCCTTAGCCCACCTTTTAGTCAAAAACACTAGCCACACATGTTAATAATGTCCAAAAAATACAAAAAATGTTTTTCTAACAAAATTAATTTAAACTCCAAAAATCATTTCACACCCGATATACCAAAACTTCAATAATTCACAATAAATAGCCCTTTTATCAGAAAATGGGTTTTGTACCGGATTCAAAGTCGATACAGAATTCAATATCACACTTTGGGAGTAGGCCAGGAAATTTTTCATGAAATACGTCAGGAAATTTACTAACAACAGAAATATCTTTCAAATCTGACGTATTTTTGTTCAAGTCCATAACATGGCTAAGAAATCTTGACATTTGTTTTTCAATAAACGAATGATTTTACGGGTTGATATATAAAAGAGTTTGACTTCAATGGTTTGGTTGCTTAAATTTGAATAGCAGGTTGCTTAGGAATATGAAAACTAACAACCTTACAAAAGTAATCAATTTTATCATGATGAGTGGTTGACCAATCAATCCCAAAGGTCACATCAAATACAAGAATTTTTAAAGAAATAAGGTCAGGAGGTAATGTGATGGTGCCAACTTGGATCAAACAAAATTTATAAACAGCGGATGTAACGAAAGTTTCTCCTAATGGAGTTTTAACAAATAAGTCAAAGTCTAATTTTCTCCAGAGTCAAGTTTAAACGTTGAGTATAAGCAGGTGAGAGAAATGAATGGGTAGAACCGTTATCTAAAAAGGTATAACTTCTCAAAAATTTATAATTAACTAACCCGTGCTAACTCTGTTCGGGTTACTCGCTTTTTGAGAAGTCACAAAAAATGCTCTTCCAAGAACCGATGACTTTAACTTGTCCGGGATAGCCTTTTGAGTCACCATCCCCGCTGGACTGGGTTTCGCTACCGTACAATCTCGATCGATATGACCTTCTTTTCAATAATTATAACATGCCTTGGAAGGTTGTGAACAGTTTGGAGTTATGTGTCCCCCTTCTTCGCATCTGTAGCATCTAACTGGCGGCCTTTCTCCTCCTCTAAAATTCGTTGCTGGTGTTGGTGCCGACGTATTCCCGTCATTGTTAAATCTTCTCTTCTTGAAATTTCCACTTGAGTTATTTCTTCTATTACCTTAGCCATGATTATCACTAAAGTGGTTACCATTTCTGGCATGATAATTTCCTCCACGATGGTTATCATTGTTCTGATGACCGTCGCCAGCGGTACGATTATCATCGAGTTGTTGGTCATTATTCTTCAATTAAGCCGACTCATTATCGCGCTCCAATAACTAAGCTTATTTACAACATCTGAATATAAACAAAGTTTGTGAGAAATGAGGTATTGACGTATTTTGGGTTTCAAACCTTGTAGAAACATTCGCGTCATTCTCTCCTCATTATCAACCAAATGGGATGCAAATCGGGACAACTCGGAACACTTAGCTTCGTATTGTGACACGTTTATATTGTTTTGCTCCAGCTTGATGAACTCTACCTCCTTCATGTGACGAATACTTTCGGGAAAGTACTTGTCGTTGAACAATTCTTGGAACTTCTCCCAAGACATCTTCATTGCAGTAAGCTGAGTACGCTTTACGGATTCCCACCAATAATCTTCCTCTCCTCGTAACATGAAAGTGGCGAAAGGAACCTTTTCATCCTCTGAGCATCCCAAGACATCAAATATCTTAGTGATCTGCTTTATCCACGTCTCTGCCGTAAGTGGTTCTGGCTTTCCTAAAAACTCTGGCGGTCCTAACACCTTGAACTGCTTAGCGGTGACCATCCGTGAGTTGCCAGTGTTTTTACATGTATTTTGAACAGTAGTCTTTCTCGTTTGGTTTTGCATGAATTCCAGAAAGTTCCTAAACATACCATCATTCGTTATCTGCTCAGTGGTGTTGTTCACAGGGAGGAACATTGTCAGCCTGTTGCACGTTCTCCTCGTTGGTGAGCAAAGGTGTCTCCACGGTCTCATTTACTCCACTGTTAACATTCTCAGTCGACATTCTTAAATACTACCATAAAATAAGGGTTAATTAAACAAATTAACAGATCACATAATATCCCTATATAATGACCGACCAACAAATAAGATTAGGTAGGACATACTAGCGAAGGATTTACTCGTCTCTCCCCTCCTAGTTCTATTCCCCGATCTCTGCCAGAGATCATATCCTTAGCTCTGATACTAACTGTGACGCCCCCAAAATAGGTCCATTCCACCCAACCCATTCTGAGTCGCCAAATACATGGTACAGAAACAACTATAACTTTATTAATACAAATGTCGTGCAAAATACGAGAACACTTAAACTGTGAGTTTAAATACAAATATTATCTTCTAGACAATATCTACACGCAAATAAATCCTCATTATTGATACACTATTTTACAGAATAGTGAGGACTACTAAAACTGCTATCTAGAACCATCACTCCCCACCCCGACTAGTTCCTGCTATAATCTCGCTTCTTGAGAAGAAAAATGGAACAAAAGGAAAGGGTGAGCTCAACTAGCCCAATAAAGAATGTTATGACTAAGATAATGTACAACAAATTATCGTTAGTCTTCAACAGGGAAAAATCTGATAGAATACAATAGACAATAAGTTTCAGATCAATATTCGCAGCGAAAATAATAATTCATAGAAGAGTTACATAGAGAATGAAATCTACTATAATCTATGAATTTAACAGTCCATCATCAATATTTTATCACTGTAACATCAATAATATTCATCTAAAATCAAATATTTATCTTTGCACTACAGGTCAAATATATTCATCAGTCGGTCATATTCATCTCAACACCTGTTCATCTTTGCACTACAGGCCAAAGATATTCATCAGTCGGTCATATTCATCTCAACACATGTTCATCTTTGCACTACAGGCCAAAGATATTCATTAGTCGGTCATGTTCATCTCAACACCTGTTCATCTTTGTACTACAGGCCAAAGATATTCATAAGAAAATCAACCATCTTTGCACTACAAGCCAAAGATATTAAGTTATATCATCATTTAGGACTGAGGATGATGAAAAATATTTCAAAGAAAACGAATCCATTGAAACAAAAGAACAATTATTAAGGATTCGTACTTTAAATAACTCAAGTTCAAAAATACTTCATAAATAATTAGAGTGGAGTAAAATTCAAGAATGATCAAAACATAGATCCAATCAAAGATAGGAATCATAACAGACGATCTTGGACACATAAAAGAAAATTTAATTTTTCTGTAAATAGTGTTATATTCGTGAATAGTGATATATACGTGAATAGTGCCGTATACGTGAATAGTAACTCCAACACTAAAAGATAGAAATTTCACAAAAAATATCATCATACTTCGTGAATAGTAACTCGTGAATAGTAACCTCGACATGAAAAAGTTCCAAATTTGATAAAAATTTCCAACCAATATTTCGGCATAATGATATTGAAGAAATAATATCATTTTCGAATAAAATAACAACCCTTACCTCAGAAAGAATTGTACTTCTGACTAGAATACTGGATATAGTGCTGAAAGAATGTGCACCGTATAGAAATACTCAAAGTACAAAAATACTCACAAAATACGCTCGATATTATAGAGAGAGAAAGAGAAAGAGAGAGAAATCTTTAGTTTCTGGTGTGATTTTAAATTTTAACCGAAGCACCGTATTTATAGGAAATTGCTTAGAACACCAAAGCAGAAAATTTAATATAATATTAATATAATTATACAAATTTTCCTTAGCCCACCTTCTGGTCAAAAACACCAGCCACACATGTTAATAATGTCCAAAAAAAATACAAAAAAACATTTTACTAACAAAAATAATTTAAACTCCAAAAATCAATTCACACCCGATATACCGAAACTTCAATAATTCACAATAAATATCCCTTTTATTAGAAAATTTAAATCTCGCTACATTATATAGGAAATTCAATTCTCTGCAACTTTGCAGAAGAAAGTTTTTCCAAATTCCAAGCAGAAATTGACCAAATTCATAAACGGACGATTTTACAGGCTATAATCAAATTTCAGGCAAGAAATGGGGTCCACCGACACACAAAATATGTGTTAAATAACTTTTGCAACAAAAATACTCTTCCTCCTCATATACTCATATATCCCACATTCATTGTAAAAATATCACCATTATTATATTATAATAATATAATAAAATATTATTTTATCAGAAAAGATAAAATATCAATTTTTAACAATTGTCACTTTAAAAATTTTCTCAATCTATATCCACATAAAATCAATATTTTCCTCATCATATAAATCAATAATTAATTATTCACAAATAATATTACAGAATCACAGTACTGACAACCAGGCCGTTCCTAAGAAAGAGGGGGCTTTCCAATAAGAATTTCTCCTTATTGGCGCGCAATTAGGTGACCAAACCTCTCCTTAGACAGAACTTTCTAGACATTGCCAATAATATTTTCTAATAATATTATTCAGATAATATGAATTATTGCTTCGATAATGGAAAATACTGTGTAGTGACAATTATTGAAACAACAGTAATATAAAAAATTCAACGCAGCAATTATTGAATCAATAAAATAAAATACTGAACAGTAATTACTGTAACAATTATTGAGTAGTGCCTTCTTATGTAAGAATCAATAATTGGTGCAATATCGTGTGCTACTGTGCAACAACACGTATTACTGTGTTTTAACCACCGGGTATTCCAACAGTATTGACGATAACTACGCCATTATTTATAAACAACTCATACTTGTCGTTTTCTTCATCCAATCGCTTTTCGTTATGGGGCCCACACAAGGCTGCGTCGTCGTACGAATATTCCCCGACAGCAAGAATATTCCACGATCAAACGAATATTTCCCAACAACAATGAGTATTTTATAACCACTTGCTTATTTAAAATATTTGCGTATTTTACCCATAACTAACCACATTAATCAAATCAACCCTTACTATTTCAAAATAGTAAAAGAGGAAATTAAATTTCATTTATTAATAATTTGGGGTCTTACAATGAGGGTCATATATCTCCCAATTTTCCTAATCATAAGAAAAGTTGGGGCTGTTTTGTTTGTGGATCGGTGGACCACATGGAAAGAAATTGCCCGAAGAAAGGGGCGGAGGGTAGTAAAGCTTCTGGTAGTGGCGATTTGGTCATTACTGGACCAACACAATCATTGGGTAGACCCTCAACCCGAACGTTTAATATGATTGTCCAGGATGTGGTTGCATCATCGGATGTAGTAGCTGGTATCATTCCAGTCAACAAAATAAATGCTTACGTGTTATTTGACTTGGGTGCTACTTGTTCTTTTATAGCTTGTGGATTTGCTAAGCAACTGGGGTTAATCCCTAAAAGGTTAGAAATACCTTTAGACGCTAAGGTAGCAAACGAGGAGGTAATTCCCATTGAACACATTAATAGGAATTGTTTCATAGATATCAAGGGTAATAGATTATCGGTAGATCTTTTACCGATAAAGTTAAGGGAATTCGATGTTATTCTCGGTATGGATTGGTTAATTAACCATAGAGAAATAATAGATTATCATAGAAAGAGTGTGAACTTAAGACTTTCTAAGAAACCTGAGGTAATGTTTTATGGTAATAAATCACCAGGACGTTCTTGTTGTCTAACCATGGCACAAGCTAGGAAGATGTTGAAGAAGGGGTGTAAGGGTTATCTGTGTCATGTGGTGGATACCCAAAGAGTGGGAATATCCTTAGAACAGATAGCGGTAGTTCAAGAGTTTGCGGATGTGTTTCCGGAGGAGTTAACCGGTATTCCGCCAAATAGGGATGTAGAATTCGTGATTGATTTGTTGCCGGGTACGTCACCAGTTTCAAAGGCACCAAATAGGATGGTGCCAGTTGAGATGAAGGAGTTAATGGTGCAGTTACAGGAACTGTTAGATAGAAAGTACATTCAACCGAATGTGTCTTCTTGGGAACTTTGTATCGACTATCGAGAGTTAAACAAGTTAACAATTAAGAATAAATACCCGTTGCCCATGATTGATGATCTATTTGATCAGTTGAAAGGGGCAAAGTATTTTTCTAAAATAGATTTGCGAACGGGGTATCATCAACTAAAAGTGAGGAAGGAGGATGCACCTAAGACGGCGTTCAGAACTCGTTACGGGCATTATGAGTTTCTGGTGATGTCGTTTGGGTTAACAAATGCGCCAGCCGCATTCATGGATATGATGAACAAAGTGTTCAAACAGTATTTGGATAAGTTCGTCATAATGTTCATTAATGATATTCTAGTTTATTCTAAGACGCCAGAAGATCATGCTGAACATCTAAGAATAGTGTTGGAAACACTACATAGGGAGAAGTTGTATGCAAAATTCACTAAGTGTGAATTTTGGCTCGAACGAGTGCAGTTTCTAGGACATGTTATAGATAAAGATGGCATATCCATAGATCCAGTGAAGGTGGAAGCGGTGAATGAGTGGGAGCAACCGAAAATGCCAACCGAGGATAGGAGTTTTCTGGGGTTAGCGGGATACTATAGAAGGTTCATTCAGGACTTTTCTAAATTAGCTACTCCGTTGACGAATCTGAAAAGGAAGTCGGTGAAGTATGAGTGGACATAAAAGTGTGAAAATAGTTTTTGAGAACTAAAAAGGAGGTTGAGTGAGGCACCTGTATCATCTTTACCAGATGATACGGGGAATTTTGTAGTTTATAGCTATGCTTCACATAGAGGACTAGGTTGCATGCTCATGCAGCATGGCAAGGTCATTGTGTATGGATCACGATAGTTAAAGGATTATGAGAAGGTCTATTCTACTCATGACCTAGAATTGTCAGCTGTAGTGTTTGCTTTAAAAATATGGAGACATTATTTATACAGGGAGAAGTGTGAGATATACACGGACCATAAAAGTTTGAAATATATCTTCACGCAGAAGGAGTTGAATATGAGGCAGAGAAGGTGGTTAGATTTTATAAAAGATTATGACTTTGATATCTTATATCGTTCGGGGAAGGCGAATGTAGTAGTCGGTGCGTTAAGTCGGAAGGGTAGAGAAAAACTATCAATTTTAACGACTCAGAATGAGTTAATAACAGAGATGACAAGGATGGAGTTAGAGTTAAGATGCCAAGGGAAATGATAGAGATGTTATTCTCAATAGAGACTCGACCAATAATAGTGGAAAAGGTTAAGGAAGTACAGATAAGTACTGAAGAATGCAAGTGTATGAAAAAGATAATAAAGGATGACGTAAAGACTAACTATAACCTTGATAAAGAAGGTTTACTTCATTTTGAAGGAAGAATTTGGGTTCCAAATAATTCCGAGTTGAAAGAAGAGATTATGTGTGAGGCCCATAGTTCGAGGTACTCGATACATCTTGGTAGTACTAAGATGTATCAAGACCTTCGTCAGAACTTTTGGTGGCCGAACATGAAGAGAGAGATTGTAGAATACGTTAATAAGTGCTTAACTTGTTAGAAAGTTAAGGCTGAACACCAAAGGCCGAGTGGATTATTGCAGCCACTAGAGATTCCAGAGTAGAAATGGGAGCATATCACCATGGACTTTGTGGTGGGACTTCCAACGACGAGAAAAGCATACGATGCTATTTGGGTAATAGTGGATCAGTTAACTAAATCGGCTCATTTTCTACCAATAGAAGTTAGGTATAACTTAGAGCAGTTAGCTAAGCTTTATGACAAAGAAATCATTTCCAGACATGGAATACCTGTTTCGATTGTGTCTGATCGTGATCCATGATTCACGTCAAACTTTTGGAGGAGTTTGCAAGAGCAAATGGGAACACATTTGAGATTGAGTACGGCGTATCATCCACAGACTGATGTACAAAGTGAATGGACAATTCAAACGCTAGAAGATATGTTAAGATCTTGCGTTATGAATTTCAAGGGAAGTTGGGACGAACATCTACCTTAGGTAGAATTCGCTTACAACAATAGTTTCCACGCTAGTATAAGCATGTCGCTTTACAAAGCGTTGTATGGGAGGAAGTGCAGGAAACCACTTTGTTGGGATGAAGTAGGTGAACGTCGAATGTTGGGACCTGAAATGGTACAATAAACGGCAGACGTAGTTGAGCTAATATGAACTCGATTGGTAGAGGCTCAAGATAGACAAAGGAAGTATGCAGATCCTCATCGAGAGAAGAGGGAGTTTGAAGTAGGTTCATATGTTTTCCTAAAAGTATCGCCCTGGAAAGGGAAGATACATTTTGTAAAGAAAGGGAAGTTAAGTCCAAGGTTTGTAAGACCTTTTGAGATTTTAAGAAGGGTAGGAGAGGTAGCTTATTAAGTAGCCTTACCTCCAGAAATGGAAAGAATACATAATGTGTTTTACGTGTCTGTGTTGCATCTTTATAAATCGGACTACAAACACGTAATAGAATATGAATCTATTCATGTAGAAAAAGACTTAATGTATGAAGAACTACCGATTCAAATTATTGATAGGAAGGAACAAGTCTTGAGAAATAAAGTAATACCTTTAGTATAGGTAATTTGGAGTAACCACGATGCTGGAGAAGCAACGTGGGAACTCGAAAGTAAAATGAAGGAAAAGTTTCCTCATTTGTTTATGTAATAATAGCGAGATTCTGGGGACAACATCCTTATAAGGAGGGAAGAATTTAACGCCCGAGAATTTTGGATTTTGAATAAATTGAATTTTTATTTGATTATGTGAATTAAATGAATTTAATTGATTTATTATTTGAGTAAGATGTTCGAAGGTCGTTCTATGACCTAGTATATACAGATATGGTTAGTATTCTGGCTTTGTGCTAGGATTAATTGTTGTGAATTATCAAGACAAAAATGAATGTTTTCTGAGAAGTTTTCTATAAAAACACTATTCATCCGATTTCGTTCAGAGCTTAGGTTTGAAATTTCGAGAAACGTGTAATGATAGAATATGAAGATATTATGGAATATCCAATAATATTTTCGTTATGGCAAACAAAGTTTTCGCCTGCGGACTTAAAACCTAAGGGTTTGTGAAAAAGGTTTCCGAAAGGGAAATGAAATGTGTATAGTCATTTCGATGATTATACATATGAGATACGAGTATTATACTAGTATAAATACCAGTATGGTATGAAGAATTGTACGACATATAATACGAATATCGTATGAGTATTAGTCGAAGAGAATACGGGAGTTATACGCGTAGAATATGAGAAGTATTAATGGAGTATGAGTAAAGAATTTTTGTATAATCCAATTGTACTTAAACCAATAGTAAGAAGCCCAATGAATTAAGTATACAAGCCCAAGTTAAGGCCCAACGTTAAATTATGTCAAGCCCAATCCAAAAAGTTAAACCGTGGGTTGAACCAGTGGGTTGTGGGATGGGTAAAACCCATGGGGCAACCCATGGGATGACAAAAAGGGGAGGTGGGCCAGCCACTTGGCCACCAAGTAAAGTGATTACATGGTGGCTAAGTTACAAAGGAGGTGAAATAATAAGGAGGTGGGGGAATTGGACAATTATGCCCCTTAGTTGGTTGTCTATAAATACAAAGCTAGAGTTGGTTAATGGTTGTTTTGAAAATCTTGTTCAACCTATATTGAGAGAGAGAAAATCTAGAAATGCTTAATCATTCTACTTCCAAGCAAATCTTTAGACGTTTATCAAGAACGTGAATTACTTCAAAGGTAAATTCTCATAAACCATAATCTTTATCTTTTTCTATTTCTCTCTCGTAGAAGAATCGTAGATTGGTGGAGCATGTTTATTGAGGAGATACAAGGATGTCTATTAATGATCAAATCATTGATAGGTCATGACCAAATAGAAATCATAAGTGTTTACTTAAGTTAAAAATCGTAGAAAGTCTTGAACGTTAACTTAGTTATAAATTAACGATTTAAAAACTATTTAGTTAAGGAATGGACCTATTGTTTGGTTAGAATGACTATGATGAATCAATGGAGTTTTCCATTTGATTTGGCTTACAGAACATGAGTAACGAAGTTATGACGAATTTTACGAAAATAGACGTTAAACGTCAAAAACGTAGAAATCTCGGATTAAAGGTCAAAAGTTTCCGTGTGTCAAAAACGTTGGTTTCCAATGTCAACATGTGAGATAACGTAATTAAGAGTCGTTGGCGCAAGAATCGTCATATTCTGACTTATAACGAAGAAAACGAGTATTGAACGGTCAAAAACGTTAAACGAACGCTTCAAAAATGAACTCAAAGGTGAATTCTAAGTTAACAGATTTGAAAATGTGAAATTCTTATATGAACACGTAAAGGATGTGATTTGTGAGTTGTAGGATTTCGGATTGGTCAATTTGGATGTAAAACGAACAAATTAAGAAGCCGGGAGTTTCGTTATAAAAGTGAACTGTTTTGGCCAACTAGTGCACAGAGGTGGCGCCGCAGCGCCAAAACCAGTACAAAGTAGTCGCGTCGCAGCGCCAGACTCGACTGAGTCCCCTGTTAACTCGCGCCGTAGCACCACTAAAATACTAGGGATGTCGCGCCGCAGCACCGGAAGTAGAAAAATGTTGACCAAGTTAGGTTTTGTTCCATTTGAATGTAGACCTAAGATAAGACATTGAAGGTACTTAATGTACATAACAAGACTGAACTTAAATCACTTATAAGGTGTTAATGTAAGAAGATTTAGTAAGGTTATTATAGAAATTAAACGAAGAACGCGAGAACGTAATAAGTAAACCGTAAATGACGTTCAACGTTGGTATTTAACCAATAATGATCGAATGTCGGTTAATAACGTAAAAACATTAATGAGCCGTAACAAAGTATACAAAGTTGAATCGACTTTAAAAACGAAGTTAATTCAAGTAAGACATAGAAGAGAAAGAAGTTGGTTAGGGAGAATAACGTTAGTTGTTTGATACTAATTACAGTGTGCTATGTGAATATATCATGTAGATCCTGTAAAGACTGAGAATTGTTGAATTATTTATTTGAAGACGCTTGAAGGCAAGTCTTTCTTAACGCTTGTCTAACCTTCGTGTTAGCCAAGTTTTTCTGTGATGCATGTTATAAGATGCATGAATGGTTTTAAAGAAAGAGTCGATGCCTGTTTTAACTCAGCTAGACTAATACTGAAGAGTTGATTGATTTGTTTACAAGTCTTACGATATAAAATTGTTAACGTTATCTTATGTCAAGCATTTGGTACGGATGAGAAGGTAAGTTTGTCTACGTACAAACAAAAGTATTTTTCATCGATTATTCGATGGGCACGCGAGGTTGCCAAATGTTAAACGTAAATACGTTTGACGAAAGAGTGTTGATCAACATAGAGTACAATAGGTTGATCACCTAGAAGTGCTCGTAAGTAAAGACGGGTGGATGGCCTTAGTGCCGGATATCCTTTTCAAGTATGAAAATGAAAAAAGTATGTTCATGGTCTATTGATCGGTTCATCATTCCTAAGCTATTATATATACTTTGTAATTGTTGTTATGACATGAGAAGTACTAGTCAAAGTTTTCATAGTGCTTCGTAGTTAATTGTTCCGATATGGAAATAAAGCATGTAATTATCAAGGTGATAATTCATATGATTCTTTGTTAAAACTTGTTGAGCTAGTTATTCTCATTCTTGCTTGAACCATATGTTTGCAGCTAAAGTCAAACGAACTAAGAGTTCTAAGAGTGATAAAGGCAAGGCTAAGATGGATAATTAATCGTCCTGTAAAAGATTAGTGTATTTTGTTGTAATATACTTATGAAGAACAACGAATGTATTCGGTTTATGAACCTGGGAAAGGATTTATTACAAATGTAATACAAAGATAGTAATTACACTCATTTTGTTGTTATTTCAATGGAATGATATATGGATTGTAGTATCATGGAGCACCATTTGTCGGGTTGGAAGATACCCGGATTTGGGGGCATCACAGGGTCCACCAATGATTGTGTCGTCGTACTAATATTCCCCGACCAAACGAATATTTTATAACAACTTACTTACTTTTCAAAATTCTTAAATATTACTCACAACCATAACATTATATCAAATCCACACCTTATTACTCAAAATTATATTTAGAGAAAATTAAATCTTTATTCATAAAAGTTGGGGTCTTACACCTTCCCCGTGTCATTTAACAATGAGTACATTCTGGTTGGGGTAGACTATGTTTCTAAATGGGTCAAAGCATCCACATTACCCACCAACGATGCTAAGGTAGTCCTCAAGTTTCTTTAGAAAAATATATTCACTAGATTTGGTACACCTCGGGCGATCATTAGTGACGAAGGTACTCATTTTTGCAACAAATACTTCTCAACATTGCTTGCAAAGTATGGAGTCACTCGCAAAATAGTCACGACTTACAATCCCTAAACTAGTGGTCAAGCTAAAGTATCGAATAGAGAGGTGAAGCGTATTTTGGAAAAAAATGGTGAACCCAAATCGAAAGGATTGGTCAATTAAATTGGACGACGCACTGTGGGCATACCGAAAAACATATAAAATACCGATTGGGATGTCATCATATCTATTGGTGTATGGAAAAGCTTGCCATCTTCCCGTGGAGTTAGAACATAATGCATATTAGGCTATTTAGAAATTAAATTTTGACTTGCATGTAGCAGGCGAGAAAAGATTGTTACAACTCAATGAGATGGAAGAGTTTAGCCTGCAATCGTATGAAAATGCAAAGTTGTACAAAGGGAAAATCAAACGGTGGCATGATAAGAAAATTATGGATCGAAAGCTTGAACCTGGTCAAACCGAGCTACTCAACTATTTTCTTGAAAACTCAAATCATGTTAGTCAGGCCCATTCATAATCAAAGAAGTATTTCCCCATGGCGATGTTGAATTAGTTGGTCGAAATAAAGACAAAACATTTAAAGTCAAAGTTCATCAATTAAAACATTATTGGGGTGGAATTGTGGATCGACAGAAGACCTCTATCACTCTCGCGAATTTACCATAAAAACAGGGAGTAGTCAGGATGAAAGACTTAAAATCAAGCGCTTGATGGGAGGCAACCCAATCAGTATTTAGTTATTCTTTTATTTTCACACTTAGAAAATTTATAGTAAGTTTAGAATAGTATTGTTATAGTATAACTTTTCTTATTTATTCTCCACGTGAACCCTAATCAGATTTAATCATTATCATTTCAAGGTCGAGATTGACATTCACAAGAGTAAATCACGAGATAACCATTAGGTAAGGTTCTGAAAGGATGATGGAAGTTCGTATATGAGTAGATTAGTATGTGGAGAGTAATTTACATCAAAAAACATGAGGAAACAAGTAATTGGAAGTATGATTAATGTTCTAAGCAATTAAGTGGACCTGAAAGCAAAAGAATTTTTTTAGGTAAACAGTATATGCGCCCTAGCAGAGAAATTAACAAATAAAACTTTGCCTAGGCACAAAGCTCTCTGCTAGACTTCGCCCAAGCAAGCTTTTCATCGCTCCTAAGTGCAAACTCCTCTGTCAAACCTCGCCCCAATGAAGTTTCCTGAACAAAAATCCTCACCCCGACGCAATTCATAGTTTTTAGTTTTTAAATTTTATCTTTCATTCGAGTTAAAACACTTCCTTTTCATTCCAAACACACACACACACACCAGTGCCCTAACCCCCAGTAACCGACCCCTGTCTCGATGTTGAACCAAATTCGACTAAATTCTTGGCCCAAATCACTGCGCACGGATTCAAGGGATCTCTAGTTCTCAAATTTCATGAAGGACTTGACCCAAACTAGGGCTCCAAGTGCTTCCAGCCTTCCTCTCAGCTTGAATCATTCTACATGAAATTGGGTAAATTCATTAGGGTTATGGTCGATCATTAGACATCTCATTAAGTAAACCCACATACTTTGCCTATTTGGACACTTGTTCATCTGATTTAGGTAAGTTGGAAGCGTGAGTAGGGATTTTTATGGCTAGACTAATTACTTCAACTATAAAATGTTTGTTATTGGTAATTATTACATTTAATCAGGTATAATTCTATACACTTCTTTGTGACTTGCAAGTTAGGTTGAACACTATGGTTGGGAAAATTTTGAACATACAATTTAGTGCAGACAAGGTATCCATAGAGTGATTGGCATTGTTCGTAGTCATATTGGTTTCAACAGCCGACTACCTGGATACATTCTAGACACTATAATAGGGGGATTCATTGAGACAACTGAGATTTGGGGGTAAACCGTCCTGTGAACATTTTGATAAGTTTGGAACAATAGTTCAAGGATATACACAATGACGCCAAAAGCATCAAAAAGAAAATGGAGTGAGGGATCGTTCACCTGCGTCCGGCAGTTTGATATAAGGAAATTTATAACTTCTGAAGTGGTGACCAGATTTGAATACTTAGCCTCCAAATCCCTTATTCAGGAGCATGGACTAAGCCTCGATGAGTTTAATGGTGAAATGGGCCACTAGATAATAGAATGGGGATGGGGGACCTTTATCGAACTATCAGAAGCAGCAGTGGTGGCTTTAGTGAAAGATTTTTATGCCAATGCACCAGATAAATCACCATTTTTTGCATTCGTTTGGGGTAAAATGGTGTCATTTACTGTTCAAGAAATCAATGATTATTACAATCTCCAATCTCCAGCTGTTTATGAGTATATGGCATATAAGGACCATGGCTTAAATTATGAGAAAATACTGAGTAAGTTATGAAAGCCAGAGTCCTTACGGTCCTTGAAGGGTACATATTTTCCAAGAAAGGATCTTAGTCATTATGGAAAGATATGGCATGCATTCCTTTACGCTAAATTGATGCTTTCAAAGCACACTAGTGATGTTACAAAAAGAGAAGGTTGTATTATTGTACTCTATCATTAAGGATTGTCCAATAGATGTAGGCCTCATAATACATCATTCCATTTGTCATTGTTTGTGGGGCCCTCTTCAAGGAGGATTACCCCATCCTTCTCTCATTTGTGGGCTGTGTGCACGAGCTAGGGTGAAATGGAGTGCGGATGAGCTGGTTTAACAACTGTTGTAACTCTTGGACCAGATGATGATTAAACTCTATTCGATTTGGAAAGGATGAAAATCTCACCCACGAGGCCTTGATTTTACCTTTTTGACTGATTCTGATGATGAGGAGGATGAAGAAGAAGATGTCGACTTTGATGAGGAGGACCAAGATCGAGATTCAGTCAGACCATCCAATTCATCTCGTTCAAAAGCTACTTTCAGTATCCATTTTCGGAGTCTCCAACAATATCTTGATGCACGAAATAAGCTAGTGGATAAAAGAATGGAATGATTAGCAGCGAGACAAGAACAAATGTTTTCCACACAAAACAACTTTAATGCTGCTTTGGTTGAGAGACTGGCCCGTCTGGATCCACATGTTGAGCCTTTTCAATTCCTTGTTCCCCTACCAATGTCAGTCTACCACCCGTCAGATCCTGAGGTAGAGGTTTATGAACTATGTTTAAATAGACAATTATTTTCCAAGAGACAAACTTATTTTCATTTTAGATGGCCTTTTACGAGGATTGGACTTTTAATTTAATTTAAATGTGTATCTTTATATTCGCTTGATAAGTTTAGAAATTTTTTAGATTAATTTAAATGTAAAGGTCTTCTATCATTTTAGGATGCAGGACGCCGTTCCACAAGTGGAGCTAGCAAGGGAAGAGCCCATCCACTTCCTTTATCATGTCATTAATGGCTAAACTCATATGATTTGGTTTCATGTTCTTCTTTCTTCACTATTACTTTGTCAACAAAGCGAGTCGACACGAAGTGCTTCATGATTCAACTCTCCAATAAGTTCTCTACTGCCAAAAAATTTCAAACTCGAGACCCCAGGTACATTTCTTTTACATTTAGTTGGTTGTAAGTGCATATAGATGTATCGACTCTTGATGTTTATCAAGTCAATAACAACAAGAAAAATATTATCGACTCTTAATGCTTATCAAGTTAATGCTTCACAGTTCATATAGAAGTAGTAGTATATAGATAGATGCAATTCTCTGAATCCAAAGTTTAATATAACATGCTTTTGCCTCAGTTTCATTCCTATTTTTTTTGAATTTAATACACTAAGTAAAAGGTAATGTACAAGACATGTTTAAAAAAATGCTTGATCGTCGTCTGGGGTGATATGTGTTTGTTTGCATGTTTATTACAAACAATTATACAACTAATGAAAGTTTGAAATAAGATCTCATTCTCTGCTAGGTACTACTTATCATCTATGTGACTAGATTATTTCATAAATATAATAATAGGTCGGTTGTTATAGATTAATTTCTTATCTTAATTCATTATTTAAACTAGCTCGTGCATTGCACGTGTTATATATATAAATATATATATACATATATATATATATATATATATATATATAGGTAGCTAGTTGTATATAGATAGTAGATTGTATATTATAATTTCACATCACTAATTAATTATAAATTAGTGACAATGATTTGTACCATAACTCAAGCTTACTTTAGTTACTCAGTGTATAGATGTGCTAAATTTTAAAAAATATCTACAAAGTTGAATAACCTTTCACTAATGATTGATTTTCAAAATATATTTGGAATTGATTCAAATTTACATATTCTGATATTAAATGAATATATTTAACAAGTACACTTTTTTGTGGTTTAAATTAGAGAAAAATAAATAAATAATGCTACTATAATATAAAAAGGGTCACATACTACTCACATACACACACATATATACCGCGGGCCCCACATGTCAGACAGGAGCCCACAATATGCATGTGTGTGTATGTGAGTATTATGTTACCCTTTTTATGTGATAGTAGCATTATTAAAAAAATTGACAATCTAACTAGTCGATAAGGGTGACACCACCACCTATCATCATTGCCTATATATTTTAACTACTTTACTTTTATGTATGTACAATGTACTAATTCAAAATTTGATTCATGTGACTAAATTTTCATAATCTTGGGGTTTTCGTTCATTATTTGTTTTTGTGCTTTTTAAGTATCTAATAATGCGTTTCTCAAAAATAGTATATAATAGTGCAAAATTTAATTCATATATAATAAATATATCCTAATATTTTTAGGTGTATAATAAATGCAAAATTTGATTCATATAATCACATTCTAAAAATTTTATAAATATCAAGGATGTTAGATATCTACGCATCTTATATTTATAATTATGTGTACTCTAATAATACGCATTGAATGCTTGTATTACTAATACTGCAATATCTTAAATACAATATTACTATGCATATAGTGTGCATCCATTAACATATAATGTGAATATATCAGTATCCAATTTTTAAAAGAGATCCTAAATAAATGCATTAATTGCACATTTATATTTATAGAAGAAAATTAAAAGAAAAGTTTTAAGAAGTTTTTATCCTCTCGCGCTATAAATTTCAGGAACTGAATGGTTTTGTTCACAAATCACATATCTTATTTTTTGGAGACACTTGAAAATAAATTAAGTATGAAGTATTCCATTACATTTGCCAGCGTTCTTCTCTTGCTAGTCCTTTTTACAGGTAAACACTAATTTAGTATATAATATATGGGTGTGTGTGTTTAACTAAAGTTACATATAGACACACTATGCTTTTTTAATCATGTATTTTATTTTTAAAAAATTATATTTCTTACTATATAAGATTTCATATATTGAGTAACATGAATAGATCAAAATTATTTAAGATTATTAGCATTTTGTATTTTTATTACAAATGTAATTTAGATAATAACCATGAGAGTTTAAGAAAACCATGACCCTTGTTTTTTAAAGTCTTCTAATTTTATTAAATAATTATTATGCCTCATGCTCATGCCTTTGTTTATTTTGTTATATATAATTATTTTTTATTTTACTTCTCAAAATTATCATATAAAACTCGTTTTTCTGGTGTTAGGATGCTATGATGGAAGTTTAACTCCACTAACTTTGTCATATTAGCTCAAGTAATAATGACCCTAATAATACATGTCTTTGTAAAATAAAAAAATAAAAATAAAAATCATTAGTTCAATTGTAGTGATCTTTTTTACGGTAGTGATATATAATTGATTTGTTAAATATATAATTACTTTGTTTCAAAATAGAGATACGCTTTGATTTTTAAGCCAAATTTTAAATTTTTAAAATTCAAAATTGATTTAACTTTTGAAAGACTAAATATTTTAATTAGTACTATCTTTTAATTAGTATACAATAATTATATATATATATATATATATATATATATATCTTATTTAAAGTAAATAAATATGTATTAGTATTATATTTCAAAAATTATGAATTAACTTACAAATTTTAAAAATGCAACTCTAATTCTAAAACACAAGGATTATATACATGACAAAATTTTTACATAAAATCACCAAATTATATTATTTTGTCTATTGATTTCATTTACGTATTTTGATTATTATAGGTAATGAGCTGACGATTGTTGATGCATGTGAGGTACAATTTTCAGATCCTACTAAAAATTGTGTTGAAGATGCCTGTGCCAAAAAGTGCAAGCAAGAAAAGGGTCACTTTGCTTCAGGAAGATGTATACTTGTTGACACTTGCTTCTGTAAATACCCTTGTTAATCCTATGTATTACATGACGAGTTGTCACATTTAGACAAGACAATATAAATAAAAAAACTATTGGGTCAATCATATTTAGTTACATTTAATTATTTTGGATATTTTTTTATTTGTTTTTTTGAAATAACTTCCATATACATGACACAAACTTTTATTCATGTGCAAATTCTTTTACAATTAAAGAAAGCAAGCTATGTTGGAAATCATCCATCCAATAAGTAGGAAAAAACATATTATCAAACTGAGCTAAATCTACTAGTTCATGAGCTACTTGATAGCTTTCTCTTGGCCAAACTCACCTTCTGAAATTAATATCTGAATCCTCAATAATCTCTTTTGATACTCGTGTAATCATCGTCTTACAATCTAGCTACTTCAATGACAATGTTACTAAGACCTATCTCAATAGAAAATTTAATAGCTTGACGAAGAGCAATTGCTTCGGCACATGCAACCTGTAAATTACCGACCAAACTGTCTACTCCAGCTTCTAAAACAGGCCCATGTTCATCTTGAAAAATAAAACCAATTCTGCAAAAACCATTACCTTTCACCGAGGCATAACAATTTATTTTAACAGCATGGCTAATAAGTTTACACCATTTAGTAACTTGCCTTAATTCAGGTTGAACAAGAAAGTACCTAATAAATTTCATAGTTTTAGAAAATTGATGAAAGAAATTGAGACACATCCCAGCCAACACATTAAAATTCCCTTCAAGTTTGTCATGTACAACATAATTGCAGTGATCCCAAATCTGCCATGCCAATAGACAACCTGCACAAGTCCCCTTTGCTTAACACCTTAACCATGGAGGGCTAGGAATAGGAACCAATCAGCAAAGTTCCTAATATAATCAAAATAGATCGTTTACCTAATATTAGTTAGTTACTTTTGTTCAAAAATAGAAATTACTATCGTAGTTTTGTAAAAAAACATGAATTCATTATATAGTTTTATAAGAAAATAATCAAAATAAGATTACCAAATACTAATTGGTTTCTTTTATTTAATAATAGTAATAATAATAATAATAATAATAATAATAATAATAATAATAATAATAATAATAATAATAATAATACAAGTTTAAGTAAAATTATATTACCACTTAGATAATATGATTTTATAGGAAACAAAAATTATCATAAAACTCTTATACCTAACTTAAATTTGGTAATATTATTAAAATATAAGTATAATTAATGCTTCGAGTGTAAGTAAGACTTTATCATTATTCAGGTAATATAATTGTTATTATTCTAAAAATAAAAATATAATATTCTAATCGACTATATGATTCAATTATTAAATTAAAAAGTAAAAATTAATTACTCTATCCAATATAAAAATTCCCAAATTAAAATTTACTCATCTACCAAACTTAAATTTGGTACTATTATTAAAATATAAGTATATTTAATGCTTCGAGTGTAAGTAAGACTTTATCATTATTCATGTAATATAACTATTATTATTCTAAAAATAAAAATATAATATTCTAATCGACAATATGATTCAATTATTAAATTAAAAATAAAAATTAATTACTTTATCCAATATAAAAATTCCTAAATTAAAAATTTACTCATCTACCAAGAATTCTCTTATTCTGGTGTGATTTTCTTTTCTAATTAAGCATCCTATTAATAGGAGAATGACAAGATACTATTTGAATTTAGAAAATCACGGGTGCATAGTAGAAATTTCTTGGGCGAATTCACGGACGAATTCAAAGAAAATTTTTGATTTTACTATGCTGCACTATGCACACTAAGCAGTACTATGCATAATAAAATATAAAATATAATCTATTCTATTATACATAAAAATGAAACTTATAATATAATATATATATATAACAGTTCCCAACCCCCCCCCCCCCCGGTCCCCATCCCCGTCCCAGTGACCATTAATTATATGTATATATATATATATACAACAAAACTTAGATAACTTTCAACCGGCAGTTTTGAAAAATGAGTAACTGGGGGTCCTATGTAATAAACAAAATTTATAAGAAACACTTCATAAAATATCCCTCTATTTATCTCAATTCACTTGGCTTCACAAAACACGTTTTTAATAACATTTATTATTAATATTATAACTCACAATATTAACAACCAAATTATTCCCAGGAAAGATGGGGCTTTACGATAAGAACTTCTCTTTATTGGGGCGCAATTAGGTGACCAAATCCCTTTCCTCGACAGAACTTTCTAAACACCATCAATAATGCAAATAATAATATGAATAACTTTTATCGTCTCAATTATTGATTTAATAATATAAAATATTGTGCAGATGATAGTGTAACAATAATTGCATCAATAATATGAGATATTATGCAACAACTACTGTTGCAATAATTGAATAAAACTGAGTGACTTATCACATAAACATCAATAAAGATAATATACAATATCGTGTACTACTAAGCAACCACGCGTATTACTGTACTTTTACCACCGGGTATTTCAACAGTTAACGGTAAAACTTTTGCCATTATTTTTATAAAAAGTTATTTCTGTCATTTTCTAACTCCGACAGTAATTTCGTTGTGGGGTCCGCCAATGATTGTGTCGTCATACGAATATTCTCCGACCAAACGAATACTTTATAACAACTTGCTTACTTTGCAAAATTCTTAAATATTACTCACAACCATAACATTATATCAAATCCACACCTTATTACTCAAAATGATATTTAGAGAAAACTAAATCTTTATTCATAAAAGTTGGGGTCTTACACCTTCCCCATATCATTTAACATTGAGTACATTCTGGTTGCGGTAGATTATGTTTCAAAATGGGTAGAAGCATCCATATTACCCACCAATGATGCTAAGGTAGTCGTCAAGTTTCTTTAGAAAAACATATTCACTAGATTTGGTACACCTCGGGCGATCATTAGTGACGAAAGTACTCATTTTTGCAACAAATACTTCTCAACATTGCTTGCAAAGTATGGAGTCACTCGCAAAATAGTCACGACTTACCATCCCCAAACTAGTAGTCAAGCCGAAGTATCAAATAGAGAGGTGAAGCGTATTTTGGAAAAAATGGTGAACCCAAATCGTAAAGATTGGTCAATTAAATTGGACGACGCATTGTGGGCATACCGAAAAAAATATAAAATACCGATTGGGATGTCATCATATCGATTGGTGTATGGAAAAGCTTGCCATCTTCCCGTGGAGTTAGAACATAATGCATATTGGGCTATTTAGAAATTAAATTTTGACTTGCATGTAGCAGGCGAGAAAAGAATTTTACAACTCAATGAGATGGAAGAGTTTCACCTTCAATCATATAAAAATGCAAAGTTGTACAAAGGGAAAATTCAAACGGTGGCATGATAAGAAAATTATGGATTGAAAGCTTGAACCGGGTCAAACCGAGCTACTCAAATGTTTTCAGGAAAACTCAAATCACGTTAGTCAAGCCCATTCATAATCAAAGAAGTATTTCCCAATGGCGCTGTTGAATTAGTAGGTCGGAATCAAGACAAAACATTTAAAGTCAACGCACATCAATTAAAACATTACTGGGGTGGAATTGTGGATCAACACAAGACCTCTATCACTCTCACGGATTCACCATAAAAACAGGGAGTAGTCAGGATGAAAGACTTAAAATCAAGCGCTTGATGGAAGGCAACCAAATCAGTATTTAGTTTTTCTTTTAATTTCACACTTAGAAAATTTGTAGTAAGTTTAGAATAGTATTGTTGTAGTACAACTTTTATTATTCATTCTCCACGTGAACCCAAATCTGATTTAATCATTATCATTTCAAGGTTGAGATTGACATTCACAAGAGTAAATCACGAGATAACCATTAGGTAAGGTTCTGAAAGGATGGTGGCAGTGCGTATATGAGTAGATTAGTATGTGGAGAGTAATTTACATCCAAAAACATGAGGAATAAAAGTAAATGGAAGTATGATTAGTGTTCTAAGAAATTAAGTGGATCCGAAAACAAAAGAAAAATTTTCAGTAAAATAGTATATGCGCCTTAGCAGAGATATTAGCAAATAAAATTGCGCCTAGGCGCAGAGCTCTCTGCCAGACTTTGCCCCAGCAGGCTTTTCATCACTTCTAAGTGCAGACTCCTCTGTCAAACCTCACCCCGAAGAAATTTACTGAACAAAAATCCTCACCCCGACGCAAATCACAGTTTTAAGTTTTTAAAATGCCTCTTTCATTAGACTTAAAACACTTCCTTTTCATTCCAAACAAACACACCAGTGACCTAACCCCCAATAACCGACCCCATCTCGATGTTGAACCAAATTCGACTAAATTATGGGCCCAAATCACTGTGCACGGATTCAAGGGATCTCTAGTTCTCAAATTTCATCAAGGACTTGACCCAAACTAGGGCTCCAAGTGCTTCCAGCCTTCCTCTCGCCTTGAATCATTCTACATGAAATTGGGTAAATTCATTAGGGTTGTGGTCGATCATAAGACATCTCATTAAGTAAACCCACATACTTTGCCTATTTGAACACTTGTTCATCTGATTTGGGTAAGTTGGAAGCGTGAGTAAGGATTTTCATTGCTAGACTAATTACTTCAACTATAAACTATTTATTATTGGTAATTATTGCATTTGATCTGGTATAATGCTATACATTACTTTATGACTTGCAAGTTCGGTTGAACACTAAGGTTGGGGAAATTTTGAACATACAATTTAATGCATACAAGGTATCCATATAGTGATTAACACGGTTCCTAGTCATATTGGTTTCAACAGCCGACTACCTGAATACATTTTAGACACTATAATGGGGGGGATTCATTGAGACAACTGAGATATGGGGATAAATCGTAATGTGAATATTTTGATAAGTTTAGAACTACAGTTCAACGACATACATAATGACGCCAAAAGCATCAAAAAGAAAATGGGTTGAAGGATCGTCCACCCCGTCTGATAGTTTGATATAAGGAAATTTATAACTTCTGAGGCGGCGACCAGATTGGAATACTTAGCCTCCAAATCCCTTATTCAGGAGCATGGACTAAGCATCGATGAGTGTAATGGTGAGTTGGGCCACTAGATAATAGAAAGGGGATGTGGGACCTTTACCGAACTACACGAAGAATTAGTGGTGGCTTTAGTGAAAGAGTTTTATGCCAATGCACCAGATAAATCACCATTTTTTGCATTCGTCCGGGGTAAAATGGTTTCGTTTACTGTTCAAGAAATCAATGATTATTACAATCTCCAATCTCCAACTTGTTGTGAGGATATGTCATATAAGGACCATAGCTTAAATTATGAGCAAATACTGAGTGAGTTATGCAAGCCAGAGTCCTCATGGTCCTCGAAGGGTATGTACTTTCCAAGCAAGGATCTTAGTCATTATGGAAAGATATGGCATGCATTCCTTTACGCTAAATTGATGCCTTCAAAGCATTCTAGTGATGTTACCAAAGAGAAGGTTGTATTATTGTACTTTATCATCTAGGATTGTCCAATAGATGTAGGCCTCATAATACATCATTCCATTCGTCGTTGTCTGTGGGGCCCTCTTCATGGAGGATTACCCTATCCTCCTCTCATTTTTGGGCTGTGTGCATGAGCTGGGGTGAAATGGAAGGCGGATGAGCTGGTTTAACAACTGTTGTAACTCTTGGACCACCTGATGATTAAACGCTATTCGATTTGGACAAGCCTTGGTTTTACCATTTTGAGTGATTCTGATGATGAGGGGGATGAAGAAGAAGATGCAGAGTTTGATAAGGAGGACCAAGAGCAAGATTCAGTCGAACCAACCAATACATCTCGTTCAAAACCCACTTTTAGTATCCAATTTTGGAGGCTCCAACAATATCTTGACGCACAGAATAAGCTAGTGCATAAAAGGATGGAACGAATAGTAGCGAGACAAGAGCATATGTTTTCTACTCAAAACAGCTTTAACGTTGCTTTGGTTGAGAGACTGGCCCGCCTGGATCCACATGTTGAGCCTTTTGAATTCCTTGTTTCCCAACCAATGTCAGTCTACCCCCCGTCAGATCCTAAGGTTGAGGTTTATGAACTTTGTTTAAATAGACAATTGTTTTCCAACTGACAAACTTATTTTCATTTTAGATGGCCTTTTACGAGGATTGGACATTTAATTTAATTTAAATGTGTATCTTTATATTCGCTTGATAAGTTTAGAAAATTTTTATATTAATTTAAATGTAAAGGTCTTCCATCATTTTAGGTTGCAGGATGTCGTTCCACAAGTGGAGCTAGCAAGGCAAGAGCCCATCCTCTTCCTTTATCATGTCATTAATGGCTAAACTCATATGCTTTGGTTTCATGTTCTTCTTTCTTCACTATTACTTTGTCAACAAAGCGAGTCAGCACTCACAGTGACAATTTTCACTATAGCGAAGTGCTTCATGATTCAACTCTCCAATAAGTTCTCTACTGTCGAAATATTTCAAACTCGAGACCCCAGGTACATTTCTTTTACATTTAGTTGGTTGTAAGTGCATATAGATGTATCGACTCTTGATGTTTATCAAGTCAATAACTACAAGAAAAATATTATCGACTCTTAATGCTTATCAAGTTAATGCTTCACAGTTCATATAGAAGTAGTAGTATATAGATAGATGCAATTCTCTGAATCCAAAGTTTAATATAACATGCTTTTGCCTCAGTTTCATTCCTATTTTTTTTGAATTTAATACACTAAGTAAAAGGTAATGTACAAGACATGTTTAAAAAAATGCTTGATCGTCGTCTGGGGTGATGTGTGTTTGTTTGCATGTTTAGTTCAAACAATTGTACAACTAATGAAACTTTGAAATACGATCTCATTCTCTACTAGGTACTACTTATCATCTATGTGACTAGAGTATTTCACACATATAATAATAGGTCAGTTGTTATGGATTAATTTCTTATGTTAATTCATTATTTAAACTAGCTCGTGCATTTCACAGGTTGTATATAAATATCAACTAGCTAGTTGTATATAAATAGTAGATTGTATATTGTAATTTCACATCACTAATTAATTATAATTTAGTGACAATGATTTGTACCATAACTCAAGTTTACTTTATTTACTCAGTGTATAGATGTGCTAAATTTTAAAAAATATTGACAAAGTTGAATAACCTTTCACTAATGATTGATTTTCAAAATATATTTGGAATTGATTCAAATTTACATATTTTGATATTAAATGAATATGTGACGCACCCAAAATAGGTATACATCACCCATTCTAAGTCGCCAAATACGTGGTACATAAACAAATACAACTTCAGTAATACAATTGTCGTGCAAAATACGACAACACATATACTGTTAGTTTGAATACAACTATTGTCTAATAGAGAGTATACAAACTAAAAAGGAGTCCTCATTAAAATTATTGATACACTATTTTACAAAATAGTGAGGACTACTAATACAACTATACTGACCCATCACTCCATACCCCGGTTAGTTCCTACTATGTTCTCACCTCCTAAGAAGAAAAATGGAACAAAAAGGAAAAGGGTGAGCTCAACTAGCCCAGTAAAGAATATTATGACTAAGATAATATACAATAATTTATCATTAGTCTTCAACAGGGAAACATTTGATAAAATATAATAGACACAAAGTTTTAGATCAATAACTGCAGCGGAAACAACAATCCATTAGAAGAGTTAACTAGAGAAAGATTTCCACCATCTTCTAAGATTTAAAAGTCCATCGTCAATATTTTATCCCTATAACATCAATCAATATACATCTTGAATCAAATATTCATCTTTGCACTACAGGCCAAAGATATTCATTTGTATCACCAGTTGGTCATGTTCATCTCAACACCTGTTCATCTTTGCACTACGGGCAAAAGATATTCATTAGGTAATCATTCATCTTTGCACTACAGGCCAAAGATATTCAGTAATATCATCATTTAGGACTGATGATGATGATAAATATTTTGAAGGAACGAATCCAGTGAAAAAAAAAATTAGATATTCGTATTACAGTTTATCCAAGATCAATAATACTCCATAATAACCAATTTTGAAGCAAAATTCAAGAATAAAGATCAAAATATGGATACAATCAAAGATAATACCCATAATAGAAATCTTGGACAAAAAGGAGAAAATTTCATTTTTTGGTGAATAGTGTCGCATTCGTGAATAGTCTCGTATACGTGAATAGTGTCGTATACGTGAATAGTAACCCCAACACAAAAAAATTCAAATTTGATAAAAAGTTTAGACCAATATTTTGGCATAATGATATCGAAAGAAATAATATCATTTACGAATAAAATAACATTCCTTACCTCAAAATAATAGTACTTCTGATCGGAATATCGGTATAAGGCTGAAGGAAACTTGCACTGATAAATAGAAATTCACAAAGTATCAAAATATTTATAAAATACACTCGATAATATAGAGAGAGAAAGAGAGAAAGCTTATGTTTCTGGTGTGATTTTCAATTCTAACTTAGCCCTCTATTTATAGGAAAATATTAGCACGCCGAAGCAGACTTGACCTGCTACCTAATGGATTTACCTGCTACTATTGCCACCCACCACATTTGAAATAAAATTCAGCACATTTCTTCACCAACCATAAGTGGGGCCCACTCAATTATAGAATTTTCCACCCAGATTATTTATAAACTTAATTTCCGAATCAGTCGCCTCTTAAAATTCATAAAAAATATACGTTTATTTTTAACGGTTCAAATTTTGTGGACATACACTCAACTTATAAATGTATAACATATCCAAAAATCATAACGATACAACGGTCAAATTAAAAGTTATAACTCACGTAATATATCTCAAGAACAGTGATTTAATTTTTAATACCTCCATTCCGACAAAAACATCTCAACATTAATTCCTTCAATTATATCCACATAAAATAAATATATCCATCAATTATATCCACATAAAATAAATATTTCATTATCATATAAATCAATAATTAATTATTCACAAATAATATTACAGAATCATAATTATGACAACCAGGCCGTTCCCAATAAATAGGGGGCTTTTCGATAAGGATTTCTCCTTACTGGCGTGAAATTAGGTGACCAAACCTCTCCTTGACAGAACTTTCTAGACATTGCCAATAATGTTATCTCATAATATTATTCAAATAATATGAATTATTGATTCGATAATGGAAAATACTGTGCAGTGATAATTATTTAAACAACAATAATATAAAATATCAACGCAGCAATTATTGAACCAATAAAATAAAATATTGAACCGTAATTACTGTAACAATTATTGAGTAGTGCCTTCTTATGTAAGAATCAATAATTCAAAAATACTGTGCAAAACTGTGTGCTACTGTGCAACCAAGCATATTACTGTATTTTAACCACCGGGTATTCCAATATTGTTAACGGTAACAACTACGTCATTATTTGTAAAAACTCAAATTTGTCATTTTCTTCATCCGACTGTTATCCGTTTTGGGGCCCACAAATGGCTGCGCCGTCATACGAATATTCCCCGACATAAAAAATATTCCACAACTGAACGAATATTGCCCGATAACGATGAATATTTTATAACCACTTGCTTATTTTGCAAAATTTACACATTTCACCCATAACCAAAGCATTATATCAAATTAACACTTTATTATTCACAATAATAATTAGAGAAAATTCAATTTTATTTATAATAAGTTGGGGTCTTACAACCTCCCCTCCTTATGAAATTTCATACTCGAAATTGACGTACGTACCTGGTGTTTCAAAAAGGTAAGGATACCTCGCTTTCATTTTTGATTCCAACTCCCAGGTCATTTCTTCAATAGCATGGTTCCTCCACAAAACCTTAACTTGTGGTATAACCTTCGTGCGTAGGACATGCTCTTTCCTATCCAAGATCTTAACAGGTACCTCCTCGTACGTTAAATCTTCAGCTATCTCATTAGGTTCTAACTCAATAATGTGGTTCAGGTCTTTCACATATTTACGAAGCATAGATATGTGAAAAACATTATAAATATGAGACATGCTTGGAGGTAATGCGAGTATATAGGCCACATTTCCTATTCGATCAAGAATCTCAAATGGACCAACAAATCGTGGATGGAGCTTTCTTCTCTTCCCAAATCTTGTAACTCCCTTCCATGGTGTAACGCGTAACAATACATGATCCCCAATATTAAATTCCACGTCCTTTTGATGAAGATCCACATAACTCTTTTGTCGATCCTATGCCATTTGTATATGTTGTCGGATCATTTGGATCTTCTATGTAGTTATGCGTACCAATTTTGGTCCCAACAACATTGTTTCACCCGCCTCGTCCTAGCATACTAGAGAATGACATTTTCGTCCATATAATGTTTCAAATGGAGCCATGCCTATACTTGCTTGATAACTGTTGTTGTAAGAGAATTCCACTAATGGCAAGTATTTATCCCGACTTCCTTTGAAATCTAGGACACGGAGTCTAAATAAATCTTCAAGGGTTTGAATAGTGCATTTTCGATTGTCCGTCCGTTTGAGGATGGTATGCTGAACTGAATCGTAAATTCGTCCCCATAGCTTTCTGTAAGCTAACCCAAAATCGTAAAGTGAATCTTGGGTCACGATCTGAAACTATGGATATTGGCATTCCATGCAATCTCACAATCTCATTTATATACATACTAGCAAGACGTTCAAGGGAATAAGTCTCCTGTATAGGCAAGAAATGGGTTAGACTTGGTTAATCTATCAATAATAACTCAAATCGCATCTGTGCCTTGAGAAACCTTGGGAAGACCCGTAACGAAATCCATAGTAATGTGTTTCCACTTCCATGTCAGACTCTTAAGTGGTTGTAGTGGACCCAACAGGTACTTGATGCTCCGCCTTTACATGTTGACAAGTTAAACACCTCGAGATAAACTCTGCGATCTCTCTTTTCATATTGCTCCACCAAAATGTATATCGAAGATCATGATACATTTTGGTACTCCCAGGATGGATTGCAAACGGTGTGTTGTGTGCCTCCATCATGATTTTATGCTTCAAGTCAGAATCGTTAGGAACACAAAGTCTAGAGTTGACTCGAAGTATTCCTTCTTCATCGATTCTTTCTTCTAGAATATCATCTTCTTGCACTTTCTTCTTCATACGCATCAGCTCCATGTCCGCAGCTTGAGAAGCTTTAACTTTATCGATTAAAGTCGGTTCTACTCGTATGTTTGATATCATCATGTGGGAACTTGGAGCCTTTACCTCTATCTCCATCCTTTGAAAGTCATACAAAATAGGACCTTTGTGTTAACAATATTGTACTCGTACCCGCATATGATTTTCTACTCAATGCGTCAGCTACCACGTTTGCTTTTCTATGATGATATTGGATGATATGATTGTAATCTTTCAATAGCTCGAGCCAACGTCGTTGCCGCATATTGAGTTCCTTTTGGGTGAAGAAATATTTGAGGCTTTTATGATCTATATAGATCTCCACTTTCTCCCCATACAGGTAGTGTCTCCAGATCTTCAACGCAAAAACGACTGTTTCCAACTCCAAATCATGAGTATGATAATTCCACTCATATTCTTTGAGTTGTCGTGATGTATAGGCTATGACTTTCCCATGTTGCATGAGAACATATCCTCACCCTTTTCTTGAAGCATCATTGTAGATAACAAATCCATCTGAACCAGATGGTATTGTCAGAACAGGTGCCGCGCGAAATGAGTCTTCTCTTGAGTTCTTGAAACTCTTCTTACAATCCTCGCCCCAACCGAATTTTATATCTTTACGAGTCAGCTGAGTTAACGGAGTGGCAATTCGAGAAAATCCTTCCATGAATCTCCGATAGTAACCAGTTAAGCCCAGAAAGCTACGTACTTTGGTCACCGACTTTGGTTGCTCTGAACTTTGTATGGCTTCAATCTTCGCCGGGTCTACAGATACTCCATGTTTTGACACCACATGTGTGACGCCCCCAAAATAGGTCCAATCTATCCAACCTATTCTGAGTCGCCAAATACATGGTACAGAAACAACTACAACTTCATTAATACAATTGTCGTGCAAAATACGACAACACATAAACTTTGAGTTTAAATACAAATATTATCTTCTAGACAATATCTACAATCAAATAAGTCATTACAATTATTGATACACTATTTTACAAAATAGTGAGGACTACTAAAACAACTGTCTTGAACCATTACTCCACACCCCGACTAGTTCCCGCTATATTCTCGTCTCCTAAGAAGAAAAATGGAACAAAAAGGAAAAGGGTGAGCTCAACTAGCCCAGTAAAGAATATTATGACTAAGATAATGTACAACAAATTATCCTTAGTCTTCAACAGGGAAAAATCTAATAGAATACAATAGACAACAAGTTTTAGATCAATAACTGCAGCGGAAACAATAAATCATTAGAAGAGTTAAGTAGAGAATGAAATCTACTATCATCTATGAATTTAAAAGTCTATCATCGATATTTTATCCCTGTAACATCAATCAATATACATCATAAATCAAATATTCATCTTTGCACTACAAGCCAAAGATATTCACCAGTTGGTCATGTTCATCTAAACACCTGTTCATCTTTGCACTACGGGCCAAAGATATTCATCATAAAATCATTCATCTTTACACTACGGGCCAAAGATATTTAGTTATATCATCATTTAGGACTGAGGATGATGAAAAATATTTTAAAGAAAACGAATCTAGTGAAACAAAAGAACAAATATTAAGGATTCGTACTTTACACAATCCAAGCCCAAAAATACTTCATAAATAATCAGAGTGGAGTAAAATTCAAGAATGAAGACCAAAACATAGATCCAGTCCAAGATAGGAATCATAACAGACGATCTTGAACACAGAAAAGAAAATTTAATTTTTTTGTGAATAGTGTCGTATTCTTGAATAGAGCCGTATACATGAATAGTAACTCCGACACTTAAAGATAGAAATTTCACAAAAAACATCATCATGCTTCATGAATAGTAACTCATGAATAGTAACCCCGACATGAAAAAGTTCTAAATTTGACAAAAAATTCCAACCAATATTTCGGCATAATGATATTGAAGAAATAATATCATTTTCGAATAAAATAACATCCTTTACCTCAGAAAGAATAGTACTTCTGACTGGAATACTGGATATAGTGCTGAAAGAACTTGCACCGTATAGAAATACTCAAAGTACTAAAATACTCACAAAATACGCTCGATATTATAGAGAGAGAAATCTTTAGTTTCTGGTGTGATTTTCAATTCTAACATAAGCAGCCTATTTATAGGAAATTGCTTAGAACACCAAAGAAGAAAATTTAATATAATAATAATAATATATTATAAATTCTTACGCACACCCTCATTGATCCAAACATATCAGCCAGACATATGCCAAACTTGCCAAAAACGTTTTTCATATAAAAGTTATTTGAAACTCCAAAAAAATAATAATCAATTAATCCGGAACTTCAATAATTCATAATAAATAGTCATTTTATCAGAAAATTCGAATCCCACAAATTTCTATAAGAAATTCAATTCTTTACAAATTTGTAGAAGAAAGGTTTTCCAAATTCCAAACAGCAATTGACCGAAATCCATATACGAACAATTTTACAGGCTATAATCAAATTTCAGTCAAAAAATGGGGTCCACTGACACACAAAACATGTGTTAATCATTTAATGCAACAAAAATACTCTTCCTCCTCATATACTCATATCCCACATTCATTGTAAAACTATCACCATTATTATATTATTAAAATATAATAATAAATTATTTTATCAGAAAAAGATAAAATATCATTTTTTAACAATTGTCACTTTAAAAATTTTCTCCATCTATATCCACATAAAATCAATATTTTCCTCATCATATAAATCAATAATTAATTATTCACAAATAATATTACAGAATCACAGTACTGGCAACCAGGCCGTTCCCAGGAAAGAGGGGGTTTTCCAATAAGAAGTTCTCCTTACTGGCGCGCAATTAGGTGACCAAACCTCTCCTTAGACAAAACTTTTTAGACATTGTCAATTATGTTTTCTAATAATATTATTCAGATAATATGAATTATTGCTTCGATAATGGAAAATAATGTGTAGTGACAATTATTGAAACAAAAGTAATATAAAAAAGAAACACAACAATTATTGAATCAATAAAATAAAATACTGAACAGTAATTACTGTAACAATTATTAAGTAGTGCCTTCTTACGTAAGAATCAATAATTGGTGCAATACCATGTGCTACTGTACAACAACGCGTATTACTGTGTTTTAACCACCGGGTATTCCAACAGTATTAATGGTAACAACTGCGCCGCTATTTATAAACAACTTATACTTGTTGTTTTCTTCATCCAATCGCTTTCCGTTATGGGCCCACACAAGGCTGCGCCTGTCGTATGAATATTCCCCGACAGTAAGAATATTCCACGACCAAACGAATATTCTCCGACAACAATGAGTATTTTATAACCACTTGCTTATTTCAAATATTTGCGCATTTTACCCACAACTAACCACATTAATCAAATCAACCCTTACTATTTCAAAATAATAAATAGAGGAACTATATTTCATTTATTAATAATTTGGGGTCTTACAACGTGCCCAAGGAATGCTACTTCCTCAAGCCAGAACTCGCATTTCTTCAGCTTGACATACAACTTGTTATCACGAAGCCTTTGCAGTACCAGCTTCAAATGGTGCTCATGATCTTCACGGCTTTTGGAATAGATGAGGATGTCATCAATAAAGACAAAGAACTGATCCAAATATTCTTTGAACACACGATTCATCATATCCATGAAAGCAGCAGGAACATTAGTCAATCCAAAAGACATGATTAAGAATTCATAATGCCCGTACCGAGTTCTGAAGACAGTCTTTTGAATATCCTCGGTTTTAATCTTCAACTGATGATATCCAGAACAAAGATCGATATTTAAAAAGAATTGTGCTCCTTGCAACTGGTCAAACAAGTCATCTATGCGAGGTAGCGGATACCTATTCTTGATAATGACATGGTTCAATTCTTGGTAGTCAATACAAAGTCGCATACTCCCGTCTTTCTTCTTTACAAATAACACAAGAGCACCCCAAGGAGATGTACTAGGACGAATGAAACCGATGTCCAACAACTCCTGTAGTTGGACCTTTAACTTCCGAAGTTAAATAAGAGCCATTCGATATGGAGTTTTAGAAATGGGCTTTGTACCAGGTTCAAGGTCAATAAAGAATTCAACTTCATGTTCTGGGGGTAGACCGAGAAGTTCTTCAGGAAATACGTCATGAAATTCACTAACAATAGAAATATTATTGAAATTTGATGTATTTTTGTTCAAGTCCATGACATGGGCTAAGAAAGCTTGACATCTATTTTTTAATAAACGAATAGCTTTATGGCTTGATATGACAGTGATTGACTTTAATGGTTTGGTTGTTTGAATTCACATAATAGGTTGGTTAGGAATATGAAAACAAACAACCTTACGAAAATAATCAATTTTAGCATGATGCATGGTTAACCAATCAATCCCTAAAATTACATCAAATGCAAGAATTTTCAACGAAATTAGGTCGGCAGGTAATGTGATGGTACCGACTTGAATCAAGCAAGATTTATAAACAGTAGATGTAATGAAAGTTTCTCCTAACGGAGCCTCAACAGATAAGTCAAGGTCCAATTTCTCCGGAGTCAAGTTTAAACGTTGAGCACAAGCAGGAGAGATGAAAGAATTGGTAGAATCGGTATCTAATAAGGTATAAACTTCGCAAGAGTTTATGATTAGCTTACCCATGATCACCTCTTTTGGGTTCTTAAGTTTTGTGCAGTCACGACAAATGCCCTTCCAGGAACCACCGACTTTGACTTGTCCGTGACAGCCTTTGGAGTCACCATCCCCGTTGAACTTGGTTTTGCAACAAGACAATCTCTAGCTATATGACCTTTATTTCCACAGTTATAACATACCTTGGATTGTTGTGGGCAGTTTGGGCTGATGTGTCCCTCTTTCCTGCATTTATAACAAATGACCAGTGCTCGTTCTCCTCCCCTAAAAACAGTTGATATTTGTGCTGACGTCTTCATGTTATCATTTTTGTACCTTCTCTTCTTGAAATCTCCTCCCAACTCGCTCGTTCTATTATCACGACCACGATTACCACCAGAGTGGTTACTGCTTTTGTCCGAATGCTTTCCTCCATACTGGTTTTCATTACTCCGATGGCTGCCGCCACCGGTATGACCCTGGTTGTGGTCCCTCTGTTGCACATACTCATTATCTCGCTCTAATAATTGAGCCATGTTTACAACATCTGAATATAAAGAAAATTTATGAGATATAAGATATTGCCGAATCTCGGGCTTTAGACCTCTCAGAAACATCCTCGTCATTCGTTCCTCATTTTCGACCAAATGAAGTGCAAACCTGGATAACTCAGCGAACTTTGCCTCATACTTGGACACTGTCATGTTGTTTTGTTCCAGTCTGATAAACTCCACCTCCTTCATATGACGAATACTTTTAGGAAAGTACTTGTCATTGAATAGTTTCTGAAATGTTTCCCAAGACATGTTGAGTGCGGCAGGCTAGGAACGCTTCACAGACTCCCACCAGTAGTCTGCCTTACCGCAGAACATAAAAGTGGCGAATGAAACTTTCTGTTCCTCCGTGCATCCCAAGACATCGAATATCTTGGTAATTTTCTTGACCCACATTTTTGCCTTGATCGGATCCGATTTTCCAATAAATTCTGGTGGTTCCAACTCCTTGAACTGCTTGGCTGTGACAAGCCGCGCATTGCTATCATTTCCACCCGTATTTTGTGCACGGGTCTCCCTCGTCTGGTTTTGCATGAACTGCAAAAAGCTTCTAAAAATCCCATCATTCATCATTTGTTCGGTAGTGTTGTTTACAGGAGGAATATTGCCTTCCTGTTGCATGTTCCCCTGGGTGGTGATTAAAGGTATCTCCACGGTCTCATTCACTCCATTGTTAACGTTCTCTGCTGCCATTCTCAAATACTGCCACAAAATAAGGGTTAATTGACATGTCACATATTATCCCTATACTCTGACAAACCAAATAAATACCAAATAAACTTAGTCAGGTCATACTAGCAAAGGGATTCCCCGTCTCTCCCCTCTTAGTTCTTGTCTCACATCTCAGCCAGGGATCATATCCCTAAGCTTTGATACCAACTGTGACGAACCCAAAATAGGTATACATTACCCATTCTGAGTCGCCAAATACATGGTACATAAACAAATACAACTTCAGTAATACAATTGTCGTGCAAAATACGACAACACATATACTGTGAGTTTGAATACAACTATTGTCTAATAGAGAGTATACAAACTCAAAAGGAGTTCTCATTACAATTATTGATACATTATTTTATAAACTAGTGAGGACTACTAATACAACTATCATAACCCATCACTCCATACCCCGGCTAGTTCCTGCTATGTTCTCATCTCCTAAAAAGAAAAATAGAACAAAAAAGAAAAGGGTGAGCTCAACTAGCCCAAGTAAAGAATATTATGACTAAGATAATATACAAAAATTTATCATTAGTCTTCAACAGGGAAAAATTAGATAAAATATAATAGACAACAAGTTTTAGATCAACAACTGCATAGGAAACAGCAATCCATTAGAAGAGTCAAGTAGAAAAAGAATTCCACTATCTTCTAAGATTTAAAAGTCCATCATCAATATTTTATCCCTGTAACATCAATCAATATACATCTTGAATCAAATATTCATCTTTGCACTACAGGCCAAAGATATTCATTTGTATCACCAGTTGGTCATGTTCATCTCAACACATATTCATCTTTGCACTACGGGCCAATGATATTCATTAGGTAATCATTCATCTTTGCACTACTTGCCAAAGATATTCAATAATATCATCATTTAAGAATGAGGATGATGAAAAATATTTTAAAGGAACAAATCCAGTGAAAATAACAAATATTAGAGATTCGTATTACAATTTATCTAAGATCAATAATACTCCATAATAACCAATTTTGAAGTAAAATTCTAGAATAAAGATCAAAACATGGATACAATCAAAGATAGAACCCATAATAGACATCTTGGACAAAAAGGAGAAAATTTTATTTTTTAGTGAATAGTGCCATATTCGTGAATAGTGTCCTATACGTGAATAGTGTCGTATACGTGAAAAGTAACCCCGACACAAAAAGTTCTAAATTTGATAAAAAGTTCAGACCAATATTTTGGCATAACGATATCAAAAGAAATAATATCATTTACGAATAAAATAACACCCCTTACCTCAAAATAACAGTACTTCTATAATCGGAATATCGGTATAAGGCTGAAGAAAACTTGCACTGATAAATAGAAACTCACAAAGTATCTAAATACTAACAAAATACACTCGATAATATAAAGAGAGAAAAAGAGAAAGCTTTTGTTTCTAGTGTAATTTTCAATTCTAACTTAACCCTCTATTTATAGGAAAATGTTAGCACGCTGAAGCAGACTTGACCTGCTACCTGATGGATTTACCTGTTACTATTGCCACCCACCACATTTGAAATAAAATTCAGCACATTTCTTCACTAACCATAAGTGGGGCCCACTCAATTCTAGAATTCTCCACCCAAATCATTTATAAACCTAATTTTCGTATCAGTCACCTCTTAAAATTCATAACAAATTATACGTTCAGTTTTAATGGTTCAAAATTTGTGGACATACACTCAACTTATAAATGTATAACATATCCAAAAATCATAACGATCCAACGGTCAGATTAAAAATTATAACTCACGCAATATATCTCAAGAACAGTGATTTAATTTTTAATACCTCCATTCCGACAAAAACATCTTAACATAAATTCCTTCAATTATATCCACATAAAATAAATATATCCATCAATTATATCCACATAAATAAAATATTTCCTTATCATATAAATCAATAATTAATTATTCACAAATAATATTATAGAATCACAATTATGACAATCAGGTCGTTCCCAAGAAAGAGGGGGCTATCTGATAAGGATTTCTCCTTACTGGCACGCAATTAGGTGACCAAACCTCTCCTTGACAGAAATTTCTAGACATTGCCTATAATATTATCTCATAATATTATTCAAATAATATGAATTATTGATCCGATAATGGAAAATACTGTGTAGTGACAATTATTTAAACAACAATAATATAAAATATCAACGCAGTAATTATTGAACCAATAAAATAAAATATTGAGCATTAATTACTGTAACAATTATTGAGTAGTGACTTCTTACGTAAGAATCAATAATTCAAAAATACTGTGCAAAACCATGTGCTACTGTGCAACCACGCGTATTACTGTATTTTAACCACTGGGTATTTTAACAGTGTTAGCGGTAAAAACTACGCCATTATTTGTAAAAACTCAAATTTGTCATTTTCTTCATCCGACCATTATCCGTTATGGGGCCCACAAATGGTTGCGCCGTCGTACGAATATTCTCCGACAGAAAGAATATTCCACGACCAAACGAATATTCCCCGACAAGAATGAATTTTTTATAACCACTTGCTTATTTTGCAAAATTTGCACATTTCACCCATAACCAAAGCATTATATCAAATTAACACTTTATTATTCACAATAATAATTAGAGAAAATTCGATTTTATTTATAATAAGTTGGGGTCTTACAACCTTCTCTCCTTATGAAATTTCATCCTTGAAATTGACGTATGTACCTGGGGTTTCGAAAGGTGAGGATACCTCGCTTTCATTTTTGATTCCAACTCCCAGGTCATTTCTTCAATAGCATGGTTCCTCCACAAAACCTTAACTTGTGGTATAACCTTCGTGCGTAGGACATGCTATTTTCTATCGAAGATCTTAACAGGTACCTCCTCGTACGTTAAATCTTCGGCTATCTCGTCCGATTCTAACTCAATAATGTGGTTCGGGTCTTTCACATATTTATGAAGCATAGATATGTGAAAAACATTATCAACACGAGACATGCTTGGAGGTAATGCGAGTCTATAGGCCACATTTCCTATTCGGTAAAGAATCTCAAATGGACCAACAAATCGTGGATTGAGCTTTCCTCTCTTCCCAAATCTTGTAACTCTCTTCCATGGTGTAACAAGTAACAATACATGATCCCCAATATTAAATTCCACGTCCTTTCGATGAAGATCCGCATAACTCTTTTGTCGATCCTGTGCCGTTTGTATACGTTGTCGGATCATTTTGATCTTCTTTGTAGTTATGCGTACCAATTTTGGTCCCAACAACGTTGCTTCACCCACCTCATCCCAGAATATTGGAGAACGACATTTTCGTCCATATAATGCTTCAAATGGAGCCATGCCTATACTTGCTTGATAACTATTGTTGTAAGAGAATTCCACTAATGGCAAGTATTTATCCCAACTTCCTTTGAAATCTAGGACACAGAGTCTAAATAAATCTTCAAGGGTTTGAATAGTCCTTTCCAATTGTCCGTTCGTTTAAGGATGGTATGCTGAACTGAACCGTAAATCCGTTCCCATAGCTTTCTGCAAGCTAACCCAAAATCGTGAAGTGAATCTTGGGTCACGATCCGAAACTATGGATAATGGCATTCCATGCAATCTCACAATCTCATTTAAATACATACTAGCAAGACGTTCAAGGGAATAAGTCTCCCGTATAGGCAAGAAATGGGCAGACTTGGATAATCTATCAATAATAACCCAAATCGCATCTATGCCTTGAGAAACCTTGGGAAGACCCGTAACGAAATCCATAGTAATGTGTTCCCACTTCTATGTCGAAATCTTAAGTGGTTGCAGTGGACCCTTTGGTACTTGATGCTCCGCCTTTACACGTTGACAAGTTAAACACCTCGAGATAAACTCTGCGATCTCTCTTTTCATATTCCTCCACCAAAATTTTGTCGAAGATCATGATACATTTTGGTACTCCCAGGATGGATTACAAACGGTGTGTTGTGTGCCTCCATCATGATTCTATGCTTCAAGTCAGAATTGTTAGGAACACAAAGTCTGGAGTTAACTCAAAGTATTCCTTCTTCATCGATTCTTGCTTCTAGAATAACAACTTCTTGCACTTTCTTCTTTATACGCATCAGCTTCATGTCTGTAGCTTGAGCAGGTTTAACTTTATCGATTAAAGTCGGTTATTGTCATATGTTTGATATCATCACGTGGGTACTTGGAGCCTTTACCTCTATCTCCATCATTTGAAAGTCATTACAAAATGGACCGTTGTGTTAACAATATTGCACTCGTACCCGCATATGATTTTCTACTCAATGTGTCAGCTACCACGTTTGCTTTTCCAAGATGATATTGGATGATATGATCGTAATCTTTCAATAGCTCGAGCCAACGTCGTTGCCGCATATTGAGTTCCTTTTGGGTGAAGAAATATTTGAGGCTTTTATGATTTGTTGTAAGACCCCAACTTTTATGAATAAAGATGAATTTTCTATAAATATCATTTTTGAATATTATGGAATGAATTTGATATAATATTATATTTTTGGATAATATTTATAAATTTTTCAAAGTACACAAATTGTTATATAATATTCTATTGGTCGGGGAATATTCATTTTAAATAGGAAATATTCGTACAACGGCACAATCATTGGTGGATCCCACAACGAATTATTGTCGGATTAAGAAAACGACAAAAATACTTTATGAAAATAACGGCGGAAGTTTTACCGTTAACTGTTGAAACACCCAGTGTTAAAAGTACAGTAATACGCGTAGTTGCACAGTAGCACACGGTATTGATTATTGATGCTTACGTGAGAAGTCACTCAGTTTTGTTCAATTATTGCTACAGTAATTGCTGCATAATATCTCACGTTATTTGATTCAATTATTGTCAATATTTTATATATTATTAAATCAATAATTGAGACGACAAAGTTATTAATATTATTATTTGTAATATTAACGATGTCTAGAAGTTCTGTCAATGAGAGGTTTGGTCACCTAATTGCGTGCCAATAGGGAAAAATCCTTATTGAAAAGCCCCCTCTTTTCTGGGAACGACCTGGTCGATTAATATTATGAATTATAATAATGATGATAAATATTGTTAAAAATATTGAGGAGATTTTTATGGAATATTTGTTGTAAGTTTGGCGTATTATTTGGACCCCCCCCCCCCCCATTTACTCATTTTTCAAAATAGTGTGTCTTATGAATATGATAATATATATATATATATATATATATATATATATATATATATATATATATATATATATATAATCATGAAGGTGGGGTGGGAGGAAAATGGGTGTTACGTAGGAATGGGTGGAGATGTGTGAATAATAAGTATTTATATATATTAAATGTGGGTGAGTGGGTTGTGGTGGAGAATGAATTTTGGCAGTATATGTGATGTTATTTTCAAAGCTTGCACCTTATTGGTTGACCAATCCAATAATGCTATCAAACATGTGCATAAAGTCATTTTCTCAACTTGGCAGGTGCTAGTTTTTCTTTCTTTCTTTCTTCTAATTGGCTAGCACCAAATGTTGATAAACCGTGAACTTCAAATTTATATACTGTGCGTTCGTGATTTTTTCTAAATAGTATCCTTCCATTCTCCTATAAATAGAAGCTCATTCCTTCATTATTTCTTACGAATTCACTGAAACTCTAGAGAGAGAAATTATGAAGAAACTATAAAAAAGTATTCTAATATTTTCCTACTCTTATATCCAGTTTCTTTTACGGTAAGGGGTATTATTTCTTTTGTATTCATGAAGAGAATTTTTGTTATTCCATTATTTATTATTCTGTTTTAATAACCTGTATACGCGGGCTACCCTATACTTGGTGAAATTCTTCTGTTATTCCATTCTTTATTATTCTGTTGAAATATCCTGTCTGTGCGTTTTACGCCGGACCTGGTTCCATTCTTTATTATTCTGTTGGAATATCATGTCTGTGCATTTTACGACGGACCTATTTTCGTCTTTATTATTCTGTTGGAATATCCTGTCTGTGCGTTTTACGCCGGACCTGGTTTCGTCATTTATTATTATGTTGGAATAACCTACCTGTGCGGTCTATCGCATGCCTGGTGATTTCTTTTGTTATTCCATTCTTTATTATACTCAGTTGGTTAAAATTTTAACTTCTATACTCCATGAAATTAGTGGAATATCCTTGATATTTACGCTTCATCCAGTATCTTTTCATGGAAATATTATTCTGAGCATTCTTGAATTTTACTTTACAAAGAAGTATCATGTTGACAATTTGGACGATATTAGTTCCTGGATAAATTAATTCTTGAACTTGTTTTATTGAATTCTTATATTATTGTCATCATCCTCATATTTATATTTTGTTGAAAGTCATATGTGGCCTGTAATGCATAGATGGACTTGGTATGATTATGACCGGGGATTATTCGGTGTAATCATGACCGTAATGTTACAAATGATGTGGTAAAAGTCCTCATTGGCCCGTAGTGCATTGATGGACAATTGTTGGCATGATCATGACCATTGATGAATACACGAATATCCTTGGCCCGTAGTGCATGGATAATTTGTGGTCGTGATACTAATGAATATCATTGGCCGTAGTGCAGGGATGATGTGGATTATTTATTAAGCTGAGTCTCAGCGATAAAAGTCACGACTCTTCTAATGGATTACTTGTTCCGCTGCAGTTAAACTTGATGTTTGTTATATTTTATCAGTTTAACACTTTTCAAGGCTAATGATAATTTATTTTGCATTATCTTAGTCATAATATTTCTTACTAGGCTAGTTGAGCTCACCCTTTTTGTTTTCATTATTCTCTTCAGGAAATGAAAACGTAGCAGGGACTAGTCAGGGAACGGAGTGACGGTCCAGATGATAGCATTAGTAGTCCTCACTATTCTATGAAATAGTGTGATAATAAATGTATTGAGGACTTATTTTGAGTTTGAATACTGTCTAGAAGACAATATTTGTATTAAAACTCACAGTTCATGTTGTATATTTAAAGTTGTATTTGTATTCTGTACCATGTATTTGGCGACTCAGAATAGGTGATGTATATCTATTTTGGGGGCGTCACATCTGTAGAGATCTCCACTTTCCCCCCATACAGGTAGTGTCTCCAGATCTTCAACGTGAAAACGACTGCTGCCAACTCCAAATCATGAGTAGGATAATTCCTCTCATATTCTTTGAGTTATCGCGATGCATAGGCTATGACTTTCCCATATTGCATGAGAACACATCCTAACCCTTTGCCTGAAGCATCGCTGTAGATAACAAATCCATCCGAACCAGATGGTATTGTCAGAACAGATGCCGAAATGAGTATTCTCTTGAGTTCTTGAAAACTCTTCTCACAAACCTCGCTCCAACCGAATTTTATATCTTTACGAGTTAGCTGAGTTAACGGAGTAGCGATTCGAGAAAATTCTTCCACGAATCTCCAATAGTAACCAGCTAAGCCCAGAAAGCTACGTACTTTGGTCACCGGCTTTGGTTGCTCCCAACTTTGTATGGCTTCAATCTTTGTCGGGTCTACAGATACTCCATGTTTTGACACCACGTGCCCAAGCAATGCTACTTTCTCAAGCCAAAACTCGCATTTCTTCAGCTTGTCATACAACTTGTTATCACGAAGCCTTTGCAGTACCAGCTTCAAATGTACTAATTCTAAATTTGATTCATGTGACTAAATTTTCATAATCTCAAGGTCTTTGGTCATTATTTGTTTTTGTGCTTTTTTAGTATATAATAATGTGTTTCTCAAAAATATTATATAATAATTCAAAATGTAATTCATATATAATAAATATATCCTAATATTTTTAGGTGTATAATAAATGCAAAATTTGATTCATATAATCACATTCTAAAAATTTTATAAATCTCAAGGATGTTAGATATCTACGCATCTTATATTGATAATTATGCGTACTCTAATAATACACATTGAATGCTTGTATTATTAATACTGTAATATCTTAAAAACAATATTACTATGCATATGGTGTGCATCCATTAATATATAATGTGCATATATCAGTATCCAATTTTTAAAAGAGATCCTAAATAAATGCATTAATTGCACATTTATATTTATAGAAGAAAATTAAAAGAAAATTTTTAAGAAGTTTTTATCCTCTCGCGCTGTAAACTGTAGGAACTGAATGGTTTTGTTCACAAATCACATATCTTATTTTTTGGAGACACTTGAAAAAAAATTAAGTATGAAGTATTCCATTACATTTGCTAGCATGAATTATTTACTTTTAAACGGACGGTTCAGATTAGTTTACTATAAAATATTCTAATAAAACAAAATCTTTAAATAATATATATATAGAAAACCTGCGAATAACTCCCTCCCTTCCGTGAATCAACATGATTCACGAGACTCCTTATAAATATATATTATATATAATACTAATTATTATACTCCTTCCTGCAATCAAGCAACCCCCCTCCCCACTTTCCTGTAACCAATATATATATAAATCACAAGCAACCACACGTGATAACAAAAAATTCAGCTATCAACTATGGGCCCCATATGTGGGCCCCCACCTATTATTATATTAAATAATTTTCTACCGACTATTTTGAAAAATGGGTAAATGGGGGGGTCCATATAATAACCAAAATTGACAACAATTACTATAGCAATAATTGAACAAAACTGAGTGACTTCTCACGTAAGCATCAATAATCAATATCGTGTGCTACTATGCAACCACGTGTTTTACTGTACTTTTAACACCGGGTGTTTCAACAGTTAACGGTAAAACTTCCGCCGTTATTTTTATAAGTATTTTGGTCGTTTTCTCAATCCGACAATAATTCTGTTGTGGGGTCCACCAATGATTTTGTCGTTGTATGAATATTCCCTGTTAAAACGAATATTCCCCGACCAATCGAATATTATATAACAACTTGCGTACTTTGCAAAATTTATAAATTTTACCCACAACTATAACATTATATCAAATTCATTTCATAATATTCAAAAATGATATTTATAGAAAATTCATATTTATTTATAAAAGTTGGGGTCTTATAATAATAATAATAATAATAATAATAATAATAATAATAATAATAATAATAATAATAATAATAAAATTAATAATAATAATAATACATGTTTAAGTAAAATTATATTACCACCTAGATAATACGATTTGATAAGAAACAAAAATTATCATAAAACTCATCTACCTAACTTAAATTTGGTAATATTATTAAAATATAAGTATAATTAATGCTTCGAGTGTAAGTAAGACTTTATCATTATTCAGGTAATATAATTGTTATTATTCTAAAAATAAAAATATAATATTCTAATAGACTATATGATTCAGTTATTAAATTAAAAATAAAAATTAATTACTCTATCCAATATAAAAAATCCCAAATTAAAATTTACTCATCTACCAAACTTCAATTTGGTACTATTATTAAAATATAAGTATAATTAATGCTTCGAGTGTAAGTAAGACTTTATCATTGTTCAGGTAATATAATTGTTATTATTCTAAAAATAAAAATATAATATTCTAATCGATAATATGATTCAATTAATAAATTAAAAATAAAAATTAATTACTCTATCCAATATAGAAATTCCTAAATTAAAATTTACTCATCTACCAAGAATTCTTATTCTGGTGTGATCTTTATTTCTAACTAAGCATTCTATTAAATGGAGAATGACAAGATACTATTTGAATTTAGAAATCACGGGTGCACATGAGAAATTTCTCGTGCAAATCCACGGACGAATTCAACGAAACTTTTTGATTTTACTATGCTGCACAATGCACACTAAACAGTACTATGCATAATAAAATATAAAATATAATATATTCTATTATACATAAAAATAAAAATTATAATATATATATATATATATATATATATATATATATATATATATATATATATATAACGAAACTCATATAACTTTCTACCGACAGTTTTGAAAAATGGGTAACTGGGGGTCCATGTAATAAATAAAATTTACAACAATACTTCATAAAATATACCTCTATTTATCTCAATTCACTTGGCTTCACAAAAAAAGTTTTTAATAACATTTATTATTAATATTATAACTCACAATATTAACAACCAGATCATTCCCAAGAAAGATGGGACTTTCTGATAAGGACTTCTTCAAATTGACGTGCAATTAGGTGACCAAATCCTTTTCCTCGACAAAACTGTCTAAACATCGTCAATAATGCAAATAATAATATGAATAACTTTTGTCGTCTCAATTATTGATTTAATAATATAAAATATTGCACAGATAATACTGTGACAATAATTGAATCAACAATATGAGATACTATTCAACAACTACTGTTGCAATAATTGAATAAAACCGAGTGACTTCTCACGTAAGCATCAATAAAGTTAATATACAATACCATGTGCTATTACGTAACCACACGTTTTACTTTACTTTTACCACCGAGTATTTCAATAGTTAACGGTAAAACTTTTGCCGTTATTTTTATTAAAAATTATTTCTGCCGTTTTCTAACTCTGACAGTAATTTCGTTGTGGGGTCCACAAATGATTGTGTCGTCGTACAAATATTCTTCGACCAAACGAATATTTTATAACAACTTGCTTACTTTGCAAAATTCTTAAATATTACTCACAACCATAACATTATATCAAATCCACACCTTATTACTCAAAATGATATTTAGAGAAAATTAAATCTTTATTCATAAAAGTTGGGGTCTTACACCTTCCCCATGTTATTTAACAATGAATACATTCTAGTTGCGGTAGACTATGTTTCAAAATGGGTCGAAGCATCCACATTACCCACCAACGATGTCCTCAAGTTTCTTTAGAAAAACATATTCACTAGATTTGGTACACCTCGGGTTATCATTAGTGACGAATACTCATTTTTGCCAAAAAAATACTTCTCAACATTGCTTACAAAGTATGGAGTCACTCGAAAAATAGCCACAGCTTACCATCCCCAAACTAGTGGTCAAGCCAAAGTATCGAATAGAGAGGTGAAGCGTATTTTGGAAAAAAATGGTTAACCCAAATCGGAAGAATTGGTCAATTAAATTGGACGACGCATTGTGGGAATACCGAAGAACATATAATATACTGATTGGGATGTCATCATATCAATTGGTGTATGGAAATGCTTGCCATCTTCCCGTGGAGTTAGAACATAATGCATATTGGGCTATTCAGAAATTAAATTTCGACTTGCATGCAATAGGCGAGAAAAGATTGTTACAACTCAATGAGATGGAAGAGTTTCGCCTTCAATCGTATGAAAATGCAAAGCTATACAAAGGGAAATCAAATGGTAGCATGATAAGAAAATTATGGAAAGATATGGCATGCATTCCTTTACGCTAAATTGATGCCTTCAAAGCACACTAGTGATGTTACCAAAGAGAAGGTTCTATTATTGTACTCTATCATCAAGGATTGTCCAATAGATGTAGGCCTCATAATACATCATTCCATTCTTCGTTGTCTGTGGGGCCCTCTTCAAGGAGGATTACCCCATCCTTCTCTCATTTGTGGGCTGTGTGCACGAGCTGGGGTGAAATGGAGTGCATATGAGCCGATTTAACAACTATTGCAACTCTTCGACCACATGATGATTAAACACTATTCGATTTGGAAAGGAGGGAAATCTTACCCACGAGGCCTTGGTTTTACCTTTTTGACTGATTCTGATGATGATGAGGATGAAGAAGAAGATGCATACTTTGATGATGAGGACCAAGAGCAAGATTCAGTCGGACCATCCAATACATCTCGTTCAAAAACCACTTTCAGTATCCTATTTCGGAGTCTTCAACAATATCTTGATGCACGGAATAAGCTAGTGGATAAAAGGATGGAACGATTAGCTGCGAGACAAGAGCATATGTTTTCTACACAAAACAGCTTCAACGTTGCTTTGGTTGAGAAACTGGCCCGCCTGGATCCACATGTTGAGCCTTTTCAATTCCTTGTTCCCCTACAAATATCAGTCTACCCCCTGTTAGATCCCGAGGTTGAGTTTTATGAACTTTGTTTAAATAGACAATTGTTTTCCAAGAGACAAACTTATTTTCAATTTAGATGGCCTTTTACGAGGATTGTACTTTTAATTTAATTTAAATATGTATCTTTGTATTTGCTTAATAAGTTTAGAAAATTTTCAGATTAATCTAAATGTAAAGGTCTTCTATCATTTTAGGCTGTAAGACGTTGTTCCACAAGTTGAGCTAGCAAGGGAAGAGTACATCCTCTTCCTTTATCATGTCATTAATGGCTAAACTCATATGCTTTGGTTTCATGTTCTTCTTTCTTCACTATTACTTTGTCAACAAAGCGAGTCGGCACTCACTGTGACAATTTTCACTATAACGAAGTGCTTCATGATTCAACTCTCCAATAAATTCTCTACTGCTGAAATTTTTGAAACTCGAGACCTCAGGTACATTTCTTTTACATTTATTTGGTTGTAAGTACAAATAGAAGTATCGACACTTGATGTTTATTAAGTCAATAACTACAAGAAAAATATTATCGACTCTTGATGCTTATCAAGTTAATGCTTCACAATTCATATAGAAGTATTAGTATATTGATAGATGCAATTCTTTGAATCCAAAGTTTAATATAACATACTTTTGCCTCAATTTCATTCCTAATTTTTTCTAAATTTAATACACTAAGTAAATTGTAATGTACAAGACATGTTTGATAAAATGCTTGATCGTCGTCTGGGGTGATGTGTGTTTGTTCGCATGTTTATTACAAACAATTGTACAACTAATGAAAGTTTGAAATAAGATCTCATTCTCTACTAGGTACTACTTATTATCTAATGTGACTAGAGTATTTCACAAATATATTAGTAGGTGAGTTGTTATGGATTAAATTCTTATGTTAATTCATTATTTAAACTAGCTCATGCATTGCACGCGTTATATATATATATATATATATATATATATATATATATATATATATATATATATATATATATCAACTAGCTAGTTGTATATAGATAGTAGATTGTATATTGTAATTTCACATCACTAATTAATAACAAATTAGTGACAATGATTTGTATAATAACTCAAGCTTACTTTACTTACTTAGTGTATAGATTTGATAAAATTTAAAAAATATCTACAAAGTTGAATAATGTTTCACTAATGATTGATTTTCAAAATATATTTGGAATTTACATATTTTGATATTAAATGGATATATTGAACATAAAAAAGGGTCAAATAATACTCGCATACACACACATGTATACTGCGGGCCCCAAATGTCAGACGGGGGCCCACAATATGCATATGTGTGTATGTGAGTATTATGTGACCATTTTTATGAAATAGTAGCATTATTAAAAAAATTGACAATCTAACTAGTCGATAGGGGTGACACCACCACCTATCATCATTGCCTATATATTTTGACTACTTTACTTTTATGTATGTACAATGTACTAATTCAAAATTTGATTCATGTGACTAAATTTTCATAATCTCGAGGTCTTCGCTCATTATTTGATTTTGTGTTTTTTAAGTATATAATAATGTGTTTCTCACAAATAGTATATAATAATGCAAAATGCCCCAAAATAGTATATAATAGTACCATGTGAATAGTACTTCGGGAATAGAATCTCGTGAATAGTACCCCAGCATGAAAAGTGCCCCAAATACCCGAGTGAATAATATTCAAGTGAATAGTAACCCGTAAATAGTAACTCATGAATAGTAACTCGTGAATAGTATTTCAGCATAAAAAGATCAATAATTATCAAGAAAGCTCAGAATAATATTTCCATGAAAAGATACTGGATGAAGCGCAAATATCAAGGATATTCTACTAATTTCACGGAGTATATAAGCAATACTTCAACAAAATAAGTGTAGAATTAGGGATACAAAACGAAATAATATTACTTACATACTACACAGTATGGAAGAAAATATTATTTCTTACGAATATTGAACAAAAATAATATCCCTTACGAATACGAAAGAAATAATACCCCTTACCTTAGAAGAAGACTGAATATTGGAATAGTGAAGTAGCATACTACTCTTCTTCTTTATCTCTATAGCTTCTCTATCTATAATTGCTCTTGTGAGTTTTAGTAAATAGGTGAGAATGAATGAAGAATGAGATTCTATTTATAGGAAAATACAGTTTTGATAATTGCATGTTTTGGGACTCAAAATATTACAGTATAATACCTTCATCTTTTCCTTCATTTTTAATTTAGTCATGCAAGTATTATCAAACTTGCACCACCTCCATTACTAGTATATCATGTGAATCAATAGTACAATCATGTGGAAAAAAAAGTACAGTATAGTACCTTCATCTATACCTCCATTTTTAATTTAGTCAAGTAAGTATTATAAATCTTGCACCACCTCCCCTAATAGTACATGAATGTGAATCAATAGTACACAAATGTGAAAAAATAATTATAAACATGTGAATTAATAGCAATTAATTACTCATTTATCCGATTAATTACCCGATTGGTCAATATAACCTCCAAACATCCATTATTATCTAAATAGATGTCGATTTCCACTCACTCTAATAATCCCAATACAATGGAAATATCAATTTCATCTTTAATCAAAATGAACTTATTCATCATTAATATTATAAATCACAATATTTAACAACAAGATCATTTTCAGGAAAGAGGGGGCTTTCCGATAAGGATATCTCCCTATTTGCGCGCAATTAAATAACCTAACCACTTTCCTCGACAGAACTTTCTAGACATCGTCAATAATGCAAATAATAATATGAATAACTTGTCATCTCAATTATTGATTTAATAATATAAAATATTATACAGATGATACTGTGTCAATAATTGAATCAATAATATGAGAGATATGATGCAGCAATTACTGTAGCAATAATTGAGTAAAACTGAGTGACTTCTCACATAAGCATCAATAATCAATACCGTGTGCTACTATGCAACCACGCGTATTACTATACTTTTACTACCGGGTAGTTCAACAGTTTAACGGTAAAACTTTCGCTGTTTTTGTTATAAAAAGATATTTCTATTGTTTTCTAACTACGACAAAACTTCCATTGTGGGGTTCACCAATGATTATGCCGTCGTACGAATATTCCATTTTAAAATGAATATTCCCCGACCAATCGAATATTACCCGACACAATGAATATTTTATATCAACTTGCTTACTTTGCAAAATTTTTAAATATCACCCTTAACTTTAATCTTTTATCAATTTAACTATTTACTAAAATAGAAAAATTGAATACTTTTATTTCATAAAATTCGGGGTCTTGCAGACACACTATGCTTTTTTAATCATGTATTTCATTTTTAAAAAATTATATTTCTTACTATATAAATTTTTCAATAGATTTCATATATTGAGTAACATGAATAGATCAAAATTATTTAAGGTTATTAGCATTTTGTATTTTTTATTCCAAAGGTACTTTAGATAATAACCATGGGAGCTGAAGAAAACCAGCCTTTTTTTTAAAGTCTTCTAATTTTATTAAATAATTATTATGCCTCATGCTCATGCCTTTGTTTATTTTGTTATATATAATTATTTTTTATTTTACTTCTCAAAATTATCATATAAAACTTGTTTTTCTGCTGTTAGGATGCTATGATGGAAGTTTAACTCCACTAACTGTCATATTAGCTCAAGTAATAATGACCCTAATAATACATGCCTTTGTAAAAAAAAAAAAAAAATCATGAGTTCAATTGTAGTGATCTTTCTTTACAGTAGTTACATATTATTGATTTGTTAAATATATAATTACTTTGTTTCAAAATAGAGAAATGTTTTGATTTTTAAGTCAAATTATAAATTCTTAAAATTCAAAATTGATTTAAATTTTGAAAGACTAAATATTTTAATTAGTACTATCTTTTAATTAATATACAGTAATTATATATTTTTTTATTTAAAGTAAATAAATATGTATTAGTATTATATTTCAAAAATTATGAATTAACTTACAAATGTTAAAAATGCAACTCTAATTCTAAAACACAAGGATTATATAGATGACAAAATTTTTACATAAAATCACCAAATTATATTATTTTGTCTATTGATTTTGTTTACGTATTTTGATAATTGTAGGTAATGAGCTGACAATTGTTGATGCATGTGAGGTACAATTTTCAGATCCTACTAAAAATTATGTTGAAGATGTCTGTGCCAAAAAGTGCAAGCAAGAAACGGGTCACTTTACTTCAGGAAGATGTATAATTGTTGATACTTGCTACTGTAAATACCGTTATTAATCCTATGTATTACAGGATGGGTTGTAACATTTAGACATGACAATATAAATAAAAAACTATTGGGTCAATCATATTTAGTTACATTTAATTAATTTGGATATCTGTTTATTTCTTTTTTTGAAATAACTTCCTCATACAGGACACAAACTTTTATTCATGTGCAAATTCTTTTACAATTAATGAAAGCAAGCTATGATGGCAATCATCCATCCAATAAGTAGGAAAACACATATTATCTAACTGAGCTAAATCTGCTAGTTCATGAGCTACTTGATAGCTTTCTCTTGGCAAAACTCATCTTCTGAAATTCTAATTTGAATCCTTAAACAATCTCTTTTGATAGACGTGTAATCATCATCTTACGATCTGGCTCCTTCAATAACAATATTACTATGACATATCTCAATAGAAAATTTAATAGCTTGATGAATAGCAATTGCTTTGGCACATGCAACCTGTAAATTACCGACCAAACTTTCTTCTCCAGCTCCTAAAACAGGCCCATGTTCATCTCAAAAAATAAAACCAATTCTGTAAAAACCATTACCTTTCACCGAGGCATAATAATTTATTTTAACAACATGGCTGATAAGTTTAAAACCATTTAGTAACTTGGCTTAATTCAGGTTGAACAAGAAAGTACCTAATAAATCTCATAGTTTCAGAAAATTGATGAAAGAAATTGAGACACCTCCCAGCCAACACATTTAAATTGTTATAGTTTCAATTGGTCAGGGAATATTCGTTTTTATAAGGAATATTCGTGCAACGGCACAATCATTGGTGGACCCCACAATAGAAGTATTGTCATAGTTAGAAAACGACAAAATTATCTTTCTATAAAAATAACGGCGGAGGTGTTACCGTTAAAACTGTTGAACTACCCGATAGTAAAAGTACAGTAATACGCGTGGTTGCATAGTGGCACAGGATATTGATTATTGATGCTGACGTGAGAAGTCACGCAGTTATAGTCAATTATTGCTACAGTAGTTGCTGCATCATATCTCTCGTATTATTGATTAAATTATTGCTACAGTATCATCTGCATAATATGATATATTATTAAATCAATAATTGAGACGGCAAAATTATTCATATTATTATTTGCAATATTGACAATGTCTAGAAGTTCTGTCAAGGAGAGGTTTGGTCACCTAATTGCGCGCCAATAAGAATAAATCCTTATAGTATAATTGATGTCTGGAGGATATATTGTTCAATCGGGTATACAAGACACTTTTCGTGTCAGAGTACTATTCACGAGTTACTATTCACGATTTACTATTCACGGGGTACTATTCACCCGTAAGATATATTTCTTTTCGGTCAAAATCATTCTTGGGTACAATATTATTCCATGAGGAGATGTGCTAATTTTTCAGACTGTTGGTTGAAGATATAATAGTAAATCGATATGGATCGCTGGTTTAAAGTTTTAATAGTAAATCAGTATGGACCGTTGTTTTAAGTTTTAATAGTAAATAAATATGGACCGTCCGTTTAAAAGTAAATCAATCTGGACCGTTCATGAATTAGTTACTATTCAGTCCATTTTCCTATAAATAGAAGCTCATTCCTTCATTATTTCTTACGAATTCATTGAAACTCTAGAGAGAGAAACTATAGAGAGAAAGAAGAAAAGTATTTTGTTACTTCACTTTTCCAATATCCAGTTTCTTCTAAGGTAAGAAATATTATTTGTTGTACCCGTAAGGGGTATTATTTCTTTTGTATTCATGAAGAGAACTTCCGTTATTCCATTATTTATTATTATGTTGGAATAACCTATATACGCGGGCTACCCTATACTTGGTGAAATTCTTCTGTTATTCCATTCTTTTTTATTCTGTTGGAATATCCTGTCTTTGTGTTTTACGCTGGACCTGGTTACATTCTTTATTATTCTGTTGGAATATCCTGTCTGTGCATTTTACGCCGGACCTGGTTTCATTCTTTATTATTCTGTTGGAATAACCTGCCTGTGCGGTCTATCGCATGCATGGTATTTCTTTTGTTATTCCATTCTTTATTATATTTAGTTGGTTAAAACTTTGACTTCTATACTCCATGAAATTAGTGGAATATCCTTGATATTTGCGCTTCATCCAGTATCTTTTCATGGAAATATTCTTCTGAGCATTCTTGAATTTTACTCTACAAAGCAGTATCATATTGATAATTTGGACGTTATCAGTTCCTAGATAAATTAATTCTTGAACTTATTTTATTGAATTCTTATATCATTGTCATCATCCTCAAGTTTATATTTTGTTGAAAGTCATATGTGGCCTGTAGTTCATAGATGGACTTGGTATGATTATGACCAGGGATTATTCGGTGTAATCATGACCGTAATATTACAAATGATGTGGTAAAAGTCCTCATTGGCCCGTAGTGCATTGATGGACAGTTGTTGGCATGATCATGACCATTAATGAATACACGAATGTCCTTGGCCCATAGTGCATGGATAATTTGTTGTCGTGATACTAAAGAATATCCTTGGTCGTAGTGCATGGGTGATTCGATGATGTGGATTATTTATTAAGCTGAGTCCCAGCGATAAAAGTGATGAAAACCCCTTTTAAATCATAGAAGATAGTAGATTTTATTCTCTACTTGACTCTTCTAATAGATTACTTGTTCCGCTGCAGTTAAACTTGATATTTATTATATTTTATCAGTTTAACATTGTTGAAGGCTAACGATAAATTATTCTGCATTGTCTTAGTTATAATATTTCTTACTGGGCTAGTTGAGCTCACTCTTTTGCTTTCATTGTTTTCTTCAGGAAATGAGAACGTAGCAGGGACTAGTCGGGGAACAGAGTGATTGAACTAGATGGTGCATTAGTAGTCCTCACTATTCTGTGAAATAGTGTGATAATAATTGTAATGAGAACTCCTTAAGAGTTTTTATACTCTCTAGTAGACAATATTTGTATTCAAACTCACATGTTATGTTTTGTCGTATTGTACACGACGGTTGTATAATTAAGTTGTATTTGAATTCAGTACCTTGTATCTGGCGAACCAAGATGGGTGATGTATACCGGTTTTGGGATCATCACACATGCAACCTGTAAATTACTGACCAAACTGTCTACTCCAGCTCCTAAAACATGCACATGTTCATCTCAATAAACAAAACTAATTATGCAAAAACCATTACCTTTCACCGAGGCATAACAATTTATTTTAACAACATGGTTGATAAGTTTACACCATTTAGTAACTTGCCTTAATTCAGGTTGAACAAGAAAGTAACTAATAAATCTCATAGTTTCATAAAATTGATGAAAGGAATCGAGACACATCCCAGCCAACACATTAAAATTCCCCTCAAGTTTGCCATGTACAACACAATTGCAGTGATCCCAAATCTGCCATGCCAGTAGACAACCTGCACAAGTCCTCTTTGCTTAGCACCTTAACCATGGATGACTAGGAATATGAACCAATCAGCAAAGTTCTTAATAGAATCAAAATAGATCGTCTACCTAATATTAGTTAGTTACTTTTGTTCAAAAATAGAAATTAGTATCGTAGTTTTGTAAAAAAAACATGAATTCATTATATAGTTTTATAAAAAAATAATAAAAATTAGATTACCAAATACTAATTGGTTTCTTTTATTTAAATATATAATAATAAAAATAATAAAAATGAAATTAATAATAATAATAATACAAGTTTAAGTAAAATTATATTACCACCTAGATAATACGATTTGATAAGAAACGAAAATTATTATAAAACTCATCTACCTAACTTAAATTTGGTAATATTATTAAAATATAAGTATAATTAATGCTTCGAGTGTAAGTAAGACTTTATCATTATTCAGGTAATATAATTGATATTATTCTAAAAATAAAAATATAATATTCTAATAGACTATATGATTCAATTATTAAATTAAAAATAAAAATTAATTACTCTATCCAATATAAAAAATCCAAAATTAAAATTTACTCATCTACCAAACTTCAATTTGGTACTATTATTAAAATATAAGTATAATTAATGCTTCGAGTGTAAGTAAGACTTTATCATTGTTCAGGTAATATAATTGTTATTATTCTAAAAATAAAAATATAATATTCTAATCGATAATATGATTCAATTATTAAATTAAAAATAAAAATTAATTACCCTATCCAATATAAAAATTCCTAAATTAAAATTTACTCATCTACTAAGAATTCTTTTATTCTCCTGTGATTTTCATTTCTAACTAAGCATCCTATTAATAGGAGAATGGCAAGATACTATTTGAATTTAGAAAATCACGGGTGCACATGAGAAATTTATCGTGCGAATCCACAGACGAATTCAACTAAATTTTTTGATTTTACTATGATGCACAATGCACACTAAACATTACTATGCATAATAAAATATAAAATATAATATATTCTATTATACATAAAAAACAAAACTTATATAATATATATATATATATATATATATATATATATATATATATATATATATATAACAAAACATAGATAACTTTCTACCGACAGTTTTAAAAAATGGGTAACTGGGGATCCATGTAATAAAAAAAATTTACAAAAAATACTTCATAAAATATCCCTCTATTTATCTCAATTCACTTGGCTTTACAAAACACGTTTTTAATAACATTTATTATTAATATTATAACTCATAATATTAATAACAGATCATTTCCAGGAAAGATGGGGCTTTTCGATAATGACTTCTCTTTATTGGCGCGCAATTAGGTGACCAAACCCCTTTCCTCGACAAAGCTTTCTAAACATCGTCAATAATACAAATAATAATATGAATAACTTTTGTCGTCTCAATTATTGATTTAATAATATAAAATATTGTGCAGATGATACTGTGACAATAATTGCATCAATAATATGATATACTATGCAACAACTACTGTTGCAATAATTGAATAAAACTGAGTGACTTCTCACGTAAGCATCAATAAAGATAATATACAATGCCATGTGAAACTATGCAACCACGCGTATTACTGTACTTTTACCACTGAGTATTTCAACAGTTAAAAGTAAAACGTTTGCCGTTATTTTTATAAAAAGTTTTTTCTGTCGTTTTCTAACTCCGACAGTAATTCTGTTGTTGGGTCCACCAATGATTGTTTCGTCGTATGAATATTCCCTGACCAAACAAATATTTTATAACAACTTGCTTACTTTGCAAAATTCTTAAATATTACTCACAACCATAACATTATATCAAATCCACACCTTATTACTCAAAATGATATTTAGAGAAAATTAAATCTTTATTCATAAAAGTTGGGGTCTTACAACTTCCCCATGTCATTTAACAATGAGTACATTTTGGTTGCGGTAGACTATGTTTCAAAATGGGTCGAAGCATCCACATTACCCACCAACGATGCTAAGGTAGTCCTCAAGTTTCTTTAGAAAAACATATTCACTAGATTTGGTACACCACGGGCGATCATTAGTGATGAAGGTACTCATTTTGCAACAAATACTTCTCAACATTGCTTGCAAAGTATGGAGTCACTCGCAAAATAGCCACGACTTACCATCCCCAAACTAGTGGTCAAGCCGAAGTATCGAATAGAGAGGTGAAGTGTATTTTGGAAAAAATGGTTAACCCGAATCGGAAGAATTGGTCAATTAAATTGGACGACGCATTGTGGGAATACCGAAAAATATATAAAATACCAATTGGGATGTCACCATATCGATTAGTTGGTATATGAAAAATCTTTCCATCTTCCCATGGAGTTGGAACAAAATGCATATTGGGCTATTCAGAAATTAAATTTTGTCTTGCATGCAGCAGGCGAGAAAAGATTGTTACAACTCAATGAGATGGAAGAATATCACCTTTAATCGTATGAAAATGCAAAGCTGTACAAAGGGAAAATAAAACGGTGGCACGATAAGAAAATTATGGATCGAAAGCTTGAACCTGGTCAAACTGAGCTATTCTACAATTCTAGGTTGAAACTATTTTTGGAAAAACTCAAATCACGTTAGTCCTGCGCATTCATAATCAAAGAATTATTTCCCCATGTCTCCGTTGAATTAGTTGGTCAAAATCAAGACAAAACATTTAAAGTCAATGAACATCAATTAAAACATTACTAGGGTGGAATTGTGGATCGACACAAGACCTCTATCACTCTCGCGGATTCACCATAAAAATAGGGAGTAGTCAGGGTGAAAGACTTAAAAGCAAGCGCTTGATGGGAGGCAACCCAATCAGTGTTTAGTTTTTCTTTTAATTTCACACTTAGAAAATTTGTAGCAAGTTTAGAATAGTATTGTTGTAGTACAACTTTTCTTATTCATTCTCCACGTGAACCCTATTCCGATTTAATCATCATCATTTCAAGGTTGAGATTGACATTCACAAGAGTAAATCACGAGACAACCATTAGGTAAGGTTCTGAAAGGATGATAGCAGAGCGAATATGAGTAAATTAGTATGCGGAGAGTAATTTACATCAAAAAACATGAGGAATCAAGTAAATGGAAGTATGATTAGTGTTCTAAGCAATTAAGTGGATTCAAAAGCAAAAGAAAATTTTTCAAGAAAACAGTATATGCGCCCTAGCAGAGAAATTAAGAAAATAAAATTACGCCTAGGCACAGAGCTCTCTATCAGAATTCACCCCAGCAGGCTTTTCATCGCTCATAAGTGCAGACTCCTCTGTCAAACCTCGCCCTGACGCAAATCACAGTTTTTAGCTTTTAAAATTCCTCTTTCATTCAACTTAAAACATTTCCTTTTCATTCCAAACACACACACACACACACACCAGTGCCCTAACCCCCAATAACTGACCCCCATCTCGATGTTGAACCAAATTCGACTAAATTCTTATCCCAAATCACTGCGCACAGATTCAAGGGATCTCTAGTTCTCAAATTTCATCAAGGACTTGACCCAAACTAGGGCTCCAAGTTCTTCCAGCCTTCCTCTCGACATGAATAATTCTACATGAAATTGGGTAAATTCATTAGGGGTGTGGTAGATCATCAGATATCTCATTAAGTAAACCCACATACTTTGCATATTTGGACACTTGTTCATCTGATTTGGGTAAGTTGGAAGCATGAGTAGGGATTTTCATTACTTGACTAATTACTTCAACTGTAAAATGTTTGTTATTGGTGATTATTGCATTTGATCAGGTATAATGCTATACACTACTTTGTGACTTGCAAGTTAGGTTGAACACTAAGGTTGGGGAAATTTTAAACATACAATTTAATGTACACAAGGTATCCATAGAGTGATTGGCACAGTTCCTAGTTATATTTGTTTCAACAGTCGACTACCTGGATAGATTCTAGACACTATAATGGGGGGTTTCATTGAGATAATAGAGATTTGGGGGTAAATCGTCTTGTGAACATTTTGATAAGTTTGGAACTACAGTTCAATGACATACACAATGACGCCAAAAGCATCAAAAAGAAAATGGGGTGAGGGATCGTCCACCCCCCTCCAGTAGTTTGATATAAGGAAATTTATAACTTCTGAGGTGGCGACCAGATTTGAATACTTAGCCTCCAAATCCCTTATTCAGGAGTATGGACAAAGCCTCAATGAGTTTAATGGTGAGATGGGCCACTAGATAATAGAATGGGGATGGGGGACCTTTACCGATCTACTTGAAGCAACAATGGTGGCTTTAGTGAAATATTTTTATGCCAATGCACCAGATAAATCACCATTTTTTGTAAGTATATAGCAATGGTGTCGTTTACTATTCAAGAAATCGATGATTATTACAATCTCCAATCTCCAGCTGTTTGTAAGTATATGGCATATATGGACTATGGCTTAAATTATGAGCAAATATTGAGTGAGTTATGCAAGCCAAAGTCCTCACGGTCCTTGAAGGGTACGTATTTTCCAAGCAAAGATCTTAGTCATTATGGAAAGATATGGCATGCATTCCTTTACGCTAAATTGATTGCCTTCAAAGCACACTAGTGATGTTACCAAAGAGAAGGTTGTATTATTGTACTCTATCATCAAGGATTGTCCAATAGATGTAGGCCTCATAATACATCATTCTATTTGTTATTTTTTGTGGGGCCCTCTTCAAGGAAGATTACCCCATCCTTCTCTCATTTGTGGGCTGTGTGCACGAGCTGGGGTGAAATAGAGTGCGGATGAGCTGGTTTAGTAACTGTTGTAACTCTTGGACCACATGATGATTAAACGCTATTTGATTTGGAAAGGTGGGAAATCTCACCCATGAGGCCTTGATTTTACCTTTTTGACTGATTCTGATGATGAGGAGGATGAAGAAGAAGATGTAGACTTTGATTAGGAGGACCAAGAGCAAGATTCAGTCGGACCATCCAATTCATCTCGTTCAAAAGTTACTTTTAGTATCGAATTTCGGAGTCTCCAACAATATTTTGACGCACGGAATAAGTTAGTGGATAAAAGGATGGAACGATTTGCAGCGAGACAAGAGCATATGTTTTCTACACAAAATAGCTTCAACACTGCTTTGGTTGAGAGACTGGCCCGCCTGGATCCACATGTCGAGCTTTTTAAATTCCTTGTTCCCCAACCAATGTCAGTCTCCCACCCGTCAGATCCTGAGGTTGAGGTTTATGAACTTTGTTTAAATAGACAATTATTTTCCAAGAGACAAACTTATTTTCATTTTAGATGGCCTTTTACGAGGATTGGACTTTTAATTTAATTTAAAGGTGTATCTTTATATTCGCTTGATATGTTTAGAAAATTTTCAGATTAATTTAAATGGAAAGGTCTTCTATAATTTTAGGCTGCAGGACGTCGTTCCACAAATGGAGCTAGCAAGGGAAGAGACCATCCTCTTCCTTTATCATGTCATTAATGGCTAAACTCATATGATTTGGTTTCATGTTCTTCTTTCTTCACTATTACTTTGTCGACAAAATGAGTCCGCACTCACAGTGACAATTTTCACTATAACGAAGTGCTTCATGATTCAACTCTCCAATAAGTTCTCTACTACCGAATTTTTTCAAACTCGAGACCCTAGGTTCATTTCTTTTACATTTATTTGGTTGTAAGTACATATTGAAGTATCGACTCTTGATGTTTATCAAGCCAATAACTACAAGAAAAATATTATCGACTCTTGATGTTTATCAAGTTAATGCCTCACAATTCATATAGAAGTATTAGTATATAGATAGATGTAAATCTCTGAATCCAAAGTTTAATATAACATACTTTTGCCTCAATTTCATTCCTATTTTTTCTGAATTTAATACACTAAGTAAAATATAATGTACAAGACATGTTTGATAAAATGCTTGATCATCGTCTGGGGTGATGTGTGTTTGTTAGCATATTTATTACAAACAATTGTATAACTAATGAAAGATTGAAATAAGATCTCATTCTCTACTAGGTACTACTTATCATCTATGTGACTAGAGTATTTCACAAATATAATAATAGGTCAGTTGTTATGGATTAAATTCTTATGTTAATTCATTATTTAAACTAGCTCGTGCATTGCACGATTTATATATATATATATATATATATATATATATATATATATATATATATATCAAATTGCTAGTTGTATATAGATAGTAGATTGTATATTGTAATTTCACATCACTAATTAATTATAAATTAGTGACAATGATTTGTACCATAACTCAAGCTTACTTTATTTACTTAGTGTATAGATGTGCTAAATTTTAAAAAATATCTACAAAGTTGAATAACCTTTCACTAATGATTGATTTTCAAAATATATTAGGAATTGATTCAAATTTACATATTATGATATTAAATGAATATATTTAACAAGTACACTTTTTTGTGGTTTAAATTAAAGAAAAATAAATAAATAATGCTATTATAACATAAAAAAGGGTCACATAATACTCACACACACACATGTATACTGCGGGCCCCACATGTCAAACGGGGCCCACAGTATACATGTGTGTGTGTGTGTGAGTATTATGTGACCCTTTTTATGTGATAGTGGCATTATTAAAAAAATTGACAATCTAACTAGTCGATAGGAATGACACCACCACCTATCATCATTGCCTATATATTTTTACTACTTTACTTTTATGTATGTACAATATACTAATTCAAAATTTGATTCATGTGACTAAATTTTAATAATCTCGGGGTCTTCGCTCATTATTTATTTTTTGTGCTTTTTAAGTATATAATAATGTGTTTCTCAAAAATAGTTTATTATAATGCAAAATTTAATTCATATGAAATAAATATATCCTAATATTTTTAGGTGTATAATAAGTGCAAAATTTGATTCATATAATCACATTCTAAAATTTTTTTAAATCTCAAGTATGTTAGATATCTACCCATCTTATATTGATAATTATGTGTACTCTAATAATACGCATTGAATGCTTGTATTACTAATACTGCAATATCTTAAATACAATATTACTATGCATATGGTGTGCATCCATTAACATATAATGTGCATATATCGATATCCAATTTTTAAAAAGATCCTAAATAAATGCATTAATTGCACATTTATATTTATAGAAGAAAATTAAAAGAAAAGTTTTAAGAAGTTTTTATCCTCTCGCGCTATAAATTGTAGGAACTGAATTGTTTTGTTCACAAATCACATATCTTATTTTTTGAAGACACTTGAAAAAAAAAATTAAGTATGAAGTATTCCATTACATTTGCTAGCGTTCTTCTCTTGCTAGTCCTTTTTTTAGGTAAACACTAATTTAGTATATAATATATGGGAGTTTATGTTTAACTAAAGTTACATATAAACACACTATGCTTTTTTAATCATGTATTTCATTTTTAAAAAAATTCTTTTTCTTACTATATAAATGTTTCAATAGATTTCATATATTGAGTAACATGAATAGATCAAAATTATTTAAGATTATTAGCATTTTGTATTTTTTATTACAAAGGTAATTTAGATAATAACCATGAGAGCTTAACAAAACCATGACCCTTTTTTTGTTGTTGGAAAGTCTTCTAATTTTATTAAATAATTATTATGCCTCATGCTCATGCCTTTGTTTATTTTGTTATATATAATTTTTTTTTATTTTACTTCTCAAAATTATCATATAAAACTCATTTTTCCGGTGTTAGGATGCTATGATGGAAGTTTAACTCTACTAACTCTGTCATATTAGCTCAAGTAATAATGACCCTAATAATACATGTCTTTGTAAAATAAAAAAATAATGAGTTCAATTGTAGTAATCTTTTTTTACGGTAGTTACATATAATTGATTTGTTAAATATATAATTACTTTGTTTCAAAATAGAGATAAGTTTTGATTTTTAAGTCAAATTTTAAATTCTTAAAATTCAAAATTGATTTATTTTTTGAAAGACTAAATATTTTAATTAGTACTATCTTTTAATTAGTATACAGTAATTATATATATATTTTATTTAAAGTAAATAAATTAATATGTATTAGTATTATATTTCAAAAAATATGAATTAACTTACAAATGTTAAAAATGCAACTCTAATTCTAAAACACAAGGATTATATAGATAACAAAAAATTTACATAAAATCACCAAATTATATTATTTTGTCTATTGATTTCGTTTATGTATTTTGATAATTGTAGGTAATGAGTGTCGACATCGGGATTTTTGGATGTCCCTTTCCGTTACTTGTTCTTTGGTGTTCTTATTTTAGGTGAGATTTGTTTGAAAAAACAAGTGAAAAAGGTCCGACATGTATAATGTCGACGATGGGACTGTTAAGAGTCGTCAGTTGGTTTTTTAAATGGTTGTACCAATACAACCGAGAAAAGGTTTGGAAATTGACCCAGTGATATGACACTGATATACGGGTCGGCGAAACCGAGATTCATTTAGGGTCCGGGGACTTGGTTATGCGGGGGGAAGGTGTTAGGCACCCCCCGACATCCGTGTTACCACGGTGACCGCCTCTTTTCAAGAAACTATTATCTTAGTGTGTATGTGTATGTGTGTGTGTGTGTGGGTCAATGTGCCGTTATATTAAATTTGTGCGAGGGCTCTTTCGAACCTATATACACAGGATTTGAATTTATGTAAAAATTCAGTTTTTAGCAAGATATGGCAATGATGTTTTATAAAAGAGGTTTTTCAAACCCTGCTGCTCAATAGGAATTAAGACCTTTTACACTCCCATTTTTATCAAGTGATCGACTTGATTGATTTTATTTGACAAATGCGAAGCATTCGTATGAAAATAATGTATATAAAAAAATAATGCCGACTTCCTCGTGGGTATGGAAACCATCTGAGGAAATACAGACATCGCAAAATAATTTAAAAGCTGCTTACAGCTGAAAATGTCCATCACGGAAACCGAATCTATATCCAATGAGATGAATCTGTGATCACATGATTCCTAGGCACACAGAATATTACAATTTGTATAAAAGCAATAAGAAGGTATATATATAAAAGCGGTAAATATATATATATATATATATATATATATATATATATATATATATATATATATATACACACACAGACAGGATCACCAACCACGAAGCACCTCCATGGGGGATCAAAAATATAAATAAAGCTGTAGATACGGTCAACCACCACGAAGGAAACTACAGGCGGGACAGAATGTAAATAAAGCTATAAATGCGGTCAACTGCAACGAAGTAAACTCCAGGCAGGACGAAATGTAAAGAAAGCTGTAAAAACTATCAACTGCCACGAAGGGAATTCTAGGCAGGACAAAACAACTATATATATATATATACTTATATATATGAACTGTGGTTATACTTATATATATTTATTGCTTTCTTATATATATATATATATATATATATAAAAGTGAGTAAACGCACCAGACCGAAGTCTAGGCTCATCGAACAAAGTCCGACATACAGTTGATATATATAAGTGTATATATATATATATATATATATATATATATATATATATATATATATATATATATATATATATATATATATATATATAAAAGCAAATAAACGCACCAGACCGAAGTCTAGGCTCATCGAACAAAGTCCGACACACAATTGATATATATATATATATATATATAAGGCTCTAATGTGTGTGAGAAGGCTTACAACTGACTGATAAAAAGGGCTTCTATATCTTTAGAGTGGGTAAACAATGGGCTTTTGTGGGTACAAAAGAGGCTATATATGAGCTCACAGGTGTTTGAAAGTGTGAAAATACACTATATGGCAAGTGCCGGGCAAATTGTGCAGGGTTCCCCCGTCTTTTTTCTCTTTAAAATCAGCACCCCAAGCCTCTTATTTATAGGAAAAAGGAGCTGCATGTGTACCTGCGGCTCAGCCGCAGGTGTACCAGAGGCGGGTCGGGTCGGCCCGGTTCTGTCGGGTCAGGTCGTCTCGAAGTACGTGCACTCAGGAACTATAATGTCCACTCGGATTTTGAGAATTGCAATCCGGGCATCCGTTTTGAGGTATTCAGGACCTATTTTGGATCGCCATTGTCGAGAGTTATACGATGGCATGGGATTAGAGTTTGTACGAAGTCTTTGAAAATGGGACGATGCCTTCCGGTCTTCAAGCTTCAACTTTCATCCGTTACCCCGCACAATAGTCACTCGGGATTGGTTAGCCTTATGGGACATTATTGCATAGAGACAAGACGTGGCATCGTGTTGGATGAGATGGCGATGTTTCCCCTCACCTGTGTTACTTCCGGATTGGGCCGATAAGCAGACGTTGCTCAGACTTCGCTGAGATTGGACTGCTGCATTTGTTGAAGATCCTCATTGCCATCTTTGAGGTGTGCCTGTCTTCCCGATGTGATTGTCGTGTTGGCACAGTATATTTCGTTCTGAGTGCCGAGATTGAAGCTGATGGCATTTGAAACAAGAATTTCTGGGGTTATCTCCGAAACTGCATTCCTTGGGGTTATCACCAAGGTTGGTGGCTATTCCCATGGTTGGGACTGAGACTGGATACCTCGGGATTATCTCCAAGATTAATCAGTCTTCTCTGGTGTGTGTTCCGGTATTGTATCTGCAGGTCTCGAGGTTAAATCTGAGGTTAAAACCGTTACTCCCAGATTGAGATCCGGGGTTAATGCTAAACTTCTGGTAGTATCCGGTTTGGATTTGGATTGTCTTTCAGGGTTCTCTCTTAAAAGACGAATCTGTCCTCCTGTAATGTTAGTAATAGTAGTACAGAAAATTTTGAGTGTCTATAGATGCCCCTCTTTATCATACTCATGCATGGCGATGCATGGGTAAGATAAAGAATCCTAGACACTTGAAACGCAACAAGATAAACATGGTGCTAAGGGTAGCAACAATGATGCAAAAGTATGATGCATGTGTACGGGGTTGTGGCCCAACATGTTGGGGATGATTGATGGTTCCCTGTTGCTTCAACTAGGGATTGGCAATACTGACCAGATCTGATGTGGAAGCCGAATCTGTTAGGATATTGGTGTTGGAGTTATCACCAAATTCCTGTGTTCTTGATAACGACTTGATGCTGAAGGGGTATCTCTTATGTGCAAGAGATCTGTGGGGATAAAGCTAGATCTATTTGAGGATGTGTATAACATATTCAATCATCTATCCTCTTGGATAATGTTGACCTCTCCTGGTTAGTATCGCTAGAATACGTCATGATTCTATTGGATTTACTGCCAACAACAAATGCTGTCAGGGATGCTTGACCTTCGTTGACTTGTGAACCAACGGCTGAAACATCCTGTGGGATATGCTGTCAAGGTTTCTTGGTCTTTGCTGATGTGTGAATCAACGGCTGAAACTCTGTGAGGAGATCGTCAAGGTTGCTTGACATTTACTGACGTGTATATCAATGGAGCATTGCATTGTGACACCCGTTGGAGATCCGCTGGGGAATATGAGCATCTGGGTATGAGAACCTCAAACAGCTCTATACCTCTGATAGGTTTAAACACTATCGGCTGAAATAATGTCAAGGATGCTTGACATTCATTGATAGAATTGTCAACGGATGAACGTGTTGTAACCCCCACCGGGGATCTACGTGGTAACCCCCGTCAGGGACTCACGTTGTAACCCCCATCGGGGATTCACGTTGTAACCTCCGTCGGGGATTCATGTAGGGTAACGACCCGGAGTCGGCGGCATCGGACCTATATAAGGTATTGCCGAATGTGATTTGCAACAACTGAGGTCATTGGCAGGGTATACCTTGTGTTCAGGCGACTACCATTGAGTGATGTGCAGATTCAAAGTCTCATCTGAGAAGACCAGGATTGTATGCTATTTTGCTCAATCGCATGGCATTTTTATTCCCGATTTGACCTTTCTAGCCCGTAAGAACTCCGTTTTAAGTCAAACTGGACCGAGCCGGAGGGGTGGGACCCATATAGAGGAGCCGCAGGTGTACCTGCCACAGCCATAGGTGGGCCTGCGGCCAGGTGTGGATGATAAATCCCAGCAGGCTTCACTTCACAAGTCACTTTCAACTTGTTTCACTTTAGAAAAACCGTGAGCCACTTCCAGATTTGCTGAGATCGGGCTGCTTTCTGCAAATTCTGTCAGTGTACAAGTGTTCTACACTATTCTGGTAACGCATGCATGTATTTTTTTCCAGTTTCTGTCTGTTATATTGTGAGATATTGCACGAAATGCATCTAAACACATTGTAGTGATTATGTATGCACAAATGACTTAATAAAAAATATTCAACATAGTAAATGTTAGTATTAAACCATGCTGAACATAATGATGTGATAAAATTTGACTTCTGAGACAATCAAATTGGCACCTTTTTCTGCTATTTTTTGTCCTATTTGAGGTCTAATGAGCAAAAGGTAGAAAGGCAAGATACTCCTAGCATTGAGGTTGGCCTTATGCATAATGAGTTTGATTTTTAATGCATATATTATGTATATGACTTTGGGGAAGGTGTGCTACTGAATGACCACCTATACATGCCTGTGCGCATGTGGATAGTCCTATTTTTAAGGGGGACTATGGCAAAATTTTTCCAAATGTAGGCATTGGGTAGTCATGCATTCTAACTATAGTATATATTAAAGTAAATGCATGCATGCATATGGTCATATAATGCATTTTAGAAAGCTCCAGGTAAGGCAATACCACACCCTTTCTGAGGTGATTTGGAGACTTATTGTCCAGATATTATGGATCTAGATCAGCCGAGAAGTTCTTACAGGACTGCCTCTGGCGTACAGCAGAGGGCTTTTGAAGTGCCTCGTCCCCGTTCTATCAGACAGCCTCGTCGGTTGGTGGAGGCTGTGATTCGTCCCGTCCAGGTAGAGATTCCAGACGTTGAGGACGAGGAGGTGGATATTGAGGATCCTGCTCCTACTGTACATATCCCTCGTAGGGAGCTTCCGAGCATCCAGGTGGTGAACCCAGAGTTTCTAGGTGATTTGGGTAGACACCCATCGATGTACTTGAATGCTAACGAGGTATGACGTTTGACTTTATCTTCATTTTTTCCTATTGATGAGGATTAAAAGGGTTCTGATGTTGATCTGTGCTTCATGCAGGTTCCAGGTTTTACACAGCCTCGGGGGAACTGATTTAGCATCCACTCCATGTACAAGGCACTTCATCCTGATTATAGAGCAGTAGTGCATGAGTGGGGATTTGGGGCATTTTTCTCTATCATTCCCCGTCATTGCCCCTGGGGTTACCTCAGGGCATTGTCTGAGCGATGGTTTCATCAGACTCAGTCACTCCACCTGCTGGATTGCGAGGTGATGATGACGCCTATGGATTGGCGATTTATCACAGGTATGGAGTTTTGAGGGGATCCAGTTCCTTGAATGGCGAATATCACCCTTACTGTCGTCCGGTCCTTGTTAGGAGTTCCGGCGGGTGCGCTCAAAGGTAGGACTGTCCGTTCAAGTCCGTTGAGTGTAGATGTTATGATCGGGCTATTGAGTGAGCCCATGCTTGATGATTTCAGGATCAGGGATCGCGTTCTGCGGCAATTGTTCCTGATAATCATTTGAGGATACTTCATATCATATAACTCTTCTACGGTATCTTTTGCTCTAGTCAGCGCCACAAGCGATGTGGACCGTATAGGAGAGTATAATAGGGGCTCTTACACCTTTGCCTATTTTTTCTGGGGCATGCGTCTGCGCTCACAGGGTTTGACCGAGGCTTGGCTAGGATTTTACCCGTTTATGCTGGTGAGTATTTTTCTTATCTTTTCCTTGCAGAGGTTAAGAGTGTTTACTGATAGCAGATTTTTGCCATTGTGTTGGCAATTTTGGGCCTATGAGAGGCTTCCATGTTTGCATCCTGTGAGTGTGTTAGGCTTAGATACCTATCCATGAGGAAGACGATGGCATCATTCTATTTTTCCAGAGGTCCCTGTATCTGAGTGCTTCGCTTATTGTCGTATGCAGCTAGAGTTGCTGACAACTGACGCCATCACATGGCTTCCATATTCAGGGGATCATATGATCATCGGTTTTGAGGATGGACACCCCACTAGAGTAGAGTATTTGATTTCCACCCGGAGATTTGCTCTTTTCACCGATGGAGGCTGGGAGCTCTATTTAGGAGAGCGTGCTATTAGGAGCACCACAGGGGAGATTCGTATACCGATATTGCCTCCTGTTAGGCATCATTGGCCTGTATCACATTCACCCGCTATTGATATTCCATTGTTGGGAGTTGACGGTTTTGATTTATCCGAGGGTCCATGTACTCAGGAGATATTCCAGCGCTGGTGGCTCCCTCGCACTATTGGTGCCCAGTCCCGTGCCACATAGTTTATGGGGGACATGGTTCCAGGATCTTTGATGATGACGGATTGGGTGGCTTGTGTCCGAGCTCCTGACTCATCTGACTCAGATTGCTAGCTTGACCCGACAGTTAGATCGGGCACAGATATTTATTCGGCATTTGGGCAGAGATCCAGCAGAGGCGGAGATATTTGTTCCTTCCAGCTCAGGTGCTGGCCCCTCAGACGACCCATTTAGTTTTGCCAGCGCAGATCCTCCCCTTTATAGGCCTGAAATCCCTGTTGATAGAGATCCAGTGACTCAGGAGGAGTTACATCAGGTGGACAGGATTGAGGATGTGGACATCGAGACCATTGTCTTCTTCTGATGTGTATTCTCGCTATATCTTTTGATAGGCCTCTGTTAGATATTTGGTGGCTGTTCCTCATTCTCGCTATATCTTTAGATAAGTCTCTGTTAGTAGTAGGGTGTTTGTGCCCCATTTTCATGTACTTGTAACTGTATAGAGCTGATGTATTAGATGATGATATATTTAGGAATGTATGCACCATTTTTTCATTCCCTATATTATATTGCCATCCATTATCTGTTATGCATGTATCATGTTATGCATATGTATGTATATCCAAAGATACTCAGTATTGACCTCTGGATGGTCTTATGACACGACCCGCACAGATGTCTTCTTCGACAGTTAGCGGTATAGATCATACCCCACCATCAGTGGTGGTATTGGGTATACGCTCATGGTACGATAGCATGTCACCACTAGATAGGGTGACTGTAGATCTGTTATTGCAACATACCATGACCCTTTTAGCATTTCAGGTTCCTGCAGGATTTGTAGATAGGCAGGTATTTCGCTTTGGCACCCATGAGTTGACTCCTACTATGGAGGAGTATGCCCATTTGACGATAATGCCCCTAGACCGACCTTGCGTACACATGGCTTTGGGAGACATGAGTAGACGATTCATGACTCTCACCGAATTGAGGCGCAGAGTGGTGCAGGATGAGCTGACATCTTACCATGTGATCTCTCAGCGTTTTCTGTGTGACAGATTTGGTGCGGAGGATAGCTACTCATGACATTAAAAGGATTTCACAATAGCGAAGGATCATTGGCGTTCGACCAAAGTTGATGTACTGCTACTATGTGTACTGTCATACGTGTACATGCCGCGGTACATGGATGAGATAGATATAGGCGTTATCATGGCGGTGAGAGCTCTGAGGGAGGGTCGTACCATTTTACCTATGATCGTGTCAGAGACCTTGCGATCAGCGTCCTAATACCGTACTTACCTGTCAAGTGTGTTTACCAGGAGTTTGGTCATGCTGTATGTGTGGTTTATGTCACATTTGCGACCAGTTGGTACCTTTAGACGGCATGGGTATTGTTTCTCCCATGAGGTGGCTATGTTGTATTCCTTTCAGCCATCTGAGTGTGTAGATGCTCAGTCCTGGTCCGCATTTTTGGCAAATATCTGAGATCCATTTAGCATATTGTTGTGCTCAAGGCTTTGCTCACCATATAGCTTCATTACTCATGCTTCGGGCATAGATTTCCTCCCTTTGGCTGGCTTGAGGGGCGTGACGACTTATCATCCATTGGCCGTGATGTCGCAGTTTGACCAGTTCCAGGATTTTCATCCTTTGGAGGGGGCGGCAGGTCAACGCTCAGCTTCTCGATACCTCTCAGCCGAGGACCGACCTCGTGTATACGCTTGCTGGGATCAGCGTGAGCTAGCTGCTTTTCCTGCCAGTCATCCTGGTTATTCCACAGAGTACTCCGCATGGATGGAGACGGAGGTTTTATCGTCTGTAGTAGTATTTGCAGTACCGGAGATTGAGTTAGACGATTTAGAGCCTATAGAGGACATTGATACCTACATCGAGGAGGATACCACTGTTGGGTTGCCAGCATTTCTTCCGGATTCTCCTAGTACCAGTGATTTTGTGATCTAGCACTCGACACAGTATTTAGAGCAGAGTCTTCATCTGATGACCTTTAAGAGAGGCCAGATTCGATCTATGATGTCGACTGCTCTTGATGTGAGGGACGCCGCCCTATTAGAGAGAGACGAGGAATTAGCTCGTAGAGATGCCGCTGTTATTGAGCAGGATGAGGCCAGGTCAGACAGAGTCACAGTGATAGTTGAGCGGGATAGTGCTATATCTTCCCAGGATGTGGCTGTCACAGATAGTACTACAGCGATGTCCCTTACCACTGGTATGATCGCAGAGATGAGTGCTTATATCGATGAGCATATAGTCATAATGCAGATGGCTACAGATCTGTTGGGTCGTGTGTATATTCTTATCTAGGAGACTACAGCTTTACCTCCTTCATCTGAGAGGGATGCCATGTTGGTCATGCTAGCTCGCATGTACCCTGATTCGTAGATGATCTTGTATTTACCTACACAGACTAGCTTAGCCATTTTGTCATGTACAGTTCACATTGTATATATATCAAACAACATTATATATGATAGGGAAATATATTTTTGGATCACTTCCCTTTTAGATATGCCTTGTTATTTGCTTGATATTTTGCCTGCTGCTTCAGGGCTTGTGATCTTGATGAATTCTGAATTCTTCCTTGGTGGATGGACATTGAGTTGTCTTTGGATAGTTCAGAATGGATCATTGATCTATGTATATCCCTACCATCTTTGGTGTCTTAGGACTTGTTTCTGAATGGAAATGTGGAGAGGAATGTGGCTTTCCTCTCTGAGATTGACTGCACCACAGATGGTCGCCAGTACTTCTATTTAGGAGAAGCCTAGTTAATTCCACCTCTTATGGTTTAGTATTGCTCTTCGAGGTATGACTGCAACTTAGATGGTCGTCGAATCTCCTATTTGGGAGGAGTTCAGGTAATTCCATCCCTTTGGTCTGAAGCCGAATGAAATGTAGTGGATTGAAAGAGAATCCCAATACCCGCTGATAATGGTTTGTATTTTAGTAGGGGGTGAGACCGTACCATGAATGGGTGCCTACGTACTCCTATTGAAGAGGAGATCAGGTCTGCGTAGTTCGAACCTGGTGTAAGAGGTTCAACGCTGTATATGGCTGATATGGTGTAGGAATGTTTTTGGTTGTTTTTACTTTTGTAAGGAGAAGAGGGTAGAAATTTTTTTGTTATTTTTGTTTTATTGCGACTGGGCCATGTAACATGGTTGCCTACGTACTCCTATTGAAGATGAGATCAGGTCGACTTAGTTCACCCCTCAGAGCGAGAAGAAAAGCGTAATCCCATGTGCAGGTCAGAGTGCGGGGAGGAGAAAGTTTAATCCTAGGTTGAGGATAAACTGCAGGCAGGAGAAGATTGATCCCATGTATGGGTAGCTAAACTGCTAACGCAAGAGGTTCAATTCGCGGTGGGATGACCTAAGTTGTATGAGCGCAAAGGAAAAATCCAGGCTGCTGGCTTGAAGAGTATGTTTCCTTGAGGGGCAAAGTGTAGCAAGTTGTAGGTGGTAAAGGGTTAAAGAACCAGAATGACTGGTGACCTGATGATGATGCACCAGGGTGTTTGCTGGTACTTCGGACATAATATCGTTTCACGGTGTCTGAGTTGATGAGTTGTGGAAATTCATCGCCGTCCATTTCTTGTAATCTGAGAGCGCCTCCTGTCAATACTTCTTTGACAATAAACGGGCCTTCCCAGTTAGGAGCGAATTTTCCTTTGGCCTGATCTTTATTGTCAAGAATCTTCTTCAGAACCAAGTCATGTTGTTTAAATTGTTGTAGCCAGACTTTTTTGTTGTAGGATCTGGCGATCCTTTACTGGTATAGCTGACCATGGAAGATAGTCGCGGTTCGCCTTTCGTCTATCAGAGACAATTGGTGATACCTGTCTTGTACCCATTGGTTTTCATCCAGCTGAGCGTTGATCAACACTTTGAGAGATTCCATCTCAACTTCCTTAGGGAGCACTGCTTCCATCCAATAGGCTAAAGCGTAGGGGGTTGCCCCAGTTGAAGTACGCATTGTGGTTCTGTAGGCTAACAGAGTAAGAGGCAACAGGTTAGGCCAATCTTTGTGGTTGGCTGACATCTTTTGCATAATCTTCTTGATATTTTTGTTAGCCGCTTCAACAGCACCGTTCATCTTCGGACTATAGATGACAGAGTTAAGATTTTTGATGTGGAATTTACTGCATAACCCCTCCATCATTTTGTTGTTGAGGTTTTTGGCATTGTCTGACACAAACACCTCTAGTTGTCCATATCGATAAACGATATTGTTTCTGATGAAGGCAATGATGACTTCTTTAGTGACCCTGGGGAAAGAGGCTGCTTCTACCTACTTGGTGAAGTAGTCGATCATGGTGAAGATAAATTGGTGACCATTACTGGCTTTAGGCTCAATGGGCCCAATAACATCCATTCCCCACATTGAGAAGGGCCAAGGCGAACTCATATTGTTGAGCTCCTGTGGAGGGGCGTGTATAGCATTCCCATGAATCTGGCACTGATAGCATCTTTTGACGTTGTTATGGCAATCAACCTTGAGAGATAGCCAATAATGTCCCGTCCTTTGGACTTTCTTGACAAGGAGGGGGCCACTCATGTGGGGGCCACAGACTCCGCCATGGATTTCATCCATAAGCCTTTGGGATTGATCTTTGTCTAGACACTTGAGGAGACCTAGTCCTGCATCTCTTTTATAGAGCGCATCTCCACTCAAGTAGAACTTCATAGCAAGTTGATGGATCCGCCTTTTCTCAGTCAGGCTCGCCTCAACGGGTGAAGATATATCTCGCAGATATTCCTTGATATGCTGATACCAAGGAGGTTGGATGGGAGGTAGCTCATACGATACTTCTCCAACGTAATTCCCATAGGCTGGAGCCTTGTGTAGGGAAATTGTGACACTTGGCAAGTGTTCCTTGTCTGATATGCGAATCAAGGAGGCCAAAGTTACTAATGCGTCCGCGAAATCATTCCTATTACGAGGAATGTGTAGAAAGGATATTTCTTCGAACTCCAAAGCCATCTTTAAAACCTGCCGATGGTAAGGCAGCAAATGTAGTTCCTTGGTTTGATAGACTCCGGTGGATTATCTGATTATCAACTCCAAATCTCTAAGGACAGTTAACCGCTTGATGCCCACTGAACGGGCAAGTTTTAGCCCCATGAGACAGCCTTCATACTCAGCCGTATTGTTGGTGCTGACAAACTGTAATTTGACGGTAACAGGATACTGCTCCCCCGTGTCAGATACTAGAATTGATCCAGCTCTAGAACCTTCCATGTTAACAGCTCCATCAAAATACATCTTCCATGATTGGCGTGTATTGTACAGATGGTGTCGTTGCACTGTCATTACTCCTTCATCGGGGAAATATGTTTCCAAGGGTTTGAAATCCCCTGAAGGTGCGGCGGCCAGTTAATATGTGATTCCTTGACCTTTGATGGACTTTTAAGTCACATATACAATGTCAAATTATTGTAGGATCAACTGCCATCTGGACAGCCGGCAGTTCAACATGGGTTTGTTGAACACGTACTTGAGAGGATCCACGCGGGATATGAGATGGGTTGTGTGACCATGGAGGTAATGATGTAACCTCATGGAAGCCCATGCTAAAGCACAACACATATTCTCGATCAGAGTGTACTTGTGTTCACTGCTGCTGAACCTTTTGCTGAGGTAATAGATAGCTCATTCTTGGCCTCTATCATCTTTCTGTCCTAGCATACAGCCCATGGCATTGTCACTTATGGACATGTACATGAACAGGGGAACATCATCCTTGGGTGGTATCAAGATAGGAGCTTTGACTAGCTATTTCTTGATTGTAAGGAAGGAATTCTGGCACTCATCATTCCATTTCATGGAGGAGTTCTTCCTTAATAACTTGAAGATTGGCTCACAGGTTGCCATGAGTTGGGAGATAAACCTGCTGATGAAGTTGATCCTTCCTAAAAATCCACGTATTTCCTTCTCTGTCTGAGGAATGGGCATTTTTGTGATGGCTTGGATTTTAGTAGGATCCAGCTCAATCCCTTTGTGGCTGACTAGAAATCCTAGCAACTTGCCAGACTTGATGCCAAAGGCGCACTTAGCTTGATTCAACTTGAAGTTGTACTTACGCAACCTGTTGAACAACTTTCTGAGATGTTCTAGATGGTCATCCTCCTTTTGGGACTTGACAATGATGTCATCCACGTAGATCTCAATCTCTTTATGCATTAAGTCATGGAAAAGAGCCATCATAGCTCGTTGATAGGTAGCTCCGGCATTGATGAGGCCAAATGACAACTGTCTAGAAAAAAGTTCCCCAAGGAGTGATGAAAGCAGTCTTCTCACGATCTTCCTCGGCAACCATGATCTGATTGTACCAAGCAAAGCAATCAGCAAAGGGGCACATGTCGTATTGAGAAATATTGTCAATGAGAATTGGATAAATGGCACAGGAAAACTATCTTTTAAGCAAGCTTTGTTCAAGTCCTTGTAATCCACGCAAACTCACACCTTTCCTCCAGGTTTAGGTACGGGCATGATGTTAGATATCCACTCAGGATATGTAGACACCATGATGATGTCAGCTTGAAATTGTTTCACAATCTCTTCTTTCACCTTTAAACTCCACTCAGGTTTCAATCACCTGAGCTTTTGCTTGATCGGCTTAAATCCCTCTTTAATGGGAAGGAAATGAAGGACAATGTCAGTGGATAAACCCACCATGTCTTCATGATACCATGCAAACACATCCTGGAATTGTGTTAATAGCATAACCATGTCATTCCCTTAGTTTCGGGTAAGGTCTGAAGTAATCTGGATTAACTTAGGGCTTTCTAAGGTTCTGAGATTGAAAGAAGTGGTTTGATCAAGGTTGGGTTTGGGTTTGTCTTTGACCCATTCTTGAATTTTTGGAGGCACCTCAATGTCATCCTGGGGATCCATTAAGGCTGAATTCATCTCTACATCAAAGTTACAATCCTTGTATAGGAGAGGCATCGTATCCACAAATACAGGCACATCTAAATTCAGAGTCCTGAAACAAAATATGCTTTCGCTTAGTATATATGAAATGCGTTGATCATACACAGTGTTAGTGTATACTGGCAAAATAAACTGCTAATACTGTACAGAAAAGTAAGCAGTTATTGTATCTACAGGGTAGAAAAGAATTTCTTCCTGCTTTACCCTTGTCGACCAAAGCAAGGAATGTTGTTCCAATTGGTAAGGGTAAAGTCCGGGTGGACCGCAGTGATGGAGGGATTGTCATCATCCTCCTTGTCCCAAATGATGGCCATTACATCAGGGCAGTTATCATCTAGGGTGTATCTATTGGTATGTCCATCACGGACGATGATGCGCTTGCCCAACATTATTCGGACAACATTTTCCTTGATTCTCTGCTCATCTTCTTTGATTGCGGGATTTGGAATAACGATTTTCTTTTCCTCCACCGGTTTTAGCTTACGAAATAACATGGCCATGACATTGGATGGCACCTTTACTGGAAGTTGTGCGAACTCAGAGTTTGAAAGTGAAGCCAAACGCCACATGGTTGAAGCCAAAGGAATCTGCTGATGCTTATGAGGATTCCTATGACTAGAGCTGGCAGAATAGCCTAGTCCAGCTATTCCAACTTGCTTGGTTAATCGAATGGGGTACTGGATACCCTGGCCATCTTTACCCAACCCTTGTCCTGGCTTATGTCCCAACGACATCATTTCTCGAGTGGATGACATCACCTCAGCAGAAATGTGAGGTTCGGGCAGTGGTGCTCCAATAGCGTGGTATTGGGTGTTGCTTATTTCCAAAGCATGAAAACTGACTAGTTCTACGTCTGCATTGGCATTGATGAACGGTATATCCCCATGCTGAGGAATCTCTGGTTCAGCGTTGACCGTGACCAGGCTATTGTTGATAATGTACTTCAGTTATTGGTGAATGGTGGAGGGGACTGCCCCTGCCATGTGGATCCATGGTCGTCTCAAGAGCATGTTGTATCCCGAATCTATCTTGAGCACATGGAAGGATACGCAGAATGTCTGAGGTCCAATTTTAATTGGCAGCTCAATTACTCCAACCGAGTTACGGAGGGTTCCATCAAAAGCTTTGATGATAGTATGGCTACTCCGAATTCGGTTGAGATTGATATTCATCTTCACCAAGGTAGCATATGGGCAGATATTCAGAGAGGAACCTCCATCTATTAAGACTTCAGCCACCATATATCTGGAGGACAAGACCGTAATGTGCAACGGTTTGTAATGACCAGTCCCTTCGGGCGGTATGTCATCATCAGTGAAGGATATCACATTAGTGTTGAAAATGTGATCAACCATGTGTTGAAATTTTTCTGTATCCACTGATGTCGGAAGATAAGCTTCTTCCAAAACCTTTAACAAGACCTTCTGGTGATTCTCAGAAGTTAGGACCAAGTCCAAAATTGATATTTGTGGTGGAGCTTCCTTCAAGCTTAAAACCACCGAGTCTTCATTATAACCCACAGCGCGGAGGAATTTTTCAATCTTTTCCATGGGTATTTTCCACTTTGATTTGGTGGCGGGGTTCATCACCCGATGGGGAAGATACAGTGGATTTTCCTTCGATACTACAGCAGTGGTATGTGAGGTGGATCATTCACCTTCACCATAATTCCACGGAACCTTGCGCAAGCTAACAATGGGATATTGTGCTCTACATGACAAGTTGATTGGCTCGGGAGCGGCCACTTTCAAAGGATTGCTTCCTCCTTTGAGCTGAATTATCGGTGTTGTGAGAAAAGTATTAATCCCTTCACCTTCAATAGATATAACTGCTATCACACTTTTCCACTTAGTAGGGCCTGTATTCTCACTTGTTTGTAACACAGTGTCGTTATCTGCCAAGCATAGTACATCACTGTTGATTAGATTTTGAATAAGGTGGTGGAGTGCCCAACATTCTTCTGTGTTGTGACCGCGAGACTGGGAGTGGTATAGACATACTCCATCAGAGTCATACCGTCCCGAACGGGGGTTGATTAGAGGTAGAAGGGAACTGATCCTTCCTTCATTGATTAATATGTGAAGGATTTCCTCCATGGGTTGGCCCAAATAGATGAATTCCCGTTTGTTGGCAAAATCCCGACAGGCTTTGGCATTTGTTCTCTTCGTCACTTTGTCTTCCAGCATTTCATTTTCTGAAAGGGACGAGGGAATATTCATGACGATTGGTAGGAAACTGACATGCTCCTGACTGATTAATTGTCGAGTAACTTGATACTGATAAGTCACCAGTTCTGCCAATTGCTCAATTTGTTTGCAGAGAGCTTTCATCTTTCGTTCCATTGTGAACTGGAACTTAGCATAATCCCATCTGTCATCACCATCTTTGATGGTCTGGGGGGATTCACAGCTGAAGTTGGAACTCTGTCCATTGCTCTAATTAATCATGTTGACATCTTCTTCTTTGTGTTGAGGAAGAGGGTTTTCTTATTAATGAGGCTGATCGGGTTTGGTGACTATGATCTCTCCATTATCTATTAGGTCCTGGATCTTGTGTTTCAAGGCCCTACAATCCTGAGTATCATGTCCAGGTGCCCTGACATGATAAGCACATTTCCTAGCAGCATTGAAACTCCGTCCATTAGGGCTGGCTGGTGGAAGAAGATGCGTAATTTTCTTCTGTGTTGTCAGAAGATTAAGAATGTTCTCGAGGGTATCCCCGAAGGCTGTAAACACTCGATGATGTTTGACTTCTCCACCTTTTGGTACTGGAGGGTTTGTAGACTGTGATGGAAAGGGAGTGTAGTTTCTCCTTTGAATGGGCATACTTTGATTGCCTTTTTGTCCCTATAGTATCAGGGAAACATGTTCCTCTTTCTTTTTATGGACCCTCCGGGGGTTGTTCCCATAATTTCCAGATTTGATGTGATCAGCAACAGCTTTGAGTGCGGCTAGGTCTTGAATCTTTCCTGACTTCTACCCCATTTCAGCCATATCTCCGTGTTTAACCATTTTAGAAAACGGTTTGCCGATGCCGGCTAAAACTCTCTCATAGAAGGGAGCTTCTTTTATATCTATGAATGTCATGACCATTTCTGATTCTGTCATGGCAGGACTAACTTGGGCAGCCAGGCATCTCCACCTTTGGGCATACTCTCTGAAAGACTCATTAGACTATTTTTTGATCTTGGTAATTTGATACCGATCGGGAGCCATCTGAGTTTGAAAACAGTATTGAGTGAGGAAGGCATGTGCTAGCTCTTCCCAACTGTGAATTTTGGAGTTGTCTAATCTTATGTACCACGAACGGGTTTTTCCAGTTAGACTCTTTTGGAACAATCACATTCTGAGTTTTTCATCCTCTGCATAGGATCCCAGTTCTCCAATAAAGACTTTTAAATGTGTATAAGGATCCCCTAACCCGTCATATTTTTCAAAGTCAGGAGTTTTAAATTTTTTTGGATAGTGAACACCAAGAAAAATACATAGATCAGCATATGAAACACTCCCATGTGTTCCAATTCCTTTGATAGCGTGAAGGGTCTCTTCCATTTGGAGGACTTTCTTTTTGATGTCCTCATTGTCTGAATCTCCAGTGGAATGGGCAGCATCCTGCTTTTTGTTGGTCGTATCCAATTGTGTCTCTGGTATGGTAATGACCAGAATTCCTCCATGTGTGGAGGGCTCAGTATGTACGGGTATTTTTTGACCATATGTAGACTGGTGTAATTCTTTTAATAGAACAGTCAAATCTGTAATCTATTTGCTTAATCCATCAAACTCTTTGCGAGAAACTGGATTAAGTTCAGTTTGGTCGGATGACGACATGATTGACTGTAGGCATGTTGCCTTTTTGGACTTTGACCGGGTAGTAGGTCCGATTGATTCCCTGCGAAAGACTGGCATAGTTTAGTCCTTAGGGAAGGTGTATAATGACATGTTATGTGATGTGTCCATTTTAGGAATTTTATCCTGCAAAACGGGTGTCAGCTGTTCGTAGCATGTATGTGGACATATTGCTTCATATTTCTCATTACATGGAGATTGATATGGAATGAAATTACAAGTAATTGTGTTTACAAGTAATTAAAATGAGGACATGAAGAGACATTCCTTCGTTTTGGGTTTATCTGAGGCTTACCTATCTTAGGTTACTCTCGCAGCTTTTTGGCATGAAGGTTCCCAAATCATCGCAATCTACTAGACGGGAAGTTAATCCGATCTTTCAACTGGAGCAAATTTAGGGTGGTGCCTTTCCTAAGCCTCGGAGAATTAGTCTTCTCAAGAGTCCAGTAATCAAACACCGACGGGATAGCCTCCTGGTGGAGGGACCACACAACATACATTCAAATACATCGCGTCTCACCGTATGAAATGATGACATGTGCGAAGCACTAATATCATAAGCAGTTTATAGTGCGAAGCACTAACATCACACGCAGATATGATGCGAAGCACTAAGCTCAAACAAGACATGCATTCGTACACATTCATCCAATGTAAATCCAACATCCACACACAAGCAGATAACAGTTTTGAAAAGATTGTAGTAGCGACTTAAGTCCTCTTACTGGAGGTCCCCTGCAGAGTCGCCACCTGTCGACGTCGGGATTTTTGGATGTCCCTTTCCGTTACATGTTCTTTGGTGTTCTCATTTTAGGTGAAATTTGTTTGAAAAAATAAGTGAAAAAGGTCCGACATGTATAATGTCGACGATGGGACTGTTAAGAGTCGCCAGTTGGTTTTTTAAATGGTTGTACCAACACAACCGAGAAAAGGTTTGCACATTGACCCAGTGATGTGACACTGATATACGGGTCAGCGAAACCGAGATTCATTTAGGGTCCGGGGACTTGGTTATGCAGGGGGAAGGTGTTAGGCACCCCCCGACATCCAGTGTTACCACGATGACCGCCTCTTTTCAAGAAACTATTATCTGAGTGTGTATGTGTGTGTGGGTCAACGTGCTATTATATGAAAGTTGTGCGAGGCCTCTTTCGAACCTATATACACAGGATTTGAATTTATGTAAAAATTCAATTTTTAGCAAGATATGACAATGATGTTTTATAAAAGAGATTTTTCAAACCTTGCTGCTCAATAGGAATTAAGACCTTTTACAGTCCCATTTTTATTAAGTAATCGGCTTGATTGATTTTATTTGACGAATGCGAAGCATTCGTACGAAAAAAATATATATAAAAAAAATAATGCCGACTTCCTCGTGGGTATGGAAACCATTTGAAGAATTACAGACATCGCAGAATAATTTACAAGCTGCTTACAGCTGAAAATGTCCATCACGGGAACCGAATCTAGATCCAATGAGATGAATCTGTGATCACATGATTCTTAGGCGCACAGAATATTGCAATTTCTATAAAAGTAATAAGTAGATATATATATAAAAGCGGTAAATATATATATATACAGACAGGATCACCAACCACGAAGCACCTCCATGGGGGATCAAAAATATAAATAAAGCTGTAGATACGGTCAATCGCCACGAAGGAAACTCCAAGCGGGACAAAATGTAAATAAAGCTGTAAATGCGGTCAACTGCCATGAAGTAAACTCCATTAGGACGAAATGTAAAGAAAACTATAAATGCGGTCAACTGCCATGAAGTAAACTCCAGGCAGGACGAAATGTAAAGAAAGCTGTAAAAACTATCAATTGCCTCGAAAGGAATTCCAGGCAGGACAAAAATATATATATATATATATATATATATATATATATATATATATATATATATATATATATATATATATAAGAAAACAATAAACGCACCGGATATAAAATTCAGGCCCATCGAACATAGTTCGACCACAGTTCATATATATAAGTATATATATATAAAAGCGAGTATACGCACCAGAGCGAAGTCTAGGCTCATCGAACAAAGTCCGACACACAGTTAATATATATAAGTATATATATATATATATATATATATATACAATTGATATATAAGTATATATATATATATATATATATATATATTAAAGTAGTAAACGCTCCAAACTGAAGTCTAGGCTCAATCGAGGCATAACTCGATAATGTTAGTCAATGTATATATAAATATATATATATATATATATATATATATAATATATATAATATATATATATACAGACTGGAAGGAAACCACGGATAAAAGTTTGGGCAAAAGCAAGCAACACGACTCTCAACGTGTAGAAGGGTGTGTGCAAAGATGAAGAGAAAGACTCTAAAGTGTGTGAGAAGGCTTACAGCTGACTGATAAAAAGGGCTTCTATATCTTTAGAGTGAGTCAACACTGGGCTTTTGTGGGTACAAAAGAGGCTATATATGAGCTCATAGGTGTTTGAAAGTGGGAAAATACACTGTATAGCGAGTATAAAGCAAATTGTGCAGGGTTTCCCTGTCTTTTTTCTCTTAAAAATCAGCACCCCAAGCCTCTTATTTATAGGTAAAAGATACCGCAGGTGTACCAGAGGCGGGTCGGGTCGACTCGGTTCTATCAGGTCGGGTCGTCTCGAAGTACGTGTACTCAGGCACTATAATGTCCACTCGGATTTTGAGAAGTGCAATCCGGGAATCCGTTTTGAGGTATTCAGGACCTATTTCAGACCGCCGTTGTCAAGAGTTGTACGATGGCATAGGATTAGAGTTAGTACAAAGTCTTTGAAGATGGGACGATGCCCTCCGGTCTTCAAGCTTCAACTTTCATCCGTTACCCCGCACAATAGTCACTCGGGATTGGTTAGCCTTGTGGGACATTGTTGCGTAGAGATGAGACGTGGCATCGTGTTGGACGAGATGGCGATGTTGCCCCTCACCGGTGTTACTGCCGGATTGGGCCGATAAACAGACGTTGCTCAGACTTTGTTGAGATTAGACTGCTGCATTTGTTGAAAATACTCATTGTCATCTTTGAGGTGTGCCTGTCTTCCCGATGTGATTTCCGTGTTGGCATAGTGTATTTCGTTGTGAGTGCCGAGATTGAAGCTGATGGCATTTGAAACAATCATTTCTGGGGTTATCTCCGAAACTGCATTCCTTGGGGTTATCACAAAGGTTGGTGGCTATTCCCATGGTTGGGACTGAGACTGGATACCTCAGGGATATTTTCGAGATTAATCGGTCTTCTCCGGTGTGTGTTTCGGTATTATATCTGCAGGTCTCGGGGTTAAATCCGAGGTTAAAACCGTTACTCCCAGATTGCGATCTGGGGTTAATGCTGAACATTCGGTAGTATCCGGTGTGGATTTAGATTGTCTTTTAGGGTTCTCTCTTAAAAGACGAATATGTCCTCCTATAATGTTAGTAATAGTAGTACAGAAAATTTCGAGTGTCTACAATGAGATGACGATTGTTGATGTATGTGAGGTACAATTTTTAGATCCTACTAAAAATTGTGTTGAAGAAGCCTGTGCCAAAAAGTGGAAGCAAGAAAAGGGTCACTTTGTTTCAGGAAGATGTATACTTGTTGATACTTGCTTCTGTAAATATCCTTGTTAATCCTATGTATTACATGATGGGTTGTCACATTTAGACATGACAATATAAATAAAAAACTATTGGGTCAATCATATTTTGTTACATTTAATTAATTTTGATATTTTTTTATTTCTTTTTTTGAAATAACTTTTTCATACAGGACACAAACTTTTATTCATGTGCAAATTCTTTTATTATTAAAGAAAGCAAGCTATGATGGCAATCATCCATCCAAAATATAGGAAAAAACATATTATCTAACTGAGATAAATCTGCTAGTTCATGAGCTACTTGATAGCTTTCTCATGGTGAAACTCACCTTCTGAAATTATAATTTGATTCCTCAACAATCTCTTTTGATAGACGTGTAATCATCGTCTTACAATCTAGCTCCTTCAATAACAATGTTACTAAGACCTATCTCAATAGAAAATTTAATAGCTTGACGAATAGCAATTGTTTCGGCACATGCAACCTGTAAATTACAGACCAAACTGTCAACTCCAGCTCCTAAAACAGGCCCATGCTCATCTCAAAAACAAAACCAATTCTGTAAAAACCATTACCTTTCACCAAGGCATAACAATTTATTTTAACGACATGGCTGATAAGTTTACACCATTTAGTAACTTGCCTTAATTTAGGTTGAACAGCCTAATAAATCTCATAGTTTTAGAAAATTGATGAAAGAAATAGACACACCTCCCAGCCAACACATTAAAATTCCCCTCAAGTTTTCCATGTACAACACAATTGCAGTGATCCCAAATCTGTCATGCCAGTAGACAACCTGCACAAGTCCCCTTTGCTTAACACCTTAACCATGGATGGCTAGGAATATGAACCAATCAGCAAAGTTCCTAATAGAATCAAAATAGATCGTCTACCTAATATTAGTTAGTTATTTTTGTTCAAAAATAAAATTAGTATCGTAGTTTTGTAAAAACATGAATTCATTATATAGTTTTATAAAAAAAATAATCAAAATAAGATTACCAAATACTAATTGGTTTCTTTTATTAAAATATATAATAATCAAATAATAATAATAATAATAATACAAGTTTAAGTAAAATTATATTACCACTTAGATAATACGATTTGATAAGAAACGAAAATTCTCATAAAACTCATCTGCCTAACTTAAATTTGGTAATATTATTAAAATATAAGTATAATTAATGATTTAAGTGTAAGTAAGATTTATCATTATTCAAGTAATATAATTGTTATTATTCTAAAAATAAAAATATAATATTCTAATCAACTATATGATTCAATTATTAAATTAAAATTAAAAATTAATTACTCTATCCAATATAAAAATTACCAAACTTAAATATAATATTCTAATCAACTATATGATTCAATTATTAAATTAAAAATAAAAATTAATTACTCTATGCAATATAAAAATTACCAAACTTAAATATAATATTCTTAATTATTCAATTATTAAATTAAAAATAAAAATTAATTTAAATTAAAATTTACTCATCTACCAAACTTAAATTTGGTACTATTATTAAAATATAAGTATAATTAATGTTTCGAGTGTAAGTAAGACTTTATCATTATCTAGGTAATATAACTGTTATTATTCTAAAAATAAAAATATAATATTCTAATCGAAAATATGATTTAATTATTAAATTAAAAATAAAAATTAATTACTCTGTCCAATATAAAAATTCCTAAATTAAAATTTACTCATCTACCAAGAATTATCTTATTCCGGTATGATTTTCATTTCTAACTAAGCATCTTATTAATAGAAGAATGGTAAGATACTATTTGAATTTAGAAAATTAAGGATGCACAGGAGAAATTTCTCGGGCGAATTCACGGAAGAATTCAACGAATTTTTTTTATTTTACTATGTTTCACTATGCACACTATGCACGTTATGCAGTACTATGCATAATAAAATATAAAATATAATATATTCTATTATACATAAAAAACAAAACTTATATAATATATATATATATATATATAATAACAGTTCCCCCCCCCCCTTCCACTCTCTGACCATTAAATATAAATATATATATATATATATATATATATATATATATATATATATATATATATATACAGGCCGGATCCTGTCCGGACTCCCGGACAGGTTTAAAATCTGGACCTTTTTTTTTTTTTTTTTTTTTGCTTTTTTTTTTTTGAAAAAACTAAAAAAAAAAAAAAAAAATTTATGGAATTGGAATTTTTACATTATACAGTGTTTTGGGTGTGATTTGGATGCCTATAACGAAACATGTCTGTACAGTCTGGGCAGACTGTACATACATTGGTTGGTGTAGGTATTAAAAACACACCCAAAACACTGTTTTTTTGAAAAATTTCAGTTCCATAATTTTTTTTTTTTTTTTAGTTGTTCTACAAAAAAAAAAAAAAAAAAAAAAAAAATTTTTCAGGTCCGGATTTTCTCCCGTCCGGGAGTCCGGACCTGATCCATCTTGTATATATATATATATATATATATATATAACAAAACTTAGATAACTTTCTACCGGAAGTTTTGAAAAATGGGTAACTGGGGGTCCATGTAATAAACAAAATTTACAACAAATAGTTCATAAAATATACCACTATTTACCTCAATTCATTTGGCTTCACAAAATACATTTTTAATAACATTTATTATTAATATTATAACTCACAATATTAACAACCAGATCATTCCCAAGAAAGATGTGACTTTTCGATAAGGACTTTTCCTTATTGGCGCGCAATTAGGTGACCAGACCCCTTTCCTCGACATAACTTTCTAAACATCGTTAATAATGCAAATAATAATATGAATAACTTTTTTCACTTCAATTATTGATTTAATAATATAAAATATTGTGCAGATAATACTGTGACAATAATTGCATCAATAATATGAGATAATATGCAACAACTAATGTTGCAATAATTGAATAAAACTGAGTGACTTCTCACGTAAGCATCAATAAAGATAACGTACAATACCGTGTGCTACTATGCAACCACGCGTATTACTGTACTTTTACCACCGGGTATTTTAACAGTTAACGGTAAAACTTTTGCCGTTATTTTTATAAAAAGTTATTTCTGTCGTTTTCTAATTCTGACAGTAATTCCATTGTGGGGTCTGTAACGCCCGATAATTTTGGATTTTGAATAAATTAAATTTTTATTTGATTATGTGAATTAAATGAATTTAATTGATTTATTATGTGAGTGAGATGTTCGAAGGTCGCTCTATGATCTAGAGTATACGGATGTGGTTAGTATTCTGGCTTTGTGCTAGGATTAATTGTTGTGATTTATCAAGACGAAAATGAATTTTTTTCGAGAAGTTTTTCATAAAAACATTATTCATCTGATTTCATTCGGAGCTTAGGTTTGAAATTCCGAGAAACGCGTAATGATAGAATATGAAGATATTATGGAATATCCAATAATATTTTCCGTTATGGCAAATGAAGTTTTCGCCTGCGGACTTAAAACCTAAGGGTTTGTGAAAGAGGTTTTCGAAAGGGAAATGAAATGCGTATAGTCATTTCGATGATTATACATATGAGATATGAGTATTATACTAGTATCAATACGAGTATGGTATGAAGAATAGTATGGCGTATAATACGAATATCGTATGAGTATTTGACGAAGAGAATACGGGAGTTATATGCGTAGAATACGAGAAGTATTAATGATGTGAGACCCCAAATTTTATGAATAAAGATTTAAATTTCTCGAAATATTTTTTTTAATATTATGATGTGGATTTTATATAATGTTATAGTTGTGGGTGATATTTACAGATTTTGCAAAGTATGCAAGTTGTTATAAAATATTCGTTTGGTCAGGGAATATTCTTTTTGTAGGGAATATTCGTATGACGGCATAATCATTGGTGGACGCCACAACGGAAGTATTGTCGTAGTAAGAAAACGAAAGAATTATCTTTTTATAAAAATAACGGCGGAAGTGTTAACATTAAAACTGTTGAACTACCTAGTAATAAACGTACAGCAATACGCGTGGTTGCATAGTAGCACACTGTATTGGTTATTGATGCTTACATGAGAAGTCACTCAGTAATACTCAATTATTGCTACAGTAATTGTTGCATCATATCTCTCATATTATTGATTCGATTATTATCACAGTATCATAATAAGTATGTTTTATACCTACTTATCCGGTATCTTTTACTTGAATTAGTTGTATTTATTCATGTGTCTTAGTTAATTTTCATGCATTTTGTGTTCGTTTTGTAGGTTATACATTTGGAAGCGATGTGAGCGATTATTGGTAAGGAAAAGCATGAAAAATACAAACAAAAGCAAGCCGGATATCGTTCGTGCTTTCATGTCATTTCATGTTCTTGGCTTGGAGCTTGGACTATATTGTAGAGCGTTTTCTTAGCTTTCCGAAACATCTTGAATCATTCCAATCGGAGTTCGGATGAAAGAGTTGTGGCATTTCTACCATTGGACGTCATTGAACTTCACCGTTTTGGGTGGTCATTAGCATAGCAGTCACTTCCAGTCCAATTTCGAACATCATGCGTTTATTATTTCTGAAATCTCAAAGAATGAAAGTTCTAGATCTCGTCGATAGATTCGATTTGATAGGTCGCGGGCCCTGTAACTCCTCTCTGTTTAAGAGTTATGGCAGTTTTAGCAGAGGAGGTTCCAGCAGAAAAAGTAATTCGCAGATTAGTACCCAGCCGGGGCTGGGCCTTTTTGTGCCTTAGGACCCAGCCGGGGCTGGGGTCCTGGGCATTTTAACAGTCCACTACCCAGCCGGGGCTGGCTTTTACAAAGGGAAATACCCAGCCGGGGCTGGGTATGCGCGAAAAGGAGGAGATTTTGTCCGAATTTGAGTCCGAAAAGAATTGTTTTCGAGTTGTTTGATTCAAGGACTTCCAAGAGGACTTAAAGACATCTACAAAGGCTTATAAAAGGAGGGGAATAACACATATTATATGAGAATATTAGGAGATTAGAGAGCATTCTATTAAATTAGATTAGAGTAAATTAGAGAAAAACACTAGTTCTAATTAGATTTGGAGATTGAAGCAACTTGGAGACCATTGAAGATTCAAAGTAGGAGCAAGGAGGGAGCGTCAAATCTACTGACAATAGATTATATCTTCTCATCTTCTTCTATTTTTGTCTTTTAATGATTATTCAATTGTGGATTCTTAGTTTAAATTCAATAATCATGAACTAATTCTTTGTTTGAGATTATAATGGATCTTATTGTGTAGTTTATTTTAATATGCTTCGTTATCAATTAGTATTTTCTATTGTGAGGATTGTATATTGTGATTTGGACTTAATTGTTTAATTGATTGGCCATCAATTACCGTGATAATCTATATGAACTCGAGAGATGAAGTATTGATTTAGATCTAATCATGATAGCATGTGTTCATGATTTTGTTAGTAGCTTAAACTTGATGAGTGTTAAGGTAGAGATATGCTTGACATCGCATGTAATCGGATAGAGAACTTATTCTTCAACCTTCTTCAATTGTAATTCACATAGAGATATAGTGGGTTAGTTGATTAAGGTGTTTAATGAATTTCTATCTTAATTGTGGATTGATGTTAATACGGTATTAGTGCATCGAGAGATGGTTAATACTACTCTAGTGTTCTTGATTAACAATTCAGGATAGAGAATAATTGATGAGAAGTGTGTTAACTTAAATGAAGCAATAAGTGAAGTTGTGATCTTAAATCTCCATAGTTTTAATTTAATTAGTGGAATAGTAGTTAATTTATATAGTTTGTAATTCATTCGTTTAAATAAGATTGAGCTAGTTACGAGTTAGTACTTGGTGATTTTTATTAAATAATTCTCTATGGGAACGATACTCCACTTATCACTTTATTACTTGTTGACCATGTATACTTGCGTGTTGTGCGTAACTAGATTTTACCCAACAAGTTTTTGGCGCCGTTGCAGGGGAATTAGTTTAATACAGTTTTACCAATATTAGCTTTAATCAAATTAGTCTTAATTTAAACATTTTTATTTTTATTTTTAATTCTCTTTCTATATTTCTCTCTTTTTAGGTACCATGGATGACTTTGCGTATCAATGGCCATACACGAACATGACCCAACCAAAGGAAGCATAGATTGACAGACTCGCGACACTCTCCGCAATGTCAGCACAAATTGAAGAACTTTCGAAGAAGTTGGACGTTATCGCAGCCCAACAGAGTCGAAGGATGGCAGTTACCTTTGGCTATTGTTCTGGCAATCACCCGAGTAATCAATGCACCATCAATCTTGGGCCGGTACAGTATGGTGGTAACTACCTCAATCAGTATGTATATGATAATTATCATCAAGTTTGGGGGTATCACCCGGATTCTTCATGGAGTTACAACTATCAAGATCGATACTCTACTCCAAATCTAACATACACACCGGAATTCTCATATCAAGCTCCATTAAAAGAAGAAAAGTCAAAGTTGGAGGAATTGTTGTCCAAGTTCATAGCATCAAATGAGAAGAGGAGGATTGATCAAGAGATATCAATGCAAAATCTGCAGAACCATGTGGATCAAATACTCAAAGCCTTGAACAACTGTCCTCAAAACAATCGGTGTTATGATGAGGATTCCAAGATTGATGAAGTGCCCGAGCCAAATCTACAACTGGATGAGACACGAGATGTTAAAAAAGAGGAGACAAGTGGGGATAATAAAAATAAGGTCGGTGAAGAACTAACTATGAGTACCAAAGAGGATGAACCGATGTTATTAGTGGCCCAAGTTCCTTCTCCGCCAAAGATCAAGGGTCCAGTTAGATTTGCAAAATCGTGCCTGCTTGGTAGTCATGTCGTCGGCAAGGCTTTTATGATATGAGAGCTACTACAAATGTGAAGCCATGGTGGGATGAGGAGGAAAAGATAGAAGAAGAGCCCGTTGTTCTTTCCAAGCCTTAAAGCCCCAATCGAATCATAGGCTCAACGGACGGAAAAGCACCTAGTTATTCAACATTCTCAATTGGGCATATATTTAAACAAAGTAAGCTAGGTGACTTTAACTCGATGGCTATCACAAATGGGAACCTACCAAATGCTATATTATTTCCGATGGATGGAGGGTTCCTCAACTTTCGAAGAGGAATTGGATAGCATTGACCAGAAAAAGTCAGGCTGAAAGACTATAAATCAAGCGATGACTGGGAGGCAACCCATGAATTTTTTATATTTATATGCTTTACTAGTTTATTTAGTAGATAGGAATTAATTTGCTTATTAGGTTCTCTTATAATCTAATCCATGTTATTTCTCTTCATTGCATGTATTGGAGGTCCAATGGATAGCAAAATGATCGTCGCCGCCATCACCACCATCAACTCTCGCTTAGCTGATTACAGGGAAGTTCTCTTCTACTTACCGTTATATTCTTACAATGAGGACATTGTAATTGCTAAGTTTGGGGGAGTTTTGTTTAGTTCATTATTGCATGTTTAGTTTCATGTTTATGTTATGTTATTTTGCATATATTGTTAATTTAGTTTAGGTTCATTATTAAAAAAAAATCAAAAATTTAAAAATAATAGTTAGTTACTATGTTCATTTTGCATGAGTCCAGCTGTAAGATAGTTACAGTTTTATTTTGGCCAATGATGAGAATGGGATTGAGTAAACAAGTATAGTACTGACTATTAGAGCTTTGATGTGATTTCTTGTTATGAATTGAGTCTTTTTCTGTTGGAAACTGGTATAATAAGGATATCACTGTAAAAACAATTTGTTGACTGATTAAGTTTAAATTGATACATAATGGACTTCTTAAGGATAATACTAGTTTGGAGGAATGAAAGACATGAATAGGCGGAGATGACTGAATTTAGATAAAAACTTAAGTTCGGGAAAAAAAATTGGGATATATAAGCTTCAAAAAAAAGAAAAGAAAAAAATGAAAAAAAAATATACCGTGGCTAGTTTTGTTTCGGGGCCTTTGTTACTTGAGTAAGTACGCCCGAAGGTGTATCTTAAAACCTAGCGCCCTAAGGTCTTATATGGTCTGGGAGTCGTTGGTCGAAAGCTCGCTAAGGGGTAGCACTGTTAGCCTAATGGAATGAGACATTGCACATTCATGGTTAAAAAGTTAAAAAAAAAGAAAAAAAAACGGGAAAAGAGCAAAAAGCCCCCATAATGAAAAGTAAAACATAAGTATCCCGGATTAGACTCTTGAACTTGGTGGATGTTTGACTTTAGTTGGATCTAGCTTGTTCGTGAATTTTTTGAGTTTACACTATATGATGCCTTTGAAGAGACTTGTTATGTGTTAAATTTGATTTTATATCAGTTAACATTGTTGTGGAGCACACACGCACTATACCAATAATAACAGTTTAAGATCTGATGATTGACTAGGAAATTGTTGATTGATTTTGATATGAAGTATTATCATGTTTACTTGATTTCTCTAAGGTCGGTTGAATAGATTTGTGTTTATCAATACTGCTAGATTCGTAGGCATATAGATTAGTTGCATTTCAATGCATTGCATTGCATTTTTGTTTTGTTTTTGCTTGAGGACAAACAAAGGTTTAAGTTTGGGGGTATTTGATAAGTAGGTTTTATACCTACTTATCCGGTATCTTTTACTTGAATTAGTTGTTTTTATTCATGTGTCTTAGTTACTTTTCATGCATTTTGTGTTCGTTTTGTAGGTTATACATTTGGAAGCGATGTGAGCGATTATTGGTAAGGAAAAGCACGAAAAATACAAACAAAAGCAAGCCGGATATCGTTCGTGCTTTCATGTCATTTCATGTTCTTGGCTTGGAGCTTGGTCTATATTGTAGAGCGTTTTATTAGCTTTCCAAAACATCTTGAATCATTCCAATCGGAGTTCGGATGAAAGAGTTGTGGCATTTCTACTAACGGACGTCATTGAACTTCACCGTTTTGGGTGGTCATTTGCATAGCAGTCACTTTCAGTCCAATTTCGAACATCATGCGTTTGTTATTTCTGAAATCTCAAAGAATGAAAGTTCTAGATCTCGTCGATAGCTTCGATTTGATAGGTCACGGGCCCCGTAACTCCTCTCTATTTAAGAGTTATGGTAGTTTTAGAAGAGGAGGTTCCAGCAGAAAAAGTAATTCGCAGATTAGTATCCAGCCGGGGCTGGGCCTTTTTGTGCCTTAGGACCCAGCCGGGGCTGGCTTTTACAAAGGAAAATACCCAGCCGGGGCTGGGTATGCGCGAAAAGGAGGAGATTTTGTCTGAATTTGAGTCCGAAAAGAATTGTTTTCGAGTTGTTTGATTCAAGGACTTCCAAGAGGACTTAAAGACATCTACAAAGGCTTATAAAAGGAGGGGAATAACACAGATTAGATGAGAATATTAGGATATTAGAGAGCATTCTATTAAATTAGATTAGAGTAAATTAGAGAAAAATACTAGTTCTAATTAGATTTGGAGATTGAAGCAACTTGGAGACCATTGAAGATTCAAAGTAGGAGCAAGGAGGGAGCGTCAAATCTACTGACAATAGATTATATCTTCTCATCTTCTTCTATTTTTGTCTTTTAATGATTATTCAATTGTGGATTCTTAGTTTAAATTCAATAATCATAAACTAATTCTTTGTTTGAAATTACAATGGATCTTATTGTGTAGTTTATTTTAATATGCTTCGTTATCAATTAGTATTTTCTATTGTGAGGATTGTCTATTGTGATTTGGACTTAATTGTTTAATTGATTGGCCATCAATTACCGTGATAATCTTTATGAACTCGAGAGATGGAGTATTGATTTAGATCTAATCATGATAGCATGTACTTTTTTCAAAAACTTGTTGGGAATTCAGATCTAGTCATGATAGCATGTACTTTTTTCAAAAGCTTGATTTAGATCTAATCTATACTACTCTAGTGTTCTTGATTAGATGTCGGGGAATTAGTTTAATACTTTTTTCAAAAACTAGTTGGGTAAAATCTAGTTACGCACAACACGCAAGTATACGTGGTCAACAAGTAATAAAGTGATAAGTTGAGTATCGTTCCCACAGAGAATTATTTAATAAAAATCACCAAGTACTAACCCGTAACCAACTCAATCTTATTTAAATGAATGAATTACAAACTATATAAATTAACTACTATTCCACTAATTAAATTAAGACTATGGAGATTTAAGATCACAACTTCACTTATTGCTTCATTTAAGTTAACATACTTCTCATCAATTATTCTCTATCCTGAATTGTTAATCAAGAACACTAGAGTAGTATTAACCACCTCTCGATGCACTAATACCGTATTAACGTTAATCCACAATTAAGATAGAAATTTGTTAAACACCTTAATCAATTAACCCACTATATCTCTATGTGAATTACAATTGAAGAAGGTTGAAGAATAAGTTCTCTATCCGATTACATGCGATGTCAAGCATATCTCTACCTTAACACTCATCAAGTTTAAGCTACTAACAAAATCCTGAACACATGCTATCCTGATTAGATCTAAATCAATACTCCATCTCTCGAGTTCATATAGATTATCACGGTAGTTGATGGCCAATCAATTAAACAATTAAGTCCAAATCACAATAGACAATCCTCACAATAGAAAATACTAATTGATAACGAAGCATTTTAAAATAAACTACACAATAAGATCCATTGTAATCTCAAACAATGAATTAGTTCATGATTATTGAATTTAAACTAAGAATCCACAATTGAATAATCATTAAACGACAAAAATAGAAGAAGATGAGAAGATATAATCTATTGTCAGTAGATTTGACGCTCCCTCCTTGCTCCTACTTTGAATCTTCAATGGTCTCCAAGTTGCTTCAATCTCCAAATCTAATTAGAACTAGTGTTTTTCTCTAATTTACTCTAATCTAATTTAATAGAATGCTCTCTAATCTCCTAATATTCTCATCTAATCTATTTTATTCCCCTCCTTTTAGAAGCCTTTGTAGATGTCTTTAAGTCCTCTTGGAAGTCCTTGAATCAAACAACTCGAAAACAATTCTTTTCGGACTCAAATTCGGACAAAATCTCCTCCTTTTCGCGCATACCCAGCCCCGGCTGGGTATTTCCCTTTGTAAAAGCCAGCCCCGGCTGCGTAGTGGACTGCTAAAACGCCCAGGACCCCAGCCCCGGCTGGGTCCTAAGGCACAAAAAGGCCCAGCACCGGCTGGGTACTAATCTGCGAATTACTTTTTCTACTGGAACCTCCTCTGCTAAAACTGCCATAACTCTTAAACAGAGAGGAGTTACGGGGCCCGTGACCTATCAAATCGAAGCTAGCGACGAGATCTAGAACTTTCATTCTTTGAGATTTCAGAAATAACAAACGCATGATGTTCGAAATCGGACTGGAAGTGACTGCTATGCAAATGACCACCCAAAACGGTGAAGTTCAATGACATCCGTTGGTAGAAATGCCACAACTCTTTCATCCGAACTCCGATTGGAATGATTCAAGATGTTTCGGAAAGCTAAGAAAACGCTCTACAATATAGTCCAAGCTCCAAGCCAAGAACATGAAATGACATGAAAGCACAAACGATATCCGACTTGCTTTTGTTTGTATTTTCCGTGCTTTTCCTTACCAATAATCGCTCACATTGCTTCCAAATGTATAACCTACAAAACGAACACAAAATGCATGAAAAGTAACTGAGACACATGAATAAAAACAACTAATTCAAGTAAAAGATATCGGATAAGTAGGTATAAAACCTACTTATCAAATACCCCCAAACTTAAACCTTTGCTTGTCCTCAAGCAAAAACAAAACAAAAATGCAATGCAATGCAATGAAATGCAACTAATCTATATGCCTACGAATCCAGCAGTATTGATAAACACAAATCTATTCAACCGACCTTAGAGCAATCAAGTAAACATGATAATACTTTATATCAAAACCAATCAACAATTTCCTAGTCAATCATCAGATCTTAAACTATTATTACTGGTATAGTGCGTGTGTGCTCCCCAACAATGTTAACTGATATAAAATCAAATTTAACACATAACAAGTCTCTTCAAAGACATCATACAGTGTAAACTCAAAAAATTCACGAACAAGCTAGATCCAACTAAAGTCAAACATCCACCAAGTTCAAGAGTCCAATCCGGGATACTTATGCTCTACTTTTCATTATGGGGGCCTTTTTGCTCTTTTCCCGTTTTTTTTTCTTTTTTTTTAACTTTTTAACGATGAATGTGCAATGTCTCATTCCATTAGGCTAACAGTGCTACCCCTTAGCGAGCTTTCGACCAACGACTCCCAGACCATATAAGACCTTAGGGCGCTAGGTTTTAAGATACCCCTTCAGGCGTACTTACTCAAGTAACAAAGGCCTCGAAACAAAATTAGCCACGGTATATTTTTTTTTCATTTTTTTCTTTTCTTTTTTTTTGAAGCTTATATATCCCAATTTTTTTTCCCGAACTTAAGTTTTTATCTAAATTCAGTCATCTCCGGCTATTCATGTCTTTAATTCCTCCAAAATAGTATTATCCTTAAGAAGTCCATTATGTATCAATTTAAACTTAATCAGTCAACAAATTGTTTTTACTGTGATATCCTTATTATACCAGTTTCCAACAGAAAAAGACTCAATTCATAACAAGAAATCACATCAAAGCTCTAATAGTCAGTACTATACTTGTTTACTCAATCCCATTCTCATCATTGGCCAAAATAAAACTGTAACTATCTTACAGCTGGACTCATGCAAGATGAACATAGTAACTAACTATTATTTTTAAATTTTTGAATTTTTTTTAATAATGAACCTAAACTAAATTAACAATATATGCAAAATAACATAACATAAACATGAAACTAAATATGCAATAATGAACTAAACAAAACTCCCCCAAACTTAGCAATTACAATGTCCTCATTGTAAGAATATAGCGGTAAGTAGAAGAGAACTTCCCTGTAATCAGCTAAGCGAGAGTTGATGGTGGTGATGGCGGCGACGATCATTTTGCTATCCATTAGACCTCCAATACCTGCAATGAAGAGAAATAACATGGATTAGATTATAAGAGAACCAAATAAGCAAATTAATTCCTATCTACTAAATAAACTAGTAAAGCATATAAATATAAAAAATTCCTGGGTTGCCTCCCAGTCATCGCTTGATTTATAGTCTTTCAGCCTGACTTTTTCTGGTCAATGCTTTCCAATTCCTCTTCGAAAGTTGAGGAACCTTCCATCCATCGAAAATAATATAGCATTTGGTAGGTTCCCATTTGTGATAGCCATCGAGTTAAAGTCACCTAGCATACTTTGTTTAAATATATGCCCAATTGAGAATGTTGAATAACTAGGTGCTTTTCCGTCCGTTGAGCCTATGATTCGATTGGGGCTTTGAGGCTTGGCAAGAACAACGGGCTCTTCTTCTATCTTTTCCTCCTCATCCCACCATGGCTTCACATTTGTAGTAGCTCTCATATCATAAAGAGCCTTGCCGACGACATGACTACCTGGGCACGATTTTGCAAATCTAACTGGACCCTTGATCTTTGGCGGAGAAGGAACTTGGGGCACTAATAACATCGGTTCATCCTCATTGGTACTCATAGTTAGTTCTTCACCGACCTTATTTTTATTATCCCCACTTGTCTCCTCTTTTTTAACATCTCGTGTCTCATCCAGTTGTAGATTTGGCTCGGGCACTTCATCAATCTCGGAATCCTCATCATAACACCGATTGTTTTGAGGACAGTTGTTCAAGGCTTTGAGTATTTGATCCACATGGTTCTGCAGATTTTGCATTGATATCTCTTGATCAATCCTCCTCTCCTCATTTGATGCTATGAACTTGGACAACAATTCCTCCAACTTTGACTTTTCTTCTTTTAATGGAGGTTGATATGAGAATTCCGGTGTGTATGTTGGATTTGGAGTAGAGTATTGGTCTTGATAGTTGTAACTCCATGAAGAATCCGGGTGATACCCCCAAACTTGATGATAATTATCATATACATACTGATTGAGGTAGTTACCACCATACTGTACCGGCCCAAGATTGATGGTGCATTGATTACTCGGGTGATTGCCAGAACAATAGCCATAGGTAACTGCCATCCTTCGACTCTGTTGGGCTGCGATAACGTCCAACTTCCTCGAAAGTTCTTCAATTTGTGCTGTCATTGCGGAGAGTGTCACAAGTCTGTCAATCTCCGCTTCCTTTGGTTGAGTCATGTTCGTGTATGGCCATTGATACGCAAAGTGATCCATGGTACCTGAAAAGAGAGAAATATAGGAAGAGAATTAAAAATAAAAATAAAAATGTTTAAATTAAGACTAATTTGATTGAAGCTAATATTGGTAAAACTGTATTAAACTAATTCCCCTGCAACGGCGCCAAAAACTTGTTGGGTAAAATCTAGTTACGCACAACACGCAAGTATACGTGGTCAACAAGTAATAAAGTGATAAGTTGAGTATCGTTCCCACAGAGAATTATTTAATAAAAATCACCAAGTACTAACCCGTAACCAACTCAATCTTATTTAAATGAATGAATTACAAACTATATAAATTAACTACTATTCCACTAATTAAATTAAAACTATGGAGATTTAAGATCACAACTTCACTTATTGCTTCATTTAAGTTAACACACTTCTCATCAATTTTTCTCTATCCTGAATTGTTAATCAAGAACACTAGAGTTAGTATTAACCACCTCTCGATGCACTAATACCGTATTAACGTCAATCCATAATTAAGATAGAAATTCGTTAAATACCTTAATCAACTAACCCACTATATCTCTATGTGAATTATAATTGAAGAAGGTTGAAGAATAAGTTCTCTATCCGATTACATGCGATGTCAAGCATATCTCTACCTTAACACTCATCAAGTTTAAGCTACTAACAAAATCCTGTACACATGCTATCATGATTAGATCTAAATCAATACTCCATCTCTCGAGTTCATATAGATTATCACGGTAATTGATGGCCAATCAATTAAACAATTAAGTCCAAATCACAATAGACAATCCTCACAATAGAAAATACTAATTGATAACGAAGCATATTAAAATAAACTACACAATAAGATCCATTGTAATCTCAAACAAAGAATTAGTACACGATTATTGAATTTAAACTAAGAAACCACAATTGAATAATCATTAAAAGATAAAAATAGAAGAAGATGAGAAGATATAATCTATTGTTAGTAGATTTGACGCTCCCTCCTTGCTCCTACTTTGAATCTTCAATGGTCTCCAAGTTGCTTCAATCTCCAAATCTAATTAGAACTAGTGTTTTTCTCTAATTTACTCTAATCTAATTTAATAGAATGCTCTCTAATCTCCTAATATTCTCATCTAATCTATTTTATTCCCCTCCTTTTAGAAGCCTTTGTAGATGTCTTTAAGTCCTCTTGGAAGTCCTTGAATCAAACAACTCAAAAACAATTCTTTTTGGACTCAAATTCGGACAAAATCTCCTCCTTTTCGCGCATACCAAGCCCCGGCTGGGTATTTCCCTTTGTAAAAGCCAGCCCCGGATGGGTAGTGGACTGCTAAAACGCCCAGGACCCCAGCCCCGGATGGGTCCTAAGGCACAAAAAGGCCCAGCCCCGGCTGGGTACTAATCTGCGAATTACTTTTTCTGCTGGAACCTCCTCTGCTAAAACTACCATAACTCTTAAACAGAGAGGAATTACGGGGCCCGCGACCTATGAAATCTAAGCTATCGACGAGATCTAGAACTTTCATTCTTTGAGATTTCAGAAATAACAAACGCATGATGTTCGAAATTGGACTGGAAGTGACTGTTATGCAAATGACCACCCAAAACGGTGAAGTTCAATGACGTCCGTTGGTAGAAATGCCACAACTCTTTCATCCAAACTCCGATTGGAATGATTCAAGATGTTTCGGAAAGCTAAGAAAACACTCTACAATATAGTCCAAGCTCCAAGCCAAGAACATGAAATGACATGAAAGCACAAACGATATCCGGCTTGCTTTTGTTTGTATTTTCTGTGCTTTTCCTTACCAATAATCGCTCACATCGCTTCCAAATGTATAACCTACAAAACGAACACAAAATGCATGAAAAGTAACTAAGACACATGAATAAAAACAACTAATTCAAGTAAAAGATACCGGATAAGTAGGTATAAAACCTACTTATCAAATACCACCAAACTTAAACCTTTGTTTGTCCTAAAGTAAAAACAAAACAAAAATGCAATGCAATGCAATGAAATGAAATGCAACTAATCTATATGCCTACGAATCCAGCAGTATTGATAAACACAAATCTATTCAACTGACCTTAGAGCAATCAAGTAAACATGATAATACTTCATATCAAAACCAATCAACAATTTCCTAGTCAATCATCAGATCTTAAACTATTATTACTGGTATAGTGCGTGTGTGCTCCACAACAATGTTAACTGTTATAAAATCAAATTTAACACATAACAAGTCTCTTCAAAGGCATCATACAGTGTAAACTCAAAAAATTCACGAACAAGCTAGATCCAACTAAAGTCAAACATCCACCAAGTTCAAGAGTCCAATCCGGGATACTTATGCTTTACTTTTCATTATGGGGACTTTTTGCTCTTTTCCCGTTTTTTTTCTTTTTTTAACTTTTTAACGATGAATGTGCAATGTCTCATTCCATTAGGCTAACAGTGCTACCCCTTAGCGAGCTTTCGACCAATGACTCCCATACCATATAAGACCATAGGGCGCTAGGTTTTAAGATACCCCTTCGGGCGTACTTACTCAAGTAACTAAGGCCCCGAAACAAAACTAGCCACGGTATATTTTTTTTTCATTTTTTTCTTTTCTTTTTTTTTGAAGCTTATATATCCCAAATTTTTTTCCCGAACTTAAGTTTTTATCTAAATTCAGTCATCTCCGCTTATTCATGTCCTTCATTCCTCCAAACTAGTATTATCCTTAAGAAGTCCATTATGTATCAATTTAAACTTAATCAGTCAACATATTGTTTTTACTGTGATATCCTTATTATACTAGTTTCCAACAGAAAAAGACTCAATTCATAACAAGAAATCACATCAAAGCTCTAATAGTCAGTACTATACTTGTTTACTCAATCCCATTCTCATCATTGGCCAAAATAAAACTGTAACTATCTTACAGCTTGACTCATGCAAGATGAACATAGTAACTAACTATTATTTTTAAATTTTTGAATTTTTTTTAATAATGAACCTAAACTAAATTAACAATATATGCAAAATACAATAACATAAACATGAAACTAAACTTATCATCAGCATAATGTTATATTATTCAATCAATAATTGAGACGACAAAGTTATTTATATTATTAAATTACAATATTTACAATGTCTAGAAGTGATATCAAGGAGAGGTTTTGTCACCTAATTGCCCGCCAATAGGGAGAAATCCTTATTGAAAAACCCCCTCTTTCCCGAGAACGACTTGGTTGTTAAATATTGTTAGTTATAATATTAATGATGAAAAAGTTCATGTTGATTAGAGATGAATTTTATAGTTCCAGTGTGTTGAAATGGAAATCAACATTTGTTTCGATAATAATTGATTTCTGGAGGTTATATTGTTCAATCCGGTATTCGGGGCACTTTTCATGTCGGAGTATAATTCACGAGTTACTATTCACGAGTTACTATTCACAAATTACTATTCACGAGCTACTATTCACGAATTAGTATTCACGAGTTACTATTCACGGGGTACTATTCATCAAAAAATATAATTCTTTTCGGTCCAAATCATTTTTGGATACAATATTATTCCATGAGGAGATGTGATAATTTTTCAGACCGTTGGTTGAAGATATAATAATAAATCAATATGGACCGCTGGTGGAAAATTATAATAGTAAATCAATATAGATCGCTGGTTTAAAGTTTTAATAGTAAATCAGTATGGACCGTTGCTTTATGTTTTAAAAGTAAATCAATCTGGACCGTTCCTGAATTAGTTATTATTCAGTCCATTATCCTATAAATAGAAGCTCATTCCTTCATTATTTCTTACGAATTCACTGAAACTCTAGAAAGAGAAACTATAGAGAGAAAAGAGAAAAATATTTCGCTACTTCACTACTCTAATATACAGTTTCTTCTAAGGTAAGGGATATTATTTATTGTACTCGTAAGGGGTATTATTTCTTTCGCATTCATGAAGAGAACTTCTGTTATTCCATTCTTTATTATTATGTTGGAATAACCTGTATATGTGAAGTACCGCATACATGGTGAAATTCTTCTGTTATTCCATTCTTATTATTATATTGGAATAACCTGTATATGCGAAGTACCACATACATGGTGAAATTCTTCTATTATTCCATTCTTATTATTCTGTTAGAATAAACTATTTATGCGAAGTACCGCATACATGGTGAAATTCTTCTAATATTCCGTTCTTTATTATTCTTTCGGAATATCATGTATGTGCGTTTACGCCGGACCTGGTTCCATTATTTATTATTTTGTCAGAATATCATGTCTGTATGTTTACGCCGGACCTGGTTCCATTATTTATTATTTTGTCAGAATATCATGTCTGTGCGTTTATGCCAGACCTGGTTCCATTATTTATTATTCTGTTGGGAATAACCTGTCTGTGCAGTCTATCGCACGAATGGTGAATCCTTCTGTTATTCCATTCTTTATTATTCTATTAAAATAACCTGTCTATGTGGATTACCACATGTATGGTGAATGACCCTTTGTATTCATTCCTTATTAAATTATGGAAATGATCTGTATACGTGGATTACCGCATGACAGGTGAAAATCCATTTACAGTTTCATACATTCTATTATACTCAGTTGGTTAAAGTTTTGGCTTCTATATTCCTTGAAATTAGTGAAATATCCTGGATATTTGCGCTTCATCCAGTATCTTTTTCGTGGAAATATTCTTCTGAGCATTCTTGAAATATTCTCCACAAAGCAGTATCATGTTGACAATTTGGACATTATTAAGATCAGGATAAATTAACTTTTAAATCTTTAAAACCTATTCTTGAACTTATGTTATTGAATTATTATATCATTATCATGATGATTTCTGTTGGTTATTATGTGAAAACATGAAAGTTTCTTAGAAATCACAAAGGGTTGAAAATCAGATTTTGGTAAAAATGGAGTATGAAATTCAATTGACCATATCTCCTATTATATTTTGAATTTTTAAGTGTGGACAAGTTCTAGAGTTAGATCTATGAGTTTTCTAACTTATCCAAATGGAATCACTGGAAAAGGTGTTGTATATTTTCGTGTGGACTGAATTTAGCAAAGGAGTCAAAAACTGCAAATTATCAAAAAAGCTACTGCCCAGAAGTTTAAAAGGGCATTTTCGGCAACTTATCTTATGAAATAAATTCCAACTTTTTGGGACATGAAAATATATGGTATAAATTACCTCCTGTCCAAATATGAGCTCATTCCGAATTAAAATGAGCAAGTTATGACTATTTCAATATTTAAGTTTTTCCGATGAAAAACACTATAATCGGAGTTCTATAACTCCAATGACCATGAAATTTAAACTGGAAGCTCACATTAACTTGTGTAAGATCCTACCAAGATTTGAGAATTTCTGAAGTTATACTTGAGGTAGCTAATTTCTTAAGGAATTAATGAGAAATTGATTTTTGAAAAATACTTAAGGGAGTTAAAAAATTATAAAAAAAAATACTTGTTGTGTATGAAATATATGTATATATGTTTGGGCAAAGGATAGAAAAATAACAAGTTGATTTGGTAATTTTTCACAAAAATGGTTTAGTTACGAACATATGAGTTAAATATGTAATGTGAAGTAACAAAATTGGAAAATAGGATTTTATGGCTTGAGAATCCTATATAGGGTATATACAGATTTTTGATAAGGGATTTGATCATTGGTGATGAAATCTTATGAGTATGACATTTTTAATGATTAAATGCATTATTAGTTAAAGTATAAACAATTGAAATAAATTGTTTATAAGTTTAAGAAGTGATAAAATATTGTTATAATATTAATAATATTAGATTATGAGTTTATTAAGTGTGTGATAATATTTGGATAAATTTAAATTCTTTAATATTTATCATTGTTTTCGTTTGATTAATGCTTATATCATTGTCATCATTCTAATGCTTATATTATGATGAAAGTCATCTTTGGCTTACGTGCATAGATGGACTTGGTATGATTATGACCAGGGATTATTTGGTATAATCATGATCGTAATGTGATGAATGATGTGGTGAAAGTCCTCAGTGGCCTGTAGTGCATTGATAGACAATTTTTGGTATGATTATGACCAAAGATTATTCGGTATAGTCATGACCATTGATGATTTAATGAATATCCTTGGCCCATAGTGCAGGGATGATTCAATAATTTGGTTTAATTATTAAGCCGAGTCTCAGCGATAAAAGTGATGAAAAACCTTTTTAAATCATAAAAGATAGTAGATTTTATTTTCTACTTGACTCTTTTAATGGATTGCTTGTTCCGCTACAGTTAAACTTGATGTCTATTGTATTTTATCAGTTTAACATTGTTGAAGGCTAATCATAATTTATTCTACATTATCTTAGTCATAATATTTCTTACTGGGCTAGTTGAGCTCACCCTTTTGCTTTCATTGTTTTCTTTAGGAAATGAAAAGGTAGCCGAGACTAGTCGGGGAATGGAGCAACCTTCCGAGATGATAGCATTAGTAGTTATCACTATTATATAAAATAGTGTGATAATAAATGTAATAAGGACTTCATTGAGTTTGTATATTGTCTAGAGGACAATATACGTATTAAAACTCTGAGATTATGTTTTGTCATATTTTAAACGACTGTTGCATAATTAAGTTGTATTTGAATTTTGTACCATGTATTGGCGACTCAGAATGGGTAATGTATACCTATTTTGGGGGCGTCATAGTTGGTATCAAAGTTTAGGGATATGATCCCTGGCTGAGATGTGAGACAAGAACTAGGAGGGGAGAGACAGGGAATTCCTTCGCTAGTATGACCTACCTAAGTTTATTTGGTATTTAATTGGTCGGTCAGAGTATAGGGATAACATGTGATATGTTAATTTGTTTAATTAACCCTTGTTTTGTGACAGTATTTGAGAATGACCTCTAAAAATTTTGAGATGTGCCATGGAGCAAAACAATATGAATGTGTCGTATTACGAAGCTAAGTTTGCCGAGTTATCCCAGTTTGCATCCCATTTGATAGATAATGAGGTGCGAATGACGCGAATGTTTCTAAGAGGTTTGAAACCCAATATACGTCATTACCTCATTTCTCACAAACTTTGCTTATATTCAGATGTTTTGAATATAAATCACTTATTGGAGCGCGATAATGAGTCAGCACAACCAAAAGGTAGCGAGCAAAAACTTGATAATAATTATACCGATGGCAACGACCATCGGAACAATGATAACCATCGTGGGGGAAATTATCATGCCAAGAATGGTAACCACTTCGGTGGCAATCATTGCCAAGATAATAGAAGTCGAAATTTAAAGAAGAGAAGGTCATTTAGCTAGATTTTGTCGTATAGTGAAGTCAAGTCTAGCTGGAAATGTGGCACCAAAGGCTGATACGGACAAAACAAAGTCAGTGGTTTCAGGAAGAGCATTTTTTATGACTTCTCAAAAAGTGAGTAACCCGAACGAAGTTAGCACGGGTTAGTTAATTATAAATTCTTGCGAAGTTTATACCTTATTAGATACTGATTCTACCCATTCTTTTATCTATCTTGCTTGCGCTCAACGTTTAAATTTGACTTCGGAGAAATTAAACTTTGACTTATTGGTTGAAACTTTGATAGTAGAAACCTTCATTACCTCCACTATTTATAAATCTTGTTGATTCAAATCGACAATTTCACGTTACCTGTCGATCTTATCTCTTTGAAAATACTTGCCTTTGATATGAATTTAGGAATCGATTGGTTAACTACTCATCAAGATTTTTGTAAGGTTATTAGCTTTCATATTCACAACCAACCTGTTATGCGAATTCAAGCAATCAAACCACTAAAGTCAATCATTGTCATATCAAGCCATAATTAAAGAGCCCTAAGCCTTTATCAGGTGACTTCCTTTTGTGGAATGCGCCGAAGCTAGACTTTTTGTAGGCGACGTTATGAATAACGATGACAAGTTGATAGGTATCAACGTGACGTACTATCCAAGTCTTGGGATGAGGGCCACAGTTTTGAATAATATTTCTATCATTAATAAATTTCCTAACGTATTTTCAAAGAACTTCCTGGCCTACCCCCAAAGCATGAAAACGAATTTTGTATTGACCCCAGTACAAAAACCCATTTTGTATAACTTACAAATGATGAAGATAGAGTTAAAGACTCTAGGGACCCACGTGCTGATATTAAATATACGAGTAGAATCGACTCTAATCGATAAAGTTAAAGGCCGCTCAAGCTACACACCCGGAGCTGATGAATGTGAAGAAAAAGGTTTAAGAGGGTATTATTCTAGAAGCAAGAGTTATTGAAGAGAGGAAATCTCAACCCTCGATTTTATTGGCCCATTTGAAATCCTAGATTGAGTAGGAACTATGGCCTATAGACTAATTTTACCGCCAAGTATGTTGCGTGTTCATAACGTTTTTCACATATCGATGTTACGTAAATATGTGGATGACCCGAACTACATTATTAAATTAGAACAAGACGAGATAGCAGAAGATTTAACGTATGAGGAGATACATGTTAAAATCTTGGATAAGAAGGATCGTATTCAACACTCAGAGGTTATATCTCAGGAGTTAGAATCTGAAATAAAATCAAGGTATCCTCATCTCTTTGGCATACCAAGTACGTACGTAAATTTCGAGGGCGAAATTTCATAAAGAGGGGAGATTGTGAGACCCCAAATTTTATGAATAAAGATTTAAATTTCTCGAAATATTTTTTTTAATATTATGGTGTGGATTTGATATAATGTTATAGTTGTGGGTGATATTTACAAATTTTGCAAAGTATGCAAGTTGTTTTAAAATATTCGTTTGGTCGGGGAATATTCTTTTTGTAGGGAATATTTGTACGACGGTACAATCATTGGTGGACCCCACAACGGAAGTATTGTCGTAGTAAGAAAATGACAGAATTATCTTTTTATAAAAATAACGGCAAAAGTGTTACCATTAAAACTGTTGAACTACCCGGTAGTAAAAGTACAGTAATACGCGCGGTTGCATAGTAGCACACGGTATTGGTTATTGATGCTTACGTGAGAAGTCACTCAGTAATACTCAATTATTGCTACAGTAATTGCTGCATCATATCTCTCATATTATTGATTCGATTATTATCACAATATCATCTGCATAATATGTTATATTATTAAATCAATAATTGAGACGATAAAGTTATTCATATTATTAAATTGTAATATTTACAATGTCTAGAAGTTCTGTCAAGGAGATGTTTAGTCACCTAATTGCGCGCCAATAGGGAGAAATTCTTATTGGAAAGCCCCCTCTTTCCTGGGAACGAACTGGTTGTTAAATATTGTGAGTTATAATATTAATGATGAATAAGTTCGTGTTGATTAGAGATGAATTTTATAGTTCCATTGTGTTGAAATGGAAATCGACATTTCTTTCAATAATAATTGATGTCAGGAGGTTATATTATTCAATCAGGTATTCGGGGCACTTTTCGTGTCAGAGTACTATTCACGAGTTACTATTCATGGGTACTATTCACCCGAAAAATATAATTCTTTTCGGTCCAAATCAGTTTTGGGTACAATATTATTGCAATGGGAGATGTGATAATTTTTCAGACCGTTGGTTGAAGATATAATAGTAAATCAATATGGACCGCTGGTGGAAAGTTATAATAGTAAATTAATATGGATCGCTGGTTTAAAGTTTTAATAGTAAATCAGTATGGACCGTTGCTTTAAGTTTTAAAAGTAAATCAATCTGGACTGTTTATGAATTAGTTACTCCCTCCGTCCTAGGATAAAATTCCTTATTACTATTTTGGGTTGTCTCATGTTAAATGTCCACTTTCTTTTAATAACCAAACTTTTACACATTTTTTCCTATTATACCCGTAGCATTAAATATCTCATACTTTTCTTATTCTAATTCTCTCTCCATATTTAATGACATTATTATGGGAAATTTTGTCATTTTATTCCTTTTCTTAATAAGCGTGAAAAGTCCACCTGGACTTTTATCCTGGGACGGAGGGAGTACTATTTAGTCCATTCTCCTATAAATAGAAGCTCATTCCTTCATTATTTCTTACGAATTCACTGAAACTCTGCAGAGAGAAACTATAGAGAGAAAGAAGAAAAATATTCTGCTACTTCACTACTCCAATATCCAGTTTCTTCTAAGGTAAGGGATATTATTTGTTGTACTCGTAAGGGTTATTATTTCTTTCGTATTCATGAAGAGAACTTCTGTTATTCCATTCTTTATTATTATGTTGGAATAACCTGTATATGCGAAGTACCGCATACATGGTGAAATTCTTCTATTATTCTATTCTTATTGTTATATTGGAATAACCTGTATATGCGAAGTACCGCATACATGGTGAAATTCTTCTGTTATTCCATTCTTATTATTCTGTTAGAATAGCCTGTTTATACGAAGTACCGCATATATGGTGAAATTCTTCTAATATTCCGTTCTTTATTATTCTGTCAAAATATCCTGTTTGTGCGTTTACGCCGGACCTGGTTCCATTATTTATTATTTTGTCTAAATATCCTTGTCTGTGCGTTTACACCAGACCTGATTCTATTATTTATTATTCTGCCAAAATATCCTGTCTGTGCTTTTATGCCGGACCTGGTTCCATTATTCATTACTCTGTTGGGAATAACCTGTCTGTTCAGTCTATTGCACGCATGGTGAATCCTTCTGTTATTCCATTCTTTATTATTATGTTGGAATAACCTGTCTATGTGGATTACCACATGCATGGTGAATGATCCTTTGTATTCATTCCTTATTAAATTGTGGAAATGATCTGTATACATGGATTACCGCATAACAGATGAAAATCCATTTGCAGTTTCATACATTCTATTATACTTAATTGGTTAAAATTTTGGCTTCTATATTCCTTGAAATTAGTTGAATATCCTGAATATTTGTGCTTCATCCAGTATCTTTTCGTTGAAATATTCTTACGAGCAATCTTGGATTTTTCTCCACAAAGCAGTATCATGTTGACAATTTGGACATTATTGAGTTCAGGATAAATTAACTTATAAATCTTTAAAATATATTTTTGAACTTGTTTTATTGAATTATTATGTCATTGTCATGATGAGTTATGTTGGTTATTATGTGAATACATTAAAGTTTCTTAGAAATCACAAAGGGTTAAAAATCAGATTTTGGTAAAAATAGAGTATGAAATTCAATTGACCACATCTCCGATTATATTTTGAATTTTTGAGTGTGGTCAAATTCTATAGTTAGATCTATGAGTTTTCTAACTTATCCAAGTGGAATCACTGGAAAAGGTGTTGTGGATTTTCGTGTAGACTAATTTTAGCAAAGGAGTCAAAAATTACAAATTACCAAAAAGGCTACTGCCCAGAAGTTTAAAAGGTCATTTTCAGCCACTTAACTTGTGAAATAAATTCTGGCCTTTTGGGAAAAGCAAATATATGGTATAAAGTACATCTTGTCCAAATATGAGCTCATTCCGAATTAAAATGAGCATGTTATGACTATTTCAATATTTAGGTTTTTCCGACGAAAAATGCTATAATCGGAGTTCTATAACTCCGATGACCATGAAATTTAAACTGGAAGCTAACATTTACATGTGTAAGATCCTGTCATGATTTGGGAATTTCTGGAGTTAAACTTGAGGTAGCTAATTTCTTAAGGAATTAGTTAGAAATTAATTTTTGAAAAATACTTAAGGGAGTTGAAAAATTATAAAAAAAATACTTGTGTATGAAATATATGTATATATGTTTGGGAAAATGATAGAAAAATAACATTTTGATTTGGTAATTTTTCGTGAAAATGGTTTAGTTATGAACATATGAGTTAAATATATTATATGAAGTAACAAAATTGGAAAATAGGATTTTATGGCTTGGAAATCCTATATTGGGTATATGCAGATTTTTGATAAGGGATTTCATCATTGGTGATGAAATCTTATGAGTATGACATTTTTGAATGATTAAATGGATTATTGGTTAAAGTATAAACAATTGAAATAAATTGTTTATAAGATTAAGAAGTGATAAAATATTGTTATAATATTAATAATATTAGATTATGAGTTTATTAAGTGATTGATAATATTTGGATAAATTTAAATTCTTTAATATTTATCCTTATTTTCGTTTGACTAATGCTTATATCATTGTCATCATTCTCATGCTTATATTATGATGAAAGTCATCTTTGGCTTACGTGCATAGATGGACTTTGTATAATTATGACCAGGGATTATTCAGTATATTCATGGCCGTAATGTGATGAATGATGTGGTGAAAGTCCTCAGTGGCCTGTAGTGCATTGATGCACAGTTTTTGGTATTATTATGACCATGGATTATTCGGTATAGTCATGACCATTGATGATTTAATGAATATCCTTGGCCCGTAGTGTAGGGATGATTCGATGATGTGATTTATTTATTAAGCTGAGTCTCAGGCGATAAAAGTGATTAAAAACCTTTTTAAAACATAAAAGGTAGTAGATTTTATTCTTTACTTGACTCTTTTAATGGATTGCTTGTTCCGCTGCAGTTAAACTTGATGTCTATTATATTTTATCATTTTAACATTGTTGAAGGCTAATGATAATTTATTCTGCATTATCTTAGTCATAATATTTCTTACTGTGACACCCCCAAATCCGGGTTACCTGACTCCCGAGTTTGGTGTTCACGATCCACAATATAAATAACATTTAACTACCCATAATATATATAGATAGTATCTTACATAAATTTTTATCAGAGTTTCTCAATACATTACCCAGGTTCACTAACCTTAACTTTACAAACATACCCTTTGGATATACAAAAAGGGTTTATAAATACAACATAATAAATATGTTTACACATAACTAATTTATTACAACTCCTTTCTTCTTCAAGCAAACTCCAGCATGGTTCTTCCCACAATTTGCACACGGCCCTCCTCCTTTCTTATTCCCTTCCGTTTTATTACCCGATTGGGTATTTTCGCTCCACTTCCTTTTATTCGAATTACTACCACCACCGCTTCCACCCTCACTGGTATTCTTCCTCTTCTCCTGATGAAAACGAGATGCAGCCTCGCTTCCTCCTTCAACAATTAATGCCTTCTCCAGTAGAGCCGCAAACGTGTTGATCTGCAGCACAGCTACTTTGTTGTAAATTCCCGGCTTCAAACCGTTCTCAAACCTTCTTGCTTTTCTTGCTTCTGTATCCACCTGATGAGGTGCAATTCGCGCCAATTCGTTGAATTTAGCAGCATACTCCGAAACAGACAAATTCTCATGCTTAAGTTCCAAGAACTTAACTTCCATCCGAGCTTGCATACTCGGTGAGAAGTAGTTCTCAAAGAACAATTCTTTAAATCGTGTCCACATCACCACCGCTGTACCAGCTCTTGCTTGGTTCATCTCCCACCAATAATTGGCTTCTCCCTTCATTAGATATGTTGCAAAAGCCGTTTTTTGCTCTTCCACCACTCGCGCAATGACGAACGCTTTCTCCATCTCTTTCACCCAAGTTTGGGCTTCGATCGGATCCGTAGTCCCCTTGAATTTCGGCGGTCCTACCGCTTTCAAATCTTTAAAGTTAGCCAATCCGTCGGCTGGCCGATTTCTCGCTCCTCCCCTGGCTGTAGCCCTATTTTCCATAGCTTGGATCAGTATATCCATAAAATTCTACATCGGGTCCGCTTGACCTCCTTCGTTATTTACTGATTGCTCTTCTCTTTGGTTTCGATTCTGTCGTCTAGGCGGCATGATCTGTTTTAAATGAAAATCTTATATTAATACTCTTTTCTATACAAATTCTTATCACAATAAGAATTCAACACAAAATTCTCAAGTAATCGCATATTTATTCAAATAGCACATAGTACATTTAGTACTTCACATATCTCTATCCTTTTAAGAGTATTTTAGGATTAATCATACTCAACTTTACAAAAGTTGCAATTCTCCAACTTTACACAAAAAGTTATCATTCTCCAATTTCACATTACTATATCCAGTTCATCAAACTTACCACACATAAGAGTTCAGTAACTTGTCACAACTATATGAGTGTATGAACTTATCCTAATCAGACTTTTGGCGTCCATTCGCTGAGGGGTCCAAAACATTTCATATAATTATGAGTCATTAACTTACCATAAGTATGAGTTTTAAGAACACACAAATTTATTTTAATCTTATATTCATATAGAAAATAAAGATTTCATTCATAAAAACATATATTTACATATGCTTAAGCATCATTCTCGATATTACATCACTTAATACCAAAAGCTTCTACCAAAAGACATTAAAACTTATATCTAAGTTATCTAACGTCCACTGCCTTCACCAATCTTCTTCTTGCTGGGACACTTGTTGAATCCGTGACCCGTCTGCCCACATGAAAAACACTTCCTTAAATTTGGCTTAGGACAATGCAAAGAGATATGTCCTTCCTGCTTGCAGTTGAAGCACACGTTCTTCCACATCATACATTCTCCAGCGTGAGTCTTTCCACACTTGCTACAGGCTTGCTTCTTCTTCGAACTTGTCTTCTCAGAATTAGGGCTGTCGTTGTCCCTCTTCCTCTTTTTCTTGTCCTTCTGCTGCTTGATTGTTCCCTCAGATGATCCATCACCTTCAGCCTTCACCTTCTCCACCTGCGCCTTTAGCTCGTTCCGTTCTTCAGTCATTTCACGCAATGCCCGTTCCGTTTTCCACAACTCCTCCAAGAGAAATACCTTGCTTCGAAGTTCCTGAACTTCCACAGATAGCTGATCTTGTTCTCCAACTTTGATCTTATTCTTTAAATCCACCTTAGCTGGCTCAGACTCGGCCTCCTCATCTCCACTTAGATACATCTCAGGATAATCGTCATGATCACTCCCAAGATTACCCATTGGTTCATCTTCTCCCAACTTCTCAACCGATTCGCTTTGCGCTGGCACCCCGGCTACTGGCACTGGTGCAACAGCCGCTAGCATCTCCGTACTCTTTTCACCTTCTTCAGACATCCTAAAATCAGTTTAAACAACTTGATTAGTACTTTACTAGTACAACATTCTCAAACTATGTGCCCACATTTCTCACTATCAATACGCTTCTGCAATCCCTCACTTAGTACTCTAAATGAGTATTCTCTATCTCACTTATGGTTATAATCCTAGGATTTTTCCCCACCCCACTTAAGGTTTATAACCTACGGCTATTCTACCAGCTGGTGACACCTTGGTCACTACAGCTCTGATACCAACCTATGACACCCCCAAATCCGGGTTACCTGACTCCCGAGTTTGGTGTTCACGATCCACAATATAAATAACATTTAACTACCCATAATATATATAGATAGTATCTTACATAAATTTTTATCAGAGTTTCTCAATACATTACCCAGGTTCACTAACCTTAACTTTACAAACATACCCTTTGGATATACAAAAAGGGTTTACAAATACAACATAATAAATATGTTTACACATAACTAATTTATTACAACTCCTTTTCCCTTGTCCTGCTTCACAACACCTTCTGCAACTTCACCCCTAGCTGAAAAATTTTATTTAGCAAGGGTGAGCAACTAATTTACCCCACAAGTTAATACATACAATAAATGTATAAGGATTCAAAACAACAAACTATCTATTTTGATAGAATGAAACCAAAGTTCGGGGAACTTTGAAATAGCTGAGCAAATCGTTATTCAATAACAAGTCTTCTCTTCTTCTACGCAACACAATAATTCAATAATGAAAGAGTACAACGCTTTCAAGTTTCTACGGTATTCTGGTGAAAAATCTAGAATCAATTCTACGAATGAAATATTTCTCCAGATTTATACTGAGTGATCACACTAGATCTTTGAACTTATTTTTCTCGTGTAGATATCAAAGATTTACTTTGATAAATACTCAGGTGTATCAGATAACCATAAAGATTAAATCATACCCCTCTGCAAGTACTCAGAGCCGGCCAACTCTTTGTACCCTATATTATGCATAATACTCAAAACGCGCGCAAAGGTCGAATTTATGACCAACAAAATGTTCCCTTTATTTAAAAGGTTGTTCTTCTCAGTTTTGGAATCAAAAGTTTGATTTTACAACGAAATACTGGGATTTCAAATTCTATTTGCTTCTCTTCTCAAACCTAACAAGTATTTACAAATGTTTGTCTAACCAGAATAATTGGCTAAGACATTTCTCAACATAATTCGACAATAAACAGGAATTATCTGTACTGTCAATTCTAACTTCTACAGATATGAATATCCAACAACAGTAATTCTACGAATATATATTTTCTAATTCGAAAATTTAATTTTAACAATAAATCCCTGGACGTGGCATAATTAGCAATAATTATCCACCAATAATATTCGAATAAAATAACTCAAGGTTGAGTTAGGGAACTTGCCCCTTCCGCTGATTACAGCTACACAATATACTTATTTAATTTCGAAAGACCTATAACCAATAATGTAGGTCGCACAATTAGCACAAACATTTATATCACACAGCACTGTATTCACAGTCAAAATTCTCCTAAGCACATTACCACATAGTCACATTAGTGTTTATAACCTATATAAACACTTAACAAGTCAAACTAATTCAGTCTGGTTGGACTTCGGTCCATTTTCGGTGTTCTGGTCACCCTATCCGACAATTAACACATTGATTGTCAATTAAACTTGGTTTCTAAGCTTCAATATTAATTTAGATAAGTCAATTATCAATAATAATATTTTTCAGAAGCTTTTACTATTAATCAAACAATTATTATAATTTATAATAATTTTTCAAACACTTAAACCATTTTTAAATGATTTAATTAGCAAATAATCATATTATTATTAATAACTTAAAATATTAAAATATTATTAACATACATTCTAAAATATTAAAGTTATCATCAATAACTTAAAATATTTTTAAATCACCAATATTCTACTTAAATGATTTTTAAAATAATTAAAAATCATTTTTAATCATCACCATTAATATATAAATATTAATGAAATTATTATCTGAATATTAAAAGTCATAATTTATAACTTAAAATATTTTTAAATCTTTTTTCTCATTTTTAAATGATTTTTAAGTCAATAAAATCATTTTTAATTTATTTATTTAATATAATAATTAAATAAATCAAATATCATTAATATTAATTTATTAATAAAAATTCTCCAAAAATATTGAAAATTATATTTTATAATTTAAAATATTTTTTAATACTTTATTCTCAATTAGAATGATTTTTAAATCATTTAAATCATTTTCATCTTATTTATTTAATTTAATAATCAAATAAATATTATATCATTAATATTAAATTATTAATGAAAATTCTCCAAAAATATTAAAAGTTACATTTTATAACTCAAAACATTTTTAAATACATTATTCTTATTTAAAAATGATTTTTCATAATATTAAATCATTTTTCTCTAATTTATTTAATACACTAATTAAATAAATTAAATACCTTTAATATTTAAATAATTATACATATTAAAGAAAAATATTCCAATTATTCAAAAATTATTTTTCATAATTTAAAATAATTTTTAAAACCATTTTTGGTAATTTTTAGAATTTATTTCTATTTTTTAATCAATTTTCAAAAATCAGAAAATTAAAATAAATTAATCTGTCGCTAAAGGCCTATAGCGACACTATCCGTCGCTATAGGTGTTCTTGAGCAACCCAGATTTCTTTTTCGGCAGGCGAGGGTGCATGGTTTGACTGGCGATAACTGACGATCGGAGCATGATCTAAGCTATCTAAAAGTTTGGACGTTTAGACAATATGTGACACTACAACATACAACCAACACTTTGGTTAAAAAACATCATAATAAGGAGATCAAAGCCTCCAAACTTTCTGACAAACCGTTTCTGGGCAGAAACAGATGCGAGTTGCCACTTTGAAGCTCGATTTAAGATATGTTCTGGTCATGTTTTACTTTATCTATCAAATCTAGGTTGTAGACAAAATGTATTACTACAACTAGAAAGCATAATAACAGAAAAACATCAAACCATTAACTACATATAATCGGTCAAACTTGAACACGGACACTGTCTCGAATTTTTCTGGGTTCGTGTTCTTGACAGATTCGGTCAACGGAGTTTTGACCGTGTACAACTTTTGATCTATAAACGATCTGGATTTAATTCTTTTTGCAGCTTAAAGAACTCGTAACAGGCTACAATTTACAAGTCTTAAACATCAAAAACATGTAACACACACGGAGTTATAAGATCTGACATTTGACTGAAAATCATAGATTTTCAAATTCCCAGATTTTGGAAAACTTAAAATTCGTGCACTTTGATGTTATGGGTTCGTGATTTATCAACCCAGATCATCAATTGACACCTTATTACACATATTTGAACAATCAATTGCAACAAATAACAAGGAATCGAAGGATTTCAAAAATTAGGGTTTATACCTCTTTTGCTTTGATTTTTGATTCTGCCCTTCCAATCTGTTATTGGCTGATATAGGAGCTGTTTCTAGGACTGATTTACTTGTGTAATTCGTGGGTTTTGGAGAGAGAGATAGTTGGTGAGAGCTTATAGCAAAAATGGCCAATTTTCTCAACTTTCTCTCTCTTGAATCTCTTAAATAATCTTTAGATGCATTGAATGGTTGGCATTTTCGGCTGGGGCAGATGATTTGTGTCACAAAGTCAAGGTAGTTGGTAAGGAGTTGGTTACCTAATAAAGCTTTGGACAATTTGGCAAGTTAACAATTAAAAATCCCATAAAGGGTATTATGGTCATTTCCAATTTTTCTAGATCTTCTCATTTGATGAAACCCTTAGGGTTTGGAAAATCTAGGGTTTAGGTTTTGTACCCTTTAGGTCTAAAAATTCTAATTTCTATAATTTTCAAATTTAGGGTTTAATTAGAAAAATAAATTTTTCTAAAATACAATTAGGGTTTCTTAAATAGAATTCTAACTTACAAAAATATAATTAGTGATTTCTAATCATATTTATGTTTAATAAATACTTTAGACATGCTAATAAAAATTAGGGTTGCCTAATTAGGGTTTACAATTCCCAGTTTTAATATTAGGGTTTCTCGACGTACAATTAGGGTTTCTAACGGTACGTTAGGGTTTCTAATCCTGAGATTAGGGTTTCTAATCTCATATTTGTGTTTAATGAATCCATTAAGTCTATCAATTAGGATTTGGGTTCCTAATTTAAAGTTTACAATTCCCAATTTTTAAAATTAGGATTTTTTACAACACATTAGGGTTTTCTACACCACATTAGGGTTTTCTACAACTGAGATTAGGGTTTCTAATCTCTTATCAGGGTTTAATAATATTAAAACCTATCCGATCAATTATTGATCATTAAGCTCATATAAAACAAACACATTCTTAGCAATATAATTATTTTAATTATATTTTCTACCGAATCCCTATCCGTAAATTAGGGTTATGGTTTCTAAAGTTGTTAAGCACAACTCTACTCTATTTTTTTCAGTCAATACACAAATTGACAAATTTTCAAAATTTCGTATCACAGATACACGGTACTTTATTAACAGTCAATGTTAATAAAAAAAAAATTATTCCTAAATTTTGGATTATTCGAAATCCCGGGTTATCACACTTACTGGGCTAGTTGAGCTCACCCTTTTGCTTTCATTGTTCTCTTCAGGAAATGAAATGTAGCCGGGACTAGTCGGGGAATAGAGCGATGGTCTGAGATGATAGCATTAGTAGTCCTCATTATTCTATGAAATAGTGTGATAATAAATGTAATGAGGACTTCATTGAGTTTGTATACTGTCTAGAGGATAATATATGTATTAAAACTTTGAGATTATGTTTTGTCGTATTTTACATGACTGTTGTATAATTAAATTATATTTGAATTTTTTATCATGTATTGGCGAATCAGAATGAGTGATGTATATCTATTTTGGGGGTGTCACAAATGGAGTATGAGTAAAAAATTTTGGTATATTCCAATTGGACTTAAACCAATAGCAAGCCCAATGAATTAAGTATACAAGCCCAAGTTAAGGCCCAACGTTAAATTATGTCAAGCCCAATCCAAAAAGTTAAACCGCAGGTCGAACCGGTGGGTCATGGGATGGGTAAAACCCATGGGGCAACCAATGAGATGACAAAAAGGAGAGGTGGGCCGGATGTGACGAACGAGATTTTTATAATTTAATTCTTAATATTTATTAAATCAAATAAATATTTTCGATGATTTAATTATTTGATTAAATAATTAATTGATGAAATTGTGGTAGATTAATTTAATTATATGTGTTATATTTATTAAATTAATGTGGAGAATAATTATTATTCAAGTATGTATTTATTTGAGCTTATTGTATTAAATGAAATATTTAATAAGCATAATGTTATTTTAATTAATGTAATAATTAATTAGAGATTTAATAAATTGACATTATTAATTAATGAGAAAATTTAATTATTTGACTATGTGAACTAATGAGAAATTATTATATTTTATTCAAATTAAATTAAATAAAATATTTGAGTTATTTTATAATTAAGTGTGACACGATTTAAACTATAGTATAAGAGATTTATTAAATTAAATGACTTTGAATCAATTAAGGTTTGCCAAACGAGGCCCTAGTAGTGGTTGGAAGCAGTTACCCATTATTGGGTTAACTGACCATTATGCGCGTCAATTTGCTTATTTATTATACGTATTCTCTTTTCTTTTTATTATTTTCTGAGTCAGGAATAGCAAAGAAGGAGAGTGTTTGAGAATTTACTGAGATAATTGTCAGAGAAAAATTCTGAGATTGTGAAGGAGATTGAGAGTGAGGAATTGAAAAGCATCTAAGCCTACTAATTTATACTCTACACTCAGGGTAATCTCCTCCTTCCCAAATTGAAAATTTCGTTATTAAAGTTTTTATGAATATGGCTTTCAAAGTTTTGTAAGATCTCTGTATTTATAAAGGGTATGAATTATGTGTTGATATATGTAATAAATGTTATCATATCGTATTTGATTATATATATTGTATAAACCATATCTTCTGTTTCATGAAAATACATCGTATATGATTGGTTCAAAATTTACAGAGTATGGGATATGGCCATATGGCCCTTATACGTGATTTTAATATGTCAAACATAAATTGTTTTGAAAAATTTACACTTGTATGTTATTATGCATGTTGATATGAAGAGACCAAACTTTAAATAAACGGATTCGGTGTTATAACGAATCCGTAGTAGTAATTTTCATGCTTTATTTTCAAAACCTTCAAGAACATCAAGAACAGTGAAATTTGCATATTTTAATTATGTGATTATGTGTTTTAATTGGTTAAAATCACTCTATAAATGTTGAGTAATGATTATATACAAATTCTAACATTGGGTATGATTAAATTCGTGTAGTAATAATTTAATTGGAGTTTTTTTGGCCATGTTCTTTAATTTTCGCAAATTGCAGAACTGAAACTGGAGTCTCGCGCCGCATTGCCACAGTGTCGCATCGCCAAAGACCACACCACAACGCCATCGCGCCGCTGCACCAAGAACAAGTATTAAAGTGGTTCCGCAGCGCCACTCTCCAAAATGTTCCGAAATGAATTTTTAAAAATGTTCAAGTTTAGTAATATGATAGCAACTTAATTTAAAGAACATAGAAATATGTTAGAAGTATAATGAGATGTTAAAATAGATGCTTAGCATGTAAATAACATAATTACATGTAGATTGAATTATTGAATACATAGTTAGCTTGTTATTCGTAAAGTGTAAATTATGTGACAATGAATGTGATAAATTGACTAAGTATAGTCACAATCAAAGTTAGACAAAGAGAATGAACTTATGATGACTAATTACATTATCATTAACTAGAGTTATGAATGGAAATGATATGTAGGATTAAATTCAAAGAACGTGTTTATTAAAGTGTAATATACGCACGAGGCAAGTTTCCTAACCCTACTTGTTATCGTTATATAAGTGATGAGTTCACCTTTCTACATTGAGCAAGTTCTCATTATTATTGATCAAGTCTGTTTTATTATATTGTAGCCTATTAATCTTTCAAGCATAATTTTGTTATACAATACTTATTCTATTGTATACCTTTTGAGATTTTATTCAAGTTAAATATTCAATTATTGTTAAACCTTGTTAGACTAGCGAACCCTTTATGATTCGACTAGTCCATAGTTGAAGATCGTTCTAAATTTCAGAACCCTTGATGAATTATCCAAACCAAACTTCTTTTGGTGCTGACTCAAACGTCAAACTGAGACGAACAACCCTGTATAGGGGATTACTTATGCGTTAGCGTTAAGATATTGTGCACAGTATGGTACTAAGGGCTGATCCCCTTAAGTACGAGTAGAAGAGTCCATAGTCTTATGCTTGTTAAAGGTTTCAAGTATAATCCTTGATAACCTAAGACATAGTTCAAGGTCTTATGACCCTCAGAAATCTTTTGAATTCTTGTTATTCATTCTTGATTCAAAAGTTGAGCTTTTATTTTAGAAGTCTTTGATTCATTCGCATGTTATTATATATTGTTATTTCATTTTTATACTTGTGAGCAATCATGCTCACTTTTGCATAATAATAACATTGCAGTTAAGAACGAAAGGTACGATGAGCCTTCTACTAGCAAAGGCAAAGGCAAAGATAATAAGTGATGAAGACTTGTTATTTGATTTTAAGAATGTTATTGTAAAGATTTGATGTTGTTAAGACTTATTTGTTTATGTTTCCGCACAGATGTTTAAGGATAGTTTAACCTGGGATTGTATTTATTATTCAGATGTTGTAACCCCATAAGGGGAGGATTTTATTTCTATCTATTGCATGGTTTGCATTTATTACGGGTAGATAGATAGATGATATTTGTACAGTGAACACCAAATCCCGTGGAATTGAAGTACCCGAATTTGGGGGTGTCACAGGTTGGTATCAAAGTTATAGGTTATGAACCTTAGGTGGGGGAACAACCTTGGGTAATAGCCTTATAGGAAGAAAATAGTAATGGAAAACTCTTATCGAGTTCTAGGAAATGAATTTTTGTAATTCATTGAAGATAATAAAAGACTTTATGTGCTTATGTGTTAAATTATGTGCTCGCTTGTACAACTTAGTAACTAAAACCTGAAATTTTGTTGTCAGGATGTCAGACGTTGGAGAAACTAGTCGAGCTGGGGAGGAGGAACCCCGAGTATCTACAGTACCTACAGAGGAGGAGCCACGAGACATTCATGTCGTTAGGGAACGGTGGGTACAGAGGGAGTCATCTCCGTTGGTCACCGTTGTTGGTCAGGAGCATGAACTTGAGACTGATCCTGAGGAAGATCCTGAGGAGGAATTTGAAGAGGAAGAGGAAGAAGAGGAGTTTCCACAGGAATCCGTTGATGCTGAGATGTACGATGCGTTATACGACTGTAACGTAGAGTTACGAGATGATGTACAGGATCTGACTGAACGGGCGATTATTCAGCAGATTACTCTCGAGCAGAAGGAGGGGGAGATTTCGACTCTTCACTCACGATTAGGAAATATAGAATGGGATTTGGTCTACGAGAAGGGTTAAACCAAAGATATGACCGAGGAGATAGAGAAGTTGAAGAAGGAACTGAAGGAAAGCTCTGAAAGGCTGATAATAGCAGAGGAAGGCTGGGTAAGAGAGTCACATCGTGCTGATCTTGCAGAAGAGGACGGTCGTGCAAAGATGGCGAAGTTTGGGGAGACGTACTCTACACTTAATAATGCAATAGATGAGGCCCAGGATCAAGTTTTGAGGTACCTCATCCAGTTTAAAGGACTTCAATCGTACATGTTGGATCGCAGGACGATGTCTCGCATCATGGAAGAGCAGCGTATCAAGGCTATTCAACGCAGTGACAGACAGTGATAAAATTTGTTTAATTATGTGATAAACTTATCTAGTATTTAGATGTAAATTCAGATGTGGTTATGAACAAAGGAATATTTTAAATATTTTAAATCATGTGGATTCTTTATCTCAGGATAGTTGATGTAAATAGCAGTAATGCTATCGTTTGATGTTAAAACTTTTGGTTTGAATAAATATATATCAAGTTGTTTGAGATATTGTGTTAAATAATTATATTAAATTGTTGAGTTAAGTCTTAACTATTTAGAGAATTTAATAGAGTTTTAATAAGAATATATTTTAGCAGAAAAATGTCGCCAAGAAGAAGACAACAACGTCAACCAGCTCAAGAAGGATCTACTAATAACAACAATAACGCCAATGCTAATCATGTTCAGCAATTGGTTAACGTGCTAGCTAGAGCAATGAATAATCAACCTCAAACTCCACCAAATACAACATTTAAAGATTTCAAAGCGATAGGACCGCCAGAATTTAAAGGTTCCATGAACCCGATTGAGGCTCAAACGTGGGTTATAGAAATGGAAAGGTTTTCGATGTTGCTAGAGTTAGAGAAGACCAGAAGACCGCTTTCACAATGTTTATGCTGAAGTCTAAGGCCAGTTACTGGTGGCAAGCTAACAAGGTCCGTGGAGGTGAAGGAGTGATTACTTAGGAGAGATTCAAAGAGATATTTTTCGAGATGTATTTCCCGACCAGTTCGCAGAACCAAATGGAGGTTCAGTTTCTGGAGTTGAAGCAGGGGAATATGTCTGTACCAGATTATGCAGCTATATTCAACGAGTTGGCAAGGTTCGCCCCATATCAAGTTCACACGGATGAGAGAAAGGCGAGACAGTTTGAACAAGGACTGAAACCATGGGTATACAATAAAGTATCAATGTTTCAGCTAAACACTTTTGCTGGAGTACAGGAAAAGGCCATCCTCGCTGAAGGATGGAGTGATGCGGTGACCAAGTACAATCAGGATCAGAAGAATAAGAAGACTGAAAGTGAAGGAAATAACAAGGCTAGTGGAAGTGGCACCAGAGGTGGTAATTTTAATCAGAAGAAGAGGTGGAATGACAACTCATCATCGGGGAATCATGAAGGAGGTCAAAAGAAGAGGATTGAAGCATGCCCGACCTGGGGGAAATCTTAACTGGGGGTTTGTATGAAAGGAAAGCAGTTGTTCTACAATTGTGGCCAAGAGGGCCACATAGCACCTAACTGTCCTAACCCAAAGAAGGGTGCTTGTTTCACTTGTGGTTCAAAAGATCATTTGGCAGGAGACTGTCCTAAGAAGGGATCTGGAGAGGCAAGATCAAGAGGAAACATGGGAAATAATAGTGGAAACGCCTTGACTATCACTGGACCAACCGCAACCAACCGACCGACAGCCAAGACTTTCAACATGACTATGCAGGATGCAGTTCAGTCTCGTGATGTGGCGTCAGGTATCATTCCAATCAATAAAATTAATGCTTATGTTTTATTTGATTCGGGTGATACTTGTTCCTTTATATCCTATGACTTTGCTAAGAATTCAGATTTGCATAAGGAAGAGTATGATTACCCCATGAACATAGAAATTGCGAATAGAGAAAAAACCCTGTTAAGTACGTACATAAGAACTGTAGAGTGGATATTAAGGGTAATATCATGAACGTAGATCTTATCCCTATTCGACTTGGGGAATTTGACGTTATCTTAGGAATGGAGTGGTTATTCAATTATGGGGCTGTAATTAATTTCCAAAAGAAGCGTATTAACCATATGACTCCGTTAAAGGTTGTGTTTTATGGTAGCAAGTGGCCTAGACAAGTGAGTTGTCTAACGATGTTGCAGGCTAGGAAGTTATTAAGACAGGGCTATGTAGGATATTAGCTTACATAATCGATAGTCGTAAAGAGAATCCAAAAGTAGAGGAAATACCAGTAGTAAGAGACTTCGTCTATGTTTTTCCAAACAATTTGCCAGGACTTCCGCCAGATAGAGAAGTTAATTCGTAATCGATTTGGCGCCAGGAACCGCTCCAATATCGAAGGCACCATACCGAATTGCACCAGTAGAGATGTTAGAATTAATGGTACAACTACAAGAGTTACTGGACAAGAAGTACATTCAACCAAGCGTATCGTCGTGGGGAGCGCCGGTGTTGTTTGTGAAGAAGAAGGATGGAACGATGCGGCTCTGCATTGATTATAGAGAACTGAATAAAGTTACGATTAAGAATAGATACCTATTACCAAGAATCGACGGCCTGTTTGATCAATTGAAGGGAGCGATATATTTTTCTAAGATAGACTTGAGGAGTGATTATTATCAACTGAAGGTGAGACCAGAGGATGTACCAAAGACAGCGTTCAGAACACGATATGGTCACTACAAATTTTTAGTAATGTCGTTTGGTCTTACGAATGCTCCTGCAGCATTTAAGGGACTAATGAATGGTGTGTCAAGCCTTTTTTAGACAAGTTCATAGTGGTATTTATAGATGATATTTTGGTTTACTCGAAAACCAAGGAAGAACATGAAGAGCATTTTAGATTAACGTTGGAAGTATTGAGAAGGGAGAAGTTGTATGCCAAGTTTTCAAAATACTAATTTTGGATCGAGTGAGTGCAATTTCTTGGGCACGTGATCGATAAAAATAGAATTTCGGTAGATCCATCCAAAGTTGAAGCCGTGATTAACTGGGATTAGCCAAGAACGCCGTCAAAAGTACGAAGTTTTCTTCTTGGATTGGCAGGATATTATAGAAGATTCATACAAAAATTTTCCAAGATTGCATCTCCGTTAACGAATTTAACTCAAAAAGATGTAAAATTCGTTTGGACGGAGAAGTGTGAGGAAAGCTTTCAAGAATTGAAGAAGAGGTTGAGTACAGCACCTGTGTTGTCTCTTCCGGATGATACAGGAAATTTGGTTGTTTATAGTGATGCGTCGCATAAAGGACTTGGTTGTGTACTGATGCAAAATGGCAAAGTCATTGTGTATGCATCACGACAATTGAAGGATTACGAGAAGGGATATCCGACACATGACTTGGAGTTAGCTACAGTAGTTTTTTCTTTGAAAATTTGGAGGCACTATCTCTACGGGGAGAAGTGTGAAATATATACAGACCACAAGAGTCTAAAATATATTTTTACACAGAAGGACTTGAATATGCGCTAAAGAAGGTGGTTAGAGTTAATTAAGGACTACGACTGTGAGATTTTATACCATCCGGGTAAGGCAAATGTCGTTGCCGACGCCTTAAGTAGAAAGGGTTGGGAGAAGTTGATGATGTTGACCGATCAGGAGAAGCTAATTTTAGAAATGGAGAAACTGAAGTTGGAAGTGAAGTATCCTATGGAAATTTATGAGAAGCTATTTTAGATGCAATCTGGTACAACCCTACTGGATAAACTTAAGGAAGCTCAACTTCAAGATGATGAATGAAAAAAGGTGATAAAGAAGATATCTAAAGGAACTGAACCAAGATTCAAGCTGGATAAGGAAGGAATACTGAGATTCGAGAGTAGAATTTGGGTACCGCCAGTCACAGAGATTAAGGAAGACATTTTGAGCGAGGCTCATAGTTCACGATATTCGATTCACCCTGGTAGTACCAAGATGTATCAAGATCTTTGACAACACTTCTGGTGGCCAAATTTGAAACATGATGTTGAAGAATGTGTTGCCAAGTGTCTGACCTCTCTGAAAGTGAAAGCAGAACATCAGAGACTGAGTGGATTGCTAAAACCGTTAGAGATCCCATAATGGAAATAGGAACATATTAAAATGGACTTCGTGGTTGGCCTTCCGATGACTCAGAAAGGCTACGACGCACTATGGGTTATTGCTTACCGACTGACGAAATCCGCACACTTCCTTCCGATAAAAATCAGATTCAACTTAGATCAATTGGCAAAGTTATATGTAAAAGAAATTATTTTGAGGCACGGAGTGCCGGTGTCAATTATTTCAGACATGGATCCGCGCTTTACATTGAACTTCTGGAAACGTCTACAGGAATGCATGGGTATGCAATTGCGGATGAGTACGGCATATCACCCTCAAACAGATGGACAGAGTGAAAGAACGATTCAGACATTAGAAGATATGCTAAAAGCCTATGTGATGGACTTTAAAGGAAACTGGGACGATCAACTACCACTAGTAGAGTCAACAACAGTTACCACGCTAGTATTGGCATGCCGCCCTATGAAGCGTTATATGACAGAAAGTGCAGAACTTCACTTTATTGGGATGAAGTTGGTGACAGACAGTTGCTAGGGCCAGAATTGGTTCAACATACGACAGAGATAGTTAAAGTGATCCGAACACGATTGGTAGAAGCTCAAGATAGGTAGAAGAAATACGCCAATCCACATCGTAAAAACGTTAAGTTATAATCAGGTAGTTATGTGTTCTTAAAGGTCTCTCCATGGAAGGGAAAGATCAGGTTCGAAAAGAAAGAAAAATTAAGTCCAAGATTCATTAGACCATTTGAAGTACTAAGAAGAATCAGAGAAGCTGCGTATGAGGTAGCCCTACCTCCAGCACTCGAGAATGTCAACAACGTCATCAAAGTTTCTGTTTTACGACCCTACAAACCCAATTACAAACATATAATTGAATACGAACCCCTGCATTTTGAAAAAGACTTATCTTACGAAGAAATTCCTATTCAAATTGTTGATAGAAAAGAACAAGTTCTCAGATATATAGTAATACCTTCTGTTAAGGTATTTTGGAGGAACCACAACGCTGAAGAAGCTGCGTGGTAACTCGAAGAGAATATAATGAAGAATTATCCTCATTTATTTACTTAATTTTGTGTAAGCGATTTTGGGGACAAAATCTTTGTAGGGGGAGAATGTAACGGGTTAAAATTATCGAGTCGTGATTCTGGGGACATAATCCTTTTAAGGGGGGAAAGATGTGACGAACGAGATTTTTATAATTTAATTCTTAATATTTATTGAATTAAATAAATATTTTCGATGATTTAATTATTTGATTAAATAATTAATTGATGAAGTTGTGGTAGATTAATTTTATTATACGTGTTATATTTATTAAATTAATGTGGAGAATAAATATTATTTAAGTATGTATTTATGTGAGCTTATTGCATTAAATGAAATATTTAATAAGCATAATGTTATTTTAATTAATGTAATAATTAATTAGAGATTTAATAAATTGACATTATTAATTAATGAGAAAATTTAATTATTTGACTATGTGAATTAATGAGAAATTATTATATTTTATTCAAATTAAATTAAATAATATATTTGAGTTATTGTATAATTGGGTGTGACACGATGTAAACTATAGTATAAAAAATTTATTAAATTAAATGACTTTGAATCAATTAAGGCTTGCCAAACGAGGCCCTAGTAGTTGTTGGAAGCAGTTACCCATTATTGGGTTAACTAACCATTATGCGCGTCAGTTTGCTTATTTATTATACGTATTCTCTTCTTCTTTTTATTATTTTCTGAGTCTGGAATAGCATAGAAGGAGAGTGTTTGAGAATTTACTGAGATAATTATCAGAGAAAAGTTTAGAGATTGTGAATGAGATTGAAAGTGAGGAATTGAAAAGCATCTAAGCCTACTAATTTATACTCTACACTTAGGGTAATCTCCTCCTTCCCAAATTATAAATTTCGTTATTAAAGTTTTTATGAATATGGCTTTCAAAGTTCTGTAAGGTCTCTGTATTTATAAAGGGTATGAATTATGTGTTTATATATGTAACAAATGTTATCATATCGTATTTGATTATATATATTGTATAAACCATATCTTCAGTTTCTTGAAAATACATCGTATATGATTGCATCAAAATTTACAGAGTATGGGATATGGCCATATGTCCCCTTATACGTGATTTTAATACGTCAAACATAAATTGTTTTGAAAAATTTACACTTGTATGTTATTATGCATGTTGATATGAAGAGACCAAACTTGAAATGAATGGATTCGGTGTTATAACGAATCCGTAGTAGTAATTTTCATTTTTTGTTTTCAAAACCTTCAAGAACATCAAGAACAGTGAAATTTACATATTTTAATCCTGTGATTATGTGTTTTAATTGATTAAAATCACTCTATAAATGATGAGTAATGATTTTATACGAATTCTAACATGGGGGTATGATTAAATTCGTGTAGTAATAATTTAATTGGAGTTTTTTGGCAATGTTCTGTAATTTTCCCGAATTGCAGAACTGAAACTGGAGTCTCGCACCGCGGTGCCGACTCCAGGCCTTGTGACTTGCGCCGCAGCGCCAAAGACCATGCCACAGCGTCATCGCACCGTAGCGCCAAGAACAAAAAATAAAAGTGGTGCCGCAGCGCCACTCTCCAGAATGTTCAGAAATGAATTTTTAAAAATGTTCAAGTTTAGTAATGTGATAGCAACTTAATTTAAAAAACATAGAAATATGTTAGAAGTAGAATGAGATGTTAAAATAGATGCTTAACATGTAAATAACATAATTGCATGTAAATTTAATTATTGAATACATAATTAGCTTGTTATTCGTAAAGTGCAAATTATGTGACAATGAATGTGATAAATTGACTAAGTATAGTTATAATCCAAGTTAGACAAAGAGAATTAACTTATGATGACTAATTACTTTATAATTAACTAGAGTTGTGAATGGAAATGATATGTAGGATTAAATTCAAGGAACGTGTTTATTAAAGTGTAATCTACGCACGAGGCAAGTTTCCTAACCCTATTTGTTATCGTTATATAAGTGATGAGTTCACCTTTCTACATTGAGCAAGTTCTCATTATTATTTAATCAAGTCTGTTTTGTTATATTATAGCTTATTAATCTTTCAAGCATGATGCTGTTATACAATACTTATTCTATTGTATACCTTTTGAGATTTTATTCAAGTTAAATATTCAATTACTGTTAAACCTTGTTAGACTAGCGAACCCTTTTTGATTCGACTAGTCCATAGTTGATGAGCGTTCTAAATTTCAGAACCCTTGATGAATTATCCAAACCAAACTTCCTTTGGTGCGGACTCAAACATCAAATTGAGATGAGCAACCCTGTATAGGGGATTACTTATGCGTTAGCGTTAAGATATTGTGCACAGTATGGTACTAAGGGTTGATCCCCCTAAGTACGAGTAGAAGAGTCCATAGTCTTATGACTGTTAAAGGTTTTAAGTATAACCCTTTATAACCTAAGACATAGTTCAAGGTCTTATGACCCTCATAAATCTTTTGAGTTATTGTTATTCATTCTTGATTCAAAAGTTGAGCTTTTATTTTAGAAGTCTTTGATTCACTCGCATGTTATTATATATTGTTATTTCATTTTTATACTTGTGAGCAATCATGCTCACTCTTGCGTAATAATAACATTGCAGTTAAGAACGAAAGGTACGATGAGCCTTCTACTAGAAAAGGCAAAGGCAAAGCTAATAAGTGATGAAGACTTGTTATTTGATTTTAAGAATGTTATTGTAAAGAATTGATGTTGTTAAGACTTATTTGTTTATTTTTCCGCACAGATGTTTAAGGTTAGTTTGACCTGGGATTGTATTTATTATTCAGAATGTTGTTACCCCATAAGGGGAGGATTTTATTTCTATCTATTGCATGGTTTGCATTTATTATGGGTAGATAGATATATGATATTTGTACAGTGAACACAAAATCCCGTGGAATTGAAGTACCTGAATTTGGGGGTGTCACACCGGCCACTTGTCCACCAACTAAAGTGATTACTTGGTGGCTAATTTACAAAGGAGGTGCAATAGTAAGGAGGTGGGGGAATTGGACAATTTTGCCCCTTCGTTGGTTGCCTATAAATACAAAGCTAGAGTTGGTTAATGGTTGTTTTGAAAATTTCGTTCAACCTATATTGAGAGAGAGAAAAGCTAGAAACGCTTAATTATTCTACTTCCTAGCAAATCTTTAGACGTTTATCAAGAACGTGAATTACTTCAAAGGTAAATTCTCATAAACCGTAATCTTCACCTTTTTCGATTTCTTTCTCGTAGAAGAATCATAGATTGGTGGAGTATGTTTATTGAGGAGATATAAGGATGTCTATTAATGATCAAATCATTGATAGGTCATGAACAAATAGAAATCATAATGTGTACTTAAGTTAAAAACCATAGAAAGTCTTGAACATGAACGTAGTTATGAATGAACGATTTGAAAACCGTTATAGCTAAGGAATGTGCCTATTTCTTGGTTAGAATGACTATGATGAATCAATGGAGTTTTCCATTTGATTTGGCTTATAGAACACGGGTAACGAAGTTATGGAAAATTTTGCGAAAATAGACGTTAAACGTCAAAAACGTAGAAATCTCGGATTAAAGGTAAAAAGTTGTCGTGTGACTTGAAAACGTTGGTTTCTAATGTCAACACGTGAAATAAGGTAATTAAGAGTTGTTGGATAAGAATCGTCGCATTCCAACTTATAACGAAGAAAACGAGTATTGAACGGTCAAAAACGTTAAACGAACGCTCAAAAATGAACTCAAAGGTGAATTCCGAGTTAACATATTCGAAAATGTGAAATTCTTATATGAACACGTAAAGGATGTGATTTGTGAGTTGTTGGCTTTCGAATGGGTCAATTCGGATGTAAAATGGACAAATTAGGAAGCCGGGAGTTTCGTTAGAAAAGTGGACTATTTTGGCCAACGGGTGCACAGAGGCGGCGCCACAGCGCCAAAACCAGTACAAAGTAGTCACGCCGCAGAGCCAGACTCGGCTGAGTCCCCTGTTAACTCACGCCGTAGCGCCACTAAAATACTAGGGATATCGCGCCGCAGCGCCGACAGTAGAAAAATGTTGACCAAGTTAGGTGTTGTTTCATTTAATTGTAGACCTAAGATAAGACATTGAAGGTACTTAATGCACATAATAAGACTGAACTTAAATCACTTATAAGGTGATAATGTAAGAAGATTTAGTAAGGTTTAATAGAAATTAAACGAAGAATGCGAGAACATAATAAGTAAACCGTAAATGACGTTCAATGTTGGTACTTAACCAATAATGATCGAATGTCGGTTAATAACATAAAAAAGTTAATGATCCGTAACAAAGTATAGAAAGTCGAATAGACTTTAATAACGAAGTTAATTCAAGTAAGACATAGATGAGAAAGAAGTTGGTTAGGGAGAATAACGTTAGTTGTTTGATACTAATTACAGTGTGCTATGTGAATATATCATGTAGTTCCTGTAAAGACTGAGAATTGTTGAATTATTTATTCGAAGACTCTTGAAGGCAAGTCTTTCTTAATGCTTGTCTAACCTACGTGTTAGCCAATTTTTTCTGTGATGAATGTTTGTCTAACCTTCGAGTTGATTGGTTTGTTTACAAGTCTTACGATATAGAACTATTAAATCTATCATATGCCAAGCATTTGGTACGGATGAGAATGTAAGGTTGTCTATATACAAATAAAAGTATTTTTCATTGATTATTCGATGGACACGCGTTGTTGCCAAATGTTAAACGTAAATACGTTTGACGAAAGAGTGTTGATCAACATAGTGTACAATAGGCTGATCACCTAGAAGTTCTCGTAAGTAAAGACGGGTGGATGGCCTTTGTGCCGGATATCCTTTTCAAGTATGAAAATGAAAAGAGTATGTTCATGGTCTATTGATTGGTTCAGCATTCCTAAGCTATTATATATACTTTGGAATTGTTGTTATGACATGAGAAGTACTAGTCAAAGGTTTCATAGTGCTTCGTAGTTAATTTTTCTGATATGTAAATAAAGCATGTAATTGTCAAGGTGATAATTCATATGATTCTTTGTTAAGACTTGTTGAGCTAGTTATGCTCATTCTTGCTTGAGCCATATGTTTGCAGCTAAAGTCGAACGAACTGAGAGTTCTAAGAGTGATAAAGGCAAGGCTAAGATGGAAAATTAATCGTCCTATAATAGATTAGTGTATTTGGTTGTAATATACTTATGAAGAACAACGAATGTAACCAGTTTATGAACCTGGGAAAGGATTTATTACAAATGTAATACAAAGATAGTAATTATACTCATTTTGTTGTTATTTCAATGGAATGCTTGTATGGATTGTAGTATTGTAGAGCACCATTTGTCGGGTTGGAAGATACCCGAATTTGGGGGTGTCATAGGTTGGTATCAGAGAATTAGGTTATAAAACTTATGGGGGGAAGAATCTTAGGTTAATAACCTTGTTAGGAAAGGAAGAGTCTGGAGAAAGTTAACTCGAGTCAAATGAGTTAATAAGGTATTGAAGAAACTCAGTACCGAAAGATTTAAAAGATTAAAAGCAACCCTAAATGGATTAAATGTGATTAGTGCTTATATTATTGTGTATTATGTACTAATCAATTTGTTATGTGTTATTGTTGATGTCGGTCGATAGCTTGATGTATAGGGATATACATGTGGTCAGCGAGGAGTCCGTGAACAGAGTTGAGATAGTACCTGAGCCTATAGCAGACATACCTGTAGTGATTCTAGAAGAGTCAGATCCTGAGGAATATTACTCGGAGGAGGACTATTCTGAGGAGACCATGGGAATAACATCATATTTGAATATGATGATAGATGTGGAGGCTGATATGGAGGTGACATCGATTAATAAGGTGATGCCTGCCCCAGAGTCAACACCTACAAAGACTATGAGGGCAATGTACCTCTCAGTGCTTGACCGTAATGTGTCACTGCACAATATAGTTCAGCACCAGAAGGAAGAGATCGATGATCTCTATGGAGCCAAGGAGTCTGCAGAGTTAGACTATGAAATAGAACATGATGAGAAAGTACACATGACTGACAAGGCTAGGGACTATAAGAACGAGGTCGTAGAACTTCGTAAGAAACTGACTGAAAAAGACCAGAATATAGCACGAATGACATATATAAATGACAGCGCGCACGAGGATTTCAAGCTTAAGATAGCTTGTTATTCTATTGAGTCGGGACAGACTCGACATACTATAAGTTGAGATATTGTGTCGATTCTAGCGAACGAGAAGCATGAAAATGCTGGTTGGCAGTATTAGGAGTTAGTATGTTACATGCTTTTGTATAGTGACGTAAAACCCTCTTTTATATAATTAAAGGGTAGTCTTTTTGTAAATCCCAATTTTAGTGAAAGTCAATCGCGGAATATATATGTAATAACTTTTGGGCTATGGAAAGCAACTTGTAAATAGTTTTGAGCTATAAAAAAACATTTTAATATAAGGAAGTTTTTATTTTAAATTTCTTTGTTGTGTGTGAGTTACTTTTCAGTTGTTTGACGACATATAAAGAAATAAGCAAATAAGTAAAATCGGAACTTTATTTATTTAATCAGAAATGCCGCCAAGAAGAAGACAACGTAACCAAGAGGCGGAATCGCATAAGGATAACGTGGGGGGTCCTAATAACCCAATGCAAGAGTTCGTTAATTTATTAATGACTGCATTTAACCAAGTTGGGGGTAGAGCACCCGCAGGACCTAGGGTAACCCGAATGACTACATTTAAAGAATTTAAAAGTGTAGGTCCACCCAAATTTAAGGGAACAACGGACCCAATGGAGGCCCAGACATGGGTCAAGGAAATAGAAAAGGCGTTTGTTATTACAAACATAATTGAGGCGCAAAAGACCTCTTTTGCGACCTATATGTTGAAGGGGGAAGCCAACTACTGGTGGGAGGCTCACCAGGGTTGGGCTGGAATAGCTGCTGTTACATGGGAACAGTTAAAGAAGGTATTATTTGAGAACTACTTCCCTACTAGCATGCAAGGGAGAATGGAGATTAAGTTCCTAGAACTTAAACAGGGGGACATGACTATTCCCCAATATGAGGCCAAATTCAATGAATTGGCAAGGTTTGCTCCGCACCAAGTGGATACAGGGGAAAGGAAGGCTCGTAGGTTTGAGCAGGGCCTAAAACCCTGGCTCTATAGTAGGATATCAGTTTTTTAGAGTGCTTCCTATGGGAACATTATGGAGAAGGCAATAATAGCGGAGGGTGGTAGTGAGGCGTTGACCCAATACCACAAGGATAGAAAGAATAAGAGTAAAGGAGAGGGAGGAAATAAGTCATAAGTTGCCAGCGGTAGTGGTAATGTACCAAAGAGGAAAAATTTTAACCCTGAGAATACTGGGGTGAAACAAGGGGATCCTAAACATAGGATGGAGGCATGCAAGACATGCGGCAAGACTCATCTGGGAGTCTGTCTGAAGGGGAAAATGGGTTGTTATAACTGTGGATAGGAGGGTCATATATCTCCCAATTGTCCTAATCCTAAGAAAAGCCGGGGCTATTTTGTTTGTGGGTCGGTGGACCACATGGCAAGAAATTGCCCGAAGAAAGGGGCGGAGGGTAGTAAAGGTTCTGGTATTGGTAATTTGGTCATTACTGGACCAACACCATCATTGGGTAGACCCTCAGCCCGAACGTTTAATATGACTGTCCAAGATATGGTTCCATCATCGGATGTAGTAGCATGTATCATTCCAGTCAACGAAATAAATGCTTACGTGCTATTTGACTCGGGTGTTACTTGTTCTTTAATAGCTTGTGGATTTGCTAAGCAACTGGGGTTAATCCCTAAAAAGTTAGAAATACCTTTAGACGTTAAGGTAGCAAACGAGGAGATAATTCCCATTGAACACATTAATAGGAATTATTTCATAGATATCAAGGGTAATAGATTATCGGTAGATCTTTTACCGATAAAGTTAAGGGAAGTCAATGTGATTCTCGGTATAGATTGGTTAATTAACCATAGATCAATAATAGATTATCATAGAAAGAGTGTGAACTTAAGACTTTCTAAGAAACCTGAGGTGGTGTTTTATGGTAGTAAATCACCGGGACGTTCTTTCTGTCTAACCATGGCACAAGCTAGGAAGATGTTGAAGAAGGGGTGTAAGGGTTCTCTGTGTCATGTGGTGGATACCCAAAGAGTGGGAACATCCTTGGAACAGATAGCTGAAGTTCAAGAGTTCGCAGATGTGTTTTCGGAGGAGTTACCCGGTATTCCGCCAAATAGGGATGTAGAATTTGTGATTGATTTGTTTCCAAGTACGACACCAATTTCAAAGGCACCATATAGGATGGCACCAGTTGAGATGAAGGAGTTAATGGTGCAGTTACAGAAATTGTTAGATAGAAAGTACATTCAACCGAGTGTGTCTCTGTGGGGAGCACCGGTATTGTTTGTAAAGAAGAAGGACAGATCGTTACGACTTTGTATCGAGTATCGAGAGTTGAACAAGTTAACAATTAAGAATAAATACATGTTGCCCAGGATCGATGATCTATTTGATCAGTTGAAAGGGGCAAAGTATTTTTCTAAAATAGATTTTCGAATGGGGTATCATCAACTGAAAGTGAGGAAGGAGGATGTACCTAAGACGGCGTTCAGAACTCGTTACGGGCATTATGAGTTTCTGGTGATGTCGTTTGGGTTAACAAATGCGCCAGCCGCATTCATGGATATGATGAACAGAGTGTTCAAATAGTATTTGGACAAGTTCATCGTAGTGTTCATTAATGATATTCTAGTCTATTCTAAGGTGCCAAAAGATCATGCTAAACATCTAAGAATAGTGTTGGAAACACTAAGGAGGGAGAAATTGTATGCAAAATTCACTAAGTGTGAATTTTGGCTCGAACGAGTGCAGTTTCTAGGACATGTTATAGACAAAGATGGCATATCCGTAGATCCAGTGAAGGTGGAAGCGATGAATGAGTAGGAGCAACCAAAAATGCCAAACGAGGTTAGGAGTTTTCTGGGGTTAGCGGGATACTATAGAAGGTTCATTCAGGACTTTTCTAAATTAGCTAATCCGTTGACGAATTTGACAAGGAAGTTGGTGAAGTATGAGTGGACAGAAAAGTGTGAAAATAGTTTTTGAGAACTAAAAAGGAGGTTGAGTGAGGCACCTGTATTATCTTTACCAGATGAAACGAGGAATTTTGTAGTTTATAGCGATGCTTCGCATAGAGGACTAGGTTGCGTGCTCATGCAGCATGGCAAGGTCATTGTGTATGCATCACGACAGTTAAAGGATTATGAGAAGGTCTATCCTACTCATGATCTAGAATTGTCAGCTGTAGTGTTTGCTTTAAAAATATGGAGACATTATTTATATAGGGAGAAGTGTGAGATATACACCGACCATAAAAGTCTGAAATATATCTTCACGCAGAAGGAGTCGAATATGAGGCAGAGAATGTGGTTAGAGTTGATAAAAGATTATGACTTTGATATATTATATCGTCCGGGAAAGGCGAATGTAGTAGCCGACGCGTTAAGTCGGAAGGGTAGAGAAATACTATCAATGTTAACGACTCAGAATGAGTTAATAACAGAGATGGCAGGGATGGAGTTAGAAGTTAAGATGCCAAGGGAAACGATAGAGATGTTATTCTCAATAGAGACTCGACCAACGATAGTGGAATGGGTTAAGGAAGTACATATAAGTGATGAAGAATGCGAGCATATGAAAAAGATAATGAAGGATGACGTGAAGACTAAGTATAACCTTGATAAAGAAGGTTTACTTCGTTTTGAAGGAAGAATTTGGGTTCCAAATAATTCTGAGTTGAAAGAATAGATTATGTGTGAGGCCCATAGCTCGAGGTACTCGATACATCTTGGTAGTACTAAGATGTATCAAGACCTTATTCAGAACTTTTGGTGGCCGAACATGAAGTGAGAGATTGTAGAATACGTTAGTAAGTGCTTAACTTGTCAGAAAGTTATGGGGGAACACCAAAGGCCGAGTGGATTATTGCAGCCACTAGAGATTCTAGAGTGGAAATGGGAGCATATCACCATGGACTTCGTGGTGGGACTTCCAACGACGAGAAAAGGATACGATGCTATTTGGTAATAGTGGATCGGTTAACTAAATCGGCACATTTTCTACTAATAGAAGTTAGGTATAACTTAGAGCAGTTAGCTAAGCTTTATGTCAACGAAATCATTTCCAGACATGGAGTAACTGTTTCGATTGTGTCTGATCGTGATCCACGATTCACGTAGAACTTTTGGAGGAGTTTGCAAGAAAAAATGGGAACGCATTTGAGATTGAGTATGGCGTATCATCCACAGACTGATGGACAAAGTGAATGGATAATTCAAACGATAGAAGATATGTTAAGATCTTGCGTTATGAATTTCAAGGGAAGTTGGATGAACATCTTCCTTTGGTAGAATTTACTTCCAACAATAGTTTCCACGCTAATATAGGCATGCTGCCTTACGAAGTGTTGTATGGGAGGAAGTGTAGGACACCACTTTGCTGGGATGAAGTAGGTGAATGTCGAATGTTAGGACCTGAAATGGTACAACAAACAGCAGACATGGTTGAGCTAATATGAACTCGATTGGTAGCGGCTCAAGATAGGCAAAGGAAGTATGCAGATCCTCATCGAGAGAAGATGGAGTTTGAAGTAGGTTCATATGTTTTCCTAAAAGTATCGCCCTGGAAAGGGAAGATACATTTTAGAAAGAAAGGGAAGTTAAGTCCAAGGTTTCTAGGACCTTTTGAGATTTTAAGAAGGGTAGGAGAGGTAGCTTATGAAGTAGCCTTACCTCCAGAAATAGAAAGAATACACAATGTGTTTTACGTGTCTGTGTTGCATCTTTATAAACCGGACTACAAACACGTAATAGAATATGAATCTATTCATGTAGAAAAAGACTTAACATATGAAGAACTTCTGATTCAGATTATTGATAGGAAAGAACAAGTCTTGAGAAATAAAGTAATACCTTTAGTATAGGTAATTTGGAGTAACCACAATGCTGGAGAAGCAACGTAGGAACTCCAAAGTAAAATGAAGGAAAAGTTTCCTCATTTGTTTATGTAATAATATCGAGATCCTGGGGACAAAATCCTTATAAGGAGGGAAGAATGTAACGCCCGAGAATTTCGGATTTTGAATAAATTAAATTTTTATTTGATTATGTGAATTAAATGAATTTAATTGATTTATTATGTGAGTAAGATGTTCGAAGATCGTTTTATGACCTAGAATATATAGATGTGGTTAGTATTCTGGCTTTGTGCTAGGATTAATTGTTGTGAATTATCAAGATGAAAATGAATGTTTTCCGAGAAGTTTTCTGTAAAAACACTATTCATCCGATTTCGTTCGGAGCTTAGGTTTGAAATTCCGAGAAACGCGTAATGATAGAATATGAAGATATTATGGAATATTCAATAATATTTCCGTTATGGAAAACAAAGTTTTCGCTTGCGGACTTAAAACCTAAGGGTTTGTGAAAAAGGTTTCCGAAAGGGAAATGAAATGCGTATAGTCATTTCGATGATTATACATATGAGATACGAGTATTATACTAGTATGAATACGAGTATGGTATGAAGAATAGTACGACGTATAATACGAATATCATATGAGTATTAGACGAAGAGAATAAGGGAGTTATACATGTAAAATACGAGAAGTATTAATGGAGTATGAGTAAAGAATTTTGGTATAATCCAATTGTACATAAACCAATAGCAAGCCCAATGAATTAAGTATACAAGCCCAAGTTAAGGCCCAACGTTAAATTATGACAAGCCCAATCCAAAAAGTTAAACTGTGGGTCGAATCGGTGGGTCATGGGATGGGTAAAACCCATGGGGAAACCCATGGGATGACAAAAAGGGGAGGTGGGCCAGCCACTTGGCCACCAAGTAAAGTGATTACTTGGTGGCTAAGTTACGAAGGACGTGAAATAGTAAGGAGGTGGGGGAATTGGACAATTTTTCCCCTTAGTTGGTTGCCTATAAATACAAAGCTAGAGTTGGTAAATGGTTGTTTTGAAAATCTTATTCAACCTATATTGAGAGACAGAAAATCAAGAAACGCATAATCAGTCTATTTCTAAGCAAATCGTTAGACGTTTATCAAGAACGTGAATTACTTCAAAAGTAAATTCTCATAAACCGTAATCTTTATCTTTTTCGATTTCTCTGTCATAGAAGAATCGTAGATTGGTGGAACATGTTTATTGAGGAGATACAAGGATGTCTATTAATGATCAAATCATTGATAGGTCATGACCAAATAGAAATCATAAGTGTTTACTTAAGTTAAAAACCGTAGAAAGTCTTGAACGTGAACTTAGTTATGAATGAACGATTTGAAAACTGTTAAAGCTAAGGAATGTGCCTATTTTTTGGTTAGAATGACTATGATGAATCAATGGAGTTTTTCATTTGATTTGGTTTATATAACACGAGTAACGAAGTTATGGCGAATTTTGCGAAAATAGACGTTAAACGTCGAAAACGTAAAAATCTCAGATTAAAGGTCAAAAGTTTCAGTGTGACTTGAAAACGTTGGTTTCCAATGTCAACATGTGAGATAACGTAATTAAGAGTCATTGGCGCAATAATTGTCGCATTCCGACTTATAACAAAGAAACAAGTATTGAACGGTCGAAAATGTTAAACGAACGCTCAAAAATGAACTCAAACGTGAATTCTGAGTTAACAGATTCGAAAATATGAAATTCTTATATGAACACGTAAAGGATATGATTTGTGAGTTGTAGGATTTCAAATGGGTCAATTTGGATGTAAAACGAAAAAATTAAGAAGCCGGGAGTTTCGTTAGAAAAGTGGACTGTTTTGGCCAACTGGTGCACAAAGGTGGCGCCACAACGCAAAAACTAGTACAAAGTAGTCGCGTCGTAGCGCCAGACTCGGTTGAGTCCCATGTTAACTCGCGCCGTAGCGCCACTAAAATACTAGGGATGTCGCGCCGCAGCGCCGGCAGTAGAAAAATGTTGACCAATTAGGTTTTGTTCCATTTGAATGTAGACCTAAGATAAGACATTGAAGGTACTAAATGTACATAATAAGACTGAACTTAAATCACTTATAAGGTGATAATGTAAGAATATTTAGTATGGTTTTTATAGAAATTAAACGAAGAACGCGAGAACGTAATAAGTAAATCGTAAATGACGTTCTACGTTGGTACTTAACCAATAATGATCGAATGTAGGTTAATAATGTAAAAACGTTAATGAGCCATAAAAAAGTATAGATATTCGAATCGACTTTAATAACGAAGTTAATTCAAGTAAGACATAGAAGATAAAGAAGTTGATTAGGGAGAATAACGTTAATTATTTGATACTAATTAAACAATGCGCTATGTTAATATTTCATGTAGATCCTGTAAACACTAAGAATTGTTCAATTATTTATTCGAAGACGCTTGAAGGCAAGTATTTCTTAATGTTTGTCTAACCTTCGTGTTAGCCAAGTTTTTCTGTGATGCATGTTATAAGATGCATGAATGGTTTTAAAGAAAGAGTTAATGCCTGTTTTAACTCGGCTAGACTAATACTGAAGAGTTGATTGATTTGTTTACAAGTCTTGCGATATAGAACTGTTAATGCTATCCTATGCCAAGCATTTGGTACGGATGAGAAGGTAAGTTTGTTTATGTACAAACAAAAGTATTTTTCATCGATTATTCGATGGGCACGCAAGGTTGCCAAATGTTAAACGTAAATACGTTTGACAAAAGAATGTTGATCAACATAGAGTACAATAGGTTGATCGCCTAGAAGTGCTCGTAAGTAAAGACGGGTGGATGGCCTTAGTGTCGGATATCCTTTTCAAGTATGAAAATGAAAAGAGTATGTTCATGGTCTATTGACCGGTTCATCATTCCTAAGATATTATATATAATTTGTAATTGTTGTTATGACATGAAAAGTACTAGTCAAAGGTTTCATAGTGCTTCGTAGTTAATTGTTTCGATATGGAAATAAAGCATGTAATTGTAGAGGTAATAATTCATATGATTCTTTGTTAAGACTTGTTGAGCTAGTTATGCTCATTCTTGTTTGAACCATATGTTTCCAGCTAAAGCCGAACGAACTGAGAGTTCTAAGAGTGATAAAAGCAAGGCTAAGATGGACAATTAATCTTCCTGTAATAGATTAGTTTATTTGGTTGTAATATACTTGTGAAGAACAACGAATGTATTCGGTTTATGAACATGAGAAAGGATTTATTACAAATGTAATACAAAGATAGTAATTACACTAATTTTGTTGTTATTTCAATGGAATGATTGTATGGATTGTAGTATCGTGGAGCACCATTTGACAGGTTGGAAGATACCCGGATTTGGGGGCGTCACAGGGTCCACAAATGATTGTGTCGTCGTACTAATATTCCCCGACCAAACGAATATTTTATAACAACTTACTTACTTTTCAAAATTCTTAAATATTACTCAAAACCTATAACATTATATCAAATCCAGACCTTATTACTCAAAATTATATTTAGAGAAAATTAAATCTTTATTCATAAAAGTTGGGGTCTTACACCTTCCCCATGTCATTTAACAATGAGTACATTCTGGTTGCGGTAGACTATGTTTCTAAATGGGTCGAAGCATCCACAATACCCACCAACGATGCTAAGGTAGTCCTCAAGTTTCTTTAGAAAAACATATTCACTAGATTTGGTCAACCTCGGGCAATCATTAGTGACGAAGGTACTCATTTTTGCAACAAATACTTCTCAACATTGCTTGTAAAGTATGGAGTCACTCGCAAAATAGTCACGGCTTACCATCCCTAAACTAGTGGTCAATCCAAAGTATCGAATAGAGAAGTGAAGCGTATTTTGGAAAAAATGGTGAACCCGAATCGAAAGGATTGGTCAATTAAATTGGACGACACACTGTGGGCATACCGAAAAACATATAAAATACCGATTGGGATGTCATCATATCGATTGGTGTATAGAAAAGCTTGCCATCTTCCCATGGAGTTAGAACATAATGCATATTAGGCTATTCAAAAATTAAATTTTGACTTGCATGCAGCAGGCGAGAAAAGATTGTTACAACTCAATGAGATGGAAGAGTTTTGCCTGCAATCGTATGAAAATGCAAAGCTGTACAAAGGAAAAATCAAACGGTGGCATGATAAGAAAATTATAGATCGAAAGCTTGAACCTGGTCAAACTGAGCTACTCAACTATTTTCTGGAAAACTCAAATCACGTTAGTCAGGCCCATTCATAATCAAAGAATGTATTTCCCCATAGCGCTGTTGAATTAGTTGGTCAGAATCAAGACAAAACATTTAAAGTCAACACACATCAATTAAAAGATTATTGGGGTGGAATTGTGGATCGACACAAGACCTCTATCATTCTCGCGGATTCACCATAAAAACAGGGAGTAGTCATGATGAAAGACTTAAAATCAGGCGCTTAATGGGAGGCAACTCAATTAGTATTTAGTTTTTCTTTTATTTTCACACTTAGAAAATTTGTAGTAAGTTTAGAATAGTATTGTTATAGTACAACTTTTCTTATTCATTCTCCACGTGAACCCTAATCTAATTTAATCATTATCATTTCAAAGTTGAGATTGACATTCACAAGAGTAAATCACGAGATAACCATTAGGTAAGGTTCTGAAAGGATGATGGAAGTGCGCATATGAGTTGATTAGTATGTGGAGAGTAATTTACATAAAAAACATGAGGAAAAAAGTAATTGGAAGTATGATTAATGTTCTAAGAAATTAAGTGGATCTGAAAGCAAAAGAATTTTTTTTAGGAAAACAGTATATGCGCCCTAGCAGAGAAATTAACAAATAAAACTGTGCCTAGGGGCAAAGCTCTCTGCCAGACTTCACCCCATCAGACTTTTCATCGCTCCTAAGTGCAGACTCCTCTGTCAAACCTAGCCCCGACGAAGTTTCCTAAACAAAAATCCTCGCCCCGACGCAAATCACAGTTTTCAGTTTTTAAAATTCATCTTTCATTCGAGTTAAAACACTTCCTTTTCATTCCAAACACACACACACCAGTGCCCTAACCCCTAATAACCAACCCCTATCTCGATGTTGAACAAAATTTGACTAAATTCTTGGCCCTAATCACTGCGCGCGGATTTAAGGGATCTCTAGTTCTCAAATTTTATCAAGGACTTGACCCAAACTAGGGCTCCAAGTGCTTCCAGCCTTCCTCTCAGCTTGAATCATTCTACATGAAATTTGGTAAAATCATTAGGGTTGTGGTCGATCATCAGACATCTCATTAAGTAAACCTAGATACTTTTCCTATTTGGACAATTGTTCATTTGATTTAGGTAAGTTGGAAGCATGAGTAGGGATTTTCATTGCTAGACTAATTACTTCAACTATAAAATGTTTGTTATTGGTAATTATTACATTTGATCAAGTATAATGCTATACACTTCTTTGTGAGTTGCAAGTTAGGTTGAACACTAAGGTTGGGGAAATTTTGAACATACAATTTAGTGCACACAAGGTATCCATAGAGTGATTGGCATTGTTCGTAGTCATATTGGTTTCAACAGTCGACTACTTGGATACATTCTAAACACTATAATGGGGGGATTCATTGAGACAACTGAGATTTGGGGGTAAACCGTCCTGTGAACATTTTGATAAGTTTGAAACTATAGTTCAACGATAAACACAATGACGCCAAAAGCATCAAAAAGAAAATGGGGTGAGGGATCGTCCACCCCCGTCCGGCAATTTGATATAAGGAAATTTATAACTTCTGAGGTGGTGACCAGATTTGAATACTTAGCCTCCAAATCCCTTATTCAGGAGCATGGACTAAACCTCGAAGAGTTTAATGGTGAGATGGGCCACTAGATAATAGAATGGGGATGGGGGACCTTTATCGAACTACCAGAAGCAGCAGTGGTGGCTTTAGTGAAAGAGTTTTATGCCAGTGCATCAGATAAATTACCATTTTTTGCATTTGTCCGGGGTAAAATGGTGTCGTTTATTGTTTAAGAAATCAATGATGATTACAATCTCCAATCTCCAGCTGTTTATGAGTATATGGCATATAAGGATCGAGGCTTAAATTATGAGCAAATACTGAGTGAGTTATGCAAGCCAGAGTCTTTACGGTCCTCGAAGGGTACGTACTTTCCAAGAAAGGATCTTAGTCATTATGGAAAGATATGGCATGCATTCCTTTACGCTAAATTGATTCTTTCAAAGCACACTAGTGATGTTACCAAAGAGAAGGTTATATTATTTTACTCTATCGTCAAGGATTGTCCAATAGATGTAGGCCTCATAATATATCATTCCATTTGTCATTGTCTATGGGGCCCTATTCAAGGAGGATTACCCCATCGTTCTCTCATTTGTGGGATGTGTGCACGAGCTGGGGTGAAATGGAGTGCGGATGAGCCGGTTTAACAACTATTGTAACTCTTGGACCACGTGATGATTAAACTCAATTCGATTTGGAAAGGAGGGAAATCTCACCCACGAGATTCAGTCTGACCATCCAATTCATCTCGTTCAAAAGCTACTTTCAGTATCCATTTTTGGAGTCTCCAACAATATCTTAACGCACGAAATAAGCTAGTGGATAAAAGAATGGAACGATTAACAGCGAGACAAGAGTAAATGTTTTCTACACAAAACAGCTTCAATGCTGATTTGGTTGAGAGACTGGCCCGCCTGGATCCACATGTTGATCCTTTTCAATTCCTTGTTCCCCAACCAATGTCAGTCTACCACCCGTCAGATCCTGAGGTTGAGGTTTATGAACTTTGTTTAAATAGACAATTGTTTTCCAAGAGACAAACTTATTTTCATTTTAGATGGCCTTTTACGAGGATTAGACATTTAATTTAATTTAAATGTGTATCTTTATATTCTTTTGATAAGTTTAGAAAATTTTCAAATTAATTTAAATGTAAAGCTCTTCTATCATTTTAGGCTGCAGGACGCCATTCCACAAGTGGAGCTAGCAAGAGAAGAGCCCATCTTCTTCCTTTATCATGTCATTAATGGCTAAACTCATATGATTTGGTTTCATGTTCTTCTTTCTTCACTATTACTTTGTCAACTAAGCGAGTTGACACGAAGTGCTTCATGATTCAACTCTCCAATAAGTTCTCTACTGCTAAAAAATTTCAAACTCGAGACCCCAGGTACATTTCTTTTACATTTAGTTGGTTGTAAGTACATATAGATGTATCGACTCTTGATTTTTATCAAGTCAATAACTACAAGAAAAATATTATCGACTCTTAATGCTTCACAATTCATATAGAAGTATTAGTATATAGATAGATGCAATTCTCTGAATCCAAAGTTTAATATAACATGTTTTTGCCTCAATTTCATTCCTATTTTTTCTGAATTTAGTACACTAAGTAAAAGGTAATGTATAAGACATGTTTAATAAATTGCTTGATCGTCGTCTGGGGTGATGTGTGTTTGTTTGCATGTTTATTACAAACAATTGTACAACTAATGAAAGTTTGAAATAAGATCTCATTCTCTACTAGGTACTACTTATCATCTATGTGACTAGAGTATTTCACAAATATAATAATAGGTCAATTGTTATGGATTAATTTCTTATGTTAATTCATTATTTAAACTAGCTCGTGCATTGCACAGGTTATATATAAATATCAACTAGCTAGTTGTATATAGATAGTAGATTGTATATTATAATTTTACATCACTAATTAATTATAATTTAGTGACAATGATTTGTACCATAACTCAAGCTTACTTTATTTACGAAGTGTAACGATGTGCTAAATTTTAAAAAATATCTACAAAGTTGAATAACCTTTCACTAATGATTGATTTTATAAATATATTTGGAATTGATTCAAATTTACATATTTTGATATTAAATGAATATGTGACGCCCCCAAATTAGGTATACATCACCCATTCTGAGTCGCCAAATACATGGTACATAAACAAATACAACTTCAGTAATACAATTGTCGTGCAAAATACGACAACACATATACTATTAGTTTGAATACAACTATTGTCTAATAGAGAGTATACAAACTAAAAAGGAGTCCTCATTACAATTATTGATACACTATTTTACAAAATAGTGAGGACTACTAATACAACTATCCTGACCCATCACTCCATACCCCGGCAAGTTCTTGTTATGTTCTCACCTCCTAAGAAGAAAAATAGAACAAAAAGGAAAATGGTGAGCTCAACTAGCTCAGTAAAGAATATTATGACTAAGTTAATATACAACAATTTATCATTAGTCTTCAACAGGGAAAAATCTGATAAAATATAATAGACACCAAGTTTTAGATCAATAACTGCAGCAGAAACAACAATCCATTAGAAGAGTCACGTCGAGAAAGAATTCCACTATCTTATAAGATTTAAAAGTCCATCGTCAATATTATATTCATGTAACATCAATCAATATACATCTTGAATTAAATATTCATCTTTGCACTACAGGCCAAAGATATTCATTTGTATCACCAGTTGGTCATGTTCATCTTAACACCTGTTCATCTTTGCACTACGGGCCAAATATATTCATTAGGTAATCATTCATCTTTGCACTACAGGCCAAAGATATTCAGTAATATCATCATTTAGGACTGAGGATGATGAAAAATATTTTAAAGGAACGAATCCAGTGAAAATAACAAATATTAGAGATTCGTATTATAATTTATCCAAGATCAATAATACTCCATAATAACCAATTTTGAAGCAAAATTCAAGAATAAAGATCAAAACATGGATACAATCAAAGATAGTACCCATAATTGACATCTTGGAAAAAAGGAGAAAATTTAATTTTTTTCGGTGAATAGTGTTGTATTCGTGAATAGTGTTGAATACGTGAATAGTGCCGTATACGTGAATAGTAACCCCGACACAAAAAGTTCCAAATTTGATAAAAGTTCAGACCAATATTTTGGCATAATGATATCGAAAGAAATAATATCATTTACGAATAAAATAACATCCCTTACCTCAAAATAACAGTACTTCTGATCGGAATATCGGTATAAGACTGAAGGAAACTTGCACTGATAAATAGAAACCCACAAAAGTATCTAAATACTCACAAAATACACTCGATAATATAGAGAGAAAAAGAGAGAAAGCTTATGTTTCTGGTGTGATTTTCAATTCTAACTTAGCCATCTATTTATAAGAAAATGTTAGCACGCCGAAGTAGACGTGACCTGCTACCTGATGGGTTTACCTGCTACTATTTCCACCCACCACATTTGAAATAAAATTCAGTATATTTCTTCACCAACCATAAGTGAGGCCCACTCAATTCTAGAATTTTCCACCCAAATTATTTATAAACCTAATTTCCAAATCAGTCACCTATTAAAATTCATAACAAATTATACGTTCATTTTTAACGGTTCAAAATTTGTGGACATACACTCAACTTATAAATGTATAACATATCCAAAAATCATAACGATCCAACGGTCAGATTAAAAATTATAACTCACGTAATATATCTCAAGAACAGTGATTTAATTTTTAATACCTCCACTCCGACAAAAACATATCAACATTAATTCCTTAAATTATATCCATATAAAATAAATATATCCATCAATTATATCCACGTAAAATAAATATTTCATTATCATATAAATCAATAATTAATTATTCACAAATAATATTACATAATCACAATTATGACAACTAGGCCGTTCCCAAGATATAGGGGGCTTTCCGATAAGGATTTCTCCTTACTGGCGCGCAATTAGGTGACTAAACCTCTCCTTGACAGAACTTTCTAGACATTGCTAATAATACTATCTCATAATATTATTCAAATAATATGAATTATTGATCCGATAATGGGAAATAATGTGCAGTGACAATTATTGAAATAACAATAATATAAAATATCAACGTAACAATTATTGAACCAATAAAATAAAATATTGAACCGTAAATATTGTAACAATTATTGAGTAGTGCTTTCTTATGTAAGAATCAATAATTCAAAAATATTGTACAAAACCATGTGTTACTGTGCAACCACGCGTATTACTGTATTTTAACCACCGGGTATTCCAATAGTGTTAACGGTAAAACTACACCGTTATTTGTAAAAACTCAAATTTGTCATTTTCTTCATCCTACCATTATCCATTATGGGGCCCACAAATGGATGCGCCGTCGTACGAATATTCCCCGACAGAACGAATATTCCACGACCGAACGAATATTCCCCGACAACAATGAATATTTTATAACCACTTGCTTATTTTGCAAAATTTGAATATTTCACCCATAACCAAAGCATTATATCAAATTAATACTTTATTATTCACAATAATAATTAGAGAAACTTCGATTTTATTTATAATAAGTTGGGGTCTTACAACCTCCCCTCCTTATGAAATTTCGTCCTCGAAATTGACGTACGTACCTGGTGTTTCGAAAAGGTGAGGATACCTCGCTTTCATTTCTGATTCCAACTCCCAGGTCATTTCTTCAATAGCATGGTTCCTCCATAAAACCTTAACTTATGGTATAACCTTCGTGCGTAGGACATGCTCTTTCCTATCCAAGATCTTAACAGGTACCTCCTCGTACGTTAAATCTTCGGCTATCTCGTCAGGTTCTAACTCAAAAATGTGGTTCGGGTCTTTTACATATTTACGAAGCATAGATATGTGAAAAACATTATGAACACGAGACATGCTTGGAGGTAATGCGAGTCTATAGGCCACATTTCCTATTCGGTCAAGAATCTCAAATAGACCAATAAATTGTGGATTGAGCTTTCTTCTCTTCCCAAATCTTATAACTCCCTTCCATGGTGTAACACGTAACTGTACATGATCCCCCATATTAAATTCCACGTCCTTTCGATGAAGATCCACATAACTCTTTTGTCGATCCTGTGCCGTTTGTATATGTTGTCGGATCATTTGGATCTTCTCTGTAGTTATGCGTACCAATTCTGGTTCCAACAACATTGCTTCACCCACCTCGTCCCTACATACTGGAGAACGACGTTTTCGTCCATATAATGCTTCAAATGGAGCCATGCCTATACTTGCCTGATAACTGTTGTTGTAAGAGAATTCCACCAATGACAAGTATTTATCCCAACTTCCTTTGAAATCTAGGACACATAGTCTTAATAAATCTTCAAGGGTTTGAATAGTCCTTTCCGATTGTCCGTCCATTTGAGGATGGTATGCTGAACTGAATCGTAAATTCGTCCCCATAGATTTCTGCAAGCTAACCCAAAATCGTGAAGTGAATCTTGGGTCACGATCCGAAACTATGGATACTAGCATTCCATGCAATCTCACAATCTCAATTACATACATACTAGCAATACGTTCAAGGGAATAAGTCTCCCGTATAGGTAAGAAATGGGAAGACTTTGTTAATCTATCAATAATAACCCAAATCGCATCTATGCCTTGAGAAACCTTGGGAAGACCTGTAACAAAATCCATAGTAATGTGTTTCCACTTCCATGTCGGAATCTTAAGTGGTTGCAATGGACCCTTTGGTACTTGATGCTCCGCCTTTACACGTTGAAAAGTTAAACACCTCGAGATAAATTCCGCTATCACTCTTTTCATATTGCTCCACCAAAATGTATGTCGAAGATCATGATATATTTTGGTACTCCCAAGACGGATTGCAAACAATTTTTTGTGTGCCTCAATCATGATTTTATGCTTCAAGTCAGAATCGTTAGGAACACAAAGTCTGGAGTTAACTCGAAGTATTCCTTCTTCATCGATTCTTGTTTCTGCAATAGCACCTTCTTGCACTTTCTTCTACATACGCATCAGCTCCATGTCCGTAGATTGAGCAACTTTAACTTTATCGATTAAAGTCGGTTCTACACGTATGTTTGATATCATCACGTGGGTACTTGGAGCCTTTACCTCTATCTCCATCCTTTGAAAGTTCTACAAAATGGACCTTTGTGTTAACAATATTGCACTCGTACCCGCATATGATTTTTTACTCAATGCGTCAGCTACCACATTTGCTTTTCTATGATGATATTGGATGATATGATCGTAATCTTTCAATAGCTCGAGCCAACATCGTTGCCGAATATTGAGTTCCTTTTTGGGTGAAGAAATATTTGAGGCTTTTATGATCTGTATAGATCTCCACTTTCTCCCCATACAGGTAGTGTCTCCAGATCTTCAACGCAAAAATGACTGCTGCCAACTCCAAATCATGAGTATGATAATTACTCTCATATTCTTTGAGTTGTCATGATGCATTGGCTATGACTTTCCCATGTTGCATGAGAACATATCCTAACCCTTTACCTGAAGCATCGTTGTAGATAACAAATCCATTCGAACCAGATGGTATTGTCAGAATAGGTGTCGCGCGAAAAGAGTCTTCTCTTGAGTTCTTGAAAACTCTTCTTACAATCTTTGGTCCAACCAAATTTTATATCTTTATGAGTCAGCTGAGTTAACGGAGTGGCGATTCGAGAAAATCCTTCCATGAATCTCTGATAGTAACCAGCTAAGCCCAAAAAGCTACGTACTTTGGTCACCGACATTGCTTGCTCCCAACTTTGTATGGCTTCAATCTTCGTCGTGTCTACAGATACTCCATGTTTTGACACCACGTGGCCAAGAAATGCTACTTCCTCAAGCCAGAACTCGCATTTCTTCAGCTTGGCATACAACTTGTTATCACGAAGCCTTTGTAGTACCAGCTTCAAATGGTTCTCATGATCTTCACGGCTTTTGGAATAGATGAAGATGTCATCAATAAAGACAAAGAACTTATCCAAATATTCTTTGAAGCACACGATTCATCATATCTATGAAAGCAGCAGGAGCATTAGTCAATCCAAAAGACAAGACTAAGAATTCATAATGCCCGTACCGAGTTCTGAAGGCAGTCTTTGGAATATCCTCGGTTTTAATCTTCAACTGATGATATCCAGAACGAAGATCGATATTTGAACAGAATTGTGCTCCTTGCAATTGGTCGAACAAGTCATCTATGCGAGGTAGCGGATACCTATTCTTGATAGTGACATGGTTCAATTCTCGGTAGTTAATACAAAGTCGCATACTCCCGTCTTTCTTCTTTACAAATAACACAGGAGCACCCCAAGGTGATGTACTAGGACGAATGAAACTGATGTCCAACTACTCCTATAGTTGGACCTTTAACTCCTGAAGTTCAATAGGAGCCATTCGATATGGGGTTTTAGAAATGGGCTTTGTACCAGGTTTAATGGTCAATAAAGAATTCAACTTCACATTCTGGGGGTAGACCAGAAAGTTCTTCAGGAAATACATCAGGAAATTCACTAATAATAGAAATATTATTCAAATTTGACGTGTTTTTATTCAAGTCCGTGACATGGCAAAGAAAGCTTGACATCCGTTTTTTAATAAACGAATAGCTTTATTGCTTGATATGACAGTGATTGACTTTAATGTTTTGGTTGTTTGAATTCGCATAATAGGTTGGTTAGGAATATGAAAACTAACAACCTTAAAAAATAATCAATTTTAGAATGATGTATGGTTAACCAATCAATCCCTAAAATTACATCAAATGTAAGAATTTTCAACGAAATTAGGTCGGCAGGTAATGTGATGGTACCTACTTGAATCAAGCAAGATTTATAAACAGTAGATGTAATGAAAGTTTCTCCTAATGGAGCCTCAACAGACAAGTCAAGGTCTAATTTCTCTGGAGTCAAGTATAAACATTGAGTACAAGTAAGAGAGATAAAAGAATTGGTAGAACCGGTATCTAATAAGGTATAAACCTCGCAAGAGTTTGTGATTAGCTTACCCGTGATCACCTCGTTTGGGTTCCTTGCGTTTTGTGCAGTCACGACAAATGCCCTTCCAGGAACCACCGACTTTGACTTGTTCGGGACTGCCTTTGTAGTCACCATCCCCGTTGAACTTGGTTTTACAGCTAGACAATCTCTAGCTATATGACCTTCCTTTCCATAGTTATAACACACCTTGGATTGTTGTGGGCAGTTAGGGCTGATGTTTCCCTCTTTCCCGCATTTGTAACAAACGATCGGTGCTCGTTCTCCTCCCCTAAAAACAATTAATATTTGTGCTGACGTCTTCACATTATCATTGTTGTACCTTCTCTTCTTGAAATCTCATCCCGACTCGCTCTTTCTATTATCACGACCACGATTACCACCAGAGTGGTTACCACTTTTGTATGAATGCTTTCCTCCCTGCTGGTTTTCATTACTCTGATTGCTACCGCCACTGGTATGACCCTGGTTGTGGTCCCTTTATTGCACATACTCATTATCTCGCTCTAATAATTGAGCCCTGTTTACAACATCTGAATATAAAGAAAATTTATGAGAGATAAGATATTACCGAATCTCGGGCTTTAGACCACTCAGAAACATCCTCGTTATTCGTTCCTCATTTTCGACCAAATGAGGTTCAAACCTGGATAACTCAGCAAACTTTGCCTCATACTGGGACACCGTCATGTTGTTTTGTTCCAGTCTGATAAACTCCACCTCCTTCATATGACGAATACTTTCAGAAAAGTACTTGTCATTGAATAGTTTCTGAAATGTTTCCCAAGACATGTTGAGTGCGGCAGGCTGGATATGGTTCACAGACTCCCACCAGTAGTCTGCCTCACCGCGAAACATAAAGGTGACGAATGGAACCTTCTGTTCCTCCGTGCATTCCAAGATATCGAATATCTTGGTAATTTGCTTGACCCACATTTTCGCCTTGATCGGATCCGGCTTTCCAATAAATTCTGGTGGTCCCAACTCCTTGAACTGCTTGGCTGTGACAAGCCGCGCATTGCTATCATTTCAACCTGATTTTCTGTGCACGGGTCTCCCTCGTCTAGTTTTGCATGAACTGCAAAAAGCTTCTAAACATCCCATCATTCATCATTTGTTCGGTAGTGTTGTTTACAGGAGGAATATTGCCTTCTTGCTGCATGTTCCCCTGGCTGGTGATTAAAGGTGTCTCCACGGTCTCATTCACTCCATTGTTAACGTTCTCTGCTGCCATTCTCAAATACTACCACAAAACAAGGGTTAATTGATATGTCACATATTATCCCTATACTCTGACCGACCAAATAAATACCAAATAAACTTAGTTAGGTCATACTAGTGAAGGGATTCCCTGTCTCTCCCCTCTTAGTTCTTGTCTCACATCTCAGCCAAGGATCATATCCCTAAGCTTTGGTACCAACTGTGACGCCCCCAAAATAGGTATACATCACCCATTCTGAGTCGCCAAATACATGGTACATAAACAAATACAACTTCAGTAATACAATTGTCGCGCAAAATACGACAACACATATACTGTGAGTTTGAATACAACTATTGTCTAATAGAGAGTATACAAACTCAAAAGGAGTCCTCATTATAATTATTGATACACTATTTTTGAGGACTACTAATACAACTATCCTGACCCATCACTCCATATCCCGGCTAGTTCCTTCTATGTTCTCACCTCCTAAGAAAAAAAATGGAACAAAAAGGAAAAGGGTGAGCTCAACTAGCCCAGTAAAGAATATTATGACTAAGATAATATACAACAATTTATTATTAGTCTTAAATAGGGAAAAATCAGATAAAATGTAATAGACACCAAGTTTTAGATTAACAAATGCAGCGGAAACAACAATCCATTAGAAGAGTCAAGTAGAGAAAGAATTCCACTATCTTCTAAGATTTAAAAGTCCCTATAACATCAATCAATATACATCTTGAATTAAATATTCATCTTTGCACTACAGGCCAAAGATATTCATTTGTATCATCAGTTGGTCACTGTTCATCTCAACACATGTTCATCTTTGCACTACGGGCCAAAGATATTCATTAGGTAATCATTCATCTTTGCACTACAGGCCAAAAATATTCAGTAATATCATCATTTAGGACTGAGGATGATGAAAAATATTTTAAAGGAACGAATCAAGTAAAAATAACAAATATTAGAGATTCGTATTACAGTTTATCCAAGATCAATAATACTCCATAATAACCAATTTTGAAGCAAAATTCAAGAATAAAGAACAAAACATGGATACAATCAAAGATAGTTCCCATAATAGACATCTTGGACAAAAAGGAGAAAATTTCATTTTTCGGTGAATAGTGCCATATTCGTGAATAGTATCGTATACGTGAATAGTGTCGTATACATGAATAGTAACCCCGACACAAAAAATTCCAAATTTGATAAAAAGTTCAGACCAATGTTTAGGCATAATGATATCGAAAGAAATAATATCATTTACGAATAAAATAACATCCCTTACCTCAAAATAACAGTACTTCTGATCGGAATATCGGTATAAGACTGAAGGAAACTTGCACTGATAAATAGAAACCCACAAAGTATCTAAATACTCACAAAATACACTCGATAATATAGAGAGAGAAAGAGAGAAAGCTTATGTTTCTAGTGTAATTTTCATTTCTAACTTAGCCCTCTATTTATAAGAAAATGTTAGCACGCCGAAGCAGACTTGACCTGCTACCTGATGGCTTTACCTGCTACTATTGCCACCCAGCACATTTGAAATAAAATTCAGCACATTTCTTCACCAACCACAAGTGGGGCCCACTCAATTCTAGAATTTTCCACCTAAATTATTTATAAACCCAATTTTCGTATCAGTTACCTCTTAAAATTCATAACAAATCATACGTTCATTTTTAACGGTTCAAAATTTGTGGACATGCACTAAACTTATAAATGTATTAACAAATCCAAAAATCATAACGATCCAACGGTCAGATTAAAAATTATAACTCACGCAATATATCTCAAGAACAGTGATTTAATTTTTAATACCTCCATTCCGACTAAAATATCTCAACATTAATTCCTTCAATTATATCCACATAAAATAAATATATCCATCATTTATATCTACATAAATAAAATATTTTCTTTTCATACAAATCAATAATTAATTATTCACAAATAATATTACAGAATCAAAATTATGACAACCAGACCGTTCCCAGGAAAGAGGGGGCTTTCCGATAAGGGTCTCTCCTTACTGGCGCGCAATTAGGTGACCAAACCTCTCCTTGACAGAACTTTCTAGACATTGCCAACAATGCTATCTCATAATATTATTCAAATAATATGAATTATTGATCCGATAATGGGAAATACTGTGCAGTGACAATTATTTAATCAACAATAATATAAAATATCAACGCAGCAATTATTGAACCAATAAAATAAAATATTGAACATTAATTACTGTAACAATTATTGAGTAGTGACTTCTTACGTAAGAATCAATAGTTCAAAAATACTGTGCAAAACCATGTGCTACTGTGCAACCACGCGTATTACTGTATTTTAACCACTGGGTATTGTAACAGTGTTAACGGTAACAACTACGCCATTATTTGTAAAAACTCAAATTTGTCATTTTCTTCATCCGATTGTTATCTATTATGGGTCCCATAAATAACTGCGCCGTCATACGAATATTCTCCGACAGAAAGAATATTCCACGACCAAACAAATATTCCCCGACAACAATGAATATTTTATAACCACTTGCTTATTTTCTAAAATTTGCACATTTCACCCATAACCAAAGCATTATATCAAATTAACAATTTATTATTCACAATAATAATTAGAGAAAATTCGATTTTATTTATAATAAGTTGGGGTCTTACAACCTTCCCTCCGTATGAAATTTCATCCTTGAAATTGACGTATGTACCTTGTGTTTCAAAAAGGTGAGGATACCTCGCTTTCATTTCTGATTCCAACTCCCAGGTCATTTCTTCAATAGCATGGTTCCTCCACAAAACCTTAACTTGTGGTATAACCTTCATGCGTAGGACATACTCTTTCCTATCCAAGATCTTAACAGGTACCTCCTCGTACGTTAAATCTTCGGCTATCTCATCCGGTTCTAACTCAATAATGTGGTTCGGTCAAGAATATCAAATGGACCAACAAATCGTGGATTGAGCTTTCCTCTCTTCCCAAATCTTGTAACTCCCTTCCATGGTGTTAAAAGTAACAATACATGATCCCCAATATTAAATTCCACGTCCTTTCAATGAAGATCCGCATAACTCTTTTGTCGATCCTGTGCCGTTTGTATACGTTGTCGGATCATTTTGATCTTATTTATAGTTATGCGTACCAATTCTGGTCCCAACAACGTTGCTTCAGCCATCTAGTCCTAGCATACTAGAGAACGTCATTTTCGTCCATATAATGCTTCAAATGGAGCCATGCCTATACTTGCTTGATAACTGTTGTTGTAAGAGAATTCCACCAATGACAAGTATTTATCCCAACTTCCTTTGAAATCTAGGACACAGAGTCTAAATAAATCTTCAAGGGTTTGAATAGTCCTTTCTGATTGTTCATCCTTTTGAGGATGGTATGTTGAACTGAATCGTAAATCCGTCCCCATAGATTTCTACAAGCTAACCCAAAATTGTGAAGTGAATCTTGGGTCACGATACGAAACTATGGATACTGGCATTCCATGCAATCTCACAATCTCATTTACATACATACTAGCCAGATGTTCAAGGGAATAAGTCTCTCGTATAGGCAAGAAATGGGCAGACTTGGTTAATCTATCAATAATAACCCAAATCGCATCTATGCCTTGAAAAACCTTGGGAAGACCCGTAACAAAATTCATAGTAATGCGTTCCCACTTCTATGTCGGAATCTTAAGTGGTTACAGTGGACCCTTTGGTACTTGATGCTCCGCCTTTACACGTTGACAAGTTAAACACCTCGAGATAAACTCCGCGATCTCTCTTTTCATATTGCTCCACCAAAATGTATGTCGAAGATCATGATACATTTTGGTACTCCCAGGATGGATTGCAAACGGTGTGTTGTGTGCCTCCATCGTTATTCTATACTTCAAATCGGAATCTTTAAAAACACAAAGTCTTGAGTTGACTCGAAGTATTCCTTCTTCATCCATTCTTGCTTCTGGAATAGCACCTTCTTGCACTTTCTTCTTCATATGCATCAGCTCCATGTCTGTAGCTTGAGCAGCTTTAACTTTATCGATTAAAGTCGGTCCTAGTCTTATGTTTGATATCATCACGTGGGTACTTGGAGTCTTTACCTCTATCTCCATCCTTTGAAAGTCATACAAAATGGACCTTTGTGTTAACAATATTGCACCCGTACCCGCATATGATTTTCTACTCAATGCGTCAGCTACCACGTTTGCTTTTCTATAATGATATTGGATGGTATGATCGTAATCTTTCAATAGCTCGAGCCAACGACGTTGCCGCATATTGAGGTCCTTTTGGGTGAAGAAATATTTGAGGCTTTTATGATCTGTTGTACGACCCCAACTTTTATGAATAAAGATAAATTTTCTATAAATATCATTTTTGAATATTATGGAATGAATTTGATATAATGTTATATTTGTGGGTAATATTTATAAATTTTGCAAAGTACGCAAGTTGTTATATAATATTCGATTGGTTAAGGAATATTCGTTGTAAATAGGAAATATTCGTACAACGGCACAATCATTGGTGGACCCCACAATGGAATTATTGTTGGAATTAAGAAAATGACAAAAATACTTTATGAAAATAACGGCGGAAGTTTTACCGTTAACTGTTGAAACACCCGGTGTTAAAAGTACAGTAATACGCGTAGTTGCACAGTAGCACACGATATTGATTATTGATGCTTACGTGAGAAGGCACTCAGTTTTGTTCAATTAATGCTACAGTAATTGCTGCATAATATCTCACATTATTTGATTTAATTATTGTCAATATTTTATATATTATTAAATCAATAATTGAGACGACAAAGTTATTAATATTATTATTTGCAATATTAACGATGTCTAGAAGTTCTGTCAAGGAGAGGTTTGGTCACCTAGTTGCGCGCCAATAGGGAGAAATCCTTATTGGAAAGCCCCCTATTTCCTGGGAACGACCTGGTCGATTAATATTGTGAATTATAATAATGATGATAAATATTGTTAAAAATATTGAGGAGATTTTTATGGAATATTTGTTGTAAGTTTGGCGTATTATTTGGACCCCCCATTTACTCATTTTTCAAAATAGTGTGCTATGAATATGATAATATATATATATATATATATATATATATATATATATATATATATATATATATATATATTATATAATCATGAAGGTGGGTGGGAGGAAAATGTGTGTTACGTAGGAATGGGTGGAGATGTGTGAAAAATAAGTATTTATATATATTAAATGTCGGCGAGTGGGTTGTGGTGGAGAATGAGTTTTGGTAGGATATGTGATGTTATTTTCAAAGCTTGCACCTTATTGGCAATAATGCTATCAAACATGTGCATAAAGCCATTTTCTCAACTTGGCAGGTGCCAGTTTTTCTTTCTTTCTTCTAATTGGCTAGCACCAAATGTTGATAAACCGTGAACTTCAAATTTATATATTGTGCGTCCGTGATTTTTCCTAAATAGTATCATTCCATTCTCCTATAAATAGAAGCTCATTCCTTCTTTATTTCTTACGAATTCACTTAGACTCTAGAGAGAGAAATTATAGAAAAGTATTCTAATACTTTACTACTCTTATATCCAGTTTCTTTTACGGTAAGGGGTATTATTTCTTTTGTATTCATGAAGAGAACTTTTGTTATTCCATTATTTATTATTCTGTTTAAATAACCTGTATACGCGGGCTACCCTATACTTGGTGAAATTCTTCTGTTATTCCATTCTTTATTATTTTGTTGGAATATCCTGTCTGTGCATTTTACGTCGGACCTGGTTCCATTCTTTATTATTCTATTGGAATATCCTATCTTTGTGTTTTACGACAGACCTATTTCCGTCTTTATTATTCTGTTGGAATATCCTGTCTGTGCATTTTACGCCGGACCTGGTTTCGTTATTTATTATTCTGTTGGAATAACCTGTCTGTGCGGTCTATCGCATGCCTGGTGATTTCTTTTGTTATTCCATTCTTTATTATACTCAGTTGGTTAAAATTTTGACTTCTATACTCCATTAAATTAGTGAAATATCCTTGATATTTACGCTTCATCTAATATCTTTTCATGAAAATATTCATCTGAGCATTCTTGAATTTTACTCTACAAAGAAGTATCATGTTGACAATTTGGACGATATTAGTTCCTGGATAAATTAATTCTTAAACTTGTTTTATTAAATTCTTATATCATTGTCATCATTCTCATGTTTATATTTTGTTGAAAGTCATATGTGGCATGTAGTGCATAGATGGACTTGGTATGATTATGACCAGGGATTATTCGGTGTAATCATGACCGTAATGTTACAAATGATGTGGTAAAAGTCCTCATTGGCCTGTAGTGCATTGATGGACAATTGTTAGCATGATCATGACCATTGATGAGTACACAAATATCCTTGGCTCGTAGTGCATGGATAATTTATGGTCGTGATACTAATGAATATCCTTGGCCGTAGTGCAAGGATGATGTGGATTATTTATTAAGTTGAGTCTCAGCGATAAAAGTCATGAAAAACCTTTTAAAGCATAGAAGATAGTAGATTTTATTCCCTACTTGACTCTTCTAATGGATTGCTTATTTTGCTGCAGTTAAACTTGATGTTTGTTATATTTTATCAATTTAACACTGTTGAAGGCTAAATTTATTTTGCATTATCTTAGTCATAATATTTCTTACTAGGCTAGTTGAGATCACCCTTTTTGCTTTCATTATTCTCTTCAGGAAATGAGAACGTAGTAGGGACTAGTCGGGGAATGGAGTGATGGTCCATATGATAGAATTAGTAGTCCTCACTATTATATGAAATAGTGATAATAA